>OZ025302.1:2074300-3274300 GCA_964019185.1 Maratus speculifer | reverse complement strand
ACGAAATTTCAGACGTGCACCGGAATTTAATAAGAAGATACTGCTTGTTTTATGTGTAAAACTTCATTTTAAACATTTTTACAACAAAGGATTCATTGTTGAAACAATGCATTTAGATATATTTCGTTTAAACTTTTAGAAAAATACCCTTGCGAACAACCTAAAAATCTTAATTTTTTTACATCATTCGATAGGAAAAGTAATGTTTAATCCGGAAACAAAATTTCAGACGTGCACCGGAATTTAATAATAAGATACGTTGTATTCTATACGTTGTATTGTATACGTTGTATTATATAATAAGAAGATACGTTGCTTGTTTTATGTGTAAAACTTCATTTTAAACATTTTTACAACAATGGATTCATTGTTGAAACAATGCATTTAGATATATTTCGTTTAAACTTTTAGAAATATACCCTTGCGAACAACCCTAAAAATCTTAATTTTTTCACATCATTCGATAGGAAAAGTGTTGTTTAATCCGGAAACGAAATTTCAGACGTGCACCGGAATTTAATAAGAAGATACTGATTGTTTTATGTGTAAAATTTCATTTTAAACATTTTTACAACAATGGATTCATTGTTGAAACAATGCATTTAGATATATTTCGTTTAAACTTTTAGAAAAATACCCTTGCGAACAACCTAAAAATCGGAATTTTTTTACATCATTCGATAGGAAAAGTATTGTTTAATCCGGAAACGAAATTTCAGACTTGCACCGGAATTTAATAAGAAGATACTGCTTGTTTTATGTGTAAAATTTCATTTTAAACATTTTTACAACAATGGATTCTTTGTGGAAACAATGCATTTAGATATATTTCGTTTAAACTTTTAGAAATATACCCTTGCGAACAACCCTAAAAATCTTGATTTATTTACTTCATTCGATAGGAAAAGTATTGTTTAATCCGGAAACGAAATTTCAGACGTGCACCGGAATTTAATAAGAAGATACGGCTTGTTTTATGTGTAAAATTTCATTTTAAACATTTTTACAACAATGGATTCATTGTTGAAACAATGCATTTAGATATATTTCGTTTAAATCTTTAGAAAAATACCCTTGCGAACAACCCTAAAAATCTTAATTTTTTTACATCATTCGATAGGAAAAGTATTGTTTAATCCGGAAACGAAATTTAAGACGTGCACCGGAATTTAATAAGAAGATACGGCTTGTTTTATGTGTAAAACTTCATTTTAAACATTTTTACAAGAATGGATTCATTGTTGAAACAATGCATTTAGATATATTTCGTTTAAACGTTTAGAAAAATACCCTTGCGAACAACCTAAAAATCTTAATTTTTTTACATCATTCGATAGGAAAAGTATTGTTTAATCCGGAAACGAAATTTCAGACGTGCACCGGAATTTAATAAGAAGATACGTTGTATTCTATACGTTGTATTGTATACGTTGTATTATATAATAAGAAGATACGTTGCTTGTTTTATGTGTAAAATTTCATTTTAAACATTTTTACAACAATGGATTCATTGTTGAAACAATGCATTTAGATATATTTCGTTTAAACTTTTAGAAATATACCCTTGCGAACAACCCTAAAAATCTTAATTTTTTTACATCATTCGATAGGAAAAGTATTGTTTAATCCGGAAACGAAATTTCAGACGTGCACCGGAATTTAATAAGAAGATACTGCTTGTTTTATGTGTAAAACTTCATTTTAAACATTTTTACAACAATGGATTCATTGTTGAAACAATGCATTTAGATATATTTCGTTTAAACTTTTAGAAAAATACCCTTGCGAACAACCTAAAAATCTTAATTTTTTTACATCATTCGATAGGAAAAGTAATGTTTAATCCGGAAACAAAATTTCAGACGTGCACCGGAATTTAATAATAAGATACGTTGTATTCTATACGTTGTATTGTATACGTTGTATTATATAATAAGAAGATACGTTGCTTGTTTTATGTGTAAAACTTCATTTTAAACATTTTTACAACAATGGATTCATTGTTGAAACAATGCATTTAGATATATTTCGTTTAAACTTTTAGAAATATACCCTTGCGAACAACCCTAAAAATCTTAATTTTTTCACATCATTCGATAGGAAAAGTGTTGTTTAATCCGGAAACGAAATTTCAGACGTGCACCGGAATTTAATAAGAAGATACGGCTTGTTTTATGTGTAAAACTTCATTTTAAACATTTTTACAACAATGGATTCATTGTTGAAACAATGCATTTAGATATATTTCGTTTAAACGTTTAGAAAAATACCCTTGCGAACAACCTAAAAATCTTAATTTTTTTACATCATTCGATAGGAAAAGTATTGTTTAATCCGGAAACAAAATTTCAGACGTGCACCGGAATTTAATAAGAAGATACGTTGTATTCTATACGTTGTATTGTATACGTTGTATTATATAATAAGAAGATACGTTGCTTGTTTTATGTGTAAAATTTCATTTTAAACATTTTTACAACAATGGATTCATTGTTGAAACAATGCATTTAGATATATTTCGTTTAAACTTTTAGAAATATACCCTTGCGAACAACCCTAAAAATCTTAATTTTTTTACATCATTCGATAGGAAAAGTATTGTTTAATCCGGAAACGAAATTTCAGACGTGCACCGGAATTTAATAAGAAGATACTGCTTGTTTTATGTGTAAAACTTCATTTTAAACATTTTTACAACAATGGATTCATTGTTGAAACAATGCATTTAGATATATTTCGTTTAAACTTTTAGAAAAATACCCTTGCGAACAACCTAAAAATCTTAATTTTTTTACATCATTCGATAGGAAAAGTAATGTTTAATCCGGAAACAAAATTTCAGACGTGCACCGGAATTTAATAATAAGATACGTTGTATTCTATACGTTGTATTGTATACGTTGTATTATATAATAAGAAGATATTGTTGCTTGTTTTATGTGTAAAACTTCATTTTAAACATTTTTACAACAATGGATTCATTGTTGAAACAATGCATTTAGATATATTTCGTTTAAACTTTTAGAAATATACCCTTGCGAACAACCCTAAAAATCTTAATTTTTTCACATCATTCGATAGGAAAAGTGTTGTTTAATCCGGAAACGAAATTTCAGACGTGCACCGGAATTTAATAAGAAGATACGGCTTGTTTTATGTGTAAAACTTCATTTTAAACATTTTTAAAACAATGGAATCATTGTTGAAACAATGCATTTAGATATATTTCGTTTAAACTTTTAGAAAAATACCCTTGCGAACAACCTAAAAATCGGATTTTTTTTACATCATTCGATAGGAAAAGTATTGGTTAATCCGGAAACAAAATTTCAGACGTGCACCGGAATTTAATAAGAAGATACTGATTGTTTTATGTGTAAAATTTCATTTTAAACATTTTTACAACAATGGATTCATTGTTGAAACAATGCATTTAGATATATTTCGTTTAAACTTTTAGAAAAATACCCTTGCGAACAACCTAAAAATCGGAATTTTTTTACATCATTCGATAGGAAAAGTATTGTTTAATCCGGAAACGAAATTTCAGACTTGCACCGGAATTTAATAAGAAGATACTGCTTGTTTTATGTGTAAAATTTCATTTTAAACATTTTTACAACAATGGATTCTTTGTGGAAACAATGCATTTAGATATATTTCGTTTAAACTTTTAGAAATATACCCTTGCGAACAACCCTAAAAATCTTGATTTATTTACTTCATTCGATAGGAAAAGTATTGTTTAATCCGGAAACGAAATTTCAGACGTGCACCGGAATTTAATAAGAAGATACGGCTTGTTTTATGTGTAAAATTTCATTTTAAACATTTTTACAACAATGGATTCATTGTTGAAACAATGCATTTAGATATATTTCGTTTAAATCTTTAGAAAAATACCCTTGCGAACAACCCTAAAAATCTTAATTTTTTTACATCATTCGATAGGAAAAGTATTGTTTAATCCGGAAACGAAATTTAAGACGTGCACCGGAATTTAATAAGAAGATACGGCTTGTTTTATGTGTAAAACTTCATTTTAAACATTTTTACAAGAATGGATTCATTGTTGAAACAATGCATTTAGATATATTTCGTTTAAACGTTTAGAAAAATACCCTTGCGAACAACCTAAAAATCTTAATTTTTTTACATCATTCGATAGGAAAAGTATTGTTTAATCCGGAAACGAAATTTCAGACGTGCACCGGAATTTAATAAGAAGATACGTTGTATTCTATACGTTGTATTGTATACGTTGTATTATATAATAAGAAGATACGTTGCTTGTTTTATGTGTAAAATTTCATTTTAAACATTTTTACAACAATGGATTCATTGTTGAAACAATGCATTTAGATATATTTCGTTTAAACTTTTAGAAATATACCCTTGCGAACAACCCTAAAAATCTTAATTTTTTTACATCATTCGATAGGAAAAGTATTGTTTAATCCGGAAACGAAATTTCAGACGTGCACCGGAATTTAATAAGAAGATACTGCTTGTTTTATGTGTAAAACTTCATTTTAAACATTTTTACAACAATGGATTCATTGTTGAAACAATGCATTTAGATATATTTCGTTTAAACTTTTAGAAAAATACCCTTGCGAACAACCTAAAAATCTTAATTTTTTTACATCATTCGATAGGAAAAGTAATGTTTAATCCGGAAACAAAATTTCAGACGTGCACCGGAATTTAATAATAAGATACGTTGTATTCTATACGTTGTATTGTATACGTTGTATTATATAATAAGAAGATACGTTGCTTGTTTTATGTGTAAAACTTCATTTTAAACATTTTTACAACAATGGATTCATTGTTGAAACAATGCATTTAGATATATTTCGTTTAAACTTTTAGAAATATACCCTTGCGAACAACCCTAAAAATCTTAATTTTTTCACATCATTCGATAGGAAAAGTGTTGTTTAATCCGGAAACGAAATTTCAGACGTGCACCGGAATTTAATAAGAAGATACGGCTTGTTTTATGTGTAAAACTTCATTTTAAACATTTTTACAACAATGGATTCATTGTTGAAACAATGCATTTAGATATATTTCGTTTAAACGTTTAGAAAAATACCCTTGCGAACAACCTAAAAATCTTAATTTTTTTACATCATTCGATAGGAAAAGTATTGTTTAATCCGGAAACAAAATTTCAGACGTGCACCGGAATTTAATAAGAAGATACGTTGTATTCTATACGTTGTATTGTATACGTTGTATTATATAATAAGAAGATACGTTGCTTGTTTTATGTGTAAAATTTCATTTTAAACATTTTTACAACAATGGATTCATTGTTGAAACAATGCATTTAGATATATTTCGTTTAAACTTTTAGAAATATACCCTTGCGAACAACCCTAAAAATCTTAATTTTTTTACATCATTCGATAGGAAAAGTATTGTTTAATCCGGAAACGAAATTTCAGACGTGCACCGGAATTTAATAAGAAGATACTGCTTGTTTTATGTGTAAAACTTCATTTTAAACATTTTTACAACAATGGATTCATTGTTGAAACAATGCATTTAGATATATTTCGTTTAAACTTTTAGAAAAATACCCTTGCGAACAACCTAAAAATCTTAATTTTTTTACATCATTCGATAGGAAAAGTAATGTTTAATCCGGAAACAAAATTTCAGACGTGCACCGGAATTTAATAATAAGATACGTTGTATTCTATACGTTGTATTGTATACGTTGTATTATATAATAAGAAGATATTGTTGCTTGTTTTATGTGTAAAACTTCATTTTAAACATTTTTACAACAATGGATTCATTGTTGAAACAATGCATTTAGATATATTTCGTTTAAACTTTTAGAAATATACCCTTGCGAACAACCCTAAAAATCTTAATTTTTTCACATCATTCGATAGGAAAAGTGTTGTTTAATCCGGAAACGAAATTTCAGACGTGCACCGGAATTTAATAAGAAGATACGGCTTGTTTTATGTGTAAAACTTCATTTTAAACATTTTTAAAACAATGGAATCATTGTTGAAACAATGCATTTAGATATATTTCGTTTAAACTTTTAGAAAAATACCCTTGCGAACAACCTAAAAATCGGATTTTTTTTACATCATTCGATAGGAAAAGTATTGGTTAATCCGGAAACAAAATTTCAGACGTGCACCGGAATTTAATAAGAAGATACTGATTGTTTTATGTGTAAAATTTCATTTTAAACATTTTTACAACAATGGATTCATTGTTGAAACAATGCATTTAGATATATTTCGTTTAAACTTTTAGAAAAATACCCTTGCGAACAACCTAAAAATCGGAATTTTTTTACATCATTCGATAGGAAAAGTATTGTTTAATCCGGAAACGAAATTTCAGACTTGCACCGGAATTTAATAAGAAGATACTGCTTGTTTTATGTGTAAAATTTCATTTTAAACATTTTTACAACAATGGATTCTTTGTGGAAACAATGCATTTAGATATATTTCGTTTAAACTTTTAGAAATATACCCTTGCGAACAACCCTAAAAATCTTGATTTATTTACTTCATTCGATAGGAAAAGTATTGTTTAATCCGGAAACGAAATTTCAGACGTGCACCGGAATTTAATAAGAAGATACGGCTTGTTTTATGTGTAAAATTTCATTTTAAACATTTTTACAACAATGGATTCATTGTTGAAACAATGCATTTAGATATATTTCGTTTAAATCTTTAGAAAAATACCCTTGCGAACAACCCTAAAAATCTTAATTTTTTTACATCATTCGATAGGAAAAGTATTCTTTAATCCGGAAACGAAATTTAAGACGTGCACCGGAATTTAATAAGAAGATACGGCTTGTTTTATGTGTAAAACTTCATTTTAAACATTTTTACAAGAATGGATTCATTGTTGAAACAATGCATTTAGATATATTTCGTTTAAACGTTTAGAAAAATACCCTTGCGAACAACCTAAAAATCTTAATTTTTTTACATCATTCGATAGGAAAAGTATTGTTTAATCCGGAAACGAAATTTCAGACGTGCACCGGAATTTAATAAGAAGATACGTTGTATTCTATACGTTGTATTGTATACGTTGTATTATATAATAAGAAGATACGTTGCTTGTTTTATGTGTAAAATTTCATTTTAAACATTTTTACAACAATGGATTCATTGTTGAAACAATGCATTTAGATATATTTCGTTTAAACTTTTAGAAATATACCCTTGCGAACAACCCTAAAAATCTTAATTTTTTTACATCATTCGATAGGAAAAGTATTGTTTAATCCGGAAACGAAATTTCAGACGTGCACCGGAATTTAATAAGAAGATACTGCTTGTTTTATGTGTAAAACTTCATTTTAAACATTTTTACAACAATGGATTCATTGTTGAAACAATGCATTTAGATATATTTCGTTTAAACTTTTAGAAAAATACCCTTGCGAACAACCCTAAAAATCTTAATTTTTTTACATCATTCGATAGGAAAAGTAATGTTTAATCCGGAAACAAAATTTCAGACGTGCACCGGAATTTAATAATAAGATACGTTGTATTCTATACGTTGTATTGTATACGTTGTATTATATAATAAGAAGATACGTTGCTTGATTTATGTGTAAAACTTCATTTTAAACATTTTTACAACAATGGATTCATTGTTGAAACAATGCATTTAGATATATTTCGTTTAAACTTTTAGAAATATACCCTTGCGAACAACCCTAAAAATCTTAATTTTTTCACATCATTCGATAGGAAAAGTGTTGTTTAATCCGGAAACGAAATTTCAGACGTGCACCGGAATTTAATAAGAAGATACGGCTTGTTTTATGTGTAAAACTTCATTTTAAACATTTTTACAACAATGGATTCATTGTTGAAACAATGCATTTAGATATATTTCGTTTAAACGTTTAGAAAAATACCCTTGCGAACAACCTAAAAATCTTAATTTTTTTACATCATTCGATAGGAAAAGTATTGTTTAATCCGGAAACAAAATTTCAGACGTGCACCGGAATTTAATAAGAAGATACGTTGTATTCTATACGTTGTATTGTATACGTTGTATTATATAATAAGAAGATACGTTGCTTGTTTTATGTGTAAAATTTCATTTTAAACATTTTTACAACAATGGATTCATTGTTGAAACAATGCATTTAGATATATTTCGTTTAAACTTTTAGAAATATACCCTTGCGAACAACCCTAAAAATCTTAATTTTTTTACATCATTCGATAGGAAAAGTATTGTTTAATCCGGAAACGAAATTTCAGACGTGCACCGGAATTTAATAAGAAGATACTGCTTGTTTTATGTGTAAAACTTCATTTTAAACATTTTTACAACAATGGATTCATTGTTGAAACAATGCATTTAGATATATTTCGTTTAAACTTTTAGAAAAATACCCTTGCGAACAACCTAAAAATCTTAATTTTTTTACATCATTCGATAGGAAAAGTAATGTTTAATCCGGAAACAAAATTTCAGACGTGCACCGGAATTTAATAATAAGATACGTTGTATTCTATACGTTGTATTGTATACGTTGTATTATATAATAAGAAGATATTGTTGCTTGTTTTATGTGTAAAACTTCATTTTAAACATTTTTACAACAATGGATTCATTGTTGAAACAATGCATTTAGATATATTTCGTTTAAACTTTTAGAAATATACCCTTGCGAACAACCCTAAAAATCTTAATTTTTTCACATCATTCGATAGGAAAAGTGTTGTTTAATCCGGAAACGAAATTTCAGACGTGCACCGGAATTTAATAAGAAGATACGGCTTGTTTTATGTGTAAAACTTCATTTTAAACATTTTTACAACAATGGATGCATTGTTGAAACAATGCATTTAGATATATTTCGTTTAAACTTTTAGAAAAATACCCTTGCGAACAACCTAAAAATCGGATTTTTTTTACATCATTCGATAGGAAAAGTATTGTTTAATCCGGAAACAAAATTTCAGACGTGCACCGGAATTTAATAAGAAGATACGGCTTGTTTTATGTGTAAAATTTCATTTTAAACATTTTTACAACAATGGATTCATTCTTGAAACAATGTACTTAGATATATTTCGTTTAAACTTTTAGAAAAATACCCTTGCGAACAACCTAAAAATCGGAATTTTTTTACATCATTCGATAGGAAAAGTATTGTTTAATCCGGAAACAAAATTTCAGACGTGCACCGGAATTTAATAAGAAGATACTGATTGTTTTATGTGTAAAATTTCATTTTAAACATTTTTACAACAATGGATTCATTGTTGAAACAATGCTTTAGATATATTTCGTTTAAACTTTTAGAAAAATACCCTTGCGAACAACCTAAAAATCGGAATTTTTTTACATCATTCGATAGGAAAAGTATTGTTTAATCCGGAAACGAAATTTCAGACTTGCACCGGAATTTAATAAGAAGATACTTCTTGTTTTATGTGTAAAATTTTATTTTAAACATTTTTACAACAATGGATTCATTCTTGAAACAATGTACTTAGATATATTTCGTTTAAACTTTTAGAAAAAAACCCTTGCGAACAACCTCAAAATCGGAATTTTTTTACATCATTCGATAGGAAAAGTATTGTTTAATCCGGAAACGAAATTTCAGACGTGCACCGGAATTTAATAAGAAGATACGGCTTGTTTTATGTGTAAAATTTCATTTTAAACATTTTTACAACAATGGATTCATTCTTGAAACAATGTACTTAGATATATTTCGTTTAAACTTTTAGAAAAAAACCCTTGCGAACAACCTCAAAATCGGAATTTTTTTACATCATTCGATAAGAAAAGTATTGTTTAATCCGGAAACGAAATTTCAGACGTGCACCGGAATTTAATAAGAAGATACGGCTTGTTTTATGTGTAAAATTTCATTTTAAACATTTTTACAACAATGGATTCATTCTTGAAACAATGTACTTAGATATATTTCGTTTAAACTTTTAGAAAAAAAAACCTTGCGAACAACCTCAAAATCGGAATTTTTTTACATCATTCGATAGGAAAAGTAATGTTTAATCCGGAAACAAAATTTCAGACGTGCACCGGAATTTAATAATAAGATACGTTGTATTCTATACGTTGTATTGTATACGTTGTATTATATAATAAGAAGATATTGTTGCTTGTTTTATGTGTAAAACTTCATTTTAAACATTTTTACAACAATGGATTCATTGTTGAAACAATGCATTTAGATATATTTCGTTTAAACTTTTAGAAATATACCCTTGCGAACAACCCTAAAAATCTTAATTTTTTCACATCATTCGATAGGAAAAGTGTTGTTTAATCCGGAAACGAAATTTCAGACGTGCACCGGAATTTAATAAGAAGATACGGCTTGTTTTATGTGTAAAACTTCATTTTAAACATTTTTACAACAATGGATGCATTGTTGAAACAATGCATTTAGATATATTTCGTTTAAACTTTTAGAAAAATACCCTTGCGAACAACCTAAAAATCGGATTTTTTTTACATCATTCGATAGGAAAAGTATTGTTTAATCCGGAAACAAAATTTCAGACGTGCACCGGAATTTAATAAGAAGATACGGCTTGTTTTATGTGTAAAATTTCATTTTAAACATTTTTACAACAATGGATTCATTCTTGAAACAATGTACTTAGATATATTTCGTTTAAACTTTTAGAAAAATACCCTTGCGAACAACCTAAAAATCGGAATTTTTTTACATCATTCGATAGGAAAAGTATTGTTTAATCCGGAAACAAAATTTCAGACGTGCACCGGAATTTAATAAGAAGATACTGATTGTTTTATGTGTAAAATTTCATTTTAAACATTTTTACAACAATGGATTCATTGTTGAAACAATGCTTTAGATATATTTCGTTTAAACTTTTAGAAAAATACCCTTGCGAACAACCTAAAAATCGGAATTTTTTTACATCATTCGATAGGAAAAGTATTGTTTAATCCGGAAACGAAATTTCAGACTTGCACCGGAATTTAATAAGAAGATACTTCTTGTTTTATGTGTAAAATTTTATTTTAAACATTTTTACAACAATGGATTCATTCTTGAAACAATGTACTTAGATATATTTCGTTTAAACTTTTAGAAAAAAACCCTTGCGAACAACCTCAAAATCGGAATTTTTTTACATCATTCGATAGGAAAAGTATTGTTTAATCCGGAAACGAAATTTCAGACGTGCACCGGAATTTAATAAGAAGATACGGCTTGTTTTATGTGTAAAATTTCATTTTAAACATTTTTACAACAATGGATTCATTCTTGAAACAATGTACTTAGATATATTTCGTTTAAACTTTTAGAAAAAAACCCTTGCGAACAACCTCAAAATCGGAATTTTTTTACATCATTCGATAGGAAAAGTATTGTTTAATCCGGAAACGAAATTTCAGACGTGCACCGGAATTTAATAAGAAGATACGGCTTGTTTTATGTGTAAAATTTCATTTTAAACATTTTTACAACAATGGATTCATTCTTGAAACAATGTACTTAGATATATTTCGTTTAAACTTTTAGAAAAAAAAACCTTGCGAACAACCTCAAAATCGGAATTTTTTTACATCATTCGATAGGAAAAGTATTGTTTAATCCGGAAACGAAATTTCAGACGTGCACCGGAATTTAATAAGAAGATACGGCTTGTTTTATGTGTAAAATTTCATTTTAAACATTTTTACAACAATGGATTCATTCTTGAAACAATGCAATTAGATATATTTCGTTTAAACTTTTAGAAAAATACCATTGCGAACAAGCTAAATATCGGAATTTTTTTATATCATTCGATAGGAAAAGTATTGTTTAATCCGGAAACGAAATTTTAGCCGTGCACCGGAATTTAATAAGAAGATACTGCTTGTTTAATGTGTAAAATTTCATTTTAAACATTTTTACAACAATGGATTCATTGTTGAAACAATGCATTTAGATATATTTCGTTTAAACTTTTAGAAAAATACCATTGCGAACAACCTAAAAATCGGAATTTTTTTACATCATTCGATAGGAAAAGTATTGTTTAATCCGGAAACAAAATTTCAGACGTGCACCGGAATTTAATAAGAAGATACTGATTGTTTTATGTGTAAAATTTCATTTTAAACATTTTTACAACAATGGATTCATTGTTGAAACAATGCTTTAGATATATTTCGTTTAAACTTTTAGAAAAATACCCTTGCGAACAACCTAAAAATCGGAATTTTTTTACATCATTCGATAGGAAAAGTATTGTTTAATCCGGAAACGAAATTTCAGACTTGCACCGGAATTTAATAAGAAGATACTTCTTGTTTTATGTGTAAAATTTTATTTTAAACATTTTTACAACAATGGATTCATTCTTGAAACAATGTACTTAGATATATTTCGTTTAAACTTTTAGAAAAAAACCCTTGCGAACAACCTCAAAATCGGAATTTTTTTACATCATTCGATAGGAAAAGTATTGTTTAATCCGGAAACGAAATTTCAGACGTGCACCGGAATTTAATAAGAAGATACGGCTTGTTTTATGTGTAAAATTTCATTTTAAACATTTTTACAACAATGGATTCATTCTTGAAACAATGTACTTAGATATATTTCGTTTAAACTTTTAGAAAAAAACCCTTGCGAACAACCTCAAAATCGGAATTTTTTTACATCATTCGATAGGAAAAGTATTGTTTAATCCGGAAACGAAATTTCAGACGTGCACCGGAATTTAATAAGAAGATACGGCTTGTTTTATGTGTAAAATTTCATTTTAAACATTTTTACAACAATGGATTCATTCTTGAAACAATGTACTTAGATATATTTCGTTTAAACTTTTAGAAAAAAAAACCTTGCGAACAACCTCAAAATCGGAATTTTTTTACATCATTCGATAGGAAAAGTATTGTTTAATCCGGAAACGAAATTTCAGACGTGCACCGGAATTTAATAAGAAGATACGGCTTGTTTTATGTGTAAAATTTCATTTTAAACATTTTTACAACAATGGATTCATTCTTGAAACAATGCAATTAGATATATTTCGTTTAAACTTTTAGAAAAATACCATTGCGAACAAGCTAAATATCGGAATTTTTTTATATCATTCGATAGGAAAAGTATTGTTTAATCCGGAAACGAAATTTTAGCCGTGCACCGGAATTTAATAAGAAGATACTGCTTGTTTAATGTGTAAAATTTCATTTTAAACATTTTTACAACAATGGATTCATTGTTGAAACAATGCATTTAGATATATTTCGTTTAAACTTTTAGAAAAATACCATTGCGAACAACCTAAAAATCGGAATTTTTTTACATCATTCGATAGGAAAAGTATTGTTTAATCCGGAAACGAAATTTCAGCCGTGCACAGGAATTTAATAAGAAGATACGGCTTGTTTTATGTGTAAAATTTCATTTTAAACATTTTTACAACAATGGATTCATTGTTGAAACAATGCATTTAGATATATCTCTTTTAAACTTTTTGAAATATACCCCTGCGAACAACCTAAAAATCGGAATTTTTTTACATCATTCGATAGGAAGAGTATTGTTTAATCCGGACACGAAATTTCAGCCGTGCACCGGAATATAATAAGAAGATACTGCTTGTTTTATGTGTAAAATTTCATTTTAAACCTTTTTACAACAATGGATTCATTGTTGAAACAATGCATTTAGACATATCCCATTCAAACTTTTAGAAAAATACCCCTGCGAACAACCTAAAAATCGGAATTTTTTTTCATCATTCGATAGGAAAAGTATTGTTTAATCCGGAAACGAAATTTCAGCCGTGCACCGGAATTTAATAAGAAGATACTGCTTGTTTTATGTGTAAAATTTCATTTTAAACCTTTTTACAGCAATGGATTCATTGTTGAAACAATGCATTTAGACATATCCCATTCAAACTTTTAGAAAAATACCCCTGCGAACAACATAAAAATTGGAATTTTTTTACATCATTCGATAGGAAAAGTATTGTTTAATGCGGAAACGAAATTTCAGCCGTGCACCGGAATTTAATAAGAAGATACTGCTTGTTTTATGGTAAAATTTCATTTTAAACCTTTTTACAACAATGGATTCATTGTTGAAACAATGCATTTAGACATATCCCATTCAAACTTTTAGAAAAATACCCCTGCGAACAACCTAAAAATCGGAATTTTTTTACATCATTCGATAGGAAAAGTATTGTTTAATCCGGAAACGAAATTTCAGCCGTGCACCGGAATTTAAAAAGAAGATACTGCTTGTTTTATGTGTAAAATTTCCTTCTTATCCTTTTTACAACAATGGATTCATTGTTGAAACAATGCATTTAAACATATACCATTCAAACTTTTAGAAAAATACCCCTGCGAACAACCTAAAAATTGGAATTTTTTTACATCATTCGATAGGAAAAGTATTGTTTAATCCGGAAACGAAATTTCAGCCGTGCACCGGAATTTAATAAGAAGATACTGCTTGTTTTATTTTTAAAATTTCATTTTAAACCTTTTTACAACAATGGATTCATTGTTAAACAATGCATTTAGACATATCCCATTCAAACTTTTAGAAAAATACCCCTGCGAACAACCTAAAAATCGGAATTTCTTTACATCATTCGATAGGAAAAGTATTGTTTAATTCGGAAACGAAATTTCAGCCGTGCACCGGAATTTAATAAGAAGATACTGCTTGTTTTATGTGTAAAATTTCATTTTAAACCTTTTTACAACAATGGATTCATTGTTGAAACAATGCATTCAGATTATCTCACTTAAACGTTTAGAAAAATACCCCTGCGAACAACCTGAAAATTGGAATTTTTTTACATCATTCCATAGAAAAAGTATTGATTTATTCGGAAACGAAATTTCAGCCGTACACCAGAATTTAATATGAAGATACTGCTTGTTTTATGTGTAAAATTTCGTTTTTAACATTTTTACAACAATGGATTCATTCTTGAACCAATGTACTTAGATATATTTCGTTTAAACTTTTAGAAAAATACCCTTGCGAACAACCTAAAAATCGGAATTTTTTTACATCATTCGATAGGAAAAGTAATGTTTAATCCGGAAACAAAATTTCAGACGTGCACCGGAATTTAATAATAAGATACGTTGTATTCTATACGTTGTATTGTATACGTTGTATTATATAATAAGAAGATACGTTGCTTGTTTTATGTGTAAAACTTCATTTTAAACATTTTTACAACAATGGATTCATTGTTGAAACAATGCATTTAGATATATTTCGTTTAAACTTTTAGAAATATACCCTTGCGAACAACCCTAAAAATCTTAATTTTTTCACATCATTCGATAGGAAAAGTGTTGTTTAATCCGGAAACGAAATTTCAGACGTGCACCTGAATTTAATAAGAAGATACGGCTCTTTTTATGTGTAAAACTTCATTTTAAACATTTTTACAACAATGGATTCATTGTTGAAACAATGCATTTAGATATATTTCGTTTAAACTTTTAGAAAAATACCCTTGCGAACAACCTAAAAATCCAATTTTTTTTACATCATTCGATAGGAAAAGTATTGTTTAATCCGGAAACGAAATTTCAGCCGTGCACCGGAATTTAATAAGAAGATACGGCTTGTTTTATGTGTAAAATTTCATTTTAAACATTTTTACAACAATGGATTCATTCTTGAAACAATGTACTTAGATATATTTCGTTTAAACTTTTAGAAAAATACCCTTGCGAACAACCTAAAAATCGGAATTTTTTTACATCATTCGATAGGAAAAGTATTGGTTAATCCGGAAACAAAATTTCAGACGTGCACCGGAATTTAATAAGAAGATACTGATTGTTTTATGTGTAAAATTTCATTTTAAACATTTTTACAACAATGGATTCATTGTTGAAACAATGCATTTAGATATATTTCGTTTAAACTTTTAGAAAAATACCCTTGCGAACAACCTAAAAATCGGAATTTTTTTACATCATTCGATAGGAAAAGTATTGTTTAATCCGGAAACGAAATTTCAGACTTGCACCGGAATTTAATAAGAAGATACTGCTTGTTTTATGTGTAAAATTTCATTTTAAACATTTTTACAACAATGGATTCTTTGTGGAAACAATGCATTTAGATATATTTCGTTTAAACTTTTAGAAATATACCCTTGCGAACAACCCTAAAAATCTTGATTTATTTACTTCATTCGATAGGAAAAGTATTGTTTAATCCGGAAACGAAATTTCAGACGTGCACCGGAATTTAATAAGAAGATACGGCTTGTTTTATGTGTAAAATTTCATTTTAAACATTTTTACAACAATGGATTCATTGTTGAAACAATGCATTTAGATATATTTCGTTTAAACCTTTAGAAAAATACCCTTGCGAACAACCCTAAAAATCTTAATTTTTTTACATCATTCGATAGGAAAAGTATTGTTTAATCCGGAAACGAAATTTAAGACGTGCACCGGAATTTAATAAGAAGATACGGCTTGTTTTATGTGTAAAATTTCATTTTAAACATTTTTACAACAATGTATTCATTGTTGAAACAATGCATTTAGATATATTTCGTTTAAACTTTTAGAAATATACCCTTGCGAACAACCCTAAAAATCTTGATTTTTTTACATCATTCGATAGGAAAAGTATTGTTTAATCCGGAAACGAAATTTCAGCCGTGCACCAGAATTTAATAAGAAGATACGGCTTGTTTTATGTGTAAAACTTCATTTTAAACATTTTTACAAGAATGGATTCATTGTTGAAACAATGCATTTAGATATATTTCGTTTAAACGTTTAGAAAAATACCCTTGCGAACAACCTAAAAATCTTAATTTTTTTACATCATTCGATAGGAAAAGTATTGTTTAATCCGGAAACGAAATTTCAGACGTGCACCGGAATTTAATAAGAAGATACGTTGTATTCTATACGTTGTATTGTATACGTTGTATTATATAATAAGAAGATACGTTGCTTGTTTTATGTGTAAAATTTCATTTTAAACATTTTTACAACAATGGATTCATTGTTGAAACAATGCATTTAGATATATTTCGTTTAAACTTTTAGAAATATACCCTTGCGAACAACCCTAAAAATCTTAATTTTTTTACATCATTCGATAGGAAAAGTATTGTTTAATCCGGAAACGAAATTTCAGACGTGCACCGGAATTTAATAAGAAGATACTGCTTGTTTTATGTGTAAAACTTCATTTTAAACATTTTTACAACAATGGATTCATTGTTGAAACAATGCATTTAGATATATTTCGTTTAAACTTTTAGAAAAATACCCTTGCGAACAACCTAAAAATCTTAATTTTTTTACATCATTCGATAGGAAAAGTAATGTTTAATCCGGAAACAAAATTTCAGACGTGCACCGGAATTTAATAATAAGATACGTTGTATTCTATACGTTGTATTGTATACGTTGTATTATATAATAAGAAGATACGTTGCTTGTTTTATGTGTAAAACTTCATTTTAAACATTTTTACAACAATGGATTCATTGTTGAAACAATGCATTTAGATATATTTCGTTTAAACTTTTAGAAATATACCCTTGCGAACAACCCTAAAAATCTTAATTTTTTCACATCATTCGATAGGAAAAGTGTTGTTTAATCCGGAAACGAAATTTCAGACGTGCACCGGAATTTAATAAGAAGATACGGCTTGTTTTATGTGTAAAACTTCATTTTAAACATTTTTACAACAATGGATTCATTGTTGAAACAATGCATTTAGATATATTTCGTTTAAACTTTTAGAAAAATACCCTTGCGAACAACCTAAAAATCGGATTTTTTTTACATCATTCGATAGGAAAAGTATTGTTTAATCCGGAAACGAAATTTCAGCCGTGCACCGGAATTTAATAAGAAGATACGGCTTGTTTTATGTGTAAAATTTCATTTTAAACATTTTTACAACAATGGATTCATTCTTGAAACAATGTACTTAGATATATTTCGTTTAAACTTTTAGAAAAATACCCTTGCGAACAACCTAAAAATCGGAATTTTTTTACATCATTCGATAGGAAAAGTATTGTTTAATCCGGAAACAAAATTTCAGACGTGCACCGGAATTTAATAAGAAGATACTGATTGTTTTATGTGTAAAATTTCATTTTAAACATTTTTACAACAATGGATTCATTCTTGAAACAATGTACTTAGATATATTTCGTTTAAACTTTTAGAAAAATACCCTTGCGAACAACCTAAAAATCGGAATTTTTTTACATCATTCGATAGGAAAAGTATTGTTTAATCCGGAAACAAAATTTCAGACGTGCACCGGAATTTAATAAGAAGATACTGATTGTTTTATGTGTAAAATTTCATTTTAAACATTTTTACAACAATGGATTCATTCTTGAAACAATGTACTTAGATATATTTCGTTTAAACTTTTAGAAAAATACCCTTGCGAACAACCTAAAAATCGGAATTTTTTTACATCATTCGATAGGAAAGGTATTGGTTAATCCGGAAACAAAATTTCAGACGTGCACCGGAATTTAATAAGAAGATACTGATTGTTTTATGTGTAAAATTTCATTTTAAACATTTTTACAACAATGGATTCATTGTTGAAACAATGCATTTAGATATATTTCGTTTAAACTTTTAGAAAAATACCCTTGCGAACAACCTAAAAATCGGAATTTTTTTACATCATTCGATAGGAAAAGTATTGTTTAATCCGGAAACGAAATTTCAGACTTGCACCGGAATTTAATAAGAAGATACTGCTTGTTTTATGTGTAAAATTTCATTTTAAACATTTTTACAACAATGGATTCTTTGTGGAAACAATGCATTTAGATATATTTCGTTTAAACTTTTAGAAATATACCCTTGCGAACAACCCTAAAAATCTTGATTTATTTACTTCATTCGATAGGAAAAGTATTGTTTAATCCGGAAACGAAATTTCAGACGTGCACCGGAATTTAATAAGAAGATACGGCTTGTTTTATGTGTAAAATTTCATTTTAAACATTTTTACAACAATGGATTCATTGTTGAAACAATGCATTTAGATATATTTCGTTTAAACCTTTAGAAAAATACCCTTGCGAACAACCCTAAAAATCTTAATTTTTTTACATCATTCGATAGGAAAAGTATTGTTTAATACGGAAACGAAATTTAAGACGTGCACCGGAATTTAATAAGAAGATACGGCTTGTTTTATGTGTAAAATTTCATTTTAAACATTTTTACAACAATGGATTCATTGTTGAAACAATGCATTTAGATATATTTCGTTTAAACTTTTAGAAATATACCCTTGCGAACAACCCTAAAAATCTTGATTTTTTTACATCATTCGATAGGAAAAGTATTGTTTAATCCGGAAACGAAATTTCAGCCGTGCACCAGAATTTAATAAGAAGATACGGCTTGTTTTATGTGTAAAACTTCATTTTAAACATTTTTACAAGAATGGATTCATTGTTGAAACAATGCATTTAGATATATTTCGTTTAAACGTTTAGAAAAATACCCTTGCGAACAACCTAAAAATCTAATTTTTTTACATCATTCGATAGGAAAAGTATTGTTTAATCCGGAAACGAAATTTCAGACGTGCACCGGAATTTAATAAGAAGATACGTTGTATTCTATACGTTGTATTGTATACGTTGTATTATATAATAAGAAGATACGTTGCTTGTTTTATGTGTAAAATTTCATTTTAAACATTTTTACAACAATGGATTCATTGTTGAAACAATGCATTTAGATATATTTCGTTTAAACTTTTAGAAATATACCCTTGCGAACAACCCTAAAAATCTTAATTTTTTTACATCATTCGATAGGAAAAGTATTGTTTAATCCGGAAACGAAATTTCAGACGTGCACCGGAATTTAATAAGAAGATACTGCTTGTTTTATGTGTAAAACTTCATTTTAAACATTTTTACAACAATGGATTCATTGTTGAAACAATGCATTTAGATATATTTCGTTTAAACTTTTAGAAAAATACCTTTGCGAACAACCTAAAAATCTTAATTTTTTTACATCATTCGATAGGAAAAGTAATGTTTAATCCGGAAAGAAAATTTCAGACGTGCACCGGAATTTAATAATAAGATACGTTGTATTCTATACGTTGTATTGTATACGTTGTATTATATAATAAGAAGATACGTTGCTTGTTTTATGTGTAAAACTTCATTTTAAACATTTTTACAACAATGGATTCATTGTTGAAACAATGCATTTAGATATATTTCGTTTAAACTTTTAGAAATATACCCTTGCGAACAACCCTAAAAATCTTAATTTTTTCACATCATTCGATAGGAAAAGTGTTGTTTAATCCGGAAACGAAATTTCAGACGTGCACCGGAATTTAATAAGAAGATACGGCTTGTTTTATGTGTAAAACTTCATTTTAAACATTTTTACAACAATGGATTCATTGTTGAAACAATGCATTTAGATATATTTCGTTTAAACTTTTAGAAAAATACCCTTGCGAACAACCTAAAAATCGGATTTTTTTTACATCATTCGGTAGGAAAAGTATTGTTTAATCCGGAAACGAAATTTCAGCCGTGCACCGGAATTTAATAAGAAGATACGGCTTGTTTTATGTGTAAAATTTCATTTTAAACATTTTTACAACAATGGATTCATTCTTGAAACAATGTACTTAGATATATTTCGTTTAAACTTTTAGAAAAATACCCTTGCGAACAACCTAAAAATCGGAATTTTTTTACATCATTCGATAGGAAAAGTATTGTTTAATCCGGAAACAAAATTTCAGACGTGCACCGGAATTTAATAAGAAGATACTGATTGTTTTATGTGTAAAATTTCATTTTAAACATTTTTACAACAATGGATTCATTGTTGAAACAATGCATTTAGATATATTTCGTTTAAACTTTTAGAAAAATACCCTTGCGGACAACCTAAAAATCGGAATTTTTTTACATCATTCGATAGGAAAAGTATTGTTTAATCCGGAAACGAAATTTCAGACGTGCACCGGAATTTAATAAGAAGATACTGATTGTTTTATGTGTAAAATTTCATTTTAAACATTTTTACAACAATGGATTCATTGTTGAAACAATGTACTTAGATATATTTCGTTTAAACTTTTAGAAAAATACCCTTGCGAACAACCTAAAAATCGGAATTTTTTTACATCATTCGATAGGAAAAGTATTGTTTAATCCGGAAACAAAATTTCAGACGTGCACCGGAATTTAATAAGAAGATACTGCTTGTTTTATGTGTAAAATTTCATTTTAAACATTTTTACAACAATGGATTCTTTGTGGAAACAATGCATTTAGATATATTTCGTTTAAACTTTTAGAAATATACCCTTGCGAACAACCCTAAAAATCTTGATTTATTTACTTCATTCGATAGGAAAAGTATTGTTTAATCCGGAAACGAAATTTAAGACGTGCACCGGAATTTAATAAGAAGATACGGCTTGTTTTATGTGTAAAATTTCATTTTAAACATTTTTACAACAATGGATTCATTGTTGAAACAATGCATTTAGATATATTTCGTTTAAACTTTTAGAAATATACCCTTGCGAACAACCCTAAAAATCTTAATTTTTTCACATCATTCGATAGGAAAAGTGTTGTTTAATCCGGAAACGAAATTTCAGACGTGCACCGGAATTTAATAAGAAGATACGGCTTGTTTTATGTGTAAAACTTCATTTTAAACATTTTTACAACAATGGATTCATTGTTGAAACAATGCATTTAGATATATTTCGTTTAAACGTTTAGAAAAATACCCTTGCGAACAACCTAAAAATCTTAATTTTTTTACATCATTCGATAGGAAAAGTATTGTTTAATCCGGAAACGAAATTTCAGACGTGCACCGGAATTTAATAAGAAGATACGTTGTATTCTATACGTTGTATTGTATACGTTGTATTATATAATAAGAAGATACGTTGCTTGTTTTATGTGTAAAATTTCATTTTAAACATTTTTACAACAATGGATTCATTGTTGAAACAATGCATTTAGATATATTTCGTTTAAACTTTTAGAAATATACCCTTGCGAACAACCCTAAAAATCTTAATTTTTTTACATCATTCGATAGGAAAAGTATTGTTTAATCCGGAAACGAAATTTCAGACGTGCACCGGAATTTAATAAGAAGATACTGCTTGTTTTATGTGTAAAACTTCATTTTAAACATTTTTACAACAAAGGATTCATTGTTGAAACAATGCATTTAGATATATTTCGTTTAAACTTTTAGAAAAATACCCTTGCGAACAACCTAAAAATCGGATTTTTTTTACATCATTCGATAGGAAAAGTATTGTTTAATCCGGAAACGAAATTTCAGCCGTGCACCGGAATTTAATAAGAAGATACGGCTTGTTTTATGTGTAAAACTTCATTTTAAACATTTTTACAACAATGGATTCATTCTTGAAACAATGTACTTAGATATATTTCGTTTAAACTTTTAGAAAAATACCCTTGCGAACAACCTAAAAATCGGAATTTTTTTACATCATTCGATAGGAAAAGTATTGGTTAATCCGGAAACAAAATTTCAGACGTGCACCGGAATTTAATAAGAAGATACTGATTGTTTTATGTGTAAAATTTCATTTTAAACATTTTTACAACAATGGATTCATTGTTGAAACAATGCATTTAGATATATTTCGTTTAAACTTTTAGAAAAATACCCTTGCGAACAACCTAAAAATCGGAATTTTTTTACATCATTCGATAGGAAAAGTATTGTTTAATCCGGAAACGAAATTTCAGACTTGCACCGGAATTTAATAAGAAGATACTGCTTGTTTTATGTGTAAAATTTCATTTTAAACATTTTTACAACAATGGATTCTTTGTGGAAACAATGCATTTAGATATATTTCGTTTAAACTTTTAGAAATATACCCTTGCGAACAACCCTAAAAATCTTGATTTATTTACTTCATTCGATAGGAAAAGTATTGTTTAATCCGGAAACGAAATTTCAGACGTGCACCGGAATTTAATAAGAAGATACGGCTTGTTTTATGTGTAAAATTTCATTTTAAACATTTTTACAACAATGGATTCATTGTTGAAACAATGCATTTAGATATATTTCGTTTAAATCTTTAGAAAAATACCCTTGCGAACAACCCTAAAAATCTTAATTTTTTTACATCATTCGATAGGAAAAGTATTGTTTAATCCGGAAACGAAATTTAAGACGTGCACCGGAATTTAATAAGAAGATACGGCTTGTTTTATGTGTAAAATTTCATTTTAAACATTTTTACAACAATGGATTCATTGTTGAAACAATGCATTTAGATATATTTCGTTTAAACTTTTAGAAATATACCCTTGCGAACAACCCTAAAAATCTTGATTTTTTTACATCATTCGATAGGAAAAGTATTGCTTAATCCGGAAACGAAATTTCAGCCGTGCACCAGAATTTAATAAGAAGATACGGCTTGTTTTATGTGTAAAACTTCATTTTAAACATTTTTACAAGAATGGATTCATTGTTGAAACAATGCATTTAGATATATTTCGTTTAAACTTTTAGAAAAATACCCTTGCGAACAACCTAAAAATCTTAATTTTTTTACATCATTCGATAGGAAAAGTAATGTTTAATCCGGAAACAAAATTTCAGACGTGCACCGGAATTTAATAATAAGATACGTTGTATTCTATACGTTGTATTGTATACGTTGTATTATATAATAAGAAGATACGTTGCTTGTTTTATGTGTAAAACTTCATTTTAAACATTTTTACAACAATGGATTCATTGCTGAAACAATGCATTTAGATATATTTCGTTTAAACTTTTAGAAATATACCCTTGCGAACAACCCTAAAAATCTTAATTTTTTTACATCATTCGATAGGAAAAGTATTGTTTAATCCGGAAACGAAATTTCAGACGTGCACCGGAATTTAATAAGAAGATACGTTGTATTCTATACGTTGTATTGTATACGTTGTATTATATAATAAGAAGATACGTTGCTTGTTTTATGTGTAAAATTTCATTTTAAACATTTTTACAACAATGGATTCATTGTTGAAACAATGCATTTAGATATATTTCGTTTAAACTTTTAGAAATATACCCTTGCGAACAACCCTAAAAATCTTAATTTTTTTACATCATTCGATAGGAAAAGTATTGTTTAATCCGGAAACGAAATTTCAGACGTGCACCGGAATTTAATAAGAAGATACTGCTTGTTTTATGTGTAAAACTTCATTTTAAACATTTTTACAACAATGGATTCATTGTTGAAACAATGCATTTAGATATATTTCGTTTAAACTTTTAGAAAAATACCCTTGCGAACAACCTAAAAATCTTAATTTTTTTACATCATTCGATAGGAAAAGTAATGTTTAATCCGGAAACAAAATTTCAGACGTGCACCGGAATTTAATAATAAGATACGTTGTATTCTATACGTTGTATTGTATACGTTGTATTATATAATAAGAAGATACGTTGCTTGTTTTATGTGTAAAACTTCATTTTAAACATTTTTACAACAATGGATTCATTGCTGAAACAATGCATTTAGATATATTTCGTTTAAACTTTTAGAAATATACCCTTGCGAACAACCCTAAAAATCTTAATTTTTTCACATCATTCGATAGGAAAAGTGTTGTTTAATCCGGAAACGAAATTTCAGACGTGCACCGGAATTTAATAAGAAGATACGGCTTGTTTTATGTGTAAAACTTCATTTTAAACATTTTTACAACAATGGATTCATTGTTGAAACAATGCATTTAGATATATTTCGTTTAAACGTTTAGAAAAATACCCTTGCGAACAACCTAAAAATCTTAATTTTTTTACATCATTCGATAGGAAAAGTATTGGTTAATCCGGAAACAAAATTTCAGACGTGCACCGGAATTTAATAAGAAGATACTGATTGTTTTATGTGTAAAATTTCATTTTAAAGATTTTTACAACAATGGATTCATTGTTGAAACAATGCATTTAGATATATTTCATTTAAACTTTTAGAAAAATACCCTTGCGAACAACCTAAAAATCGGAATTTTTTTACATCATTCGATAGGAAAAGTATTGTTTAATCCGGAAACGAAATTTCAGACTTGCACCGGAATTTAATAAGAAGATACTGCTTGTTTTATGTGTAAAATTTCATTTTAAACATTTTTACAACAATGGATTCTTTGTGGAAACAATGCATTTAGATATATTTCGTTTAAACTTTTAGAAATATACCCTTGCGAACAACCCTAAAAATCTTGATTTATTTACTTCATTCGATAGGAAAAGTATTGTTTAATCCGGAAACGAAATTTCAGACGTGCACCGGAATTTAATAAGAAGATACGGCTTGTTTTATGTGTAAAATTTCATTTTAAACATTTTTACAACAATGGATTCATTGTTGAAACAATGCATTTAGATATATTTCGTTTAAACCTTTAGAAAAATACCCTTGCGAACAACCCTAAAAATCTTAATTTTTTTACATCATTCGATAGGAAAAGTATTGTTTAATCCGGAAACGAAATTTAAGACGTGCACCGGAATTTAATAAGAAGATACGGCTTGTTTTATGTGTAAAATTTCATTTTAAACATTTTTACAACAATGGATTCATTGTTGAAACAATGCATTTAGATATATTTCGTTTAAACTTTTAGAAATATACCCTTGCGAACAACCCTAAAAATCTTGATTTTTTTACATCATTCGATAGGAAAAGTATTGTTTAATCCGGAAACGAAATTTCAGCCGTGCACCAGAATTTAATAAGAAGATACGGCTTGTTTTATGTGTAAAACTTCATTTTAAACATTTTTACAAGAATGGATTCATTGTTGAAACAATGCATTTAGATATATTTCGTTTAAACGTTTAGAAAAATACCCTTGCGAACAACCTAAAAATCTTAATTTTTTTACATCATTCGATAGGAAAAGTAATGTTTAATCCGGAAACAAAATTTCAGACGTGCACCGGAATTTAATAATAAGATACGTTGTATTCTATACGTTGTATTGTATACGTTGTATTATATAATAAGAAGATACGTTGCTTGTTTTATGTGTAAAACTTCATTTTAAACATTTTTACAACAATGGATTCATTGCTGAAACAATGCATTTAGATATATTTCGTTTAAACTTTTAGAAATATACCCTTGCGAACAACCCTAAAAATCTTAATTTTTTCACATCATTCGATAGGAAAAGTGTTGTTTAATCCGGAAACGAAATTTCAGACGTGCACCGGAATTTAATAAGAAGATACGGCTTGTTTTATGTGTAAAACTTCATTTTAAACATTTTTACAACAATGGATTCATTGTTGAAACAATGCATTTAGATATATTTCGTTTAAACGTTTAGAAAAATACCCTTGCGAACAACCTAAAAATCTTAATTTTTTTACATCATTCGATAGGAAAAGTATTGGTTAATCCGGAAACAAAATTTCAGACGTGCACCGGAATTTAATAAGAAGATACTGATTGTTTTATGTGTAAAATTTCATTTTAAACATTTTTACAACAATGGATTCATTGTTGAAACAATGCATTTAGATATATTTCATTTAAACTTTTAGAAAAATACCCTTGCGAACAACCTAAAAATCGGAATTTTTTTACATCATTCGATAGGAAAAGTATTGTTTAATCCGGAAACGAAATTTCAGACTTGCACCGGAATTTAATAAGAAGATACTGCTTGTTTTATGTGTAAAATTTCATTTTAAACATTTTTACAACAATGGATTCTTTGTGGAAACAATGCATTTAGATATATTTCGTTTAAACTTTTAGAAATATACCCTTGCGAACAACCCTAAAAATCTTGATTTATTTACTTCATTCGATAGGAAAAGTATTGTTTAATCCGGAAACGAAATTTCAGACGTGCACCGGAATTTAATAAGAAGATACGGCTTGTTTTATGTGTAAAATTTCATTTTAAACATTTTTACAACAATGGATTCATTGTTGAAACAATGCATTTAGATATATTTCGTTTAAACCTTTAGAAAAATACCCTTGCGAACAACCCTAAAAATCTTAATTTTTTTACATCATTCGATAGGAAAAGTATTGTTTAATCCGGAAACAAAATTTCAGACGTGCACCGGAATTTAATAAGAAGATACGTTGTATTCTATACGTTGTATTGTATACGTTGTATTATATAATAAGAAGATACGTTGCTTGTTTTATGTGTAAAATTTCATTTTAAACATTTTTACAAGAATGGATTCATTGTTGAAACAATGCATTTAGATATATTTCGTTTAAACGTTTAGAAAAATACCCTTGCGAACAACCTAAAAATCTTAATTTTTTTACATCATTCGATAGGAAAAGTAATGTTTAATCCGGAAACAAAATTTCAGACGTGCACCGGAATTTAATAATAAGATACGTTGTATTCTATACGTTGTATTGTATACGTTGTATTATATAATAAGAAGATACGTTGCTTGTTTTATGTGTAAAACTTCATTTTAAACATTTTTACAACAATGGATTCATTGCTGAAACAATGCATTTAGATATATTTCGTTTAAACTTTTAGAAATATACCCTTGCGAACAACCCTAAAAATCTTAATTTTTTCACATCATTCGATAGGAAAAGTGTTGTTTAATCCGGAAACGAAATTTCAGACGTGCACCGGAATTTAATAAGAAGATACTGCTTGTTTTATGTGTAAAACTTCATTTTAAACATTTTTACAACAAAGGATTCATTGTTGAAACAATGCATTTAGATATATTTCGTTTAAACTTTTAGAAAAATACCCTTGCGAACAACCTAAAAATCTTAATTTTTTTACATCATTCGATAGGAAAAGTAATGTTTAATCCGGAAACAAAATTTAAGACGTGCACCGGAATTTAATAATAAGATACGTTGTATTCTATACGTTGTATTGTATACGTTGTATTATATAATAAGAAGATACGTTGCTTGTTTTATGTGTAAAACTTCATTTTAAACATTTTTACAAGAATGGATTCATTGTTGAAACAATGCATTTAGATATATTTCGTTTAAACTTTTAGAAATATACCCTTGCGAACAACCCTAAAAATCTTAATTTTTTCACATCATTCGATAGGAAAAGTGTTGTTTAATCCGGAAACGAAATTTCAGACGTGCACCGGAATTTAATAAGAAGATACGGCTTGTTTTATGTGTAAAACTTCATTTTAAACATTTTTACAACAATGGATTCATTGTTGAAACAATGCATTTAGATATATTTCGTTTAAACTTTTAGAAAAATACCCTTGCGAACAACCTAAAAATCGGATTTTTTTTACATCATTCGATAGGAAAAGTATTGTTTAATCCGGAAACGAAATTTCAGCCGTGCACCGGAATTTAATAAGAAGATACGGCTTGTTTTATGTGTAAAACTTCATTTTAAACATTTTTACAACAATGGATTCATTCTTGAAACAATGTACTTAGATATATTTCGTTTAAACTTTTAGAAAAATACCCTTGCGAACAACCTAAAAATCGGAATTTTTTTACATCATTCGATAGGAAAAGTATTGGTTAATCCGGAAACAAAATTTCAGACGTGCACCGGAATTTAATAAGAAGATACTGATTGTTTTATGTGTAAAATTTCATTTTAAACATTTTTACAACAATGGATTCATTGTTGAAACAATGCATTTAGATATATTTCGTTTAAACTTTTAGAAAAATACCCTTGCGAACAACCTAAAAATCGGAATTTTTTTACATCATTCGATAGGAAAAGTATTGTTTAATCCGGAAACGAAATTTCAGACTTGCACCGGAATTTAATAAGAAGATACTGCTTGTTTTATGTGTAAAATTTCATTTTAAACATTTTTACAACAATGGATTCTTTGTGGAAACAATGCATTTAGATATATTTCGTTTAAACTTTTAGAAATATACCCTTGCGAACAACCCTAAAAATCTTGATTTATTTACTTCATTCGATAGGAAAAGTATTGTTTAATCCGGAAACGAAATTTCAGACGTGCACCGGAATTTAATAAGAAGATACGGCTTGTTTTATGTGTAAAATTTCATTTTAAACATTTTTACAACAATGGATTCATTGTTGAAACAATGCATTTAGATATATTTCGTTTAAATCTTTAGAAAAATACCCTTGCGAACAACCCTAAAAATCTTAATTTTTTTACATCATTCGATAGGAAAAGTATTGTTTAATCCGGAAACGAAATTTAAGACGTGCACCGGAATTTAATAAGAAGATACGGCTTGTTTTATGTGTAAAATTTCATTTTAAACATTTTTACAACAATGGATTCATTGTTGAAACAATGCATTTAGATATATTTCGTTTAAACTTTTAGAAATATACCCTTGCGAACAACCCTAAAAATCTTGATTTTTTTACATCATTCGATAGGAAAAGTATTGCTTAATCCGGAAACGAAATTTCAGCCGTGCACCAGAATTTAATAAGAAGATACGGCTTGTTTTATGTGTAAAACTTCATTTTAAACATTTTTACAAGAATGGATTCATTGTTGAAACAATGCATTTAGATATATTTCGTTTAAACGTTTAGAAAAATACCCTTGCGAACAACCTAAAAATCTTAATTTTTTTACATCATTCGATAGGAAAAGTATTGTTTAATCCGGAAACGAAATTTCAGACGTGCACCGGAATTTAATAAGAAGATACGTTGTATTCTATACGTTGTATTGTATACGTTGTATTATATAATAAGAAGATACGTTGCTTGTTTTATGTGTAAAATTTCATTTTAAACATTTTTACAACAATGGATTCATTGTTGAAACAATGCATTTAGATATATTTCGTTTAAACTTTTAGAAATATACCCTTGCGAACAACCCTAAAAATCTTAATTTTTTTACATCATTCGATAGGAAAAGTATTGTTTAATCCGGAAACGAAATTTCAGACGTGCACCGGAATTTAATAAGAAGATACTGCTTGTTTTATGTGTAAAACTTCATTTTAAACATTTTTACAACAATGGATTCATTGTTGAAACAATGCATTTAGATATATTTCGTTTAAACTTTTAGAAAAATACCCTTGCGAACAACCTAAAAATCTTAATTTTTTTACATCATTCGATAGGAAAAGTAATGTTTAATCCGGAAACAAAATTTCAGACGTGCACCGGAATTTAATAATAAGATACGTTGTATTCTATACGTTGTATTGTATACGTTGTATTATATAATAAGAAGATACGTTGCTTGTTTTATGTGTAAAACTTCATTTTAAACATTTTTACAACAATGGATTCATTGCTGAAACAATGCATTTAGATATATTTCGTTTAAACTTTTAGAAATATACCCTTGCGAACAACCCTAAAAATCTTAATTTTTTCACATCATTCGATAGGAAAAGTGTTGTTTAATCCGGAAACGAAATTTCAGACGTGCACCGGAATTTAATAAGAAGATACGGCTTGTTTTATGTGTAAAACTTCATTTTAAACATTTTTACAACAATGGATTCATTGTTGAAACAATGCATTTAGATATATTTCGTTTAAACGTTTAGAAAAATACCCTTGCGAACAACCTAAAAATCTTAATTTTTTTACATCATTCGATAGGAAAAGTATTGTTTAATCCGGAAACAAAATTTCAGACGTGCACCGGAATTTAATAAGAAGATACGTTGTATTCTATACGTTGTATTGTATACGTTGTATTATATAATAAGAAGATACGTTGCTTGTTTTATGTGTAAAATTTCATTTTAAACATTTTTACAACAATGGATTCATTGCTGAAACAATGCATTTAGATATATTTCGTTTAAACTTTTAGAAATATACCCTTGCGAACAACCCTAAAAATCTTAATTTTTTCACATCATTCGATAGGAAAAGTGTTGTTTAATCCGGAAACGAAATTTCAGACGTGCACCGGAATTTAATAAGAAGATACGGCTTGTTTTATGTGTAAAACTTCATTTTAAACATTTTTACAACAATGGATTCATTGTTGAAACAATGCATTTAGATATATTTCGTTTAAACGTTTAGAAAAATACCCTTGCGAACAACCCTAAAAATCTTAATTTTTTTACATCATTCGATAGGAAAAGTATTGTTTAATCCGGAAACGAAATTTAAGACGTGCACCGGAATTTAATAAGAAGATACGGCTTGTTTTATGTGTAAAATTTCATTTTAAACATTTTTACAACAATGGATTCATTGTTGAAACAATGCATTTAGATATATTTCGTTTAAACTTTTAGAAATATACCCTTGCGAACAACCCTAAAAATCTTGATTTTTTTACATCATTCGATAGGAAAAGTATTGCTTAATCCGGAAACGAAATTTCAGCCGTGCACCAGAATTTAATAAGAAGATACGGCTTGTTTTATGTGTAAAACTTCATTTTAAACATTTTTACAAGAATGGATTCATTGTTGAAACAATGCATTTAGATATATTTCGTTTAAACGTTTAGAAAAATACCCTTGCGAACAACCTAAAAATCTTAATTTTTTTACATCATTCGATAGGAAAAGTATTGTTTAATCCGGAAACGAAATTTCAGACGTGCACCGGAATTTAATAAGAAGATACGTTGTATTCTATACGTTGTATTGTATACGTTGTATTATATAATAAGAAGATACGTTGCTTGTTTTATGTGTAAAATTTCATTTTAAACATTTTTACAACAATGGATTCATTGTTGAAACAATGCATTTAGATATATTTCGTTTAAACTTTTAGAAATATACCCTTGCGAACAACCCTAAAAATCTTAATTTTTTTACATCATTCGATAGGAAAAGTATTGTTTAATCCGGAAACGAAATTTCAGACGTGCACCGGAATTTAATAAGAAGATACTGCTTGTTTTATGTGTAAAACTTCATTTTAAACATTTTTACAACAATGGATTCATTGTTGAAACAATGCATTTAGATATATTTCGTTTAAACTTTTAGAAAAATACCCTTGCGAACAACCTAAAAATCTTAATTTTTTTACATCATTCGATAGGAAAAGTAATGTTTAATCCGGAAACAAAATTTCAGACGTGCACCGGAATTTAATAATAAGATACGTTGTATTCTATACGTTGTATTGTATACGTTGTATTATATAATAAGAAGATACGTTGCTTGTTTTATGTGTAAAACTTCATTTTAAACATTTTTACAACAATGGATTCATTGCTGAAACAATGCATTTAGATATATTTCGTTTAAACTTTTAGAAATATACCCTTGCGAACAACCCTAAAAATCTTAATTTTTTCACATCATTCGATAGGAAAAGTGTTGTTTAATCCGGAAACGAAATTTCAGACGTGCACCGGAATTTAATAAGAAGATACGGCTTGTTTTATGTGTAAAACTTCATTTTAAACATTTTTACAACAATGGATTCATTGTTGAAACAATGCATTTAGATATATTTCGTTTAAACGTTTAGAAAAATACCCTTGCGAACAACCTAAAAATCTTAATTTTTTTACATCATTCGATAGGAAAAGTATTGTTTAATCCGGAAACAAAATTTCAGACGTGCACCGGAATTTAATAAGAAGATACGTTGTATTCTATACGTTGTATTGTATACGTTGTATTATATAATAAGAAGATACGTTGCTTGTTTTATGTGTAAAATTTCATTTTAAACATTTTTACAACAATGGATTCATTGTTGAAACAATGCATTTAGATATATTTCGTTTAAACTTTTAGAAATATACCCTTGCGAACAACCCTAAAAATCTTAATTTTTTCACATCATTCGATAGGAAAAGTGTTGTTTAATCCGGAAACGAAATTTCAGACGTGCACCGGAATTTAATAAGAAGATACGGCTTGTTTTATGTGTAAAACTTCATTTTAAACATTTTTACAACAATGGATTCATTGTTGAAACAATGCATTTAGATATATTTCGTTTAAACTTTTAGAAAAATACCCTTGCGAACAACCTAAAAATCGGATTTTTTTTACATCATTCGATAGGAAAAGTATTGTTTAATCCGGAAACGAAATTTCAGCCGTGCACCGGAATTTAATAAGAAGATACGGCTTGTTTTATGTGTAAAATTTCATTTTAAACATTTTTACAACAATGGATTCATTCTTGAAACAATGTACTTAGATATATTTCGTTTAAACTTTTAGAAAAATACCCTTGCGAACAACCTAAAAATCGGAATTTTTTTACATCATTCGATAGGAAAAGTATTGTTTAATCCGGAAACAAAATTTCAGACGTGCACCGGAATTTAATAAGAAGATACTGATTGTTTTATGTGTAAAATTTTATTTTAAACATTTTTACAACAATGGATTCATTCTTGAAACAATGTACTTAGATATATTTCGTTTAAACTTTTAGAAAAAAACCCTTGCGAACAACCTCAAAATCGGAATTTTTTTACATCATTCGATAGGAAAAGTATTGTTTAATCCGGAAACGAAATTTCAGACGTGCACCGGAATTTAATAAGAAGATACGGCTTGTTTTATGTGTAAAATTTCATTTTAAACATTTTTACAACAATGGATTCATTCTTGAAACAATGTACTTAGATATATTTCGTTTAAACTTTTAGAAAAAAACCCTTGCGAACAACCTCAAAATCGGAATTTTTTTACATCATTCGATAGGAAAAGTATTGTTTAATCCGGAAACGAAATTTCAGACGTGCACCGGAATTTAATAAGAAGATACGGCTTGTTTTATGTGTAAAATTTCATTTTAAACATTTTTACAACAATGGATTCATTCTTGAAACAATGTACTTAGATATATTTCGTTTAAACTTTTAGAAAAAAAAACCTTGCGAACAACCTCAAAATCGGAATTTTTTTACATCATTCGATAGGAAAAGTATTGTTTAATCCGGAAACGAAATTTCAGACGTGCACCGGAATTTAATAAGAAGATACGGCTTGTTTTATGTGTAAAATTTCATTTTAAACATTTTTACAACAATGGATTCATTCTTGAAACAATGCAATTAGATATATTTCGTTTAAACTTTTAGAAAAATACCATTGCGAACAAGCTAAATATCGGAATTTTTTTATATCATTCGATAGGAAAAGTATTGTTTAATCCGGAAACGAAATTTTAGCCGTGCACCGGATTTTAATAAGAAGATACTGCTTGTTTAATGTGTAAAATTTCATTTTAAACATTTTTACAACAATGGATTCATTGTTGAAACAATGCATTTAGATATATTTCGTTTAAACTTTTAGAAAAATACCATTGCGAACAACCTAAAAATCGGAATTTTTTTACATCATTCGATAGGAAAAGTATTGTTTAATCCGGAAACGAAATTTCAGCCGTGCACAGGAATTTAATAAGAAGATACGGCTTGTTTTATGTGTAAAATTTCATTTTAAACATTTTTACAACAATGGATTCATTGTTGAAACAATGCATTTAGATATATCTCTTTTAAACTTTTTGAAATATACCCCTGCGAACAACCTAAAAATCGGAATTTTTTTACATCATTCGATAGGAAGAGTATTGTTTAATCCGGACACGAAATTTCAGCCGTGCACCGGAATTTAATAAGAAGATACTGCTTGTTTTATGTGTAAAATTTCATTTTAAACCTTTTTACAACAATGGATTCATTGTTGAAACAATGCATTTAGACATATCCCATTCAAACTTTTAGAAAAATACCCCTGCGAACAACCTAAAAATCTTAATTTTTTTACATCATTCGATAGGAAAAGTATTGTTTAATCCGGAAACGAAATTTCAGACGTGCACCGGAATTTAATAAGAAGATACGTTGTATTCTATACGTTGTATTGTATACGTTGTATTGTATACGTTGTATTATATAATAAGAAGATACGTTGCTTGTTTTATGTGTAAAATTTCATTTTAAACATTTTTACAACAATGGATTCATTGTTGAAACAATGCATTTAGATATATTTCGTTTAAACTTTTAGAAATATACCCTTGCGAACAACCCTAAAAATCTTAATTTTTTTACATCATTCGATAGGAAAAGTATTGTTTAATCCGGAAACGAAATTTCAGACGTGCACCGGAATTTAATAAGAAGATACTGCTTGTTTTATGTGTAAAACTTCATTTTAAACATTTTTACAACAATGGATTCATTGTTGAAACAATGCATTTAGATATATTTCGTTTAAACTTTTAGAAAAATACCCTTGCGAACAACCTAAAAATCTTAATTTTTTTACATCATTCGATAGGAAAAGCAATGTTTAATCCGGAAACAAAATTTCAGACGTGCACCGGAATTTAATAATAAGATACGTTGTATTCTATACGTTGTATTGTATACGTTGTATTATATAATAAGAAGATACGTTGCTTGTTTTATGTGTAAAACTTCATTTTAAACATTTTTACAACAATGGATTCATTGCTGAAACAATGCATTTAGATATATTTCGTTTAAACTTTTAGAAATATACCCTTGCGAACAACCCTAAAAATCTTAATTTTTTCACATCATTCGATAGGAAAAGTGTTGTTTAATCCGGAAACGAAATTTCAAACGTGCACCGGAATTTAATAAGAAGATACGGCTTGTTTTATGTGTAAAACTTCATTTTAAACATTTTTACAACAATGGATTCATTGTTGAAACAATGCATTTAGATATATTTCGTTTAAACGTTTAGAAAAATACCCTTGCGAACAACCTAAAAATCTTAATTTTTTTACATCATTCGATAGGAAAAGTATTGTTTAATCCGGAAACAAAATTTCAGACGTGCACCGGAATTTAATAAGAAGATACGTTGTATTCTATACGTTGTATTGTATACGTTGTATTATATAATAAGAAGATACGTTGCTTGTTTTATGTGTAAAATTTCATTTTAAACATTTTTACAACAATGGATTCATTGTTGAAACAATGCATTTAGATATATTTCGTTTAAACTTTTAGAAATATACCCTTGCGAACAACCCTAAAAATCTTAATTTTTTTACATCATTCGATAGGAAAAGTATTGTTTAATCCGGAAACGAAATTTCAGACGTGCACCGGAATTTAATAAGAAGATACTGCTTGTTTTATGTGTAAAACTTCATTTTAAACATTTTTACAACAATGGATTCATTGTTGAAACAATGCATTTAGATATATTTCGTTTAAACTTTTAGAAAAATACCCTTGCGAACAACCTAAAAATCTTAATTTTTTTACATCATTCGATAGGAAAAGTAATGTTTAATCCGGAAACAAAATTTCAGACGTGCACCGGAATTTAATAATAAGATACGTTGTATTCTATACGTTGTATTGTATACGTTGTATTATATAATAAGAAGATACGTTGCTTGTTTTATGTGTAAAACTTCATTTTAAACATTTTTACAACAATGGATTCATTGTTGAAACAATGCATTTAGATATATTTCGTTTAAACTTTTAGAAATATACCCTTGCGAACAACCCTAAAAATCTTAATTTTTTCACATCATTCGATAGGAAAAGTGTTGTTTAATCCGGAAACGAAATTTCAGACGTGCACCGGAATTTAATAAGAAGATACGGCTTGTTTTATGTGTAAAACTTCATTTTAAACATTTTTACAACAATGGATTCATTGTTGAAACAATGCATTTAGATATATTTCGTTTAAACTTTTAGAAAAATACCCTTGCGAACAACCTAAAAATCGGATTTTTTTTACATCATTCGATAGGAAAAGTATTGTTTAATCCGGAAACGAAATTTCAGCCGTGCACCGGAATTTAATAAGAAGATACGGCTTGTTTTATGTGTAAAATTTCATTTTAAACATTTTTACAACAATGGATTCATTCTTGAAACAATGTACTTAGATATATTTCGTTTAAACTTTTAGAAAAATACCCTTGCGAACAACCTAAAAATCGGAATTTTTTTACATCATTCGATAGGAAAAGTATTGTTTAATCCGGAAACAAAATTTCAGACGTGCACCGGAATTTAATAAGAAGATACTGATTGTTTTATGTGTAAAATTTCATTTTAAACATTTTTACAACAATGGATTCATTGTTGAAACAATGCTTTAGATATATTTCGTTTAAACTTTTAGAAAAATACCCTTGCGAACAACCTAAAAATCGGAATTTTTTTACATCATTCGATAGGAAAAGTATTGTTTAATCCGGAAACGAAATTTCAGACTTGCACCGGAATTTAATAAGAAGATACGGCTTGTTTTATGTGTAAAATTTTATTTTAAACATTTTTACAACAATGGATTCATTCTTGAAACAATGTACTTAGATATATTTCGTTTAAACTTTTAGAAAAAAACCCTTGCGAACAACCTCAAAATCGATATTTTTTTACATCATTCGATAGGAAAAGTATTGTTTAATCCGGAAACGAAATTTCAGACGTGCACCGGAATTTAATAAGAAGATACGGCTTGTTTTATGTGTAAAATTTCATTTTAAACATTTTTACAACAATGGATTCATTCTTGAAACAATGTACTTAGATATATTTCGTTTAAACTTTTAGAAAAAAACCCTTGCGAACAACCTCAAAATCGGAATTTTTTTACATCATTCGATAGGAAAAGTATTGTTTAATCCGGAAACGAAATTTCAGACGTGCACCGGAATTTAATAAGAAGATACGGCTTGTTTTATGTGTAAAATTTCATTTTAAACATTTTTACAACAATGGATTCATTCTTGAAACAATGTACTTAGATATATTTCGTTTAAACTTTTAGAAAAAAAAACCTTGCGAACAACCTCAAAATCGGAATTTTTTTACATCATTCGATAGGAAAAGTATTGTTTAATCCGGAAACGAAATTTCAGACGTGCACCGGAATTTAATAAGAAGATACGGCTTGTTTTATGTGTAAAATTTCATTTTAAACATTTTTATAACAATGGATTCATTCTTGAAACAATGCAATTAGATATATTTCGTTTAAACTTTTAGAAAAATACCATTGCGAACAAGCTAAATATCGGAATTTTTTTATATCATTCGATAGGAAAAGTATTGTTTAATCCGGAAACGAAATTTTAGCCGTGCACCGGAATTTAATAAGAAGATACTGCTTGTTTAATGTGTAAAATTTCATTTTAAACATTTTTACAACAATGGATTCATTGTTGAAACAATGCATTTAGATATATTTCGTTTAAACTTTTAGAAAAATACCATTGCGAACAACCTAAAAATCGGAATTTTTTTACATCATTCGATAGGAAAAGTATTGTTTAATCCGGAAACGAAATTTCAGCCGTGCACAGGAATTTAATAAGAAGATACGGCTTGTTTTATGTGTAAAATTTCATTTTAAACATTTTTACAACAATGGATTCATTGTTGAAACAATGCATTTAGATATATCTCTTTTAAACTTTTTGAAATATACCCCTGCGAACAACCTAAAAATCGGAATTTTTTTACATCATTCGATAGGAAGAGTATTGTTTAATCCGGACACGAAATTTCAGCCGTGCACCGGAATTTAATAAGAAGATACTGCTTGTTTTATGTGTAAAATTTCATTTTAAACCTTTTTACAACAATGGATTCATTGTTGAAACAATGCATTTAGACATATCCCATTCAAACTTTTAGAAAAATACCCCTGCGAACAACCTAAAAATCGGAATTTTTTTACATCATTCGATAGGAAAAGTATTGTTTAATCCGGAAACGAAATTTCAGCCGTGCACCGGAATTTAATAAGAAGATACTGCTTGTTTTATGTGTAAAATTTCATTTTAAACCTTTTTACAACAATGGATTCATTGTTGAAACAATGCATTTAGACATATCCCATTCAAACTTTTAGAAAAATACCCCTGCGAACAACCTAAAAATCGGAATTTTTTTTACATCATTCGATAGGAAAAGTATTGTTTAATCCGGAAACGAAATTTCAGCCGTGCACCGGAATTTAATAAGAAGATACTGCTTGTTTTATGTGTAAAATTTCATTTTAAACCTTTTTACAACAATGGATTCATTGTTGAAACAATGCATTTAGACATATCCCATTCAAACTTTTAGAAAAATACCCCTGCGAACAACCTAAAAATTGGAATTTTTTTACATCATTCGATAGGAAAAGTATTGTTTAATGCGGAAACGAAATTTCAGCCGTGCACCGGAATTTAATAAGAAGATACTGCTTGTTTTATGGTAAAATTTCATTTTAAACCTTTTTACAACAATGGATTCATTGTTGAAACAATGCATTTAGACATATCCCATTCAAACTTTTAGAAAAATACCCCTGCGAACAACCTAAAAATCGGAATTTTTTTACATCATTCGATAGGAAAAGTATTGTTTAATCCGGAAACGAAATTTCAGCCGTGCACCGGAATTTAAAAAGAAGATACTGCTTGTTTTATGTGTAAAATTTCCTTCTTATCCTTTTTACAACAATGGATTCATTGTTGAAACAATGCATTTAAACATATACCATTCAAACTTTTAGAAAAATACCCCTGCGAACAACCTAAAAATTGGAATTTTTTTACATCATTCGATAGGAAAAGTATTGTTTAATCCGGAAACGAAATTTCAGCCGTGCACCGGAATTTAATAAGAAGATACTGCTTGTTTTATTTTTAAAATTTCATTTTAAACCTTTTTACAACAATGGATTCATTGTTAAACAATGCATTTAGACATATCCCATTCAAACTTTTAGAAAAATACCCCTGCGAACAACCTAAAAATCGGAATTTCTTTACATCATTCGATAGGAAAAGTATTGTTTAATTCGGAAACGAAATTTCAGCCGTGCACCGGAATTTAATAAGAAGATACTGCTTGTTTTATGTGTAAAATTTCATTTTAAACCTTTTTACAACAATGGATTCATTGTTGAAACAATGCATTCAGATTATCTCACTTAAACGTTTAGAAAAATACCCCTGCGAACAACCTGAAAATTGGAATTTTTTTACATCATTCCATAGAAAAAGTATTGATTTATTCGGAAACGAAATTTCAGCCGTACACCAGAATTTAATATGAAGATACTGCTTGTTTTATGTGTAAAATTTCGTTTTTAACATTCTTACAACAATGGATTCATTGTGGAAACATTGCATTTTATTTTATACATCATTTAAACTTTTAGAAAAATAGACCTGCGAACAACCTGAAAATTGGAATTTTTTTACATCATTCGATAGGAAAAGTATTGTTTAATCCGGAAACGAAATTTCAGCCGTGCACCGGAATTTAATAAAAAGATACTGCTTGTTTTATGTGTAAAATTTCTTTTTAAACCTTTTTACAACAATGGATTCATTGTTGAAACAATGCATTTAGACATATCCCATTCAAACTTTCAGAAAAATACCCCTGCGAACAACCTAAAAATGAGAATTTTTTTACATCATTCGATAGGAAAAGTATTGTTTAATCCGGAAACGAAATTTCAGCCGTGCACCGGAATTTAATAAGAAGATACTGCTTGTTTTATGTGTAAAATTTCATTTTAAACCTTTTTACAACAATGGGTTCATTGTTGAAACAATGTATTTAGATATATTTCATTTAATCTTTTAGAAAAATACCCCTGCGAACAACCTAGAAATCGGAATTTTTTTACAGCATTCGATAGGAAAAGTATTGTTTAATCCGGAAACGAAATTTCAGCCGTGCACCGGAATTTAATAAGAAGATACTGCTTGTTTTATGTGTAAAATTTCATTTTAAACATTTTTACAACAATGGATTCATTGTGGAAACATTGCATTTTATTTTATACATCTTTTAAACTTTTAGAAAAATACCCCTGCGAACAACCTGAAATATGGAATTTTTTTACATCATTCCATAGGAAAAGTATTGTTTAATCCGGAAACGAAATTTCAGCCGTGCACCGGAATTTAATAAGAAGATACTGCTTGTTTTATGTGTAAAATTTCATTTTAAACCTTTTTACAACAATGGATTCATTGTTGAAACAATGCATTCAGATTATCTCATTTAAACGTTTAGAAAAATACCCCTGCGAACAACCTGAAAATTGGAATTTTTTTACATCATTCGATAGGAAAAGTATAGTTTAATCCGGAAACGAAATTTCAGCCGTGCACCGGAATTTAATAAGAAGATACTGCTTGTTTTATGTGTAAAATTTCTTTTTAAACCTTTTTACAACAATGGATTCATTGTTGAAACAATGCATTTAGACATATCCCATTCAAACTTTTAGAAAAATACCCCTGCGAACAACCTAAAAATCGGAATTTTTTTACATCATTCTATAGGAAAAGTATTGTTTAATCCGGAAACGAAATTTCAGCCGTGCACCGGAATATAATAAGAAGATACTGCTTGTTTTATGTGTAAAATTTCATTTTAAACCTTTTTACAACAATGGGTTCATTGTTGAAACAATGCATTTAGACATATCCCATTCAAACTTTTAGAAAAATACCCCTGCGAACAACCTAAAAATCGGAATTTTTTTACATCATTCGATAGGAAAAGTATTGTTTAATCCGGAAACGAAATTTCAGCCGTGCACCGGAATTTAATAAGAAGATACTGCTTGTTTTATGTGTAAAATTTCATTTTAAACATTTTTACAACAATGGATTCATTGTGGAAACATTGCATTTTATTTTATACATCTTTTAAACTTTTAGAAAAATACCCCTGCGAACAACCTGAAATATGGAATTTTTTTACATCATTCCATAGGAAAAGTATTGTTTAATCCGGAAACGAAATTTCAGCCGTGCACCGGAATTTAATAAGAAGATACTGCTTGTTTTATGTGTAAAATTTCATTTTAAACCTTTTTACAACAATGGATTCATTGTTGAAACAATGCATTTAGACATATCCCATTCAAACTTTCAGAAAAATACCCCTGCGAACAACCTAAAAATGAGAATTTTTTTACATCATTCGATAGGAAAAGTATTGTTTAATCCGGAAACGTAATTTCAGCCGTGCACCGGAATTTAATAAGAAGATACTGCTTGTTTTATGTGTAAAATTTCATTTTAAACCTTTTTACAACAATGGGTTCATTGTTGAAACAATGTATTTAGATATATTTCATTTAATCTTTTAGAAAAATACCCCTGCGAACAACCTAGAAATCGGAATTTTTTTACAGCATTCGATAGGAAAAGTATTGTTTAATCCGGAAACGAAATTTCAGCCGTGCACCGGAATTTAATAAGAAGATACTGCTTGTTTTATGTGTAAAATTTCATTTTAAACATTTTTACAACAATGGATTCATTGTGGAAACATTGCATTTTATTTTATACATCTTTTAAACTTTTAGAAAAATACCCCTGCGAACAACCTGAAATATGGAATTTTTTTACATCATTCCATAGGAAAAGTATTGTTTAATCCGGAAACGAAATTTCAGCCGTGCACCGGAATTTAATAAGAAGATACTGCTTGTTTTATGTGTAAAATTTCATTTTAAACCTTTTTACAACAATGGATTCATTGTTGAAACAATGCATTCAGATTATCTCATTTAAACGTTTAGAAAAATACCCCTGCGAACAACCTGAAAATTGGAATTTTTTTACATCATTCGATAGGAAAAGTATAGTTTAATCCGGAAACGAAATTTCAGCCGTGCACCGGAATTTAATAAGAAGATACTGCTTGTTTTATGTGTAAAATTTCTTTTTAAACCTTTTTACAACAATGGATTCATTGTTGAAACAATGCATTTAGACATATCCCATTCAAACTTTTAGAAAAATACCCCTGCGAACAACCTAAAAATCGGAATTTTTTTACATCATTCTATAGGAAAAGTATTGTTTAATCCGGAAACGAAATTTCAGCCGTGCACCGGAATATAATAAGAAGATACTGCTTGTTTTATGTGTAAAATTTCATTTTAAACCTTTTTACAACAATGGGTTCATTGTTGAAACAATGCATTTAGACATATCCCATTCAAACTTTTAGAAAAATACCCCTGCGAACAACCTAAAAATCGGAATTTTTTTACATCATTCGATAGGAAAAGTATTGTTTAATCCGGAAACGAAATTTCAGCCGTGCACCGGAATTTAATAAGAAGATACTGCTTGTTTTATGTGTAAAATTTCATTTTAAACATTTTTACAACAATGGATTCATTGTGGAAACATTGCATTTTATTTTATACATCTTTTAAACTTTTAGAAAAATACCCCTGCGAACAACCTGAAATATGGAATTTTTTTACATCATTCCATAGGAAAAGTATTGTTTAATCCGGAAACGAAATTTCAGCCGTGCACCGGAATTTAATAAGAAGATACTGCTTGTTTTATGTGTAAAATTTCATTTTAAACCTTTTTACAACAATGGATTCATTGTTGAAACAATGCATTCAGATTATCTCATTTAAACGTTTAGAAAAATACCCCTGCGAACAACCTGAAAATTGGAATTTTTTTACATCATTCGATAGGAAAAGTATAGTTTAATCCGGAAACGAAATTTCAGCCGTGCACCGGAATTTAATAAGAAGATACTGCTTGTTTTATGTGTAAAATTTCATTTTAAACCTTTTTACAACAATGGATTCATTGTTGAAACAATGCATTTAGACATATCTCTTTCAAACTTTTAGAAAAATACCCCTGCGAACAACCTAAAAATCGGAATTTTTTTACATCATTCGATAGGAAAAGTATTGTTTAATCCGGAAACGAAATTTCAGCCGTGCACCGGAATTTAATAAGAAGATACTGCTTGTTTTATGTGTAAAATTTCATTTTAAACCTTTTTACAACAGTTGATTCATTGTTGAAACAATGCATTCAGATTATCTCATTTAAACGTTTAGAAAAATACCCCTGCGAACAACCTGAAAACTGGAATTTTTTTACATCATTCCATAGAAAAAGTATTGATTTATTAGGAAACGAAATTTCAGCCGTACACCAGAATTTAATATGAAGATACTGCTTGTTTTATGTGTAAAATTTCGTTTTTAACATTCTTACAACAATGGATTCATTGTGGAAACATTGCATTTTATATTATACATCATTTAAACTTTTAGAAAAATACCCCTGCGAACAACCTGAAAATTGGAATTTTTTTACATCATTCGATAGGAAAAGTATTGTTTAATCCGGAAACGAAATTTCAGCCGTGCACCGGAATTTAATAAGAAGATACTGCTTGTTTTATGTGTAAAATTTCATTTTAAACCTTTTTACAACAATGGATTCATTGTTGAAACAATAAAACGAAATTTCAGCCGTGCACCGGAATTTAATAAGAAGATACTGCTTGTTTTATGTGTAAAATTTCATTTTAAACCTTTTTACAACAATGGATTCATTGTTGAAACAATGCATTTAGACATATCCCTTTCAAACTTTTAGAAAAATACCCCTGCGAACAACCTAAAAATCAGAATTTTTTTACATCATTCGATAGGAAAAGTACTGTTTAATCCAGAAACGAAATTTCAGCCGTGCACCGGAATTTAATAAGAAGATACTGCTTGTTTTATGTGTAAAATTTCATTTTAAACCTTTTTAAAACAATGGATTCATTGTTGAAACAATGCATTTAGACATATCCCTTTCAAACTTTTAGAAAAATACCCCTGCGAACAACCTAAAAATCAGAATTTTTTTACATCATTCGATAGGAAAAGTATTGTTTAATCCGGAAACGAAATTTCAGCCGTGCACCGGAATTTAATAAGAAGATACTGCTTGTTTTATGTGTAAAATTTCATTTTAAACCTTTTTACAACAATGGATTCATTGTTGAAACAATAAAACGAAATTTCAGCCGTGCACCGGAATTTAATAAGAAGATACTGCTTGTTTTATGTGTAAAATTTCATTTTAAACCTTTTTACAACAATGGATTCATTGTTGAAACAATGCATTTAGACATATCCCATTCAAACTTTTAGAAAAATACCCCTGCGAACAACCTAAAAATCGGAATTTTTTTACATCATTCGATAGGAAAAGTATTGTTTAATCCGGAAACGAAATTTCAGCCGTGCACCGGAATTTAATAAGAAGATACTGCTTGTTTTATGTGTAAAATTTCATTTTAAACCTTTTTACAACAATGGATTCATTGTTGAAACAATGCATTTAGACATATCCCATTCAAACTTTTAGAAAAATACCCCTGCGAACAACCTAAAAATCGGAATTTTTTTTACATCATTCGATAGGAAAAGTATTGTTTAATCCGGAAACGAAATTTCAGCCGTGCACCGGAGTTTAATAAGAAGATACTGCTTGTTTTATGTGTAAAATTTCATTTTAAACCTTTTTACAACAATGGATTCATTGTTGAAACAATGCATTTAGACATATCCCATTCAAACTTTTAGAAAAATACCCCTGCGAACAACCTAAAAATTGGAATTTTTTTACATCATTCGATAGGAAAAGTATTGTTTAATGCGGAAACGAAATTTCAGCCGTGCACCGGAATTTAATAAGAAGATACTGCTTGTTTTATGTGTAAAATTTCATTTTAAACCTTTTTACAACAATGGATTCATTGTTGAAACAATGCATTTAGACATATCCCATTCAAACTTTTAGAAAAATACCCCTGCGAACAACCTAAAAATCGGAATTTTTTTACATCATTCGATAGGAAAAGTATTGTTTAACCCGGAAACGAAATTTCAGCCGTGCACCGGAATTTAATAAGAAGATACTGCTTGTTTTATGTGTAAAATTTCCTTCTTAACCTTTTTACAACAATGGATTCATTGTTGAAACAATGCATTTAAACATATCCCATTCAAACTTTTAGAAAAATACCCCTGCGAACAACCAAAAAATTGGAATTTTTTTACATCATTCGATAGGAAAAGTATTGTTTAATCCGGAAAAGAAATTTCAGCCGTGCACCGGAATTGAATAAGAAGATACTGCTTGTTTTATGTGTAAAATTTCATTTTAAACCTTTTTACAACAATTGATTCATTGTTGAAACAATGCATTCAGATTATCTCATTTAAACGTTTAGAAAAATACCCCTGCGAACAACCTGAAAACTGGAATTTTTTTACATCATTCCATAGAAAAAGTATTGATTTATTCGGAAACGAAATTTCAGCCGTACACCAGAATTTAATATGAAGATACTGCTTGTTTTATGTGTAAAATTTCGTTTTTAACATTCTTACAACAATGGATTCATTGTGGAAACATTGCATTTTATATTATACATCATTTAAACTTTTAGAAAAATACCCCTGCGAACAACCTGAAAATTGGAATTTTTTTACATCATTCGATAGGAAAAGTATTGTTTAATCCGGAAACGAAATTTCAGCCGTGCACCGGAATTTAATAAGAAGATACTGCTTGTTTTATGAGTAAAATTTCATTTTAAACCTTTTTACAGCAATGGATTCATTGTTGAAACAATGCATTTAGACATATCCCATTCAAACTTTTAGAAAAATACCCCTGCGAACAACCTAAAAATCGGAATTTTTTTACATCATTCGATAGGAAAAGTATTGTTTAATCCGGAAACGAAATTTCAGCCGTGCACCGGAATTTAATAAGAAGATACTGCTTGTTTTATGTGTAAAATTTCATTTTAAACCTTTTTACAACAATGGATTCATTGTTGAAACAATGCATTTAGACATATCCCATTCAAACTTTTAGAAAAATACCCCTGCGAACAACCTAAAAATCGGAATTTTTTTTACATCATTCGATAGGAAAAGTATTGTTTAATCCGGAAACGAAATTTCAGCCGTGCACCGGAGTTTAATAAGAAGATACTGCTTGTTTTATGTGTAAAATTTCTTTTTAAACCTTTTTACAACAATGGATTCATTGTTGAAACAATGCATTTAGACATATCCCATTCAAACTTTTAGAAAAATACCCCTGCGAACAACCTAAAAATCGGAATTTTTTTACATCATTCGATAGGAAAAGTATTGTTTAATCCGGAAACGAAATTTCAGCCGTGAACCGGAATTTAATAAGAAGATACTGCTTGTTTTATGTGTAAAATTTCCTTCTTAACCTTTTTACAACAATGGATTCATTGTTGAAACAATGCATTTAAACATATCCCATTCAAACTTTTAGAAAAATACCCCTGCGAACAACCTAAAAATTGGAATTTTTTTACATCATTCGATAGGAAAAGTATTGTTTATTCCGGAAACGAAATTTCAGCCGTGCACCGGAATTTAATAAGAAGATACTGCTTGTTTTATGTGTAAAATTTCATTTTAAACCTTTTTACAACAATTGATTCATTGTTGAAACAATGCATTCAGATTATCTCATTTAAACGTTTAGAAAAATACCCCTGCGAACAACCTGAAAACTGGAATTTTTTTACATCATTCCATAGAAAAAGTATTGATTTATTCGGAAACGAAATTTCAGCCGTACACCAGAATTTAATATGAAGATACTGCTTGTTTTATGTGTAAAATTTCGTTTTTAACATTCTTACAACAATGGATTCATTGTGGAAACGTTGCATTTTATATTATACATCATTTAAACTTTTAGAAAAATACCCCTGCGAACAACCTGAAAATTGGAATTTTTTTACATCATTCGATAGGAAAAGTATTGTTTAATCCGGAAACGAAATTTCAGCCGTGCACCGGAATTTAATAAGAAGATACTGCTTGTTTTATGTGTAAAATTTCATTTTAAACCTTTTTACAACAATGGATTCATTGTTGAAACAATGCATTTAGACATATCCCTTTCAAACTTTTAGAAAAATACCCCTGCGAACAACCTAAAAATCAGAATTTTTTTACATCATTCGATAGGAAAAGTATTGTTTAATCCAGAAACGAAATTTCAGCCGTGCACCGGAATTTAATAAGAAGATACTGCTTGTTTTATGTGTAAAATTTCATTTTAAACCTTTTTAAAACAATGGATTCATTGTTGAAACAATGCATTTAGACATATCCCTTTCAAACTTTTAGAAAAATACCCCTGCGAACAACCTAAAAATTGGAATTTTTTTACATCATTCGATAGGAAAAGTATTGTTTAATGCGGAAACGAAATTTCAGCCGTGCACCGGAATTTAATAAGAAGATACTGCTTGTTTTATGTGTAAAATTTCATTTTAAACCTTTTTACAACAATGGATTCATTGTTGAAACAATGCATTTAGACATATCCCATTCAAACTTTTAGAAAAATACCCCTGCGAACAACCTAAAAATCGGAATTTTTTTACATCATTCGATAGGAAAAGTATTGTTTAATCCGGAAACGAAATTTCAGCCGTGCACCGGAATTTAATAAGAAGATACTGCTTGTTTTATGTGTAAAATTTCCTTCTTAACCTTTTTACAACAATGGATTCATTGTTGAAACAATGCATTTAAACATATCCCATTCAAACTTTTAGAAAAATACCCCTGCGAACAACCTAAAAATTGGAATTTTTTTACATCATTCGATAGGTAAAGTATTGTTTAATCCGGAAACGAAATTTCAGCCGTGCACCGGAATTTAATAAGAAGATACTGCTTGTTTTATGTGTAAAATTTCATTTTAAACCTTTTTACAACAATTGATTCATTGTTGAAACAATGCATTCAGATTATCTCATTTAAACGTTTAGAAAAATACCCCTGCGAACAACCTGAAAACTGGAATTTTTTACATCATTCCATAGAAAAAGTATTGATTTATTCGGAAACGAAATTTCAGCCGTACACCAGAATTTAATATGAAGATACTGCTTGTTTTATGTGTAAAATTTCGTTTTTAACATTCTTACAACAATGGATTCATTGTGGAAACATTGCATTTTATATTATACATCATTTAAACTTTTAGAAAAATACCCCTGCGAACAACCTGAAAATTGGAATTTTTTTACATCATTCGATAGGAAAAGTATTGTTTAATCCGGAAACAAAATTTCAGCCGTGCACCGGAATTTAATAAGAAGATACTGCTTGTTTTATGTGTAAAATTTCATTTTAAACCTTTTTACAACAATGGATTCATTGTTGAAACATTGCATTTAGACATATCCCATTCAAACTTTTAGAAAAATACCCCTGCGAACAACCTAAAAATCGGAATTTTTTTACATCATTCGATAGGAAAAGTATTGTTTAATCCGGAAACGAAATTTCAGCCGTGCACCGGAATTTAATAAGAAGATACTGCTTGTTTTATGTGTAAAATTTCATTTTAAACCTTTTTACAACAATGGATTCATTGTTGAAACAATGCATTTAGACATATCCCATTCAAACTTTTAGAAAAATACCCCTGCGAACAACCTAAAAATCGGAATTATTTTTACATCATTCGATAGGAAAAGTATTGTTTAATCCGGAAACGAAATTTCAGCCGTGCACCGGAGTTTAATAAGAAGATACTGCTTGTTTTATGTGTAAAATTTCTTTTTAAACCTTTTTACAACAATGGATTCATTGTTGAAACAATGCATTTAGACATATCCCATTCAAACTTTTAGAAAAATACCCCTGCGAACAACCTAAAAATTGGAATTTTTTTACATCATTCGATAGGAAAAGTATTGTTTAATGCGGAAACGAAATTTCAGCCGTGCACCGGAATTTAATAAGAAGATACTGCTTGTTTTATGTGTAAAATTTCATTTTAAACCTTTTTACAACAATGGATTCATTGTTGAAACAATGCATTTAGACATATCCCATTCAAACTTTTAGAAAAATACCCCTGCGAACAACCTAAAAATCGGAATTTTTTTACATCATTCGATAGGAAAAGTATTGTTTAATCCGGAAACGAAATTTCAGCCGTGCACCGGAATTTAATAAGAAGATACTGCTTGTTTTATGTGTAAAATTTCCTTCTTAACCTTTTTACAACAATGGATTCATTGTTGAAACAATGCATTTAAACATATCCCATTCAAACTTTTAGAAAAATACCCCTGCGAACAACCTAAAAATTGGAATTTTTTTACATCATTCGATAGGTAAAGTATTGTTTAATCCGGAAACGAAATTTCAGCCGTGCACCGGAATTTAATAAGAAGATACTGCTTGTTTTATGTGTAAAATTTCATTTTAAACCTTTTTACAACAATTGATTCATTTTTGAAACAATGCATTCAGATTATCTCATTTAAACGTTTAGAAAAATACCCCTGCGAACAACCTGAAAACTGGAATTTTTTTACATCATTCCATAGAAAAAGTATTGATTTATTCGGAAACGAAATTTCAGCCGTACACCAGAATTTAATATGAAGATACTGCTTGTTTTATGTGTAAAATTTCGTTTTTAACATTCTTACAACAATGGATTCATTGTGGAAACATTGCATTTTATATTATACATCATTTAAACTTTTAGAAAAATACCCCTGCGAACAACCTGAAAATTGGAATTTTTTTACATCATTCGATAGGAAAAGTATTGTTTAATCCGGAAACGAAATTTCAGCCGTGCACCGGAATTTAATAAGAAGATACTGCTTGTTTTATGTGTAAAATTTCATTTTAAACCTTTTTACAACAATGGATTCATTGTTGAAACATTGCATTTAGACATATCCCATTCAAACTTTTAGAAAAATACCCCTGCGAACAACCTAAAAATCGGAATTTTTTTACATCATTCGATAGGAAAAGTATTGTTTAATCCGGAAACGAAATTTCAGCCGTGCACCGGAATTTAATAAGAAGATACTGCTTGTTTTATGTGTAAAATTTCATTTTAAACCTTTTTACAACAATGGATTCATTGTTGAAACAATGCATTTAGACATATCCCATTCAAACTTTTAGAAAAATACCCCTGCGAACAACCTAAAAATCGGAATTATTTTTACATCATTCGATAGGAAAAGTATTGTTTAATCCGGAAACGAAATTTCAGCCGTGCACCGGAGTTTAATAAGAAGATACTGCTTGTTTTATGTGTAAAATTTCTTTTTAAACCTTTTTACAACAATGGATTCATTGTTGAAACAATGCATTTAGACATATCCCATTCAAACTTTTAGAAAAATACCCCTGCGAACAACCTAAAAATTGGAATTTTTTTACATCATTCGATAGGAAAAGTATTGTTTAATGCGGAAACGAAATTTCAGCCGTGCACCGGAATTTAATAAGAAGATACTGCTTGTTTTATGTGTAAAATTTCATTTTAAACCTTTTTACAACAATGGATTCATTGTTGAAACAATGCATTTAGACATATCCCATTCAAACTTTTAGAAAAATACCCCTGCGAACAACCTAAAAATCGGAATTTTTTTACATCATTCGATAGGAAAAGTATTGTTTAATCCGGAAACGAAATTTCAGCCGTGCACCGGAATTTAATAAGAAGATACTGCTTGTTTTATGTGTAAAATTTCCTTCTTAACCTTTTTACAACAATGGATTCATTGTTGAAACAATGCATTTAAACATATCCCATTCAAACTTTTAGAAAAATACCCCTGCGAACAACCTAAAAATTGGAATTTTTTTACATCATTCGATAGGTAAAGTATTGTTTAATCCGGAAACGAAATTTCAGCCGTGCACCGGAATTTAATAAGAAGATACTGCTTGTTTTATGTGTAAAATTTCATTTTAAACCTTTTTACAACAATTGATTCATTGTTGAAACAATGCATTCAGATTATCTCATTTAAACGTTTAGAAAAATACCCCTGCGAACAACCTGAAAACTGGAATTTTTTTACATCATTCCATAGAAAAAGTATTGATTTATTCGGAAACGAAATTTCAGCCGTACACCAGAATTTAATATGAAGATACTGCTTGTTTTATGTGTAAAATTTCGTTTTTAACATTCTTACAACAATGGATTCATTGTGGAAACATTGCATTTTATATTATACATCATTTAAACTTTTAGAAAAATACCCCTGCGAACAACCTGAAAATTGGAATTTTTTTACATCATTCGATAGGAAAAGTATTGTTTAATCCGGAAACGAAATTTCAGCCGTGCACCGGAATTTAATAAGAAGATACTGCTTGTTTTATGTGTAAAATTTCATTTTAAACCTTTTTACAACAATGGATTCATTGTTGAAACAATGCATTTAGACATATCCCATTCAAACTTTTAGAAAAATACCCCTGCGAACAACCTAAAAATCGGAATTTTTTTACATCATTCGATAGGAAAAGTATTGTTTAATCCGGAAACGAAATTTCAGCCGTGCACCGGAATTTAATAAGAAGATACTGCTTGTTTTATGTGTAAAATTTCATTTTAAACCTTTTTACAACAATGGATTCATTGTTGAAACAATGCATTTAGACATATCCCATTCAAACTTTTAGAAAAATACCCCTGCGAACAACCTAAAAATTGGAATTTTTTTACATCATTCGATAGGAAAAGTATTGTTTAATGCGGAAACGAAATTTCAGCCGTGCACCGGAATTTAATAAGAAGATACTGCTTGTTTTATGTGTAAAATTTCATTTTAAACCTTTTTACAACAATGGATTCATTGTTGAAACAATGCATTTAGACATATCCCATTCAAACTTTTAGAAAAATACCCCTGCGAACAACCTAAAAATCGGAATTTTTTTACATCATTCGATAGGAAAAGTATTGTTTAATCCGGAAACGAAATTTCAGCCGTGCACCGGAATTTAATAAGAAGATACTGCTTGTTTTATGTGTAAAATTTCCTTCTTAACCTTTTTACAACAATGGATTCATTGTTGAAACAATGCATTTAAACATATCCCATTCAAACTTTTAGAAAAATACCCCTGCGAACAACCTAAAAATTGGAATTTTTTTACATCATTCGATAGGTAAAGTATTGTTTAATCCGGAAACGAAATTTCAGCCGTGCACCGGAATTTAATAAGAAGATACTGCTTGTTTTATGTGTAAAATTTCATTTTAAACCTTTTTACAACAATGGATTCATTGTTGAAACAATGCATTTAGACATATCCCATTCAAACTTTTAGAAAAATACCCCTGCGAACAACCTGAAAACTGGAATTTTTTTACATCATTCCATAGAAAAAGTATTGATTTATTAGGAAACGAAATTTCAGCCGTACACCAGAATTTAATATGAAGATACTGCTTGTTTTATGTGTAAAATTTCGTTTTTAACATTCTTACAACAATGGATTCATTGTGGAAACATTGCATTTTATATTATACATCATTTAAACTTTTAGAAAAATACCCCTGCGAACAACCTGAAAATTGGAATTTTTTTACATCATTCGATAGGAAAAGTATTGTTTAATCCGGAAACGAAATTTCAGCCGTGCACCGGAATTTAATAAGAAGATACTGCTTGTTTTATGTGTAAAATTTCATTTTAAACCTTTTTACAACAATGGATTCATTGTTGAAACAATGCATTTAGACATATCCCATTCAAACTTTTAGAAAAATACCCCTGCGAACAACCTAAAAATCGGAATTTTTTTACATCATTCGATAGGAAAAGTATTGTTTAATCCGGAAACGAAATTTCAGCCGTGCACCGGAATTTAATAAGAAGATACTGCTTGTTTTATGTGTAAAATTTCATTTTAAACCTTTTTACAACAATGGATTCATTGTTGAAACAATGCATTTAGACATATCCCATTCAAACTTTTAGAAAAATACCCCTGCGAACAACCTAAAAATCGGAATTATTTTTACATCATTCGATAGGAAAAGTATTGTTTAATCCGGAAACGAAATTTCAGCCGTGCACCGGAGTTTAATAAGAAGATACTGCTTGTTTTATGTGTAAAATTTCTTTTTAAACCTTTTTACAACAATGGATTCATTGTTGAAACAATGCATTTAGACATATCCCATTCAAACTTTTAGAAAAATACCCCTGCGAACAACCTAAAAATTGGAATTTTTTTACATCATTCGATAGGAAAAGTATTGTTTAATGCGGAAACGAAATTTCAGCCGTGCACCGGAATTTAATAAGAAGATACTGCTTGTTTTATGTGTAAAATTTCATTTTAAACCTTTTTACAACAATGGATTCATTGTTGAAACAATGCATTTAGACATATCCCATTCAAACTTTTAGAAAAATACCCCTGCGAACAACCTAAAAATCGGAATTTTTTTACATCATTCGATAGGAAAAGTATTGTTTAATCCGGAAACGAAATTTCAGCCGTGCACCGGAATTTAATAAGAAGATACTGCTTGTTTTATGTGTAAAATTTCCTTCTTAACCTTTTTACAACAATGGATTCATTGTTGAAACAATGCATTTAAACATATCCCATTCAAACTTTTAGAAAAATACCCCTGCGAACAACCTAAAAATTGGAATTTTTTTACATCATTCGATAGGTAAAGTATTGTTTAATCCGGAAACGAAATTTCAGCCGTGCACCGGAATTTAATAAGACGATACTGCTTGTTTTATGTGTAAAATTTCATTTTAAACCTTTTTACAACAATTGATTCATTGTTGAAACAATGCATTCAGATTATCTCATTTAAACGTTTAGAAAAATACCCCTGCGAACAACCTGAAAACTGGAATTTTTTTACATCATTCCATAGAAAAAGTATTGATTTATTCGGAAACGAAATTTCAGCCGTACACCAGAATTTAATATGAAGATACTGCTTGTTTTATGTGTAAAATTTCGTTTTTAACATTCTTACAACAATGGATTCATTGTGGAAACATTGCATTTTATATTATACATCATTTAAACTTTTAGAAAAATACCCCTGCGAACAACCTGAAAATTGGAATTTTTTTACATCATTCGATAGGAAAAGTATTGTTTAATCCGGAAACGAAATTTCAGCCGTGCACCGGAATTTAATAAGAAGATACTGCTTGTTTTATGTGTAAAATTTCATTTTAAACCTTTTTACAACAATGGATTCATTGTTGAAACAATGCATTTAGACATATCCCATTCAAACTTTTAGAAAAATACCCCTGCGAACAACCTAAAAATTGGAATTTTTTTACATCATTCGATAGGAAAAGTATTGTTTAATGCGGAAACGAAATTTCAGCCGTGCACCGGAATTTAATAAGAAGATACTGCTTGTTTTATGTGTAAAATTTCATTTTAAACCTTTTTACAACAATGGATTCATTGTTGAAACAATGCATTTAGACATATCCCATTCAAACTTTTAGAAAAATACCCCTGCGAACAACCTAAAAATCGGAATTTTTTTACATCATTCGATAGGAAAAGTATTGTTTAATCCGGAAACGAAATTTCAGCCGTGCACCGGAATTTAATAAGAAGATACTGCTTGTTTTATGTGTAAAATTTCCTTCTTAACCTTTTTACAACAATGGATTCATTGTTGAAACAATGCATTTAAACATATCCCATTCAAACTTTTAGAAAAATACCCCTGCGAACAACCTAAAAATTGGAATTTTTTTACATCATTCGATAGGTAAAGTATTGTTTAATCCGGAAACGAAATTTCAGCCGTGCACCGGAATTTAATAAGAAGATACTGCTTGTTTTATGTGTAAAATTTCATTTTAAACCTTTTTACAACAATGGATTCATTGTTGAAACAATGCATTTAGACATATCCCATTCAAACTTTTAGAAAAATACCCCTGCGAACAACCTGAAAACTGGAATTTTTTTACATCATTCCATAGAAAAAGTATTGATTTATTAGGAAACGAAATTTCAGCCGTACACCAGAATTTAATATGAAGATACTGCTTGTTTTATGTGTAAAATTTCGTTTTTAACATTCTTACAACAATGGATTCATTGTGGAAACATTGCATTTTATATTATACATCATTTAAACTTTTAGAAAAATACCCCTGCGAACAACCTGAAAATTGGAATTTTTTTACATCATTCGATAGGAAAAGTATTGTTTAATCCGGAAACGAAATTTCAGCCGTGCACCGGAATTTAATAAGAAGATACTGCTTGTTTTATGTGTAAAATTTCATTTTAAACCTTTTTACAACAATGGATTCATTGTTGAAACAATGCATTTAGACATATCCCATTCAAACTTTTAGAAAAATACCCCTGCGAACAACCTAAAAATCGGAATTTTTTTACATCATTCGATAGGAAAAGTATTGTTTAATCCGGAAACGAAATTTCAGCCGTGCACCGGAATTTAATAAGAAGATACTGCTTGTTTTATGTGTAAAATTTCATTTTAAACCTTTTTACAACAATGGATTCATTGTTGAAACAATGCATTTAGACATATCCCATTCAAACTTTTAGAAAAATACCCCTGCGAACAACCTAAAAATCGGAATTATTTTTACATCATTCGATAGGAAAAGTATTGTTTAATCCGGAAACGAAATTTCAGCCGTGCACCGGAGTTTAATAAGAAGATACTGCTTGTTTTATGTGTAAAATTTCTTTTTAAACCTTTTTACAACAATGGATTCATTGTTGAAACAATGCATTTAGACATATCCCATTCAAACTTTTAGAAAAATACCCCTGCGAACAACCTAAAAATTGGAATTTTTTTACATCATTCGATAGGAAAAGTATTGTTTAATGCGGAAACGAAATTTCAGCCGTGCACCGGAATTTAATAAGAAGATACTGCTTGTTTTATGTGTAAAATTTCATTTTAAACCTTTTTACAACAATGGATTCATTGTTGAAACAATGCATTTAGACATATCCCATTCAAACTTTTAGAAAAATACCCCTGCGAACAACCTAAAAATCGGAATTTTTTTACATCATTCGATAGGAAAAGTATTGTTTAATCCGGAAACGAAATTTCAGCCGTGCACCGGAATTTAATAAGAAGATACTGCTTGTTTTATGTGTAAAATTTCCTTCTTAACCTTTTTACAACAATGGATTCATTGTTGAAACAATGCATTTAAACATATCCCATTCAAACTTTTAGAAAAATACCCCTGCGAACAACCTAAAAATTGGAATTTTTTTACATCATTCGATAGGTAAAGTATTGTTTAATCCGGAAACGAAATTTCAGCCGTGCACCGGAATTTAATAAGACGATACTGCTTGTTTTATGTGTAAAATTTCATTTTAAACCTTTTTACAACAATTGATTCATTGTTGAAACAATGCATTCAGATTATCTCATTTAAACGTTTAGAAAAATACCCCTGCGAACAACCTGAAAACTGGAATTTTTTTACATCATTCCATAGAAAAAGTATTGATTTATTCGGAAACGAAATTTCAGCCGTACACCAGAATTTAATATGAAGATACTGCTTGTTTTATGTGTAAAATTTCGTTTTTAACATTCTTACAACAATGGATTCATTGTGGAAACATTGCATTTTATATTATACATCATTTAAACTTTTAGAAAAATACCCCTGCGAACAACCTGAAAATTGGAATTTTTTTACATCATTCGATAGGAAAAGTATTGTTTAATCCGGAAACGAAATTTCAGCCGTGCACCGGAATTTAATAAGAAGATACTGCTTGTTTTATGTGTAAAATTTCATTTTAAACCTTTTTACAACAATGGATTCATTGTTGAAACAATGCATTTAGACATATCCCATTCAAACTTTTAGAAAAATACCCCTGCGAACAACCTAAAAATCGGAATTTTTTTACATCATTCGATAGGAAAAGTATTGTTTAATCCGGAAACGAAATTTCAGCCGTGCACCGGAATTTAATAAGAAGATACTGCTTGTTTTATGTGTAAAATTTCATTTTAAACCTTTTTACAACAATGGATTCATTGTTGAAACAATGCATTTAGACATATCCCATTCAAACTTTTAGAAAAATACCCCTGCGAACAACCTAAAAATCGGAAATATTTTTACATCATTCGATAGGAAAAGTATTGTTTAATCCGGAAACGAAATTTCAGCCGTGCACCGGAGTTTAATAAGAAGATACTGCTTGTTTTATGTGTAAAATTTCTTTTTAAACCTTTTTACAACAATGGATTCATTGTTGAAACAATGCATTTAGACATATCCCATTCAAACTTTTAGAAAAATACCCCTGCGAACAACCTAAAAATTGGAATTTTTTTACATCATTCGATAGGAAAAGTATTGTTTAATGCGGAAACGAAATTTCAGCCGTGCACCGGAATTTAATAAGAAGATACTGCTTGTTTTATGTGTAAAATTTCATTTTAAACCTTTTTACAACAATGGATTCATTGTTGAAACAATGCATTTAGACATATCCCATTCAAACTTTTAGAAAAATACCCCTGCGAACAACCTAAAAATCGGAATTTTTTTACATCATTCGATAGGAAAAGTATTGTTTAATCCGGAAACGAAATTTCAGCCGTGCACCGGAATTTAATAAGAAGATACTGCTTGTTTTATGTGTAAAATTTCCTTCTTAACCTTTTTACAACAATGGATTCATTGTTGAAACAATGCATTTAAACATATCCCATTCAAACTTTTAGAAAAATACCCCTGCGAACAACCTAAAAATTGGAATTTTTTTACATCATTCGATAGGTAAAGTATTGTTTAATCCGGAAACGAAATTTCAGCCGTGCACCGGAATTTAATAAGAAGATACTGCTTGTTTTATGTGTAAAATTTCATTTTAAACCTTTTTACAACAATTGATTCATTGTTGAAACAATGCATTCAGATTATCTCATTTAAACGTTTAGAAAAATACCCCTGCGAACAACCTGAAAACTGGAATTTTTTTACATCATTCCATAGAAAAAGTATTGATTTATTCGGAAACGAAATTTCAGCCGTACACCAGAATTTAATATGAAGATACTGCTTGTTTTATGTGTAAAATTTCGTTTTTAACATTCTTACAACAATGGATTCATTGTGGAAACATTGCATTTTATATTATACATCATTTAAACTTTTAGAAAAATACCCCTGCGAACAACCTGAAAATTGGAATTTTTTTACATCATTCGATAGGAAAAGTATTGTTTAATCCGGAAACGAAATTTCAGCCGTGCACCGGAATTTAATAAGAAGATACTGCTTGTTTTATGTGTAAAATTTCATTTTAAACCTTTTTACAACAATGGATTCATTGTTGAAACAATGCATTTAGACATATCCCATTCAAACTTTTAGAAAAATACCCCTGCGAACAACCTAAAAATCGGAATTTTTTTACATCATTCGATAGGAAAAGTATTGTTTAATCCGGAAACGAAATTTCAGCCGTGCACCGGAATTTAATAAGAAGATACTGCTTGTTTTATGTGTAAAATTTCATTTTAAACCTTTTTACAACAATGGATTCATTGTTGAAACAATGCATTTAGACATATCCCATTCAAACTTTTAGAAAAATACCCCTGCGAACAACCTAAAAATCGGAAATATTTTTACATCATTCGATAGGAAAAGTATTGTTTAATCCGGAAACGAAATTTCAGCCGTGCACCGGAGTTTAATAAGAAGATACTGCTTGTTTTATGTGTAAAATTTCTTTTTAAACCTTTTTACAACAATGGATTCATTGTTGAAACAATGCATTTAGACATATCCCATTCAAACTTTTAGAAAAATACCCCTGCGAACAACCTAAAAATTGGAATTTTTTTACATCATTCGATAGGAAAAGTATTGTTTAATGCGGAAACGAAATTTCAGCCGTGCACCGGAATTTAATAAGAAGATACTGCTTGTTTTATGTGTAAAATTTCATTTTAAACCTTTTTACAACAATGGATTCATTGTTGAAACAATGCATTTAGACATATCCCATTCAAACTTTTAGAAAAATACCCCTGCGAACAACCTAAAAATCGGAATTTTTTTACATCATTCGATAGGAAAAGTATTGTTTAATCCGGAAACGAAATTTCAGCCGTGCACCGGAATTTAATAAGAAGATACTGCTTGTTTTATGTGTAAAATTTCCTTCTTAACCTTTTTACAACAATGGATTCATTGTTGAAACAATGCATTTAAACATATCCCATTCAAACTTTTAGAAAAATACCCCTGCGAACAACCTAAAAATTGGAATTTTTTTACATCATTCGATAGGAAAAGTATTGTTTATTCCGGAAACGAAATTTCAGCCGTGCACCGGAATTTAATAAGATACTGCTTGTTTTATGTGTAAAATTTCATTTTAAACCTTTTTACAACAATTGATTGATTGTTGAAACAATGCATTCAGATTATCTCATTTAAACGTTTAGAAAAATACCCCTGCGAACAACCTGAAAACTGGAATTTTTTTACATCATTCCACAGAAAAAGTATTGATTTATTCGGAAACGAAATTTCAGCCGTACACCAGAATTTAATATGAAGATACTGCTTGTTTTATGTGTAAAATTTCGTTTTTAACATTCTTACAACAATGGATTCATTGTGGAAACATTGCATTTTATATTATACATCATTTAAACTTTTAGAAAAATACCCCTGCGAACAACCTGAAAATTGGAATTTTTTTACATCATTCGATAGGAAAAGTATTGTTTAATCCGGAAACGAAATTTCAGCCGTGCACCGGAATTTAATAAGAAGATACTGCTTGTTTTATGTGTAAAATTTCATTTTAAACCTTTTTACAACAATGGATTCATTGTTGAAACAATGCATTTAGACATATCCCATTCAAACTTTTAGAAAAATACCCCTGCGAACAACCTAAAAATTGGAATTTTTTTACATCATTCGATAGGAAAAGTATTGTTTAATGCGGAAACGAAATTTCAGCCGTGCACCGGAATTTAATAAGAAGATACTGCTTGTTTTATGTGTAAAATTTCATTTTAAACCTTTTTACAACAATGGATTCATTGTTGAAACAATGCATTTAGACATATCCCATTCAAACTTTTAGAAAAATACCCCTGCGAACAACCTAAAAATCGGAATTTTTTTACATCATTCGATAGGAAAAGTATTGTTTAATCCGGAAACGAAATTTCAGCCGTGCACCGGAATTTAATAAGAAGATACTGCTTGTTTTATGTGTAAAATTTCCTTCTTAACCTTTTTACAACAATGGATTCATTGTTGAAACAATGCATTTAAACATATCCCATTCAAACTTTTAGAAAAATACCCCTGCGAACAACCTAAAAATTGGAATTTTTTTACATCATTCGATAGGAAAAGTATTGTTTATTCCGGAAACGAAATTTCAGCCGTGCACCGGAATTTAATAAGATACTGCTTGTTTTATGTGTAAAATTTCATTTTAAACCTTTTTACAACAATTGATTGATTGTTGAAACAATGCATTCAGATTATCTCATTTAAACGTTTAGAAAAATACCCCTGCGAACAACCTGAAAACTGGAATTTTTTTACATCATTCCACAGAAAAAGTATTGATTTATTCGGAAACGAAATTTCAGCCGTACACCAGAATTTAATATGAAGATACTGCTTGTTTTATGTGTAAAATTTCGTTTTTAACATTCTTACAACAATGGATTCATTGTGGAAACATTGCATTTTATATTATACATCATTTAAACTTTTAGAAAAATACCCCTGCGAACAACCTGAAAATTGGAATTTTTTTACATCATTCGATAGGAAAAGTATTGTTTAATCCGGAAACGAAATTTCAGCCGTGCACCGGAATTTAATAAGAAGATACTGCTTGTTTTATGTGTAAAATTTCATTTTAAACCTTTTTACAACAATGGATTCATTGTTGAAACAATGCATTTAGACATATCCCATTCAAACTTTTAGAAAAATACCCCTGCGAACAACCTAAAAATCGGAATTTTTTTTACATCATTCGATAGGAAAAGTATTGTTTAATCCGGAAACGAAATTTCAGCCGTGCACCGGAGTTCAATAAGAAGATACTGCTTGTTTTATGTGTAAAATTTCATTTTAAACCTTTTTACAACAATGGATTCATTGTTGAAACAGTGCATTTAGACATATCCCATTCAAACTTTTAGAAAAATACCCCTGCGAACAACCTAAAAATCGGAATTTTTTTACATCATTCTATAGGAAAAGTATTGTTTAATCCGGAAACGAAATTTCAGCCGTGCACCGGAATTTAATAAGAAGATACTGCTTGTTTTATGTGTAAAATTTCATTTTAAACCTTTTTACAACAATGGATTCATTGTTGAAACAATGCATTTAGACATATCCCATTCAAACTTTTAGAAAAATACCCCTGCGAACAACCTAAAAATCGGAATTTTTTTACATCATTCGATAGGAAAAGTATTGTTTAATCCGGAAACGAAATTTCAGCCGTGCACCGGAATTTAATAAGAAGATACTGCTTGTTTTATGTGTAAAATTTCTTTTTAAACCTTTTTACAACAATGGATTCATTGTTGAAACAATGCATTTAGACATATCCCATTCAAACTTTTAGAAAAATACCCCTGCGAACAACCTAAAAATTGGAATTTTTTTACATCATTCGATAGGAAAAGTATTGTTTAATGCGGAAACGAAATTTCAGCCGTGCACCGGAATTTAATAAGAAGATACTGCTTGTTTTATGTGTAAAATTTCATTTTAAACCTTTTTACAACAATTGATTGATTGTTGAAACAATGCATTCAGATTATCTCATTTAAACGTTTAGAAAAATACCCCTGCGAACAACCTGAAAACTGGAATTTTTTTACATCATTCCACAGAAAAAGTATTGATTTATTCGGAAACGAAATTTCAGCCGTACACCAGAATTTAATATGAAGATAATGCTTGTTTTATGTGTAAAATTTCGTTTTTAACATTCTTACAACAATGGATTCATTGTGGAAACATTGCATTTTATATTATACATCATTTAAACTTTTAGAAAAATACCCCTGCGAACAACCTGAAAATTGGAATTTTTTTACATCATTCGATAGGAAAAGTATTGTTTAATCCGGAAACGAAATTTCAGCCGTGCACCGGAATTTAATAAGAAGATACTGCTTGTTTTATGTGTAAAATTTCATTTTAAACCTTTTTACAACAATGGATTCATTGTTGAAACAATGCATTTAGACATATCCCATTCAAACTTTTAGAAAAATACCCCTGCGAACAACCTAAAAATCGGAATTTTTTACATCATTCGATAGGAAAAGTATTGTTTAATCCGGAAACGAAATTTCAGCCGTGCACCGGAATTTAATAAGAAGATACTGCTTGTTTTATGTGTAAAATTTCATTTTAAACCTTTTTACAACAATGGATTCATTGTTGAAACAATGCATTTAGACATATCCCATTCAAACTTTTAGAAAAATACCCCTGCGAACAACCTAAAAATCGGAATTTTTTTACATCATTCGATAGGAAAAGTATTGTTTAATCCGGAAACGAAATTTCAGCCGTGCACCGGAATTTAAAAAGAAGATACTGCTTGTTTTATGTGTAAAATTTCATTTTAAACCTTTTTACAACAATGGATTCATTGTTGAAACAATGCATTTAGACATATCCCATTCAAACTTTTAGAAAAATACCCCTGCGAACAACCTAAAAATCGGAATTATTTTTACATCATTCGATAGGAAAAGTATTGTTTAATCCGGAAACGAAATTTCAGCCGTGCACCGGAGTTTAATAAGAAGATACTGCTTGTTTTATGTGTAAAATTTCTTTTTAAACCTTTTTACAACAATGGATTCATTGTTGAAACAATGCATTTAGACATATCCCATTCAAACTTTTAGAAAAATACCCCTGCGAACAACCTAAAAATTGGAATTTTTTTACATCATTCGATAGGAAAAGTATTGTTTAATGCGGAAACGAAATTTCAGCCGTGCACCGGAATTTAATAAGAAGATACTGCTTGTTTTATGTGTAAAATTTCATTTTAAACCTTTTTACAACAATGGATTCATTGTTGAAACAATGCATTTAGACATATCCCATTCAAACTTTTAGAAAAATACCCCTGCGAACAACCTAAAAATCGGAATTTTTTTACATCATTCGATAGGAAAAGTATTGTTTAATCCGGAAACGAAATTTCAGCCGTGCACCGGAATTTAATAAGAAGATACTGCTTGTTTTATGTGTAAAATTTCCTTCTTAACCTTTTTACAACAATGGATTCATTGTTGAAACAATGCATTTAAACATATCCCATTCAAACTTTTAGAAAAATACCCCTGCGAACAACCTAAAAATTGGAATTTTTTTACATCATTCGATAGGTAAAGTATTGTTTAATCCGGAAACGAAATTTCAGCCGTGCACCGGAATTTAATAAGAAGATACTGCTTGTTTTATGTGTAAAATTTCATTTTAAACCTTTTTACAACAATTGATTCATTGTTGAAACAATGCATTCAGATTATCTCATTTAAACGTTTAGAAAAATACCCCTGCGAACAACCTGAAAACTGGAATTTTTTTACATCATTCCATAGAAAAAGTATTGATTTATTCGGAAACGAAATTTCAGCCGTACACCAGAATTTAATATGAAGATACTGCTTGTTTTATGTGTAAAATTTCGTTTTTAACATTCTTACAACAATGGATTCATTGTGGAAACATTGCATTTTATATTATACATCATTTAAACTTTTAGAAAAATACCCCTGCGAACAACCTGAAAATTGGAATTTTTTTACATCATTCGATAGGAAAAGTATTGTTTAATCCGGAAACGAAATTTCAGCCGTGCACCGGAATTTAATAAGAAGATACTGCTTGTTTTATGTGTAAAATTTCATTTTAAACCTTTTTACAACAATGGATTCATTGTTGAAACAATGCATTTAGACATATCCCATTCAAACTTTTAGAAAAATACCCCTGCGAACAACCTAAAAATCGGAATTTTTTTACATCATTCGATAGGAAAAGTATTGTTTAATCCGGAAACGAAATTTCAGCCGTGCACCGGAATTTAATAAGAAGATACTGCTTGTTTTATGTGTAAAATTTCATTTTAAACCTTTTTACAACAATGGATTCATTGTTGAAACAATGCATTTAGACATATCCCATTCAAACTTTTAGAAAAATACCCCTGCGAACAACCTAAAAATCGGAATTTTTTTTACATCATTCGATAGGAAAAGTATTGTTTAATCCGGAAACGAAATTTCAGCCGTGCACCGGAGTTCAATAAGAAGATACTGCTTGTTTTATGTGTAAAATTTCATTTTAAACCTTTTTACAACAATGGATTCATTGTTGAAACAGTGCATTTAGACATATCCCATTCAAACTTTTAGAAAAATACCCCTGCGAACAACCTAAAAATCGGAATTTTTTTACATCATTCTATAGGAAAAGTATTGTTTAATCCGGAAACGAAATTTCAGCCGTGCACCGGAATTTAATAAGAAGATACTGCTTGTTTTATGTGTAAAATTTCATTTTAAACCTTTTTACAACAATGGATTCATTGTTGAAACAATGCATTTAGACATATCCCATTCAAACTTTTAGAAAAATACCCCTGCGAACAACCTAAAAATCGGAATTTTTTTACATCATTCGATAGGAAAAGTATTGTTTAATCCGGAAACGAAATTTCAGCCGTGCACCGGAATTTAATAAGAAGATACTGCTTGTTTTATGTGTAAAATTTCATTTTAAACCTTTTTACAACAATGGATTCATTGTTGAAACAATGCATTTAGACATATCCCATTCAAACTTTTAGAAAAATACCCCTGCGAACAACCTAAAAATCGGAATTTTTTTTACATCATTCGATAGGAAAAGTATTGTTTAATCCGGAAACGAAATTTCAGCCGTGCACCGGAGTTTAATAAGAAGATACTGCTTGTTTTATGTGTAAAATTTCTTTTTAAACCTTTTTACAACAATGGATTCATTGTTGAAACAATGCATTTAGACATATCCCATTCAAACTTTTAGAAAAATACCCCTGCGAACAACCTAAAAATTGGAATTTTTTGACATCATTCGATAGGAAAAGTATTGTTTAATGCGGAAACGAAATTTCAGCCGTGCACCGGAATTTAATAAGAAGATACTGCTTGTTTTATGTGTAAAATTTCCTTCTTAACCTTTTTACAACAATGGATTCATTGTTGAAACAATGCATTTAAACATATCCCATTCAAACTTTTAGAAAAATACCCCTGCGAACAACCTAAAAATTGGAATTTTTTTACATCATTCGATAGGAAAAGTATTGTTTATTCCGGAAACGAAATTTCAGCCGTGCACCGGAATTTAATAAGAAGATACTGCTTGTTTTATGTGTAAAATTTCATTTTAAACCTTTTTACAACAATTGATTGATTGTTGAAACAATGCATTCAGATTATCTCATTTAAACGTTTAGAAAAATACCCCTGCGAACAACCTGAAAACTGGAATTTTTTTACATCATTCCACAGAAAAAGTATTGATTTATTCGGAAACGAAATTTCAGCCGTACACCAGAATTTAATATGAAGATACTGCTTGTTTTATGTGTAAAATTTCGTTTTTAACATTCTTACAACAATGGATTCATTGTGGAAACATTGCATTTTATATTATACATCATTTAAACTTTTAGAAAAATACCCCTGCGAACAACCTGAAAATTGGAATTTTTTTACATCATTCGATAGGAAAAGTATTGTTTAATCCGGAAACGAAATTTCAGCCGTGCACCGGAATTTAATAAGAAGATACTGCTTGTTTTATGTGTAAAATTTCATTTTAAACCTTTTTACAACAATGGATTCATTGTTGAAACAATGCATTTAGACATATCCCATTCAAACTTTTAGAAAAATACCCCTGCGAACAACCTAAAAATCGGAATTTTTTTACATCATTCGATAGGAAAAGTATTGTTTAATCCGGAAACGAAATTTCAGCCGTGCACCGGAATTTAATAAGAAGATACTGCTTGTTTTATGTGTAAAATTTCATTTTAAACCTTTTTACAACAATGGATTCATTGTTGAAACAATGCATTTAGACATATCCCATTCAAACTTTTAGAAAAATACCCCTGCGAACAACCTAAAAATCGGAATTTTTTTACATCATTCGATAGGAAAAGTATTGTTTAATCCGGAAACGAAATTTCAGCCGTGCACCGGAATTTAAAAAGAAGATACTGCTTGTTTTATGTGTAAAATTTCATTTTAAACCTTTTTACAACAATGGATTCATTGTTGAAACAATGCATTTAGACATATCCCATTCAAACTTTTAGAAAAATACCCCTGCGAACAACCTAAAAATCGGAATTATTTTTACATCATTCGATAGGAAAAGTATTGTTTAATCCGGAAACGAAATTTCAGTCGTGCACCGGAGTTTAATAAGAAGATACTGCTTGTTTTATGTGTAAAATTTCTTTTTAAACCTTTTTACAACAATGGATTCATTGTTGAAACAATGCATTTAGACATATCCCATTCAAACTTTTAGAAAAATACCCCTGCGAACAACCTAAAAATTGGAATTTTTTTACATCATTCGATAGGAAAAGTATTGTTTAATGCGGAAACGAAATTTCAGCCGTGCACCGGAATTTAATAAGAAGATACTGCTTGTTTTATGTGTAAAATTTCATTTTAAACCTTTTTACAACAATGGATTCATTGTTGAAACAATGCATTTAGACATATCCCATTCAAACTTTTAGAAAAATACCCCTGCGAACAACCTAAAAATCGGAATTTTTTTACATCATTCGATAGGAAAAGTATTGTTTAATCCGGAAACGAAATTTCAGCCGTGCACCGGAATTTAATAAGAAGATACTGCTTGTTTTATGTGTAAAATTTCCTTCTTAACCTTTTTACAACAATGGATTCATTGTTGAAACAATGCATTTAAACATATCCCATTCAAACTTTTAGAAAAATACCCCTGCGAACAACCTAAAAATTGGAATTTTTTTACATCATTCGATAGGTAAAGTATTGTTTAATCCGGAAACGAAATTTCAGCCGTGCACCGGAATTTAATAAGAAGATACTGCTTGTTTTATGTGTAAAATTTCATTTTAAACCTTTTTACAACAATTGATTCATTGTTGAAACAATGCATTCAGATTATCTCATTTAAACGTTTAGAAAAATACCCCTGCGAACAACCTGAAAACTGGAATTTTTTTACATCATTCCATAGAAAAAGTATTGATTTATTCGGAAACGAAATTTCAGCCGTACACCAGAATTTAATATGAAGATACTGCTTGTTTTATGTGTAAAATTTCGTTTTTAACATTCTTACAACAATGGATTCATTGTGGAAACATTGCATTTTATATTATACATCATTTAAACTTTTAGAAAAATACCCCTGCGAACAACCTGAAAATTGGAATTTTTTTACATCATTCGATAGGAAAAGTATTGTTTAATCCGGAAACGAAATTTCAGCCGTGCACCGGAATTTAATAAGAAGATACTGCTTGTTTTATGTGTAAAATTTCATTTTAAACCTTTTTACAACAATGGATTCATTGTTGAAACAATGCATTTAGACATATCCCATTCAAACTTTTAGAAAAATACCCCTGCGAACAACCTAAAAATCGGAATTTTTTTACATCATTCGATAGGAAAAGTATTGTTTAATCCGGAAACGAAATTTCAGCCGTGCACCGGAATTTAATAAGAAGATACTGCTTGTTTTATGTGTAAAATTTCATTTTAAACCTTTTTACAACAATGGATTCATTGTTGAAACAATGCATTTAGACATATCCCATTCAAACTTTTAGAAAAATACCCCTGCGAACAACCTAAAAATCGGAATTATTTTTACATCATTCGATAGGAAAAGTATTGTTTAATCCGGAAACGAAATTTCAGCCGTGCACCGGAGTTTAATAAGAAGATACTGCTTGTTTTATGTGTAAAATTTCTTTTTAAACCTTTTTACAACAATGGATTCATTGTTGAAACAATGCATTTAGACATATCCCATTCAAACTTTTAGAAAAATACCCCTGCGAACAACCTAAAAATTGGAATTTTTTTACATCATTCGATAGGAAAAGTATTGTTTAATGCGGAAACGAAATTTCAGCCGTGCACCGGAATTTAATAAGAAGATACTGCTTGTTTTATGTGTAAAATTTCATTTTAAACCTTTTTACAACAATGGATTCATTGTTGAAACAATGCATTTAGACATATCCCATTCAAACTTTTAGAAAAATACCCCTGCGAACAACCTAAAAATCGGAATTTTTTTACATCATTCGATAGGAAAAGTATTGTTTAATCCGGAAACGAAATTTCAGCCGTGCACCGGAATTTAATAAGAAGATACTGCTTGTTTTATGTGTAAAATTTCCTTCTTAACCTTTTTACAACAATGGATTCATTGTTGAAACAATGCATTTAAACATATCCCATTCAAACTTTTAGAAAAATACCCCTGCGAACAACCTAAAAATTGAAATTTTTTTACATCATTCGATAGGAAAAGTATTGTTTATTCCGGAAACGAAATTTCAGCCGTGCACCGGAATTTAATAAGATACTGCTTGTTTTATGTGTAAAATTTCATTTTAAACCTTTTTACAACAATTGATTGATTGTTGAAACAATGCATTCAGATTATCTCATTTAAACGTTTAGAAAAATACCCCTGCGAACAACCTGAAAACTGGAATTTTTTTACATCATTCCACAGAAAAAGTATTGATTTATTCGGAAACGAAATTTCAGCCGTACACCAGAATTTAATATGAAGATACTGCTTGTTTTATGTGTAAAATTTCGTTTTTAACATTCTTACAACAATGGATTCATTGTGGAAACATTGCATTTTATATTATACATCATTTAAACTTTTAGAAAAATACCCCTGCGAACAACCTGAAAATTGGAATTTTTTTACATCATTCGATAGGAAAAGTATTGTTTAATCCGGAAACGAAATTTCAGCCGTGCACCGGAATTTAATAAGAAGATACTGCTTGTTTTATGTGTAAAATTTCATTTTAAACCTTTTTACAACAATGGATTCATTGTTGAAACAATGCATTTAGACATATCCCATTCAAACTTTTAGAAAAATACCCCTGCGAACAACCTAAAAATCGGAATTTTTTTACATCATTCGATAGGAAAAGTATTGTTTAATCCGGAAACGAAATTTCAGCCGTGCACCGGAATTTAATAAGAAGATACTGCTTGTTTTATGTGTAAAATTTCATTTTAAACCTTTTTACAACAATGGATTCATTGTTGAAACAATGCATTTAGACATATCCCATTCAAACTTTTAGAAAAATACCCCTGCGAACAACCTAAAAATCGGAATTTTTTTACATCATTCGATAGGAAAAGTATTGTCTAATCCGGAAACGAAATTTCAGCCGTGCACCGGAATTTAATAAGAAGATACTGCTTGTTTTATGTGTAAAATTTCATTTTAAACCTTTTTACAACAATGGATTCATTGTTGAAACAATGCATTTAGACATATCCCATTCAAACTTTTAGAAAAATACCCCTGCGAACAACCTAAAAATCGGAATTATTTTTACATCATTCGATAGGAAAAGTATTGTTTAATCCGGAAACGAAATTTCAGCCGTGCACCGGAGTTTAATAAGAAGATACTGCTTGTTTTATGTGTAAAATTTCTTTTTAAACCTTTTTACAACAATGGATTCATTGTTGAAACAATGCATTTAGACATATCCCATTCAAACTTTTAGAAAAATACCCCTGCGAACAACCTAAAAATTGGAATTTTTTTACATCATTCGATAGGAAAAGTATTGTTTAATGCGGAAACGAAATTTCAGCCGTGCACCGGAATTTAATAAGAAGATACTGCTTGTTTTATGTGTAAAATTTCATTTTAAACCTTTTTACAACAATGGATTCATTGTTGAAACAATGCATTTAGACATATCCCATTCAAACTTTTAGAAAAATACCCCTGCGAACAACCTAAAAATCGGAATTTTTTTACATCATTCGATAGGAAAAGTATTGTTTAATCCGGAAACGAAATTTCAGCCGTGCACCGGAATTTAATAAGAAGATACTGCTTGTTTTATGTGTAAAATTTCCTTCTTAACCTTTTTACAACAATGGATTCATTGTTGAAACAATGCATTTAAACATATCCCATTCAAACTTTTAGAAAAATACCCCTGCGAACAACCTAAAAATTGAAATTTTTTTACATCATTCGATAGGAAAAGTATTGTTTATTCCGGAAACGAAATTTCAGCCGTGCACCGGAATTTAATAAGATACTGCTTGTTTTATGTGTAAAATTTCATTTTAAACCTTTTTACAACAATTGATTGATTGTTGAAACAATGCATTCAGATTATCTCATTTAAACGTTTAGAAAAATACCCCTGCGAACAACCTGAAAACTGGAATTTTTTTACATCATTCCACAGAAAAAGTATTGATTTATTCGGAAACGAAATTTCAGCCGTACACCAGAATTTAATATGAAGATACTGCTTGTTTTATGTGTAAAATTTCGTTTTTAACATTCTTACAACAATGGATTCATTGTGGAAACATTGCATTTTATATTATACATCATTTAAACTTTTAGAAAAATACCCCTGCGAACAACCTGAAAATTGGAATTTTTTTACATCATTCGATAGGAAAAGTATTGTTTAATCCGGAAACGAAATTTCAGCCGTGCACCGGAATTTAATAAGAAGATACTGCTTGTTTTATGTGTAAAATTTCATTTTAAACCTTTTTACAACAATGGATTCATTGTTGAAACAATGCATTTAGACATATCCCATTCAAACTTTTAGAAAAATACCCCTGCGAACAACCTAAAAATCGGAATTTTTTTACATCATTCGATAGGAAAAGTATTGTTTAATCCGGAAACGAAATTTCAGCCGTGCACCGGAATTTAATAAGAAGATACTGCTTGTTTTATGTGTAAAATTTCATTTTAAACCTTTTTACAACAATGGATTCATTGTTGAAACAATGCATTTAGACATATCCCATTCAAACTTTTAGAAAAATACCCCTGCGAACAACCTAAAAATCGGAATTTTTTTACATCATTCGATAGGAAAAGTATTGTCTAATCCGGAAACGAAATTTCAGCCGTGCACCGGAATTTAATAAGAAGATACTGCTTGTTTTATGTGTAAAATTTCATTTTAAACCTTTTTACAACAATGGATTCATTGTTGAAACAATGTATTTAGATATATTTCATTTAATCTTTTAGAAAAATACCCCTGCGAACAACCTAGAAATCGGAATTTTTTTACAGCATTCGATAGGAAAAGTATTGTTTAATCCGGAAACGAAATTTCAGCCGTGCACCGGAATTTAATAAGAAGATACTGCTTGTTTTATGTGTAAAATTTCATTTTAAACATTTTTACAACAATGGATTCATTGTGGAAACATTGCATTTTATTTTATACATCATTTAAACTTTTAGAAAAATACCCCTGCGAACAACCTGAAATATGGAATTTTTTTACATCATTCCATAGGAAAAGTATTGTTTAACCCGGAAACGAAATTTCAGCCGTGCACCGGAATTTAATAAGAAGATACTGCTTGTTTTATGTGTAAAATTTCATTTTAAACCTTTTTACAACAATGGATTCATTGTTGAAACAATGCATTCAGATTATCTCATTTAAACGTTTAGAAAAATACCCCTGCGAACAACCTGAAAATTGGAATTTTTTTACATCATTCGATAGGAAAAGTATAGTTTAATCCGGAAACGAAATTTCAGCCGTGCACCGGAATTTAATAAGAAGATACTTCTTGTTTTATGTGTAAAATTTCATTTTAAACCTTTTTACAACAATGGATTCATTGTTGAAACAATGCATTTAGACATATCTCATTCAAACTTTTAGAAAAATACCCCTGCGAACAACCTAAAAATCGGAATTTTTTTACATCATTCGATAGGAAAAGTATTGTTTAATCCGGAAACGAAATTTCAACCGTGCACCGGAATTTAATAAGAAGATACTGCTTGTTTTATGTGTAAAATTTCATTTTAAACCTTTTTACAACAATTGATTCATTGTTGAAACAATGCATTCAGATTATCTCATTTAAACGTTTAGAAAAATACCCCTGCGAACAACCTGAAAACTGGAATTTTTTTAAATCATTCCATAGAAAAAGTATTGATTTATTCGGAAACGAAATTTCAGCCGTACACCAGAATTTAATATGAAGATACTGCTTGTTTTATGTGTAAAATTTCGTTTTTAACATTCTTACAACAATGGATTCATTGTGGAAACATTGCATTTTATATTATACATCATTTAAACTTTTAGAAAAATACCCCTGCGAACAACCTGAAAATTGGAATTTTTTTACATCATTCGATAGGAAAAGTATTGTTTAATCCGGAAACGAAATTTCAGCCGTGCACCGGAATTTAATAAGAAGATACTGCTTGTTTTATGTGTAAAATTTCATTTTAAACCTTTTTACAACAATGGATTCATTGTTGAAACAATGCATTTAGACATATCCCTTTCAAACTTTTAGAAAAATACCCCTGCGAACAACCTAAAAATCAGAATTTTTTTACATCATTCGATAGGAAAAGTATTGTTTAATCCAGAAACGAAATTTCAGCCGTGCACCGGAATTTAATAAGAAGATACTGCTTGTTTTATGTGTAAAATTTCATTTTAAACCTTTTTAAAACAATGGATTCATTGTTGAAACAATGCATTTAGAAATATCCCTTTCAAACTTTTAGAAAAATACCCCTGCGAACAACCTAAAAATCAGAATTTTTTTACATCATTCGATAGGAAAAGTATTGTTTAATCCGGAAACGAAATTTCAGCCGTGCACCGGAATTTAATAAGAAGATACTGCTTGTTTTATGTGTAAAATTTCATTTTAAACCTTTTTACAACAATGGATTCATTGTTGAAACAATAAAACGAAATTTCAGCCGTGCACCGGAATTTAATAAGAAGATACTGCTTGTTTTATGTGTAAAATTTCATTTTAAACCTTTTTACAACAATGGATTCATTGTTGAAACAATGCATTTAGACATATCCCATTCAAACTTTTAGAAAAATACCCCTGCGAACAACCTAAAAATCGGAATTTTTTTACATCATTCGATAGGAAAAGTATTGTTTAATCCGGAAACGAAATTTCAGCCGTGCACCGGAATTTAATAAGAAGATACTGCTTGTTTTATGTGTAAAATTTCATTTTAAACCTTTTTACAACAATGGATTCATTGTTGAAACAATGTATTTAGATATATTTCATTTAATCTTTTAGAAAAATACCCCTGCGAACAACCTAGAAATCGGAATTTTTTTACAGCATTCGATAGGGAAAAGTATTGTTTAATCCGGAAACGAAATTTCAGCCGTGCACCGGAATTTAATAAGAAGATACTGCTTGTTTTATGTGTAAAATTTCATTTTAAACATTTTTACAACAATGGATTCATTGTGGAAACATTGCATTTTATTTTATACATCATTTAAACTTTTAGAAAAATACCCCTGCGAACAACCTGAAATATGGAATTTTTTTACATCATTCCATAGGAAAAGTATTGTTTAACCCGGAAACGAAATTTCAGCCGTGCACCGGAATTTAATAAGAAGATACTGCTTGTGTAAGGTGTAAAATTTCATTTTAAACCTTTTTACAACAATGGATTCATTGTTGAAACAATGCATTCAGATTATCTCATTTAAACGTTTAGAAAAATACCCCTGCGAACAACCTGAAAATTGGAATTTTTTTACATCATTCGATAGGAAAAGTATAGTTTAATCCGGAAACGAAATTTCAGCCGTGCACCGGAATTTAATAAGAAGATACTTCTTGTTTTATGTGTAAAATTTCATTTTAAACCTTTTTACAACAATGGATTCATTGTTGAAACAATGCATTTAGACATATCCCATTCAAACTTTTAGAAAAATACCCCTGCGAACAACCTAAAAATTGGAATTTTTTTACATCATTCGATAGGAAAAGTATTGTTTATTCCGGAAACGAAATTTCAGCCGTGCACCGGAATTTAATAAGAAGATACTGCTTGTTTTATGTGTAAAATTTCATTTAAAACCTTTTTACAACAATTGATTGATTGTTGAAACAATGCATTCAGATTATCTCATTTAAACGTTTAGAAAAATACCCCTGCGAACAACCTGAAAACTGGAATTTTTTTACATCATTCCACAGAAAAAGTATTGATTTATTCGGAAACGAAATTTCAGCCGTACACCAGAATTTAATATGAAGATACTGCTTGTTTTATGTGTAAAATTTCGTTTTTAACATTCTTACAACAATGGATTCATTGTGGAAACATTGCATTTTATATTATACATCATTTAAACTTTTAGAAAAATACCCCTGCGAACAACCTGAAAATTGGAATTTTTTTACATCATTCGATAGGAAAAGTATTGTTTAATCCGGAAACGAAATTTCAGCCGTGCACCGGAATTTAATAAGAAGATACTGCTTGTTTTATGTGTAAAATTTCATTTTAAACCTTTTTACAACAATGGATTCATTGTTGAAACAATGCATTTAGACATATCCCATTCAAACTTTTAGAAAAATACCCCTGCGAACAACCTAAAAATCGGAATTTTTTTACATCATTCGATAGGAAAAGTATTGTTTAATCCGGAAACGAAATTTCAGCCGTGCACCGGAATTTAATAAGAAGATACTGCTTGTTTTATGTGTAAAATTTCATTTTAAACCTTTTTACAACAATGGATTCATTGTTGAAACAATGCATTTAGACATATCCCATTCAAACTTTTAGAAAAATACCCCTGCGAACAACCTAAAAATCGGAATTTTTTTACATCATTCGATAGGAAAAGTATTGTCTAATCCGGAAACGAAATTTCAGCCGTGCACCGGAATTTAATAAGAAGATACTGCTTGTTTTATGTGTAAAATTTCATTTTAAACCTTTTTACAACAATGGATTCATTGTTGAAACAATGTATTTAGATATATTTCATTTAATCTTTTAGAAAAATACCCCTGCGAACAACCTAGAAATCGGAATTTTTTTACAGCATTCGATAGGAAAAGTATTGTTTAATCCGGAAACGAAATTTCAGCCGTGCACCGGAATTTAATAAGAAGATACTGCTTGTTTTATGTGTAAAATTTCATTTTAAACATTTTTACAACAATGGATTCATTGTGGAAACATTGCATTTTATTTTATACATCATTTAAACTTTTAGAAAAATACCCCTGCGAACAACCTGAAATATGGAATTTTTTTACATCATTCCATAGGAAAAGTATTGTTTAACCCGGAAACGAAATTTCAGCCGTGCACCGGAATTTAATAAGAAGATACTGCTTGTTTTATGTGTAAAATTTCATTTTAAACCTTTTTACAACAATGGATTCATTGTTGAAACAATGCATTCAGATTATCTCATTTAAACGTTTAGAAAAATACCCCTGCGAACAACCTGAAAATTGGAATTTTTTTACATCATTCGATAGGAAAAGTATAGTTTAATCCGGAAACGAAATTTCAGCCGTGCACCGGAATTTAATAAGAAGATACTTCTTGTTTTATGTGTAAAATTTCATTTTAAACCTTTTTACAACAATGGATTCATTGTTGAAACAATGCATTTAGACATATCTCATTCAAACTTTTAGAAAAATACCCCTGCGAACAACCTAAAAATCGGAATTTTTTTACATCATTCGATAGGAAAAGTATTGTTTAATCCGGAAACGAAATTTCAACCGTGCACCGGAATTTAATAAGAAGATACTGCTTGTTTTATGTGTAAAATTTCATTTTAAACCTTTTTACAACAATTGATTCATTGTTGAAACAATGCATTCAGATTATCTCATTTAAACGTTTAGAAAAATACCCCTGCGAACAACCTGAAAACTGGAATTTTTTTAAATCATTCCATAGAAAAAGTATTGATTTATTCGGAAACGAAATTTCAGCCGTACACCAGAATTTAATATGAAGATACTGCTTGTTTTATGTGTAAAATTTCGTTTTTAACATTCTTACAACAATGGATTCATTGTGGAAACATTGCATTTTATATTATACATCATTTAAACTTTTAGAAAAATACCCCTGCGAACAACCTGAAAATTGGAATTTTTTTACATCATTCGATAGGAAAAGTATTGTTTAATCCGGAAACGAAATTTCAGCCGTGCACCGGAATTTAATAAGAAGATACTGCTTGTTTTATGTGTAAAATTTCATTTTAAACCTTTTTACAACAATGGATTCATTGTTGAAACAATGCATTTAGACATATCCCTTTCAAACTTTTAGAAAAATACCCCTGCGAACAACCTAAAAATCAGAATTTTTTTACATCATTCGATAGGAAAAGTATTGTTTAATCCAGAAACGAAATTTCAGCCGTGCACCGGAATTTAATAAGAAGATACTGCTTGTTTTATGTGTAAAATTTCATTTTAAACCTTTTTAAAACAATGGATTCATTGTTGAAACAATGCATTTAGAAATATCCCTTTCAAACTTTTAGAAAAATACCCCTGCGAACAACCTAAAAATCAGAATTTTTTTACATCATTCGATAGGAAAAGTATTGTTTAATCCGGAAACGAAATTTCAGCCGTGCACCGGAATTTAATAAGAAGATACTGCTTGTTTTATGTGTAAAATTTCATTTTAAACCTTTTTACAACAATGGATTCTTTGTTGAAACAATAAAACGAAATTTCAGCCGTGCACCGGAATTTAATAAGAAGATACTGCTTGTTTTATGTGTAAAATTTCATTTTAAACCTTTTTACAACAATGGATTCATTGTTGAAACAATGCATTCAGACATATCCCATTCAAACTTTTAGAAAAATACCCCTGCGAACAACCTAAAAATCGGAATTTTTTTACATCATTCGATAGGAAAAGTATTGTTTAATCCGGAAACGAAATTTCAGCCGTGCACCGGAATTTAATAAGAAGATACTGCTTGTTTTATGTGTAAAATTTCATTTTAAACCTTTTTACAACAATGGATTCATTGTTGAAACAATGTATTTAGATATATTTCATTTAATCTTTTAGAAAAATACCCCTGCGAACAACCTAGAAATCGGAATTTTTTTACAGCATTCGATAGGAAAAGTATTGTTTAATCCGGAAACGAAATTTCAGCCGTGCACCGGAATTTAATAAGAAGATACTGCTTGTTTTATGTGTAAAATTTCATTTTAAACATTTTTACAACAATGGATTCATTGTGGAAACATTGCATTTTATTTTATACATCATTTAAACTTTTAGAAAAATACCCCTGCGAACAACCTGAAATATGGAATTTTTTTACATCATTCCATAGGAAAAGTATTGTTTAACCCGGAAACGAAATTTCAGCCGTGCACCGGAATTTAATAAGAAGATACTGCTTGTTTTATGTGTAAAATTTCATTTTAAACCTTTTTACAACAATGGATTCATTGTTGAAACAATGCATTCAGATTATCTCATTTAAACGTTTAGAAAAATACCCCTGCGAACAACCTGAAAATTGGAATTTTTTTACATCATTCGATAGGAAAAGTATAGTTTAATCCGGAAACGAAATTTCAGCCGTGCACCGGAATTTAATAAGAAGATACTTCTTGTTTTATGTGTAAAATTTCATTTTAAACCTTTTTACAACAATGGATTCATTGTTGAAACAATGCATTTAGACATATCTCATTCAAACTTTTAGAAAAATACCCCTGCGAACAACCTAAAAATCGGAATTTTTTTACATCATTCGATAGGAAAAGTATTGTTTAATCCGGAAACGAAATTTCAACCGTGCACCGGAATTTAATAAGAAGATACTGCTTGTTTTATGTGTAAAATTTCATTTTAAACCTTTTTACAACAATTGATTCATTGTTGAAACAATGCATTCAGATTATCTCATTTAAACGTTTAGAAAAATACCCCTGCGAACAACCTGAAAACTGGAATTTTTTTACATCATTCCATAGAAAAAGTATTGATTTATTCGGAAACGAAATTTCAGCCGTACACCAGAATTTAATATGAAGATACTGCTTGTTTTATGTGTAAAATTTCGTTTTTAACATTCTTACAACAATGGATTCATTGTGGAAACATTGCATTTTATATTATACATCATTTAAACTTTTAGAAAAATACCCCTGCGAACAACCTGAAAATTGGAATTTTTTTACATCATTCGATAGGAAAAGTATTGTTTAATCCGGAAACGAAATTTCAGCCGTGCACCGGAATTTAATAAGAAGATACTGCTTGTTTTATGTGTAAAATTTCATTTTAAACCTTTTTACAACAATGGATTCATTGTTGAAACAATGCATTTAGACATATCCCTTTCAAACTTTTAGAAAAATACCCCTGCGAACAACCTAAAAATCAGAATTTTTTTACATCATTCGATAGGAAAAGTATTGTTTAATCCAGAAACGAAATTTCAGCCGTGCACCGGAATTTAATAAGAAGATACTGCTTGTTTTATGTGTAAAATTTCATTTTAAACCTTTTTAAAACAATGGATTCATTGTTGAAACAATGCATTTAGACATATCCCTTTCAAACTTTTAGAAAAATACCCCTGCGAACAACCTAAAAATCAGAATTTTTTTACATCATTCGATAGGAAAAGTATTGTTTAATCCGGAAACGAAATTTCAGCCGTGCACCGGAATTTAATAAGAAGATACTGCTTGTTTTATGTGTAAAATTTCATTTTAAACCTTTTTACAACAATGGATTCATTGTTGAAACAATGCATTTAGACATATCCCATTCAAACTTTTAGAAAAATACCCCTGCGAACAACCTAAAAATTGGAATTTTTTTACATCATTCGATAGGAAAAGTATTGTTTAATGCGGAAACGAAATTTCAGCCGTGCACCGGAATTTAATAAGAAGATACTGCTTGTTTTATGTGTAAAATTTCATTTTAAACCTTTTTACAACAATGGATTCATTGTTGAAACAATGCATTTAGACATATCCCATTCAAACTTTTAGAAAAATACCCCTGCGAACAACCTAAAAATCGGAATTTTTTTACATCATTCGATAGGAAAAGTATTGTTTAATCCGGAAACGAAATTTCAGCCGTGCACCGGAATTTAATAAGAAGATACTGCTTGTTTTATGTGTAAAATTTCCTTCTTAACCTTTTAACAACAATGGATTCATTGTTGAAACAATGCATTTAAACATATCCCATTCAAACTTTTAGAAAAATACCCCTGCGAATCACCTAAAAATTGGAATTTTTTTACATCATTCGATAGGAAAAGTATTGTTTAATCCGGAAACGAAATTTCAGCCGTGCACCGGAATTTAATAAGAAGATACTGCTTGTTTTATGTGTAAAATTTCATTTTAAACCTTTTTACAACAATTGATTCATTGTTGAAACAATGCATTCAGATTATCTCATTTAAACGTTTAGAAAAATACCCCTGCGAACAACCTGAAAACTGGAATTTTTTTACATCATTCCATAGAAAAAGTATTGATTTATTCGGAAACGAAATTTCAGCCGTACACCAGAATTTAATATGAAGATACTGCTTGTTTTATGTGTAAAATTTCGTTTTTAACATTCTTACAACAATGGATTCATTGTGGAAACATTGCATTTTATATTATACATCATTTAAACTTTTAGAAAAATACCCCTGCGAACAACCTGAAAATTGGAATTTTTTTACATCATTCGATAGGAAAAGTATTGTTTAATCCGGAAACGAAATTTCAGCCGTGCACCGGAATTTAATAAGAAGATACTGCTTGTTTTATGTGTAAAATTTCATTTTAAACCTTTTTACAACAATGGATTCATTGTTGAAACAATGCATTTAGACATATCCCATTCAAACTTTTAGAAAAATACCCCTGCGAACAACCTAAAAATCGGAATTTTTTTACATCATTCGATAGGAAAAGTATTGTTTAATCCGGAAACGAAATTTCAGCCGTGCACCGGAATTTAATAAGAAGATACTGCTTGTTTTATGTGTAAAATTTCATTTTAAACCTTTTTACAACAATGGATTCATTGTTGAAACAATGCATTTAGACATATCCCATTCAAACTTTTAGAAAAATACCCCTGCGAACAACCTAAAAATCGGAATTTTTTTTACATCATTCGATAGGAAAAGTATTGTTTAATCCGGAAACGAAATTTCAGCCGTGCACCGGAGTTTAATAAGAAGATACTGCTTGTTTTATGTGTAAAATTTCATTTTAAACCTTTTTACAACAATGGATTCATTGTTGAAACAATGCATTTAGACATATCCCATTCAAACTTTTAGAAAAATACCCCTGCGAACAACCTAAAAATTGGAATTTTTTTACATCATTCGATAGGAAAAGTATTGTTTAATGCGGAAACGAAATTCCAGCCGTGCACCGGAATTTAATAAGAAGATACTGCTTGTTTTATGTGTACAATTTCATTTTAAACCTTTTTACAACAATGGATTCATTGTTGAAACAATGCATTTAGACATATCCCATTCAAACTTTTAGAAAAATACCCCTGCGAACAACCTAAAAATCGGAATTTTTTTACATCATTCGATAGGAAAAGTATTGTTTAATCCGGAAACGAAATTTCAGCCGTGCACCGGAATTTAATAAGAAGATACTGCTTGTTTTATGTGTAAAATTTCCTTCTTAACCTTTTTACAACAATGGATTCATTGTTGAAACAATGCATTTAAACATATCCCATTCAAACTTTTAGAAAAATACCCCTGCGAACAACCTAAAAATTGGAATTTTTTTACATCATTCGATAGGAAAAGTATTGTTTAATCCGGAAACGAAATTTCAGCCGTGCACCGGAATTTAATAAGAAGATACTGCTTGTTTTATGTGTAAAATTTCATTTTAAACCTTTTTACAACAATTGATTCATTGTTGAAACAATGCATTCAGATTATCTCATTTAAACGTTTAGAAAAATACCCCTGCGAACAACCTGAAAACTGGAATTTTTTTACATCATTCCACAGAAAAAGTATTGATTTATTCGGAAACGAAATTTCAGCCGTACACCAGAATTTAATATGAAGATACTGCTTGTTTTATGTGTAAAATTTCGTTTTTAACATTCTTACAACAATGGATTCATTGTGGAAACATTGCATTTTATATTATACATCATTTAAACTTTTAGAAAAATACCCCTGCGAACAACCTGAAAATTGGAATTTTTTTACATCATTCGATAGGAAAAGTATTGTTTAATCCGGAAACGAAATTTCAGCCGTGCACCGGAATTTAATAAGAAGATACTGCTTGTTTTATGTGTAAAATTTCATTTTAAACCTTTTTACAACAATGGATTCATTGTTGAAACAATGCATTTAGACATATCCCATTCAAACTTTTAGAAAAATACCCCTGCGAACAACCTAAAAATCGGAATTTTTTTACATCATTCGATAGGAAAAGTATTGTTTAATCCGGAAACGAAATTTCAGCCGTGCACCGGAATTTAATAAGAAGATACTGCTTGTTTTATGTGTAAAATTTCATTTTAAACCTTTTTACAACAATGGATTCATTGTTGAAACAATGCATTTAGACATATCCCATTCAAACTTTTAGAAAAATACCCCTGCGAACAACCTAAAAATCGGAATTTTTTTTACATCATTCGATAGGAAAAGTATTGTTTAATCCGGAAACGAAATTTCAGCCGTGCACCGGAGTTTAATAAGAAGATACTGCTTGTTTTATGTGTAAAATTTCATTTTAAACCTTTTTACAACAATGGATTCATTGTTGAAACAATGCATTTAGGCATATCCCATTCAAACTTTTAGAAAAATACCCCTGCGAACAACCTAAAAATTGGAATTTTTTTACATCATTCGATAGGAAAAGTATTGTTTAATGCGGAAACGAAATTTCAGCCGTGCACCGGAATTTAATAAGAAGATACTGCTTGTTTTATGTGTAAAATTTCATTTTAAACCTTTTTACAACAATGGATTCATTGTTGAAACAATGCATTTAGACATATCCCATTCAAACTTTTAGAAAAATACCCCTGCGAACAACCTAAAAATCGGAATTTTTTTACATCATTCGATAGGAAAAGTATTGTTTAATCCGGAAACGAAATTTCAGCCGTGCACCGGAATTTAATAAGAAGATACTGCTTGTTTTATGTGTAAAATTTCCTTCTTAACCTTTTTACAACAATGGATTCATTGTTGAAACAATGCATTTAAACATATCCCATTCAAACTTTTAGAAAAATACCCCTGCGAACAACCTAAAAATTGGAATTTTTTTACATCATTCGATAGGAAAAGTATTGTTTAATCCGGAAACGAAATTTCAGCCGTGCACCGGAATTTAATAAGAAGATACTGCTTGTTTTATTTTTAAAATTTCATTTTAAACCTTTTTACAACAATGGATTCATTGTTGAAACAATGCATTTAGACATATCCCATTCAAACTTTTAGAAAAATACCCCTGCGAACAACCTAAAAATCGGAATTTCTTTACATCATTCGATAGGAAAAGTATTGCTTAATTCGGAAACGAAATTTCAGCCGTGCACCGGAATTTAATAAGAAGATACTGCTTGTTTTATGTGTAAAATTTCATTTTAAACCTTTTTACAACAATGGATTCATTGTTGAAACAATGCATTCAGATTATCTCACTTAAACGTTTAGAAAAATACCCCTGCGAACAACCTGAAAATTGGAATTTTTTTACATCATTCCATAGAAAAAGTATTAATTTATTCGGAAACGAAATTTCAGCCGTACACCAGAATTTAATATGAAGATACTTCTTGTTTTATGTGTAAAATTTCGTTTTTAACATTCTTACAACAATGGATTCATTGTGGAAACATTGCATTTTATTTTATACATCATTTAATCTTTTAGAAAAATACCCCTGCGAACAACCTGAAAATTGGAATTTTTTTACATCATTCGATAGGAAAAGTATTGTTTAATCCGGAAACGAAATTTCAGCCGTGCACCGGAATTTAATAAGAAGATACTGCTTGTTTTATGTGTAAAATTTCATTTTAAACCTTTTTACAACAATGGATTCATTGTTGAAACAATGCATTTAGACATATCCCATTCAAACTTTTAGAAAAATACCCCTGCGAACAACCTAAAAATGAGAATTTTTTTACATCATTCGATAGGAAAAGTATTGTTTAATCCGGAAACGAAATTTCAGCCGTGCACCGGAATTTAATAAGAAGATACTGCTTGTTTTATGTGTAAAGTTTCATTTTAAACCTTTTTTCAACAATGGATTCATTGTTGAAACAATGAAACGAAATTTCAGCCGTGCACCGGAATTTAATAAGAAGATACTGCTTGTTTTATGTGTAAAATTTCATTTTAAACCTTTTTACAACAATGGATTCATTGTTGAAACAATGCATTTAGACATATCCCATTCAAACTTTTAGAAAAATACCCCTGCGAACAACCTAAAAATCGGAATTTTTTTACATCATTCGATAGGAAAAGTATTGTTTAATCCGGAAACGAAATTCCAGCCGTGCACCGGAATTTAATAAGAAGATACTGCTTGTTTTATGTGTACAATTTCATTTTAAACCTTTTTACAACAATGGATTCATTGTTGAAACAATGCATTTAGACATATCCCATTCAAACTTTTAGAAAAATACCCCTGCGAACAACCTAAAAATCGGAATTTTTTTACATCATTCGATAGGAAAAGTATTGTTTAATCCGGAAACGAAATTTCAGCCGTGCACCGGAATTTAATAAGAAGATACTGCTTGTTTTATGTGTAAAATTTCCTTCTTAACCTTTTTACAACAATGGATTCATTGTTGAAACAATGCATTTAAACATATCCCATTCAAACTTTTAGAAAAATACCCCTGCGAACAACCTAAAAATTGGAATTTTTTTACATCATTCGATAGGAAAAGTATTGTTTAATCCGGAAACGAAATTTCAGCCGTGCACCGGAATTTAATAAGAAGATACTGCTTGTTTTATGTGTAAAATTTCATTTTAAACCTTTTTACAACAATTGATTCATTGTTGAAACAATGCATTCAGATTATCTCATTTAAACGTTTAGAAAAATACCCCTGCGAACAACCTGAAAACTGGAATTTTTTTACATCATTCCACAGAAAAAGTATTGATTTATTCGGAAACGAAATTTCAGCCGTACACCAGAATTTAATATGAAGATACTGCTTGTTTTATGTGTAAAATTTCGTTTTTAACATTCTTACAACAATGGATTCATTGTGGAAACATTGCATTTTATATTATACATCATTTAAACTTTTAGAAAAATACCCCTGCGAACAACCTGAAAATTGGAATTTTTTTACATCATTCGATAGGAAAAGTATTGTTTAATCCGGAAACGAAATTTCAGCCGTGCACCGGAATTTAATAAGAAGATACTGCTTGTTTTATGTGTAAAATTTCATTTTAAACCTTTTTACAACAATGGATTCATTGTTGAAACAATGCATTTAGACATATCCCATTCAAACTTTTAGAAAAATACCCCTGCGAACAACCTAAAAATCGGAATTTTTTTACATCATTCGATAGGAAAAGTATTGTTTAATCCGGAAACGAAATTTCAGCCGTGCACCGGAATTTAATAAGAAGATACTGCTTGTTTTATGTGTAAAATTTCATTTTAAACCTTTTTACAACAATGGATTCATTGTTGAAACAATGCATTTAGACATATCCCATTCAAACTTTTAGAAAAATACCCCTGCGAACAACCTAAAAATCGGAATTTTTTTTACATCATTCGATAGGAAAAGTATTGTTTAATCCGGAAACGAAATTTCAGCCGTGCACCGGAGTTTAATAAGAAGATACTGCTTGTTTTATGTGTAAAATTTCATTTTAAACCTTTTTACAACAATGGATTCATTGTTGAAACAATGCATTTAGGCATATCCCATTCAAACTTTTAGAAAAATACCCCTGCGAACAACCTAAAAATTGGAATTTTTTTACATCATTCGATAGGAAAAGTATTGTTTAATGCGGAAACGAAATTTCAGCCGTGCACCGGAATTTAATAAGAAGATACTGCTTGTTTTATGTGTAAAATTTCATTTTAAACCTTTTTACAACAATGGATTCATTGTTGAAACAATGCATTTAGACATATCCCATTCAAACTTTTAGAAAAATACCCCTGCGAACAACCTAAAAATCGGAATTTTTTTACATCATTCGATAGGAAAAGTATTGTTTAATCCGGAAACGAAATTTCAGCCGTGCACCGGAATTTAATAAGAAGATACTGCTTGTTTTATGTGTAAAATTTCCTTCTTAACCTTTTTACAACAATGGATTCATTGTTGAAACAATGCATTTAAACATATCCCATTCAAACTTTTAGAAAAATACCCCTGCGAACAACCTAAAAATTGGAATTTTTTTACATCATTCGATAGGAAAAGTATTGTTTAATCCGGAAACGAAATTTCAGCCGTGCACCGGAATTTAATAAGAAGATACTGCTTGTTTTATTTTTAAAATTTCATTTTAAACCTTTTTACAACAATGGATTCATTGTTGAAACAATGCATTTAGACATATCCCATTCAAACTTTTAGAAAAATACCCCTGCGAACAACCTAAAAATCGGAATTTCTTTACATCATTCGATAGGAAAAGTATTGCTTAATTCGGAAACGAAATTTCAGCCGTGCACCGGAATTTAATAAGAAGATACTGCTTGTTTTATGTGTAAAATTTCATTTTAAACCTTTTTACAACAATGGATTCATTGTTGAAACAATGCATTCAGATTATCTCACTTAAACGTTTAGAAAAATACCCCTGCGAACAACCTGAAAATTGGAATTTTTTTACATCATTCCATAGAAAAAGTATTAATTTATTCGGAAACGAAATTTCAGCCGTACACCAGAATTTAATATGAAGATACTTCTTGTTTTATGTGTAAAATTTCGTTTTTAACATTCTTACAACAATGGATTCATTGTGGAAACATTGCATTTTATTTTATACATCATTTAATCTTTTAGAAAAATACCCCTGCGAACAACCTGAAAATTGGAATTTTTTTACATCATTCGATAGGAAAAGTATTGTTTAATCCGGAAACGAAATTTCAGCCGTGCACCGGAATTTAATAAGAAGATACTGCTTGTTTTATGTGTAAAATTTCATTTTAAACCTTTTTACAACAATGGATTCATTGTTGAAACAATGCATTTAGACATATCCCATTCAAACTTTTAGAAAAATACCCCTGCGAACAACCTAAAAATGAGAATTTTTTTACATCATTCGATAGGAAAAGTATTGTTTAATCCGGAAACGAAATTTCAGCCGTGCACCGGAATTTAATAAGAAGATACTGCTTGTTTTATGTGTAAAGTTTCATTTTAAACCTTTTTTCAACAATGGATTCATTGTTGAAACAATGAAACGAAATTTCAGCCGTGCACCGGAATTTAATAAGAAGATACTGCTTGTTTTATGTGTAAAATTTCATTTTAAACCTTTTTACAACAATGGATTCATTGTTGAAACAATGCATTTAGACATATCCCATTCAAACTTTTAGAAAAATACCCCTGCGAACAACCTAAAAATCGGAATTTTTTTACATCATTCGATAGGAAAAGTATTGTTTAATCCGGAAACGAAATTTCAGCCGTGCACCGGAATTTAATAAGAAGATACTGCTTGTTTTATGTGTAAAATTTCATTTTAAACCTTTTTACAACAATGGATTCATTGTTGAAACAATGCATTTAGACATATCCCATTCAAACTTTTAGAAAAATACCCCTGCGAACAACCTAAAAATCGGAATTTTTTTACATCATTCGATAGGAAAAGTATTGTTTAATCCGGAAACGAAATTTCAGCCGTGCACCGGAATTTAATAAGAAGATACTGCTTGTTTTATGTGTAAAATTTCATTTTAAACCTTTTTACAACAATGGATTCATTGTTGAAACAATGCATTTAGACATATCCCATTCAAACTTTTAGAAAAATACCCCTGCGAACAACCTAAAAATCGGAATTTTTTTTACATCATTCGATAGGAAAAGTATTGTTTAATCCGGAAACGAAATTTCAGCCGTGCACCGGAGTTTAATAAGAAGATACTGCTTGTTTTATGTGTAAAATTTCATTTTAAACCTTTTTACAACAATGGATTCATTGTTGAAACAATGCATTTAGACATATCCCATTCAAACTTTTAGAAAAATACCCCTGCGAACAACCTAAAAATTGGAATTTTTTTACATCATTCGATAGGAAAAGTATTGTTTAATGCGGAAACGAAATTTCAGCCGTGCACCGGAATTTAATAAAAAGATACTGCTTGTTTTATGTGTAAAATTTCATTTTAAACCTTTTTACAACAATGGATTCATTGTTGAAACAATGCATTTAGACATATCCCATTCAAACTTTTAGAAAAATACCCCTGCGAACAACCTAAAAATCGGAATTTTTTTACATCATTCGATAGGAAAAGTATTGTTTAATCCGGAAACGAAATTTCAGCCGTGCACCGGAATTTAATAAGAAGATACTGCTTGTTTTATGTGTAAAATTTCCTTCTTAACCTTTTTACAACAATGGATTCATTGTTGAAACAATGCATTTAAACATATCCCATTCAAACTTTTAGAAAAATACCCCTGCGAACAACCTAAAAATTGGAATTTTTTTACATCATTCGATAGGAAAAGTATTGTTTAATCCGGAAACGAAATTTCAGCCGTGCACCGGAATTTAATAAGAAGATACTGCTTGTTTTATTTTTAAAATTTCATTTTAAACCTTTTTACAACAATGGATTCATTGTTGAAACAATGCATTTAGACATATCCCATTCAAACTTTTAGAAAAATACCCCTGCGAACAACCTAAAAATCGGAATTTCTTTACATCATTCGATAGGAAAAGTATTGCTTAATTCGGAAACGAAATTTCAGCCGTGCACCGGAATTTAATAAGAAGATACTGCTTGTTTTATGTGTAAAATTTCATTTTAAACCTTTTTACAACAATGGATTCATTGTTGAAACAATGCATTCAGATTATCTCACTTAAACGTTTAGAAAAATACCCCTGCGAACAACCTGAAAATTGGAATTTTTTTACATCATTCCATAGAAAAAGTATTGATTTATTCGGAAACGAAATTTCAGCCGTACACCAGAATTTAATATGAAGATACTTCTTGTTTTATGTGTAAAATTTCGTTTTTAACATTCTTACAACAATGGATTCATTGTGGAAACATTGCATTTTATTTTATACATCATTTAAACTTTTAGAAAAATACCCCTGCGAACAACCTGAAAATTGGAATTTTTTTACATCATTCGATAGGAAAAGTATTGTTTAATCCGGAAACGAAATTTCAGCCGTGCACCGGAATTTAATAAGAAGATACTGCTTGTTTTATGTGTAAAATTTCATTTTAAACCTTTTTACAACAATGGATTCATTGTTGAAACAATGCATTTAGACATATCCTATTCAAACTTTTAGAAAAATACCCCTGCGAACAACCTAAAAATGAGAATTTTTTTACATCATTCGATAGGAAAAGTATTGTTTAATCCGGAAACGAAATTTCAGCCGTGCACCGGAATTTAATAAGAAGATACTGCTTGTTTTATGTGTAAAGTTTCATTTTAAACCTTTTTTCAACAATGGATTCATTGTTGAAACAATGAAACGAAATTTCAGCCGTGCACCGGAATTTAATAAGAAGATACTGCTTGTTTTATGTGTAAAATTTCATTTTAAACCTTTTTACAACAATGGATTCATTGTTGAAACAATGCATTTAGACATATCCCATTCAAACTTTTAGAAAAATACCCCTGCGAACAACCTAAAAATCGGAATTTTTTTACATCATTCGATAGGAAAAGTATTGTTTAATCCGGAAACGAAATTTCAGCCGTGCACCGGAATTTAATAAGAAGATACTGCTTGTTTTATGTGTAAAATTTCATTTTAAACCTTTTTACAACAATGGATTCATTGTTGAAACAATGCATTTAGACATATCCCATTCAAACTTTTAGAAAAATACCCCTGCGAACAACCTAAAAATCGGAATTTTTTTACATCATTCGATAGGAAAAGTATTGTTTAATCCGGAAACGAAATTTCAGCCGTGCACCGGAATTTAATAAGAAGATACTGCTTGTTTTATGTGTAAAATTTCATTTTAAACCTTTTTACAACAATGGATTCATTGTTGAAACAATGCATTTAGACATATCCCATTCAAACTTTTAGAAAAATACCCCTGCGAACAACCTAAAAATCGGAATTTTTTTTACATCATTCGATAGGAAAAGTATTGTTTAATCCGGAAACGAAATTTCAGCCGTGCACCGGAGTTTAATAAGAAGATACTGCTTGTTTTATGTGTAAAATTTCATTTTAAACCTTTTTACAACAATGGATTCATTGTTGAAACAATGCATTTAGACATATCCCATTCAAACTTTTAGAAAAATACCCCTGCGAACAACCTAAAAATTGGAATTTTTTTACATCATTCGATAGGAAAAGTATTGTTTAATGCGGAAACGAAATTTCAGCCGTGCACCGGAATTTAATAAGAAGATACTGCTTGTTTTATGTGTAAAATTTCATTTTAAACCTTTTTACAACAATGGATTCATTGTTGAAACAATGCATTTAGACATATCCCATTCAAACTTTTAGAAAAATACCCCTGCGAACAACCTAAAAATCGGAATTTTTTTACATCATTCGATAGGAAAAGTATTGTTTAATCCGGAAACGAAATTTCAGCCGTGCACCGGAATTTAATAAGAAGATACTGCTTGTTTTATGTGTAAAATTTCCTTCTTAACCTTTTTACAACAATGGATTCATTGTTGAAACAATGCATTTAAACATATCCCATTCAAACTTTTAGAAAAATACCCCTGCGAACAACCTAAAAATTGGAATTTTTTTACATCATTCGATAGGAAAAGTATTGTTTAATCCGGAAACGAAATTTCAGCCGTGCACCGGAATTTAATAAGAAGATACTGCTTGTTTTATGTGTAAAATTTCATTTTAAACCTTTTTACAACAATTGATTCATTGTTGAAACAATGCATTCAGATTATCTCATTTAAACGTTTAGAAAAATACCCCTGCGAACAACCTGAAAACTGGAATTTTTTTACATCATTCCATAGAAAAAGTATTGATTTATTCGGAAACGAAATTTCAGCCGTACACCAGAATTTAATATGAAGATACTGCTTGTTTTATGTGTAAAATTTTGTTTTTAACATTCTTACAACAATGGATTCATTGTGGAAACATTGCATTTTATATTATACATCATTTAAACTTTTAGAAAAATACCCCTGCGAACAACCTGAAAATTGGAATTTTTTTACATCATTCGATAGGAAAAGTATTGTTTAATCCGGAAACGAAATTTCAGCCGTGCACCGGAATTTAATAAGAAGATACTGCTTGTTTTATGTGTAAAATTTCATTTTAAACCTTTTTACAACAATGGATTCATTGTTGAAACAATGCATTTAGACATATCCCATTCAAACTTTTAGAAAAATACCCCTGCGAACAACCTAAAAATCGGAATTTTTTTACATCATTCGATAGGAAAAGTATTGTTTAATCCGGAAACGACATTTCAGCCGTGCACCGGAATTTAATAAGAAGATACTGCTTGTTTTATGTGTAAAATTTCATTTTAAACCTTTTTACAACAATGGATTCATTGTTGAAACAATGCATTTAGACATATCCCATTCAAACTTTTAGAAAAATACCCCTGCGAACAACCTAAAAATGGAATTTTTTTACATCATTCGATAGGAAAAGTATTGTTTAATGCGGAAACGAAATTTCAGCCGTGCACCGGAATTTAATAAGAAGATACTGCTTGTTTTATGTGTAAAATTTCATTTTAAACCTTTTTACAACAATGGATTCATTGTTGAAACAATGCATTTAGACATATCCCATTCAAACTTTTAGAAAATTACCCCTGCGAACAACCTAAAAATCGGAATTTTTTTACATCATTCGATAGGAAAAGTATTGTTTAATCCGGAAACGAAATTTCAGCCGTGCACCGGAATTTAACAAGAAGATACTGCTTGTTTTATGTGTAAAATTTCCTTCTTAACCTTTTTACAACAATGGATTCATTGTTGAAACAATGCATTTAAACATATCCCATTCAAACTTTTAGAAAAATACCCCTGCGAACAACCTAAAAATTGGAATTTTTTTACATCATTCGATAGGAAAAGTATTGTTTAATCCGGAAACGAAATTTCAGCCGTGCACCGGAATTTAATAAGAAGATACTGCTTGTTTTATGTGTAAAATTTCATTTTTAACATTCTTACAACAATGGATTCATTGTGGAAACATTGCATTTTATTTTATACATCATTTAAACTTTTAGAAAAATACCCCTGCGAACAACCTGAAAATTGGAATTTTTTTACATCATTCGATAGGAAAAGTATTGTTTAATCCGGAAACGAAATTTCAGCCGTGCACCGGAATTTAATAAGAAGATACTGCTTGTTTTATGTGTAAAATTTCATTTTAAACCTTTTTACAACAATGGATTCATTGTTGAAACAATGCATTTAGACATATCCCATTCAAACTTTTAGAAAAATACCCCTGCGAACAACCTAAAAATGAGAATTTTTTTACATCATTCGATAGGAAAAGTATTGTTTAATCCGGAAACGAAATTTCAGCCGTGCACCGGAATTTAATAAGAAGATACTGCTTGTTTTATGTGTAAAGTTTCATTTTAAACCTTTTTACAACAATGGATTCATTGTTGAAACAATGAAACGAAATTTCAGCCGTGCACCGGAATTTAATAAGAAGATACTGCTTGTTTTATGTGTAAAATTTTTATTTTAAACCTTTTTACAACAATGGATTCATTGTTGAAACAATGCATTTAGACATATCCCATTCAAACTTTTAGAAAAATATCCCTGCGAACTACCTAAAAATCGGAATTTTTTTACATCATTCTATAGGAAAAGTATTGTTTAATCCGGAAACGAAATTTCAGCCGTGCACCGGAATTTAATAAGAAGATACTGCTTGTTTTATGTGTAAAATTTCATTTTAAACCTTTTTACAACAATGGATTCATTGTTGAAACAATGCATTTAGACATATCCCATTCAAACTTTTAGAAAAATACCCCTGCGAACAACCTAAAAATCGGAATTTTTTTACATCATTCGATAGGAAAAGTATTGTTTAATCCGGAAACGAAATTTCAGCCGTGCACCGGAATTTAATAAGAAGATACTGCTTGTTTTATGTGTAAAATTTCATTTTAAACCTTTTTACAACAATGGATTCATTGTTGAAACAATGCATTTAGACATATCCCATTCAAACTTTTAGAAAAATACCCCTGCGAACAACCTAAAAATTGGAATTTTTTTACATCATTCGATAGGAAAAGTATTGTTTAATGCGGAAACGAAATTTCAGCCGTGCACCGGAATTTAATAAGAAGATACTGCTTGTTTTATGTGTAAAATTTCATTTTAAACCTTTTTACAACAATGGATTCATTGTTGAAACAATGCATTTAGACATATCCCATTCAAACTTTTAGAAAAATACCCCTGCGAACAACCTAAAAATCGGAATTTTTTTACATCATTCGATAGGAAAAGTATTGTTTAATCCGGAAACGAAATTTCAGCCGTGCACCGGAATTTAACAAGAAGATACTGCTTGTTTTATGTGTAAAATTTCCTTCTTAACCTTTTTACAACAATGGATTCATTGTTGAAACAATGCATTTAAACATATCCCATTCAAACTTTTAGAAAAATACCCCTGCGAACAACCTAAAAATTGGAATTTTTTTACATCATTCGATAGGAAAAGTATTGTTTAATCCGGAAACGAAATTTCAGCCGTGCACCGGAATTTAATAAGAAGATACTGCTTGTTTTATGTGTAAAATTTCATTTTTAACATTCTTACAACAATGGATTCATTGTGGAAACATTGCATTTTATTTTATACATCATTTAAACTTTTAGAAAAATACCCCTGCGAACAACCTGAAAATTGGAATTTTTTTACATCATTCGATAGGAAAAGTATTGTTTAATCCGGAAACGAAATTTCAGCCGTGCACCGGAATTTAATAAGAAGATACTGCTTGTTTTATGTGTAAAATTTCATTTTAAACCTTTTTACAACAATGGATTCATTGTTGAAACAATGCATTTAGACATATCCCATTCAAACTCTTAGAAAAATACCCCTGCGAACAACCTAAAAATGAGAATTTTTTTACATCATTCGATAGGAAAAGTATTGTTTAATCCGGAAACGAAATTTCAGCCGTGCACCGGAATTTAATAAGAAGATACTGCTTGTTTTATGTGTAAAGTTTCATTTTAAACCTTTTTACAACAATGGATTCATTGTTGAAACAATGAAACGAAATTTCAGCCGTGCACCGGAATTTAATAAGAAGATACTGCTTGTTTTATGTGTAAAATTTTTATTTTAAACCTTTTTACAACAATGGATTCATTGTTGAAACAATGCATTTAGACATATCCCATTCAAACTTTTAGAAAAATATCCCTGCGAACTACCTAAAAATCGGAATTTTTTTACATCATTCTATAGGAAAAGTATTGTTTAATCCGGAAACGAAATTTCAGCCGTGCACCGGAATTTAATAAGAAGATACTGCTTGTTTTATGTGTAAAATTTCATTTTAAACCTTTTTACAACAATGGATTCATTGTTGAAACAATGCATTTAGACATATCCCATTCAAACTTTTAGAAAAATACCCCTGCGAACAACCTAAAAATCGGAATTTTTTTACATCATTCGATAGGAAAAGTATTGTTAAATCCGGAAACGAAATTTCAGCCGTGCACCGGAATTTAACAAGAAGATACTGCTTGTTTTATGTGTAAAATTTCCTTCTTAACCTTTTTACAACAATGGATTCATTGTTGAAACAATGCATTTAAACATATCCCATTCAAACTTTTAGAAAAATACCCCTGCGAACAACCTAAAAATTGGAATTTTTTTACATCATTCGATAGGAAAAGTATTGTTTAATCCGGAAACGAAATTTCAGCCGTGCACCGGAATTTAATAAGAAGATACTGCTTGTTTTATGTGTAAAATTTCATTTTTAACATTCTTACAACAATGGATTCATTGTGGAAACATTGCATTTTATTTTATACATCATTTAAACTTTTAGAAAAATACCCCTGCGAACAACCTGAAAATTGGAATTTTTTTACATCATTCGATAGGAAAAGTATTGTTTAATCCGGAAACGAAATTTCAGCCGTGCACCGGAATTTAATAAGAAGATACTGCTTGTTTTATGTGTAAAATTTCATTTTAAACCTTTTTACAACAATGGATTCATTGTTGAAACAATGCATTTAGACATATCCCATTCAAACTTTTAGAAAAATACCCCTGCGAACAACCTAAAAATGAGAATTTTTTTACATCATTCGATAGGAAAAGTATTGTTTAATCCGGAAACGAAATTTCAGCCGTGCACCGGAATTTAATAAGAAGATACTGCTTGTTTTATGTGTAAAGTTTCATTTTAAACCTTTTTACAACAATGGATTCATTGTTGAAACAATGAAACGAAATTTCAGCCGTGCACCGGAATTTAATAAGAAGATACTGCTTGTTTTATGTGTAAAATTTTTATTTTAAACCTTTTTACAACAATGGATTCATTGTTGAAACAATGCATTTAGACATATCCCATTCAAACTTTTAGAAAAATATCCCTGCGAACTACCTAAAAATCGGAATTTTTTTACATCATTCTATAGGAAAAGTATTGTTTAATCCGGAAACGAAATTTCAGCCGTGCACCGGAATTTAATAAGAAGATACTGCTTGTTTTATGTGTAAAATTTCATTTTAAACCTTTTTACAACAATGGATTCATTGTTGAAACAATGCATTTAGACATATCCCATTCAAACTTTTAGAAAAATACCCCTGCGAACAACCTAAAAATCGGAATTTTTTTTACATCATTCGATAGGAAAAGTATTGTTTAATCCGGAAACGAAATTTCAGCCGTGCACCGGAGTTTAATAAGAAGATACTGCTTGTTTTATGTGTAAAATTTCATTTTAAACCTTTTTACAACAATGGATTCATTGTTGAAACAGTGCATTTAGACATATCCCATTCAAACTTTTAGAAAAATACCCCTGCGAACAACCTAAAAATCGGAATTTTTTTACATCATTCTATAGGAAAAGTATTGTTTAATCCGGAAACGAAATTTCAGCCGTGCACCGGAATTTAATAAGAAGATACTGCTTGTTTTATGTGTAAAATTTCATTTTAAACCTTTTTACAACAATGGGTTCATTGTTGAAACAATGCATTTAGACATATCCCATTCAAACTTTTAGAAAAATACCCCTGCGAACAACCTAAAAATCGGAATTTTTTTACATCATTCGATAGGAAAAGTATTGTTTAATCCGGAAACGAAATTTCAGCCGTGCACCGGAATTTAATAAGAAGATACTGCTTGTTTTATGTGTAAAATTTCATTTTAAACCTTTTTACAACAATGGATTCATTGTTGAAACAATGTATTTAGATATATTTCATTTAATCTTTTAGAAAAATACCCCTGCGAACAACCTAGAAATCGGAATTTTTTTACAGCATTCGATAGGAAAAGTATTGTTTAATCCGGAAACGAAATTTCAGCCGTGCACCGGAATTTAATAAGAAGATACTGCTTGTTTTATGTGTAAAATTTCATTTTAAACATTTTTACAACAATGGATTCATTGTGGAAACATTGCATTTTATTTTATACATCATTTAAACTTTTAGAAAAATACCCCTGCGAACAACCTGAAATATGGAATTTTTTTACATCATTCCATAGGAAAAGTATTGTTTAACCCGGAAACGAAATTTCAGCCGTGCACCGGAATTTAATAAGAAGATACTGCTTGTTTTATGTGTAAAATTTCATTTTAAACCTTTTTACAACAATGGATTCATTCTTGAAACAATGCATTCATATTATCTCATTTAAACGTTTAGAAAAATACCCCTGCGAACAACCTGAAAATTGGAATTTTTTTACATCATTCGATAGGAAAAGTATAGTTTAATCCGGAAACGAAATTTCAGCCGTGCACCGGAATTTAATAAGAAGATACTTCTTGTTTTATGTGTAAAATTTCATTTTAAACCTTTTTACAACAATGGATTCATTGTTGAAACAATGCATTTAGACATATCTCATTCAAACTTTTAGAAAAATACCCCTGCGAACAACCTAAAAATCGGAATTTTTTTACATCATTCGATAGGAAAAGTATTGTTTAATCCGGAAACGAAATTTCAACCGTGCACCGGAATTTAATAAGAAGATACTGCTTGTTTTATGTGTAAAATTTCATTTTAAACCTTTTTACAACAATTGATTCATTGTTGAAACAATGCATTCAGATTATCTCATTTAAACGTTTAGAAAAATACCCCTGCGAACAACCTGAAAACTGGAATTTTTTTACATCATTCCATAGAAAAAGTATTGATTTATTCGGAAACGAAATTTCAGCCGTACACCAGAATTTAATATGAAGATACTGCTTGTTTTATGTGTAAAATTTCGTTTTTAACATTCTTACAACAATGGATTCATTGTGGAAACATTGCATTTTATATTATACATCATTTAAACTTTTAGAAAAATACCCCTGCGAACAACCTGAAAATTGGAATTTTTTTACATCATTCGATAGGAAAAGTATTGTTTAATCCGGAAACGAAATTTCAGCCGTGCACCGGAATTTAATAAGAAGATACTGCTTGTTTTATGTGTAAAATTTCATTTTAAACCTTTTTACAACAATGGATTCATTGTTGAAACAATGCATTTAGACATATCCCTTTCAAACTTTTAGAAAAATACCCCTGCGAACAACCTAAAAATCAGAATTTTTTTACATCATTCGATAGGAAAAGTATTGTTTAATCCAGAAACGAAATTTCAGCCGTGCACCGGAATTTAATAAGAAGATACTGCTTGTTTTATGTGTAAAATTTCATTTTAAACCTTTTTAAAACAATGGATTCATTGTTGAAACAATGCATTTAGAAATATCCCTTTCAAACTTTTAGAAAAATACCCCTGCGAACAACCTAAAAATCAGAATTTTTTTACATCATTCGATAGGAAAAGTATTGTTTAATCCGGAAACGAAATTTCAGCCGTGCACCGGAATTTAATAAGAAGATACTGCTTGTTTTATGTGTAAAATTTCATTTTAAACCTTTTTACAACAATGGATTCATTGTTGAAACAATAAAACGAAATTTCAGCCGTGCACCGGAATTTAATAAGAAGATACTGCTTGTTTTATGTGTAAAATTTCATTTTAAACCTTTTTACAACAATGGATTCATTGTTGAAACAATGCATTTAGACATATCCCATTCAAACTTTTAGAAAAATACCCCTGCGAACAACCTAAAAATCGGAATTTTTTTACATCATTCGATAGGAAAAGTATTGTTTAATCCGGAAACGAAATTTCAGCCGTGCACCGGAATTTAATAAGAAGATACTGCTTGTTTTATGTGTAAAATTTCATTTTAAACCTTTTTACAACAATGGATTCATTGTTGAAACAATGTATTTAGATATATTTCATTTAATCTTTTAGAAAAATACCCCTGCGAACAACCTAGAAATCGGAATTTTTTTACAGCATTCGATAGGAAAAGTATTGTTTAATCCGGAAACGAAATTTCAGCCGTGCACCGGAATTTAATAAGAAGATACTGCTTGTTTTATGTGTAAAATTTCATTTTAAACATTTTTACAACAATGGATTCATTGTGGAAACATTGCATTTTATTTTATACATCATTTAAACTTTTAGAAAAATACCCCTGCGAACAACCTGAAATATGGAATTTTTTTACATCATTCCATAGGAAAAGTATTGTTTAACCCGGAAACGAAATTTCAGCCGTGCACCGGAATTTAATAAGAAGATACTGCTTGTTTTATGTGTAAAATTTCATTTTAAACCTTTTTACAACAATGGATTCATTGTTGAAACAATGCATTCAGATTATCTCATTTAAACGTTTAGAAAAATACCCCTGCGAACAACCTGAAAATTGGAATTTTTTTACATCATTCGATAGGAAAAGTATAGTTTAATCCGGAAACGAAATTTCAGCCGTGCACCGGAATTTAATAAGAAGATACTTCTTGTTTTATGTGTAAAATTTCATTTTAAACCTTTTTACAACAATGGATTCATTGTTGAAACAATGCATTTAGACATATCTCATTCAAACTTTTAGAAAAATACCCCTGCGAACAACCTAAAAATCGGAATTTTTTTACATCATTCGATAGGAAAAGTATTGTTTAATCCGGAAACGAAATTTCAACCGTGCACCGGAATTTAATAAGAAGATACTGCTTGTTTTATGTGTAAAATTTCATTTTAAACCTTTTTACAACAATTGATTCATTGTTGAAACAATGCATTCAGATTATCTCATTTAAACATTTAGAAAAATACCCCTGCGAACAACCTGAAAACTGGAATTTTTTTACATCATTCCATAGAAAAAGTATTGATTTATTCGGAAACGAAATTTCAGCCGTACACCAGAATTTAATATGAAGATACTGCTTGTTTTATGTGTAAAATTTCGTTTTTAACATTCTTACAACAATGGATTCATTGTGGAAACATTGCATTTTATATTATACATCATTTAAACTTTTAGAAAAATACCCCTGCGAACAACCTGAAAATTGGAATTTTTTTACATCATTCGATAGGAAAAGTATTGTTTAATCCGGAAACGAAATTTCAGCCGTGCACCGGAATTTAATAAGAAGATACTGCTTGTTTTATGTGTAAAATTTCATTTTAAACCTTTTTACAACAATGGATTCATTGTTGAAACAATGCATTTAGACATATCCCTTTCAAACTTTTAGAAAAATACCCCTGCGAACAACCTAAAAATCAGAATTTTTTTACATCATTCGATAGGAAAAGTATTGTTTAATCCAGAAACGAAATTTCAGCCGTGCACCGGAATTTAATAAGAAGATACTGCTTGTTTTATGTGTAAAATTTCATTTTAAACCTTTTTAAAACAATGGATTCATTGTTGAAACAATGCATTTAGACATATCCCTTTCAAACTTTTAGAAAAATACCCCTGCGAACAACCTAAAAATCAGAATTTTTTTACATCATTCGATAGGAAAAGTATTGTTTAATCCGGAAACGAAATTTCAGCCGTGCACCGGAATTTAATAAGAAGATACTGCTTGTTTTATGTGTAAAATTTCATTTTAAACCTTTTTACAACAATGGATTTATTGTTGAAACAATAAAACGAAATTTCAGCCGTGCACCGGAATTTAATAAGAAGATACTGCTTGTTTTATGTGTAAAATTTCATTTTAAACCTTTTTACAACAATGGATTCATTGTTGAAACAATGCATTTAGACATATCCCATTCAAACTTTTAGAAAAATACCCCTGCGAAAAACCTAAAAATCGGACTTTTTTTACATCATTCGATAGGAAAAGTATTGTTTAATCCGGAAACGAAATTTCAGCCGTGCACCGGAATTTAATAAGAAGATACTGCTTGTTTTATGTGTAAAATTTCATTTTAAACCTTTTTACAACAATGGATTCATTGTTGAAACAATGCATTTAGACATATCCCATTCAAACTTTTAGAAAAATACCCCTGCGAACAACCTAAAAATCGGAATTTTTTTTACATCATTCGATAGGAAAAGTATTGTTTAATCCGGAAACGAAATTTCAGCCGTGCACCGGAGTTTAATAAGAAGATACTGCTTGTTTTATGTGTAAAATTTCATTTTAAACCTTTTTACAACAATGGATTCATTGTTGAAACAATGCATTTAGACATATCCCATTCAAACTTTTAGAAAAATACCCCTGCGAACAACCTAAAAATTGGAATTTTTTTACATCATTCGATAGGAAAAGTATTGTTTAATGCGGAAACGAAATTTCAGCCGTGCACCGGAATTTAATAAGAAGATACTGCTTGTTTTATGTGTAAAATTTCATTTTAAACCTTTTTACAACAATGGATTCATTGTTGAAACAATGCATTTAGACATATCCCATTCAAACTTTTAGAAAAATACCCCTGCGAACAACCTAAAAATTGGAATTTTTTTACATCATTCGATAGGAAAAGTATTGTTTAATCCGGAAACGAAATTTCAGCCGTGCACCGGAATTTAATAAGAAGATACTGCTTGTTTTATGTGTAAAATTTCCTTCTTAACCTTTTTACAACAATGGATTCATTGTTGAAACAATGCATTTAAACATATCCCATTCAAACTTTTAGAAAAATACCCCTGCGAACAACCTAAAAATTGGAATTTTTTTACATCATTCGATAGGAAAAGTATTGTTTAATCCGGAAACGAAATTTCAGCCGTGCAACGGAATTTAATAAGAAGATACTGCTTGTTTTATGTGTAAAATTTCATTTTAAACCTTTTTACAACAATTGATTCATTGTTGAAACAATGCATTCAGATTATCTCATTTAAACGTTTAGAAAAATACCCCTGCGAACAACCTGAAAACTGGAATTTTTTTACATCATTCCATAGAAAAAGTATTGATTTATTCGGAAACGAAATTTCAGCCGTACACCAGAATTTAATATGAAGATACTGCTTGTTTTATGTGTAAAATTTCGTTTTTAACATTCTTACAACAATGGATTCATTGTGGAAACATTGCATTTTATATTATACATCATTTAAACTTTTAGAAAAATACCCCTGCGAACAACCTGAAAATTGGAATTTTTTTACATCATTCGATAGGAAATGTATTGTTTAATCCGGAAACGAAATTTCAGCCGTGCACCGGAATTTAATAAGAAGATACTGCTTGTTTTATGTGTAAAATTTCATTTTAAACCTTTTTACAACAATGGATTCATTGTTGAAACAATGCATTTAGACATATCCCATTCAAACTTTTAGAAAAATACCCCTGCGAACAACCTAAAAATCGGAATTTTTTTACATCATTCGATAGGAAAAGTATTGTTTAATCCGGAAACGAAATTTCAGCCGTGCACCGGAATTTAATAAGAAGATACTGCTTGTTTTATGTGTAAAATTTCATTTTAAACCTTTTTACAACAATGGATTCATTGTTGAAACAATGCATTTAGACATATCCCATTCAAACTTTTAGAAAAATACCCCTGCGAACAACCTAAAAATTGGAATTTTTTTACATCATTCGATAGGAAAAGTATTGTTTAATGCGGAAACGAAATTTCAGCCGTGCACCGGAATTTAATAAGAAGATACTGCTTGTTTTATGTGTAAAATTTCATTTTAAACCTTTTTACAACAATGGATTCATTGTTGAAACAATGCATTTAGACATATCCCATTCAAACTTTTAGAAAAATACCCCTGCGAACAACCTAAAAATCGGAATTTTTTTACATCATTCGATAGGAAAAGTATTGTTTAATCCGGAAACGAAATTTCAGCCGTGCACCGGAATTTAACAAGAAGATACTGCTTGTTTTATGTGTAAAATTTCCTTCTTAACCTTTTTACAACAATGGATTCATTGTTGAAACAATGCATTTAAACATATCCCATTCAAACTTTTAGAAAAATACCCCTGCGAACAACCTAAAAATTGGAATTTTTTTACATCATTCGATAGGAAAAGTATTGTTTAATCCGGAAACGAAATTTCAGCCGTGCACCGGAATTTAATAAGAAGATACTGCTTGTTTTATTTTTAAAATTTCATTTTAAACCTTTTTACAACAATGGATTCATTGTTGAAACAATGCATTTAGACATATCCCATTCAAACTTTTAGAAAAATACCCCTGCGAACAACCTAAAAATCGGAATTTCTTTACATCATTCGATAGGAAAAGTATTGCTTAATTCGGAAACGAAATTTCAGCCGTGCACCGGAATTTAATAAGAAGATACTGCTTGTTTTATGTGTAAAATTTCATTTTAAACCTTTTTACAACAATGGATTCATTGTTGAAACAATGCATTCAGATTATCTCACTTAAACGTTTAGAAAAATACCCCTGCGAACAACCTAAAAATGAGAATTTTTTTACATCATTCGATAGGAAAAGTATTGTTTAATCCGGAAACGAAATTTCAGCCGTGCACCGGAATTTAATAAGAAGATACTGCTTGTTTTATGTGTAAAATTTCATTTTTAACATTCTTACAACAATGGATTCATTGTGGAAACATTGCATTTTATTTTATACATCATTTAAACTTTTAGAAAAATACCCCTGCGAACAACCTGAAAATTGGAATTTTTTTACATCATTCGATAGGAAAAGTATTGTTTAATCCGGAAACGAAATTTCAGCCGTGCACCGGAATTTAATAAGAAGATACTGCTTGTTTTATGTGTAAAATTTCATTTTAAACCTTTTTACAACAATGGATTCATTGTTGAAACAATGCATTTAGACATATCCCATTCAAACTTTTAGAAAAATACCCCTGCGAACAACCTAAAAATGAGAATTTTTTTACATCATTCGATAGGAAAAGTATTGTTTAATCCGGAAACGAAATTTCAGCCGTGCACCGGAATTTAATAAGAAGATACTGCTTGTTTTATGTGTAAAGTTTCATTTTAAACCTTTTTACAACAATGGATTCATTGTTGAAACAATGAAACGAAATTTCAGCCGTGCACCGGAATTTAATAAGAAGATACTGCTTGTTTTATGTGTAAAATTTTTATTTTAAACCTTTTTACAACAATGGATTCATTGTTGAAACAATGCATTTAGACATATCCCATTCAAACTTTTAGAAAAATATCCCTGCGAACTACCTAAAAATCGGAATTTTTTTACATCATTCTATAGGAAAAGTATTGTTTAATCCGGAAACGAAATTTCAGCCGTGCACCGGAATTTAATAAGAAGATACTGCTTGTTTTATGTGTAAAATTTCATTTTAAACCTTTTTACAACAATGGATTCATTGTTGAAACAATGCATTTAGACATATCCCATTCAAACTTTTAGAAAAATACCCCTGCGAACAACCTAAAAATCGGAATTTTTTTTACATCATTCGATAGGAAAAGTATTGTTTAATCCGGAAACGAAATTTCAGCCGTGCACCGGAGTTTAATAAGAAGATACTGCTTGTTTTATGTGTAAAATTTCATTTTAAACCTTTTTACAACAATGGATTCATTGTTGAAACAGTGCATTTAGACATATCCCATTCAAACTTTTAGAAAAATACCCCTGCGAACAACCTAAAAATCGGAATTTTTTTACATCATTCTATAGGAAAAGTATTGTTTAATCCGGAAACGAAATTTCAGCCGTGCACCGGAATTTAATAAGAAGATACTGCTTGTTTTATGTGTAAAATTTCATTTTAAACCTTTTTACAACAATGGGTTCATTGTTGAAACAATGCATTTAGACATATCCCATTCAAACTTTTAGAAAAATACCCCTGCGAACAACCTAAAAATCGGAATTTTTTTACATCATTCGATAGGAAAAGTATTGTTTAATCCGGAAACGAAATTTCAGCCGTGCACCGGAATTTAATAAGAAGATACTGCTTGTTTTATGTGTAAAATTTCATTTTAAACCTTTTTACAACAGTGGATTCATTGTTGAAACAATGTATTTAGATATATTTCATTTAATCTTTTAGAAAAATACCCCTGCGAACAACCTAGAAATCGGAATTTTTTTACAGCATTCGATAGGAAAAGTATTGTTTAATCCGGAAACGAAATTTCAGCCGTGCACCGGAATTTAATAAGAAGATACTGCTTGTTTTATGTGTAAAATTTCATTTTAAACATTTTTACAACAATGGATTCATTGTGGAAACATTGCATTTTATTTTATACATCATTTAAACTTTTAGAAAAATACCCCTGCGAACAACCTGAAATATGGAATTTTTTTACATCATTCCATAGGAAAAGTATTGTTTAACCCGGAAACGAAATTTCAGCCGTGCACCGGAATTTAATAAGAAGATACTGCTTGTTTTATGTGTAAAATTTCATTTTAAACCTTTTTACAACAATGGATTCATTCTTGAAACAATGCATTCATATTATCTCATTTAAACGTTTAGAAAAATACCCCTGCGAACAACCTGAAAATTGGAATTTTTTTACATCATTCGATAGGAAAAGTATAGTTTAATCCGGAAACGAAATTTCAGCCGTGCACCGGAATTTAATAAGAAGATACTTCTTGTTTTATGTGTAAAATTTCATTTTAAACCTTTTTACAACAATGGATTCATTGTTGAAACAATGCATTTAGACATATCTCATTCAAACTTTTAGAAAAATACCCCTGCGAACAACCTAAAAATCGGAATTTTTTTACATCATTCGATAGGAAAAGTATTGTTTAATCCGGAAACGAAATTTCAACCGTGCACCGGAATTTAATAAGAAGATACTGCTTGTTTTATGTGTAAAATTTCATTTTAAACCTTTTTACAACAATTGATTCATTGTTGAAACAATGCATTCAGATTATCTCATTTAAACGTTTAGAAAAATACCCCTGTGAACAACCTGAAAACTGGAATTTTTTTACATCATTCCATAGAAAAAGTATTGATTTATTCGGAAACGAAATTTCAGCCGTACACCAGAATTTAATATGAAGATACTGCTTGTTTTATGTGTAAAATTTCGTTTTTAACATTCTTACAACAATGGATTCATTGTGGAAACATTGCATTTTATATTATACATCATTTAAACTTTTAGAAAAATACCCCTGCGAACAACCTGAAAATTGGAATTTTTTTACATCATTCGATAGGAAAAGTATTGTTTAATCCGGAAACGAAATTTCAGCCGTGCACCGGAATTTAATAAGAAGATACTGCTTGTTTTATGTGTAAAATTTCATTTTAAACCTTTTTACAACAATGGATTCATTGTTGAAACAATGCATTTAGACATATCCCTTTCAAACTTTTAGAAAAATACCCCTGCGAACAACCTAAAAATCAGAATTTTTTTACATCATTCGATAGGAAAAGTATTGTTTAATCCAGAAACGAAATTTCAGCCGTGCACCGGAATTTAATAAGAAGATACTGCTTGTTTTATGTGTAAAATTTCATTTTAAACCTTTTTAAAACAATGGATTCATTGTTGAAACAATGCATTTAGAAATATCCCTTTCAAACTTTTAGAAAAATACCCCTGCGAACAACCTAAAAATCAGAATTTTTTTACATCATTCGATAGGAAAAGTATTGTTTAATCCGGAAACGAAATTTCAGCCGTGCACCGGAATTTAATAAGAAGATACTGCTTGTTTTATGTGTAAAATTTCATTTTAAACCTTTTTACAACAATGGATTCATTGTTGAAACAATAAAACGAAATTTCAGCCGTGCACCGGAATTTAATAAGAAGATACTGCTTGTTTTATGTGTAAAATTTCATTTTAAACCTTTTTACAACAATGGATTCATTGTTGAAACAATGCATTTAGACATATCCCATTCAAACTTTTAGAAAAATACCCCTGCGAACAACCTAAAAATCGGAATTTTTTTACATCATTCGATAGGAAAAGTATTGTTTAATCCGGAAACGAAATTTCAGCCGTGCACCGGAATTTAATAAGAAGATACTGCTTGTTTTATGTGTAAAATTTCATTTTAAACCTTTTTACAACAATGGATTCATTGTTGAAACAATGTATTTAGATATATTTCATTTAATCTTTTAGAAAAATACCCCTGCGAACAACCTAGAAATCGGAATTTTTTTACAGCATTCGATAGGAAAAGTATTGTTTAATCCGGAAACGAAATTTCAGCCGTGCACCGGAATTTAATAAGAAGATACTGCTTGTTTTATGTGTAAAATTTCATTTTAAACATTTTTACAACAATGGATTCATTGTGGAAACATTGCATTTTATTTTATACATCATTTAAACTTTTAGAAAAATACCCCTGCGAACAACCTGAAATATGGAATTTTTTTACATCATTCCATAGGAAAAGTATTGTTTAACCCGGAAACGAAATTTCAGCCGTGCACCGGAATTTAATAAGAAGATACTGCTTGTTTTATGTGTAAAATTTCATTTTAAACCTTTTTACAACAATGGATTCATTGTTGAAACAATGCATTCAGATTATCTCATTTAAACGTTTAGAAAAATACCCCTGCGAACAACCTGAAAATTGGAATTTTTTTACATCATTCGATAGGAAAAGTATAGTTTAATCCGGAAACGAAATTTCAGCCGTGCACCGGAATTTAATAAGAAGATACTTCTTGTTTTATGTGTAAAATTTCATTTTAAACCTTTTTACAACAATGGATTCATTGTTGAAACAATGCATTTAGACATATCTCATTCAAACTTTTAGAAAAATACCCCTGCGAACAACCTAAAAATCGGAATTTTTTTACATCATTCGATAGGAAAAGTATTGTTTAATCCGGAAACGAAATTTCAACCGTGCACCGGAATTTAATAAGAAGATACTGCTTGTTTTATGTGTAAAATTTCATTTTAAACCTTTTTACAACAATTGATTCATTGTTGAAACAATGCATTCAGATTATCTCATTTAAACGTTTAGAAAAATACCCCTGCGAACAACCTGAAAACTGGAATTTTTTTACATCATTCCATAGAAAAAGTATTGATTTATTCGGAAACGAAATTTCAGCCGTACACCAGAATTTAATATGAAGATACTGCTTGTTTTATGTGTAAAATTTCGTTTTTAACATTCTTACAACAATGGATTCATTGTGGAAACATTGCATTTTATATTATACATCATTTAAACTTTTAGAAAAATACCCCTGCGAACAACCTGAAAATTGGAATTTTTTTACATCATTCGATAGGAAAAGTATTGTTTAATCCGGAAACGAAATTTCAGCCGTGCACCGGAATTTAATAAGAAGATACTGCTTGTTTTATGTGTAAAATTTCATTTTAAACCTTTTTACAACAATGGATTCATTGTTGAAACAATGCATTTAGACATATCCCTTTCAAACTTTTAGAAAAATACCCCTGCGAACAACCTAAAAATCAGAATTTTTTTACATCATTCGATAGGAAAAGTATTGTTTAATCCAGAAACGAAATTTCAGCCGTGCACCGGAATTTAATAAGAAGATACTGCTTGTTTTATGTGTAAAATTTCATTTTAAACCTTTTTAAAACAATGGATTCATTGTTGAAACAATGCATTTAGACATATCCCTTTCAAACTTTTAGAAAAATACCCCTGCGAACAACCTAAAAATCAGAATTTTTTTACATCATTCGATAGGAAAAGTATTGTTTTATCCGGAAACGAAATTTCAGCCGTGCACCGGAATTTAATAAGAAGATACTGCTTGTTTTATGTGTAAAATTTCATTTTAAACCTTTTTACAACAATGGATTTATTGTTGAAACAATAAAACGAAATTTCAGCCGTGCACCGGAATTTAATAAGAAGATACTGCTTGTTTTATGTGTAAAATTTCATTTTAAACCTTTTTACAACAATGGATTCATTGTTGAAACAATGCATTTAGACATATCCCATTCAAACTTTTAGAAAAATACCCCTGCGAAAAACCTAAAAATCGGAATTTTTTTACATCATTCGATAGGAAAAGTATTGTTTAATCCGGAAACGAAATTTCAGCCGTGCACCGGAATTTAATAAGAAGATACTGCTTGTTTTATGTGTAAAATTTCATTTTAAACCTTTTTACAACAATGGATTCATTGTTGAAACAATGCATTTAGACATATCCCATTCAAACTTTTAGAAAAATACCCCTGCGAACAACCTAAAAATCGGAATTTTTTTTACATCATTCGATAGGAAAAGTATTGTTTAATCCGGAAACGAAATTTCAGCCGTGCACCGGAGTTTAATAAGAAGATACTGCTTGTTTTATGTGTAAAATTTCATTTTAAACCTTTTTACAACAATGGATTCATTGTTGAAACAATGCATTTAGACATATCCCATTCAAACTTTTAGAAAAATACCCCTGCGAACAACCTAAAAATTGGAATTTTTTTACATCATTCGATAGGAAAAGTATTGTTTAATGCGGAAACGAAATTTCAGCCGTGCACCGGAATTTAATAAGAAGATACTGCTTGTTTTATGTGTAAAATTTCATTTTAAACCTTTTTACAACAATGGATTCATTGTTGAAACAATGCATTTAGACATATCCCATTCAAACTTTTAGAAAAATACCCCTGCGAACAACCTAAAAATCGGAATTTTTTTACATCATTCGATAGGAAAAGTATTGTTTAATCCGGAAACGAAATTTCAGCCGTGCACCGGAATTTAATAAGAAGATACTGCTTGTTTTATGTGTAAAATTTCCTTCTTAACCTTTTTACAACAATGGATTCATTGTTGAAACAATGCATTTAAACATATCCCATTCAAACTTTTAGAAAAATACCCCTGCGAACAACCTAAAAATTGGAATTTTTTTACATCATTCGATAGGAAAAGTATTGTTTAATCCGGAAACGAAATTTCAGCCGTGCACCGGAATTTAATAAGAAGATACTGCTTGTTTTATGTGTAAAATTTCATTTTAAACCTTTTTACAACAATTGATTCATTGTTGAAACAATGCATTCAGATTATCTCATTTAAACGTTTAGAAAAATACCCCTGCGAACAACCTGAAAACTGGAATTTTTTTACATCATTCCATAGAAAAAGTATTGATTTATTCGGAAACGAAATTTCAGCCGTACACCAGAATTTAATATGAAGATACTGCTTGTTTTATGTGTAAAATTTCGTTTTTAACATTCTTACAACAATGGATTCATTGTGGAAACATTGCATTTTATATTATACATCATTTAAACTTTTAGAAAAATACCCCTGCGAACAACCTGAAAATTGGAATTTTTTTACATCATTCGATAGGAAAAGTATTGTTTAATCCGGAAACGAAATTTCAGCCGTGCACCGGAATTTAATAAGAAGATACTGCTTGTTTTATGTGTAAAATTTCATTTTAAACCTTTTTACAACAATGGATTCATTGTTGAAACAATGCATTTAGACATATCCCATTCAAACTTTTAGAAAAATACCCCTGCGAACAACCTAAAAATCGGAATTTTTTTACATCATTCGATAGGAAAAGTATTGTTTAATCCGGAAACGAAATTTCAGCCGTGCACCGGAATTTAATAAGAAGATACTGCTTGTTTTATGTGTAAAATTTCATTTTAAACCTTTTTACAACAATGGATTCATTGTTGAAACAATGCATTTAGACATATCCCATTCAAACTTTTAGAAAAATACCCCTGCGAACAACCTAAAAATCGGAATTTTTTTTACATCATTCGATAGGAAAAGTATTGTTTAATCCGGAAACGAAATTTCAGCCGTGCACCGGAGTTTAATAAGAAGATACTGCTTGTTTTATGTGTAAAATTTCATTTTAAACCTTTTTACAACAATGGATTCATTGTTGAAACAATGCATTTAGGCATATCCCATTCAAACTTTTAGAAAAATACCCCTGCGAACAACCTAAAAATTGGAATTTTTTTACATCATTCGATAGGAAAAGTATTGTTTAATGCGGAAACGAAATTTCAGCCGTGCACCGGAATTTAATAAGAAGATACTGCTTGTTTTATGTGTAAAATTTCATTTTAAACCTTTTTACAACAATGGATTCATTGTTGAAACAATGCATTTAGACATATCCCATTCAAACTTTTAGAAAAATACCCCTGCGAACAACCTAAAAATCGGAATTTTTTTACATCATTCGATAGGAAAAGTATTGTTTAATCCGGAAACGAAATTTCAGCCGTGCACCGGAATTTAATAAGATGATACTGCTTGTTTTATGTGTAAAATTTCCTTCTTAACCTTTTTACAACAATGGATTCATTGTTGAAACAATGCATTTAAACATATCCCATTCAAACTTTTAGAAAAATACCCCTGCGAACAACCTAAAAATTGGAATTTTTTTACATCATTCGATAGGAAAAGTATTGTTTAATCCGGAAACGAAATTTCAGCCGTGCACCGGAATTTAATAAGAAGATACTGCTTGTTTTATTTTTAAAATTTCATTTTAAACCTTTTTACAACAATGGATTCATTGTTGAAACAATGCATTTAGACATATCCCATTCAAACTTTTAGAAAAATACCCCTGCGAACAACCTAAAAATCGGAATTTCTTTACATCATTCGATAGGAAAAGTATTGATTAATTCGGAAACGAAATTTCAGCCGTGCACCGGAATTTAATAAGAAGATACTGCTTGTTTTATGTGTAAAATTTCATTTTAAACCTTTTTACAACAATGGATTCATTGTTGAAACAATGCATTCAGATTATCTCACTTAAACGTTTAGAAAAATACCCCTGCGAACAACCTGAAAATTGGAATTTTTTTACATCATTCCATAGAAAAAGTATTGATTTATTCGGAAACGAAATTTCAGCCGTACACCAGAATTTAATATGAAGATACTTCTTGTTTTATGTGTAAAATTTCGTTTTTAACATTCTTACAACAATGGATTCATTGTGGAAACATTGCATTTTATTTTATACATCATTTAAACTTTTAGAAAAATACCCCTGCGAACAACCTGAAAATTGGAATTTTTTTACATCATTCGATAGGAAAAGTATTGTTTAATCCGGAAACGAAATTTCAGCCGTGCACCGGAATTTAATAAGAAGATACTGCTTGTTTTATGTGTAAAATTTCATTTTAAACCTTTTTACAACAATGGATTCATTGTTGAAACAATGCATTTAGACATATCCCATTCAAACTTTTAGAAAAATACCCCTGCGAACAACCTAAAAATGAGAATTTTTTTACATCATTCGATAGGAAAAGTATTGTTTAATCCGGAAACGAAATTTCAGCCGTGCATCGGAATTTAATAAGAAGATACTGCTTGTTTTATGTGTAAAGTTTCATTTTAAACCTTTTTTCAACAATGGATTCATTGTTGAAACAATGAAACGAAATTTCAGCCGTGCACCGGAATTTAATAAGAAGATACTGCTTGTTTTATGTGTAAAATTTCATTTTAAACCTTTTTACAACAATGGATTCATTGTTGAAACAATGCATTTAGACATATCCCATTCAAACTTTTAGAAAAATACCCCTGCGAACAACCTAAAAATCGGAATTTTTTTACATCATTCGATAGGAAAAGTATTGTTTAATCCGGAAACGAAATTTCAGCCGTGCACCGGAATTTAATAAGAAGATACTGCTTGTTTTATGTGTAAAATTTCATTTTAAACCTTTTTACAACAATGGATTCATTGTTGAAACAATGCATTTAGACATATCCCATTCAAACTTTTAGAAAAATACCCCTGCGAACAACCTAAAAATCGGAATTTTTTTACATCATTCGATAGGAAAAGTATTGTTTAATCCGGAAACGAAATTTCAGCCGTGCACCGGAATTTAATAAGAAGATACTGCTTGTTTTATGTGTAAAATTTCATTTTAAACCTTTTTACAACAATGGATTCATTGTTGAAACAATGCATTTAGACATATCCCATTCAAACTTTTAGAAAAATACCCCTGCGAACAACCTAAAAATCGGAATTTTTTTTACATCATTCGATAGGAAAAGTATTGTTTAATCCGGAAACGAAATTTCAGCCGTGCACCGGAGTTTAATAAGAAGATACTGCTTGTTTTATGTGTAAAATTTCATTTTAAACCTTTTTACAACAATGGATTCATTGTTGAAACAATGCATTTAGACATATCCCATTCAAACTTTTAGAAAAATACCCCTGCGAACAACCTAAAAATTGGAATTTTTTTACATCATTCGATAGGAAAAGTATTGTTTAATGCGGAAACGAAATTTCAGCCGTGCACCGGAATTTAATAAGAAGATACTGCTTGTTTTATGTGTAAAATTTCATTTTAAACCTTTTTACAACAATGGATTCATTGTTGAAACAATGCATTTAGACATATCCCATTCAAACTTTTAGAAAAATACCCCTGCGAACAACCTAAAAATCGGAATTTTTTTACATCATTCGATAGGAAAAGTATTGTTTAATCCGGAAACGAAATTTCAGCCGTGCACCGGAATTTAATAAGAAGATACTGCTTGTTTTATGTGTAAAATTTCCTTCTTAACCTTTTTACAACAATGGATTCATTGTTGAAACAATGCATTTAAACATATCCCATTCAAACTTTTAGAAAAATACCCCTGCGAACAACCTAAAAATTGGAATTTTTTTACATCATTCGATAGGAAAAGTATTGTTTAATCCGGAAACGAAATTTCAGCCGTGCACCGGAATTTAATAAGAAGATACTGCTTGTTTTATGTGTAAAATTTCATTTTAAACCTTTTTACAACAATTGATTCATTGTTGAAACAATGCATTCAGATTATCTCATTTAAACGTTTAGAAAAATACCCCTGCGAACAACCTGAAAACTGGAATTTTTTTACATCATTCCATAGAAAAAGTATTGATTTATTCGGAAACGAAATTTCAGCCGTACACCAGAATTTAATATGAAGATACTGCTTGTTTTATGTGTAAAATTTCGTTTTTAACATTCTTACAACAATGGATTCATTGTGGAAACATTGCATTTTATATTATACATCATTTAAACTTTTAGAAAAATACCCCTGCGAACAACCTGAAAATTGGAATTTTTTTACATCATTCGATAGGAAAAGTATTGTTTAATCCGGAAACGAAATTTCAGCCGTGCACCGGAATTTAATAAGAAGATACTGCTTGTTTTATGTGTAAAATTTCATTTTAAACCTTTTTACAACAATGGATTCATTGTTGAAACAATGCATTTAGACATATCCCATTCAAACTTTTAGAAAAATACCCCTGCGAACAACCTAAAAATCGGAATTTTTTTACATCATTCGATAGGAAAAGTATTGTTTAATCCGGAAACGAAATTTCAGCCGTGCACCGGAATTTAATAAGAAGATACTGCTTGTTTTATGTGTAAAATTTCATTTTAAACCTTTTTACAACAATGGATTCATTGTTGAAACAATGCATTTAGACATATCCCATTCAAACTTTTAGAAAAATACCCCTGCGAACAACCTAAAAATTGGAATTTTTTTACATCATTCGACAGGAAAAGTATTGTTTAATGCGGAAACGAAATTTCAGCCGTGCACCGGAATTTAATAAGAAAATACTGCTTGTTTTATGTGTAAAATTTCATTTTAAACCTTTTTACAACAATGGATTCATTGTTGAAACAATGCATTTAGACATATCCCATTCAAACTTTTAGAAAAATACCCCTGCGAACAACCTAAAAATCGGAATTTTTTTACATCATTCGATAGGAAAAGTATTGTTTAATCCGGAAACGAAATTTCAGCCGTGCACCGGAATTTAACAAGAAGATACTGCTTGTTTTATGTGTAAAATTTCCTTCTTAACCTTTTTACAACAATGGATTCATTGTTGAAACAATGCATTTAAACATATCCCATTCAAACTTTTAGAAAAATACCCCTGCGAACAACCTAAAAATTGGAATTTTTTTACATCATTCGATAGGAAAAGTATTGTTTAATCCGGAAACGAAATTTCAGCCGTGCACCGGAATTTAATAAGAAGATACTGCTTGTTTTATTTTTAAAATTTCATTTTAAACCTTTTTACAACAATGGATTCATTGTTGAAACAATGCATTTAGACATATCCCATTCAAACTTTTAGAAAAATACCCCTGCGAACAACCTAAAAATCGGAATTTCTTTACATCATTCGATAGGAAAAGTATTGCTTAATTCGGAAACGAAATTTCAGCCGTGCACCGGAATTTAATAAGAAGATACTGCTTGTTTTATGTGTAAAATTTCATTTTAAACCTTTTTACAACAATGGATTCATTGTTGAAACAATGCATTCAGATTATCTCACTTAAACGTTTAGAAAAATACCCCTGCGAACAACCTGAAAATTGGAATTTTTTTACATCATTCCATAGAAAAAGTATTGATTTATTCGGAAACGAAATTTCAGCCGTACACCAGAATTTAATATGAAGATACTTCTTGTTTTATGTGTAAAATTTCGTTTTTAACATTCTTACAACAATGGATTCATTGTGGAAACATTGCATTTTATTTTATACATCATTTAAACTTTTAGAAAAATACCCCTGCGAACAACCTGAAATATTGAATTTTTTTACATCATTCCATAGGAAAAGTATTGTTTAACCCGGAAACGAAATTTCAGCCGTGCACCGGAATTTAATAAGAAGATACTGCTTGTTTTATGTGTAAAATTTCATTTTAAACCTTTTTACAACAATGGATTCATTGTTGAAACAATGCATTCAGATTATCTCATTTAAACGTTTAGAAAAATACCCCTGCGAACAACCTGAAAATTGGAATTTTTTTACATCATTCGATAGGAAAAGTATAGTTTAATCCGGAAACGAAATTTCAGCCGTGCACCGGAATTTAATAAGAAGATACTTCTTGTTTTATGTGTAAAATTTCATTTTAAACCTTTTTACAACAATGGATTCATTGTTGAAACAATGCATTTAGACATATCTCATTCAAACTTTTAGAAAAATACCCCTGCGAACAACCTAAAAATCGGAATTTTTTTACATCATTCGATAGGAAAAGTATTGTTTAATCCGGAAACGAAATTTCAACCGTGCACCGGAATTTAATAAGAAGATACTGCTTGTTTTATGTGTAAAATTTCATTTTAAACCTTTTTACAACAATTGATTCATTGTTGAAACAATGCATTCAGATTATCTCATTTAAACGTTTAGAAAAATACCCCTGCGAACAACCTGAAAACTGGAATTTTTTTACATCATTCCATAGAAAAAGTATTGATTTATTCGGAAACGAAATTTCAGCCGTACACCAGAATTTAATATGAAGATACTGCTTGTTTTATGTGTAAAATTTTGTTTTTAACATTCTTACAACAATGGATTCATTGTGGAAACATTGCATTTTATATTATACATCATTTAAACTTTTAGAAAAATACCCCTGCGAACAACCTGAAAATTGGAATTTTTTTACATCATTCGATAGGAAAAGTATTGTTTAATCCGCAAACGAAATTTCAGCCGTGCACCGGAATTTAATAAGAAGATACTGCTTGTTTTATGTGTAAAATTTCATTTTAAACCTTTTTACAACAATGGATTCATTGTTGAAACAATGCATTTAGACATATCCCTTTCAAACTTTTAGAAAAATACCCCTGCGAACAACCTAAAAATCAGAATTTTTTTACATCATTCGATAGGAAAAGTATTGTTTAATCCAGAAACGAAATTTCAGCCGTGCACCGGAATTTAATAAGAAGATACTGCTTGTTTTATGTGTAAAATTTCATTTTAAACCTTTTTAAAACAATGGATTCATTGTTGAAACAATGCATTTAGACATATCCCTTTCAAACTTTTAGAAAAATACCCCTGCGAACAACCTAAAAATCAGAATTTTTTTACATCATTCGATAGGAAAAGTATTGTTTAATCCGGAAACGAAATTTCAGCCGTGCACCGGAATTTAATAAGAAGATACTGCTTGTTTTATGTGTAAAATTTCATTTTAAACCTTTTTACAACAATGGATTTATTGTTGAAACAATAAAACGAAATTTCAGCCGTGCACCGGAATTTAATAAGAAGATACTGCTTGTTTTATGTGTAAAATTTCATTTTAAACCTTTTTACAACAATGGATTCATTGTTGAAACAATGCATTTAGACATATCCCATTCAAACTTTTAGAAAAATACCCCTGCGAAAAACCTAAAAATCGGAATTTTTTTACATCATTCGATAGGAAAAGTATTGTTTAATCCGGAAACGAAATTTCAGCCGTGCACCGGAATTTAATAAGAAGATACTGCTTGTTTTATGTGTAAAATTTCATTTTAAACCTTTTTACAACAATGGATTCATTGTTGAAACAATGCATTTAGACATATCCCATTCAAACTTTTAGAAAAATACCCCTGCGAACAACCTAAAAATCGGAATTTTTTTTACATCATTCGATAGGAAAAGTATTGTTTAATCCGGAAACGAAATTTCAGCCGTGCACCGGAGTTTAATAAGAAGATACTGCTTGTTTTATGTGTAAAATTTCATTTTAAACCTTTTTACAACAATGGATTCATTGTTGAAACAATGCATTTAGACATATCCCATTCAAACTTTTAGAAAAATACCCCTGCGAACAACCTAAAAATTGGAATTTTTTTACATCATTCGATAGGAAAAGTATTGTTTAATGCGGAAACGAAATTTCAGCCGTGCACCGGAATTTAATAAGAAGATACTGCTTGTTTTATGTGTAAAATTTCATTTTAAACCTTTTTACAACAATGGATTCATTGTTGAAACAATGCATTTAGACATATCCCATTCAAACTTTTAGAAAAATACCCCTGCGAACAACCTAAAAATCGGAATTTTTTTACATCATTCGATAGGAAAAGTATTGTTTAATCCGGAAACGAAATTTCAGCCGTGCACCGGAATTTAATAAGAAGATACTGCTTGTTTTATGTGTAAAATTTCCTTCTTAACCTTTTTACAACAATGGATTCATTGTTGAAACAATGCATTTAAACATATCCCATTCAAACTTTTAGAAAAATACCCCTGCGAACAACCTAAAAATTGGAATTTTTTTACATCATTCGATAGGAAAAGTATTGTTTAATCCGGAAACGAAATTTCAGCCGTGCACCGGAATTTAATAAGAAGATACTGCTTGTTTTATGTGTAAAATTTCATTTTAAACCTTTTTACAACAATTGATTCATTGTTGAAACAATGCATTCAGATTATCTCATTTAAACGTTTAGAAAAATACCCCTGCGAACAACCTGAAAACTGGAATTTTTTTACATCATTCCATAGAAAAAGTATTGATTTATTCGGAAACGAAATTTCAGCCGTACACCAGAATTTAATATGAAGATACTGCTTGTTTTATGTGTAAAATTTCGTTTTTAACATTCTTACAACAATGGATTCATTGTGGAAACATTGCATTTTATATTATACATCATTTAAACTTTTAGAAAAATACCCCTGCGAACAACCTGAAAATTGGAATTTTTTTACATCATTCGATAGGAAAAGTATTGTTTAATCCGGAAACGAAATTTCAGCCGTGCACCGGAATTTAATAAGAAGATACTGCTTGTTTTATGTGTAAAATTTCATTTTAAACCTTTTTACAACAATGGATTCATTGTTGAAACAATGCATTTAGACATATCCCATTCAAACTTTTAGAAAAATACCCCTGCGAACAACCTAAAAATCGGAATTTTTTTACATCATTCGATAGGAAAAGTATTGTAATCCGGAAACGAAATTTCAGCCGTGCACCGGAATTTAATAAGAAGATACTGCTTGTTTTATGTGTAAAATTTCATTTTAAACCTTTTTACAACAATGGATTCATTGTTGAAACAATGCATTTAGACATATCCCATTCAAACTTTTAGAAAAATACCCCTGCGAACAACCTAAAAATCGGAATTTTTTTTACATCATTCGATAGGAAAAGTATTGTTTAATCCGGAAACGAAATTTCAGCCGTGCACCGGAGTTTAATAAGAAGATACTGCTTGTTTTATGTGTAAAATTTCATTTTAAACCTTTTTACAACAATGGATTCATTGTTGAAACAATGCATTTAGGCATATCCCATTCAAACTTTTAGAAAAATACCCCTGCGAACAACCTAAAAATTGGAATTTTTTTACATCATTCGATAGGAAAAGTATTGTTTAATGCGGAAACGAAATTTCAGCCGTGCACCGGAATTTAATAAGAAGATACTGCTTGTTTTATGTGTAAAATTTCATTTTAAACCTTTTTACAACAATGGATTCATTGTTGAAATAATGCATTTAGACATATCCCATTCAAACTTTTAGAAAAATACCCCTGCGAACAACCTAAAAATCGGAATTTTTTTACATCATTCGATAGGAAAAGTATTGTTTAATCCGGAAACGAAATTTCAGCCGTGCACCGGAATTTAATAAGAAGATACTGCTTGTTTTATGTGTAAAATTTCCTTCTTAACCTTTTTACAACAATGGATTCATTGTTGAAACAATGCATTTAAACATATCCCATTCAAACTTTTAGAAAAATACCCCTGCGAACAACCTAAAAATTGGAATTTTTTTACATCATTCGATAGGAAAAGTATTGTTTAATCCGGAAACGAAATTTCAGCCGTGCACCGGAATTTAATAAGAAGATACTGCTTGTTTTATTTTTAAAATTTCATTTTAAACCTTTTTACAACAATGGATTCATTGTTGAAACAATGCATTTAGACATATCCCATTCAAACTTTTAGAAAAATACCCCTGCGAACAACCTAAAAATCGGAATTTCTTTACATCATTCGATAGGAAAAGTATTGCTTAATTCGGAAACGAAATTTCAGCCGTGCACCGGAATTTAATAAGAAGATACTGCTTGTTTTATGTGTAAAATTTCATTTTAAACCTTTTTACAACAATGGATTCATTGTTGAAACAATGCATTCAGATTATCTCACTTAAACGTTTAGAAAAATACCCCTGCGAACAACCTGAAAATTGGAATTTTTTTACATCATTCCATAGAAAAAGTATTGATTTATTCGGAAACGAAATTTCAGCCGTACACCAGAATTTAATATGAAGATACTTCTTGTTTTATGTGTAAAATTTCGTTTTTAACATTCTTACAACAATGGATTCATTGTGGAAACATTGCATTTTATTTTATACATCATTTAAACTTTTAGAAAAATACCCCTGCGAACAACCTGAAAATTGGAATTTTTTTACATCATTCGATAGGAAAAGTATTGTTTAATCCGGAAACGAAATTTCAGCCGTGCACCGGAATTTAATAAGAAGATACTGCTTGTTTTATGTGTAAAATTTCATTTTAAACCTTTTTACAACAATGGATTCATTGTTGAAACAATGCATTTAGACATATCCCATTCAAACTTTTAGAAAAATACCCCTGCGAACAACCTAAAAATGAGAATTTTTTTACATCATTCGATAGGAAAAGTATTGTTTAATCCGGAAACGAAATTTCAGCCGTGCACCGGAATTTAATAAGAAGATACTGCTTGTTTTATGTGTAAAGTTTCATTTTAAACCTTTTTTCAACAATGGATTCATTGTTGAAACAATGAAACGAAATTTCAGCCGTGCACCGGAATTTAATAAGAAGATACTGCTTGTTTTATGTGTAAAATTTCATTTTAAACCTTTTTACAACAATGGATTCATTGTTGAAACAATGCATTTAGACATATCCCATTCAAACTTTTAGAAAAATACCCCTGCGAACAACCTAAAAATCGGAATTTTTTTACATCATTCGATAGGAAAAGTATTGTTTAATCCGGAAACGAAATTTCAGCCGTGCACCGGAATTTAATAAGAAGATACTGCTTGTTTTATGTGTAAAATTTCATTTTAAACCTTTTTACAACAATGGATTCATTGTTGAAACAATGCATTTAGACATATCCCATTCAAACTTTTAGAAAAATACCCCTGCGAACAACCTAAAAATCGGAATTTTTTTACATCATTCGATAGGAAAAGTATTGTTTAATCCGGAAACGAAATTTCAGCCGTGCACCGGAATTTAATAAGAAGATACTGCTTGTTTTATGTGTAAAATTTCATTTTAAACCTTTTTACAACAATGGATTCATTGTTGAAACAATGCATTTAGACATATCCCATTCAAACTTTTAGAAAAATACCCCTGCGAACAACCTAAAAATCGGAATTTTTTTTACATCATTCGATAGGAAAAGTATTGTTTAATCCGGAAACGAAATTTCAGCCGTGCACCGGAGTTTAATAAGAAGATACTGCTTGTTTTATGTGTAAAATTTCATTTTAAACCTTTTTACAACAATGGATTCATTGTTGAAACAATGCATTTAGACATATCCCATTCAAACTTTTAGAAAAATACCCCTGCGAACAACCTAAAAATTGGAATTTTTTTACATCATTCGATAGGAAAAGTATTGTTTAATGCGGAAACGAAATTTCAGCCGTGCACCGGAATTTAATAAGAAGATACTGCTTGTTTTATGTGTAAAATTTCATTTTAAACCTTTTTACAACAATGGATTCATTGTTGAAACAATGCATTTAGACATATCCCATTCAAACTTTTAGAAAAATACCCCTGCGAACAACCTAAAAATTGGAATTTTTTTACATCATTCGATAGGAAAAGTATTTTTTAATGCGGAAACGAAATTTCAGCCGTGCACCGGAATTTAATAAGAAGATACTGCTTGTTTTATGTGTAAAATTTCATTTTAAACCTTTTTACAACAATGGATTCATTGTTGAAACAATGCATTTAGACATATCCCATTCAAACTTTTAGAAAAATACCCCTGCGAACAACCTAAAAATCGGAATTTTTTTACATCATTCGATAGGAAAAGTATTGTTTAATCCGGAAACGAAATTTCAGCCGTGCACCGGAATTTAATAAGAAGATACTGCTTGTTTTATGTGTAAAATTTCCTTCTTAACCTTTTTACAACAATGGATTCATTGTTGAAACAATGCATTTAAACATATCCCATTCAAACTTTTAGAAAAATACCCCTGCGAACAACCTAAAAATTGGAATTTTTTTACATCATTCGATAGGAAAAGTATTGTTTAATCCGGAAACGAAATTTCAGCCGTGCACCGGAATTTAATAAGAAGATACTGCTTGTTTTATTTTTAAAATTTCATTTTAAACCTTTTTACAACAATGGATTCATTGTTGAAACAATGCATTTAGACATATCCCATTCAAACTTTTAGAAAAATACCCCTGCGAACAACCTAAAAATCGGAATTTCTTTACATCATTCGATAGGAAAAGTATTGCTTAATTCGGAAACGAAATTTCAGCCGTGCACCGGAATTTAATAAGAAGATACTGCTTGTTTTATGTGTAAAATTTCATTTTAAACCTTTTTACAACAATGGATTCATTGTTGAAACAATGCATTCAGATTATCTCACTTAAACGTTTAGAAAAATACCCCTGCGAACAACCTGAAAATTGGAATTTTTTTACATCATTCCATAGAAAAAGTATTGATTTATTCGGAAACGAAATTTCAGCCGTACACCAGAATTTAATATGAAGATACTTCTTGTTTTATGTGTAAAATTTCGTTTTTAACATTCTTACAACAATGGATTCATTGTGGAAACATTGCATTTTATTTTATACATCATTTAAACTTTTAGAAAAATACCCCTGCGAACAACCTGAAAATTGGAATTTTTTTACATCATTCGATAGGAAAAGTATTGTTTAATCCGGAAACGAAATTTCAGCCGTGCACCGGAATTTAATAAGAAGATACTGCTTGTTTTATGTGTAAAATTTCATTTTAAACCTTTTTACAACAATGGATTCATTGTTGAAACAATGCATTTAGACATATCCCATTCAAACTTTTAGAAAAATACCCCTGCGAACAACCTAAAAATGAGAATTTTTTTACATCATTCGATAGGAAAAGTATTGTTTAATCCGGAAACGAAATTTCAGCCGTGCACCGGAATTTAATAAGAAGATACTGCTTGTTTTATGTGTAAAGTTTCATTTTAAACCTTTTTTCAACAATGGATTCATTGTTGAAACAATGAAACGAAATTTCAGCCGTGCACCGGAATTTAATAAGAAGATACTGCTTGTTTTATGTGTAAAATTTCATTTTAAACCTTTTTACAACAATGGATTCATTGTTGAAACAATGCATTTAGACATATCCCATTCAAACTTTTAGAAAAATACCCCTGCGAACAACCTAAAAATCGGAATTTTTTTACATCATTCGATAGGAAAAGTATTGTTTAATCCGGAAACGAAATTTCAGCCGTGCACCGGAATTTAATAAGAAGATACTGCTTGTTTTATGTGTAAAATTTCATTTTAAACCTTTTTACAACAATGGATTCATTGTTGAAACAATGCATTTAGACATATCCCATTCAAACTTTTAGAAAAATACCCCTGCGAACAACCTAAAAATCGGAATTTTTTTTACATCATTCGATAGGAAAAGTATTGTTTAATCCGGAAACGAAATTTCAGCCGTGCACCGGAGTTTAATAAGAAGATACTGCTTGTTTTATGTGTAAAATTTCATTTTAAACCTTTTTACAACAATGGATTCATTGTTGAAACAATGCATTTAGACATATCCCATTCAAACTTTTAGAAAAATACCCCTGCGAACAACCTAAAAATTGGAATTTTTTTACATCATTCGATAGGAAAAGTATTGTTTAATGCGGAAACGAAATTTCAGCCGTGCACCGGAATTTAATAAGAAGATACTGCTTGTTTTATGTGTAAAATTTCATTTTAAACCTTTTTACAACAATGGATTCATTGTTGAAACAATGCATTTAGACATATCCCATTCAAACTTTTAGAAAAATACCCCTGCGAACAACCTAAAAATCGGAATTTTTTTACATCATTCGATAGGAAAAGTATTGTTTAATCCGGAAACGAAATTTCAGCCGTGCACCGGAATTTAATAAGAAGATACTGCTTGTTTTATGTGTAAAATTTCCTTCTTAACCTTTTTACAACAATGGATTCATTGTTGAAACAATGCATTTAAACATATCCCATTCAAACTTTTAGAAAAATACCCCTGCGAACAACCTAAAAATTGGAATTTTTTTACATCATTCGATAGGAAAAGTATTGTTTAATCCGGAAACGAAATTTCAGCCGTGCACCGGAATTTAATAAGAAGATACTGCTTGTTTTATGTGTAAAATTTCATTTTAAACCTTTTTACAACAATTGATTCATTGTTGAAACAATGCATTCAGATTATCTCATTTAAACGTTTAGAAAAATACCCCTGCGAACAACCTGAAAACTGGAATTTTTTTACATCATTCCATAGAAAAAGTATTGATTTATTCGGAAACGAAATTTCAGCCGTACACCAGAATTTAATATGAAGATACTGCTTGTTTTATGTGTAAAATTTCGTTTTTAACATTCTTACAACAATGGATTCATTGTGGAAACATTGCATTTTATATTATACATCATTTAAACTTTTAGAAAAATACCCCTGCGAACAACCTGAAAATTGGAATTTTTTTACATCATTCGATAGGAAAAGTATTGTTTAATCCGGAAACGAAATTTCAGCCGTGCACCGGAATTTAATAAGAAGATACTGCTTGTTTTATGTGTAAAATTTCATTTTAAACCTTTTTACAACAATGAATTCATTGTTGAAACAATGCATTTAGACATATCCCATTCAAACTTTTAGAAAAATACCCCTGCGAACAACCTAAAAATCGGAATTTTTTTACATCATTCGATAGGAAAAGTATTGTTTAATCCGGAAACGAAATTTCAGCCGTGCACCGGAATTTAATAAGAAGATACTGCTTGTTTTATGTGTAAAATTTCATTTTAAACCTTTTTACAACAATGGATTCATTGTTGAAACAATGCATTTAGACATATCCCATTCAAACTTTTAGAAAAATACCCCTGCGAACAACCTAAAAATTGGAATTTTTTTACATCATTCGATAGGAAAAGTATTGTTTAATGCGGAAACGAAATTTCAGCCGTGCACCGGAATTTAATAAGAAGATACTGCTTGTTTTATGTGTAAAATTTCATTTTAAACCTTTTTACAACAATGGATTCATTGTTGAAACAATGCATTTAGACATATCCCATTCAAACTTTTAGAAAAATACCCCTGCGAACAACCTAAAAATCGGAATTTTTTTACATCATTCGATAGGAAAAGTATTGTTTAATCCGGAAACGAAATTTCAGCCGTGCACCGGAATTTAACAAGAAGATACTGCTTGTTTTATGTGTAAAATTTCCTTCTTAACCTTTTTACAACAATGGATTCATTGTTGAAACAATGCATTTAAACATATCCCATTCAAACTTTTAGAAAAATACCCCTGCGAACAACCTAAAAATTGGAATTTTTTTACATCATTCGATAGGAAAAGTATTGTTTAATCCGGAAACGAAATTTCAGCCGTGCACCGGAATTTAATAAGAAGATACTGCTTGTTTTATTTTTAAAATTTCATTTTAAACCTTTTTACAACAATGGATTCATTGTTGAAACAATGCATTTAGACATATCCCATTCAAACTTTTAGAAAAATACCCCTGCGAACAACCTAAAAATCGGAATTTCTTTACATCATTCGATAGGAAAAGTATTGCTTAATTCGGAAACGAAATTTCAGCCGTGCACCGGAATTTAATAAGAAGATACTGCTTGTTTTATGTGTAAAATTTCATTTTAAACCTTTTTACAACAATGGATTCATTGTTGAAACAATGCATTCAGATTATCTCACTTAAACGTTTAGAAAAATACTCCTGCGAACAACCTGAAAATTGGAATTTTTTTACATCATTCCATAGAAAAAGTATTGATTTATTCGGAAACGAAATTTCAGCCGTACACCAGAATTTAATATGAAGATACTTCTTGTTTTATGTGTAAAATTTCGTTTTTAACATTCTTACAACAATGGATTCATTGTGGAAACATTGCATTTTATTTTATACATCATTTAAACTTTTAGAAAAATACCCCTGCGAACAACCTGAAAATTGGAATTTTTTTACATCATTCGATAGGAAAAGTATTGTTTAATCCGGAAACGAAATTTCAGCCGTGCACCGGAATTTAATAAGAAGATACTGCTTGTTTTATGTGTAAAATTTCATTTTAAACCTTTTTACAACAATGGATTCATTGTTGAAACAATGCATTTAGACATATCCCATTCAAACTTTTAGAAAAATACCCCTGCGAACAACCTAAAAATGAGAATTTTTTTACATCATTCGATAGGAAAAGTATTGTTTAATCCGGAAACGAAATTTCAGCCGTGCACCGGAATTTAATAAGAAGATACTGCTTGTTTTATGTGTAAAGTTTCATTTTAAACCTTTTTACAACAATGGATTCATTGTTGAAACAATGAAACGAAATTTCAGCCGTGCACCGGAATTTAATAAGAAGATACTGCTTGTTTTATGTGTAAAATTTCATTTTAAACCTTTTTACAACAATGGATTCATTGTTGAAACAATGCATTTAGACATATCCCATTCAAACTTTTAGAAAAATACCCCTGCGAACTACCTAAAAATCGGAATTTTTTTACATCATTCTATAGGAAAAGTATTGTTTAATCCGGAAACGAAATTTCAGCCGTGCACCGGAATTTAATAAGAAGATACTGCTAGTTTTATGTGTAAAATTTCATTTTAAACCTTTTTACAACAATGGGTTCATTGTTGAAACAATGCATTTAGACATATCCCATTCAAACTTTTAGAAAAATACCCCTGCGAACAACCTAAAAATCGGAATTTTTTTACATCATTCGATAGGAAAAGTATTGTTTAATCCGGAAACGAAATTTCAGCCGTGCACCGGAATTTAATAAGAAGATACTGCTTGTTTTATGTGTAAAATTTCATTTTAAACCTTTTTACAACAATGGATTCATTGTTGAAACAATGTATTTAGATATATTTCATTTAAACTTTTATTAAAATACCCCTGCGAACAAACTAGAAATCGGAATTTTTTTACAGCATTCGATAGGAAAAGTATTGTTTAATCCGGAAACGAAATTTCAGCCGTGCACCGGAATTTAATAAGAAGATACTGCTTGTTTTATGTGTAAAATTTCATTTTAAACATTTTTACAACAATGGATTCATTGTGGAAACATTGCATTTTATTTTATACATCATTTAAACTTTTAGAAAAATACCCCTGCGAACAACCTGAAATATGGAATTTTTTTACATCATTCCATAGGAAAAGTATTGTTTAATCCGGAAACGAAATTTCAGCCGTGAACCGGAATTTAATAAGAAGATACTGCTTGTTTTATGTGTAAAATTTCATTTTAAACCTTTTTACAACAATGGATTCATTGTTGAAACAATGCATTCAGATTATCTCATTTAAACGTTTAGAAAAATACCCCTGCGAACAACCTGAAAATTGGAATTTTTTTACATCATTCGATAGGAAAAGTATAGTTTAATCCGGAAACGAAATTTCAGCCGTGCACCGGAATTTAATAAGAAGATACTGCTTGTTTTATGTGTAAAATTTCATTTTAAACCTTTTTACAACAATGGATTCATTGTTGAAACAATGCATTTAGACATATCTCATTCAAACTTTTAGAAAAATACCCCTGCGAACAACCTAAAAATCGGAATTTTTTACATCATTCGATAGGAAAAGTATTATTTAATCCGGAAACGAAATTTCAGTCGTGCACCGGAATTTAATAAGAAGATACTGCTTGTTTTATGTGTAAAATTTCATTTTAAACCTTTTTACAACAATGGATTCATTGTTGAAACAATGCATTCAGATTATCTCATTTAAACGTTTAGAAAAATACCCCTGCGAACAACCTGAAAACTGGAATTTTTTTACATCATTCCATAGAAAAAGTATTGATTTATTCGGAAACGAAATTTCAGACGTACACCAGAATTTAATATGAAGATACTGCTTGTTTTATGTGTAAAATTTCGTTTTTAACATTCTTACAACAATGGATTCATTGTTGAAACAATGCATTTAGACATATCCCATTCAAACTTTTAGAAAAATACCCCTGCGAACAACCTAAAAATCGGAATTTTTTTACATCATTCGATAGGAAAAGTATTGTTTAATCCGGAAACGAAATTTCAGCCGTGCACCGGAATTTAATAAGAAGATACTGCTTGTTTTATGTGTAAAATTTCATTTTAAACCTTTTTACAACAATGGATTCATTGTTGAAACAATGCATTTAGACATATCCCATTCAAACTTTTAGAAAAATACCCCTGCGAACAACCTAAAAATCGGAATTTTTTTACATCATTCGATAGGAAAAGTATTGTTTAATCCGGAAACGAAATTTCAGCCGTGCACCGGAATTTAATAAGAAGATACTGCTTGTTTTATGTGTAAAATTTCATTTTAAACCTTTTTACAACAATGGATTCATTGTTGAAACAATGCATTTAGACATATCCCATTCAAACTTTTAGAAAAATACCCCTGCGAACAACCTAAAAATTGGAATTTTTTTACATCATTCGATAGGAAAAGTATTGTTTAATGCGGAAACGAAATTTCAGCCGTGCACCGGAATTTAATAAGAAGATACTGCTTGTTTTATGTGTAAAATTTCATTTTAAACCTTTTTACAACAATGGATTCATTGTTGAAACAATGCATTTAGACATATCCCATTCAAACTTTTAGAAAAATACCCCTGCGAACAACCTAAAAATCGGAATTTTTTTACATCATTCGATAGGAAAAGTATTGTTTTATCCGGAAACGAAATTTCAGCCGTGCACCGGAATTTAATAAGAAGATACTGCTTGTTTTATGTGTAAAATTTCCTTCTTAACCTTTTTACAACAATGGATTCATTGTTGAAACAATGCATTTAAACATATCCCATTCAAACTTTTAGAAAAATACCCCTGCGAACAACCTAAAAATTGGAATTTTTTTACATCATTCGATAGGAAAAGTATTGTTTAATCCGGAAACGAAATTTCAGCCGTGCACCGGAATTTAATAAGAAGATACTGCTTGTTTTATGTGTAAAATTTCATTTTAAACCTTTTTACAACAATTGATTCATTGTTGAAACAATGCATTCAGATTATCTCATTTAAACGTTTAGAAAAATACCCCTGCGAACAACCTGAAAACTGGAATTTTTTTACATCATTCCATAGAAAAAGTATTGATTTATTCGGAAACGAAATTTCAGCCGTACACCAGAATTTAATATGAAGATACTGCTTGTTTTATGTGTAAAATTTCGTTTTTAACATTCTTACAACAATGGATTCATTGTGGAAACATTGCATTTTATATTATACATCATTTAAACTTTTAGAAAAATACCCCTGCGAACAACCTGAAAATTGGAATTTTTTTACATCATTCGATAGGAAAAGTATTGTTTAATCCGGAAACGAAATTTCAGCCGTGCACCGGAATTTAATAAGAAGATACTGCTTGTTTTATGTGTAAAATTTCATTTTAAACCTTTTTACAACAATGGATTCATTGTTGAAACAATGCATTTAGACATATCCCATTCAAACTTTTAGAAAAATACCCCTGCGAACAACCTAAAAATCGGAATTTTTTTACATCATTCGATAGGAAAAGTATTGTTTAATCCGGAAACGAAATTTCAGCCGTGCACCGGAATTTAATAAGAAGATACTGCTTGTTTTATGTGTAAAATTTCATTTTAAACCTTTTTACAACAATGGATTCATTGTTGAAACAATGCATTTAGACATATCCCATTCAAACTTTTAGAAAAATACCCCTGCGAACAACCTAAAAATTGGAATTTTTTTACATCATTCGATAGGAAAAGTATTGTTTAATGCGGAAACGAAATTTCAGCCGTGCACCGGAATTTAATAAGAAGATACTGCTTGTTTTATGTGTAAAATTTCGTTTTTAACATTCTTACAACAATGGATTCATTGTTGAAACAATGCATTTAGACATATCCCATTCAAACTTTTAGAAAAATACCCCTGCGAACAACCTAAAAATCGGAATTTTTTTACATCATTCGATAGGAAAAGTATTGTTTAATCCGGAAACGAAATTTCAGCCGTGCACCGGAATTTAATAAGAAGATACTGCTTGTTTTATGTGTAAAATTTCCTTCTTAACCTTTTTACAACAATGGATTCATTGTTGAAACAATGCATTTAAACATATCCCATTCAAACTTTTAGAAAAATACCCCTGCGAACAACCTAAAAATTGGAATTTTTTTACATCATTCGATAGGAAAAGTATTGTTTAATCCGGAAACGAAATTTCAGCCGTGCACCGGAATTTAATAAGAAGATACTGCTTGTTTTATTTTTAAAATTTCATTTTAAACCTTTTTACAACAATGGATTCATTGTTGAAACAATGCATTTAGACATATCCCATTCAAACTTTTAGAAAAATACCCCTGCGAACAACCTAAAAATCGGAATTTCTTTACATCATTCGATAGGAAAAGTATTGCTTAGTTCGGAAACGAAATTTCAGCCGTGCACCGGAATTTAATAAGAAGATACTGCTTGTTTTGTGTGTAAAATTTCATTTTAAACCTTTTTACAACAATGGATTCATTGTTGAAACAATGCATTCAGATTATCTCACTTAAACGTTTAGAAAAATACCCCTGCGAACAACCTGAAAATTGGAATTTTTTTACATCATTCCATAGAAAAAGTATTGATTTATTCGGAAACGAAATTTCAGCCGTACACCAGAATTTAATATGAAGATACTTCTTGTTTTATGTGTAAAATTTCGTTTTTAACATTCTTACAACAATGGATTCATTGTGGAAACATTGCATTTTATTTTATACATCATTTAAACTTTTAGAAAAATACCCCTGCGAAAACCTGAAAATTGGAATTTTTTTACATCATTCGATAGGAAAAGTATTGTTTAATCCGGAAACGAAATTTCAGCCGTGCACCGGAATTTAATAAGAAGATACTGCTTGTTTTATGTGTAAAATTTCATTTTAAACCTTTTTACAACAATGGATTCATTGTTGAAACAATGCATTTAGACATATCCCATTCAAACTTTTAGAAAAATACCCCTGCGAACAACCTAAAAATGAGAATTATTTTACATCATTCGATAGGAAAAGTATTGTTTAATCCGGAAACGAAATTTCAGCCGTGCACCGGAATTTAATAAGAAGATACTGCTTGTTTTATGTGTAAAGTTTCATTTTAAACCTTTTTACAACAATGGATTCATTGTTGAAACAATGAAACGAAATTTCAGCCGTGCACCGGAATTTAATAAGAAGATACTGCTTGTTTTATGTGTAAAGTTTCATTTTAAACCTTTTTACAACAATGGATTCATTGTTGAAACAATGAAACGAAATTTCAGCCGTGCACCGGAATTTAATAAGAAGATACTGCTTGTTTTATGTGTAAAATTTCATTTTAAACCTTTTTACAACAATGGATTCATTGTTGAAACAATGCATTTAGACATATCCCATTCAAACTTTTAGAAAAATACCCCTGCGAACAACCTAAAAATGAGAATTTTTTTACATCATTCGATAGGAAAAGTATTGTTTAATCCGGAAACGAAATTTCAGCCGTGCACCGGAATTTAATAAGAAGATACTGCTTGTTTTATGTGTAAAGTTTCATTTTAAACCTTTTTACAACAATGGATTCATTGTTGAAACAATGAAACGAAATTTCAGCCGTGCACCGGAATTTAATAAGAAGATACTGCTTGTTTTATGTGTAAAATTTCATTTTAAACCTTTTTACAACAATGGATTCATTGTTGAAACAATGCATTTAGACATATCCCATTCAAACTTTTAGAAAAATACCCCTGCGAACAACCTAAAAATCGGAATTTTTTTACATCATTCTATAGGAAAAGTATTGTTTAATCCGGAAACGAAATTTCAGCCGTGCACCGGAATTTAATAAGAAGATTCTGCTTCTTTTATGTGTAAAATTTCATTTTAAACCTTTTTACAACAATGGATTCATTGTTGAAACAATGTATTTAGATATATTTCATTTAAACTTTTAGAAAAATACCCCTGCGAACAACCTAGAAATCGGAATTTTTTTACAGCATTCGATAGGAAAAGTATTGTTTAATCCGGAAACGAAATTTCAGCCGTGCACCGGAATTTAATAAGAAGATACTGCTTGTTTTATGTGTAAAATTTCATTTTAAACATTTTTACAACAATGGATTCATTGTGGAAACATTGCATTTTATTTTATACATCATTTAAACTTTTAGAAAAATACCCCTGCGAACAACCTGAAATATGGAATTTTTTTACATCATTCGATAGGAAAAGTATAGTTTAATCCGGAAACGAAATTTCAGCCGTGCACCGGAATTTAATAAGAAGATACTGCTTGTTTTATGTGTAAAATTTCATTTTAAACCTTTTTACAACAATGGATTCATTGTTGAAACAATGCATTTAGACATATCTCATTCAAACTTTTAGAAAAATACCCCTGCGAACAACCTAAAAATCGGAATTTTTTTACATCATTCGATAGGAAAAGTATTGTTTAATCCGGAAACGAAATTTCAGTCGTGCACCGGAATTTAAGAAGAAGATACTGCTTGTTTTATGTGTAAAATTTCATTTTAAACCTTTTTACAACAATGGATTCATTGTTGAAACAATGCATTCAGATTATCTCATTTAAACGTTTAGAAAAATACCCCTGCGAACAACCTGAAAACTGGAATTTTTTTACATCATTCCATAGAAAAAGTATTGATTTATTCGGAAACGAAATTTCAGCCGTACACCAGAATTTAATATGAAGATACTGCTTGTTTTATGTGTAAAATTTCGTTTTTAACATTCTTACAACAATGGATTCATTGTGGAAACATTGCATTTTATATTATACATCATTTAAACTTTTAGAAAAATACCCCTGCGAACAACCTGAAAATTGGAATTTTTTTACATCATTCGATAAAAAAAGTATTGTTTAATCCGGAAACGAAATTTCAGCCGTGCACCGGAATTTAATAAGAAGATACTGCTTGTTTTATGTGTAAAATTTCATTTTAAACCTTTTTACAACAATGGATTCATTGTTGAAACAATGCATTTAGACATATCCCTTTCCAACTTTTAGAAAAATACCCCTGCGAACAACCTAAAAATCAGAATTTTTTTACATCATTCGATAGGAAAAATATTGTTTAATCCGGAAACGAAATTTCAGCCGTGCACCGGAATTTAATAAGAAGATACTGCTTGTTTTATGTGTAAAATTTCATTTTAAACCTTTTTACAACAATGGATTCATTGTTGAAACAATAAAACGAAATTTCAGCCGTGCACCGGAATTTAATAAGAAGATACTGCTTGTTTTATGTGTAAAATTTCATTTTAAACCTTTTTACAACAATGGATTCATTGTTGAAACAATGCATTTAGACATATCCCATTCAAACTTTTAGAAAAATACCCCTGCGAACAACCTAAAAATCGGAATTTTTTTACATCATTCGATAGGAAAAGTATTGTTTAATCCGGAAACGAAATTTCAGCCGCGCACCGGAATTTAATAAGAAGATACTGCTTGTTTTATGTGTAAAATTTCCTTCTTAACCTTTTTACAACAATGGATTCATTGTTGAAATAATGCATTTAGACATATCCCATTCAAACTTTTAGAAAAATACCCCTGCGAACAACTTAAAATCGGAATTTTTTTACATCATTCTATAGGAAAAGTATTGTTTAATCCGGAAACGAAATTTCAGCCGTGCACCGGAATTTAATAAGAAGATACTGCTTGTTTTATGTGTAAAATTTCATTTTAAACCTTTTTACAACAATGGGTTCATTGTTGAAACAATGCATTTAGACATATCCCATTCAAACTTTTAGAAAAATACCCCTGCGAACAACCTAAAAATCGGAATTTTTTTACATCATTCGATAGGAAAAGTATTGTTTAATCCGGAAACGAAATTTCAGCCGTGCACCGGAATTTAATAAGAAGATACTGCTTGTTTTATGTGTAAAATTTCATTTTAAACCTTTTTACAACAATGGATTCATTGTTGAAACAATGCATTTAGACATATCCCATTCAAACTTTAAAAAAATACCCCTGCGAACAACCTAAAAATCGGAATTTTTTTACATCATTCGATAGGAAAAGTATTGTTTAATCCGGAAACGAAATTTCAGCCGTGCACCGGAATTTAATAAGAAGATACTGCTTGTTTTATGTGTAAAATTTCCTTCTTAACCTTTTTACAACAATGGATTCATTGTTGAAACAATGCATTTAAACATATCCCATTCAAACTTTTAGAAAAATACCCCTGCGAACAACCTAAAAATTGGAATATTTTTACATCATTCGATAGGAAAAGTATTGTTTAATCCGGAAACGAAATTTCAGCCGTGCACCGGAATTTAATAAGAAGATACTGCTTGTTTTATTTTTAAAATTTCATTTTAAACCTTTTTACAACAATGGATTCATTGTTGAAACAATGCATTTAGACATATCCCATTCAAACTTTTAGAAAAATACCCCTGCGAACAACCTAAAAATCGGAATTTCTTTACATCATTCGATAGGAAAAGTATTGCTTAATTCGGAAACGAAATTTCAGCCGTGCACCGGAATTTAATAAGAAGATACTGCTTGTTTTATGTGTAAAATTTCATTTTAAACATTTTTACAACAATGGATTCATTGTGGAAACATTGCATTTTATTTTATACATCATTTAAACTTTTAGAAAAATACCCCTGCGAACAACCTGAAATATGGAATTTTTTTACATCATTCCATAGGAAAAGTATTGTTTAATCCGGAAACGAAATTTCAGCCGTGCACCGGAATTTAATAAGAAGATACTGCTTGTTTTATGTGTAAAATTTCATTTTAAACCTTTTTACAACAATGGATTCATTGTTGAAACAATGCATTCAGATTATCTCATTTAAACGTTTAGAAAAATACCCCTGCGAACAACCTGAAAATTGGAATTTTTTTACATCATTCGATAGGAAAAGTATAGTTTAATCCCGAAACGAAATTTCAGCCGTGCACCGGAATTTAATAAGAAGATACTGCTTGTTTTATGTGTAAAATTTCATTTTAAACCTTTTTACAACAATGGATTCATTGTTGAAACAATGCATTTAGACATATCTCATTCAAACTTTTAGAAAAATACCCCTGCGAACAACCTAAAAATCGGAATTTTTTTACATCATTCGATAGGAAGAGTATTGTTTAATCCGGAAACGAAATTTCAGTCGTGCACCGGAATTTAATAAGAAGATACTGCTTGTTTTATGTGTAAAATTTCATTTTAAACCTTTTTGCAACAATGGATTCATTGTTGAAACAATGCATTCAGATTATCTCATTTAAACGTTTAGAAAAATACCCCTGCGAACAACCTGAAAACTGGAATTTTTTTACATCATTCCATAGAAAAAGTATTGATTTATTCGGAAACGAAATTTCAGCCGTACACCAGAATTTAATATGAAGATACTGCTTGTTTTATGTGTAAAATTTCGTTTTTAACATTCTTACAACAATGGATTCATTGTGGAGACATTGCATTTTATATTATACATCATTTAAACTTTTAGAAAAATACCCCTGCGAACAACCTGAAAATTGGAATTTTTTTACATCATTCGATAGGAAAAGTATTGTTTAATCCGGAAACGAAATTTCAGCCGTGCACCGGAATTTAATAAGAAGATACTGCTTGTTTTATGTGTAAAATTTCATTTTAAACCTTTTTACAACAATGGATTCATTGTTGAAACAATGCATTTAGACATATCCCATTCAAACTTTTAGAAAAATACCCCTGCGAACAACCTAAAAATCGGAATTTTTTTACATCATTCGATAGGAAAAGTATTGTTTAATCCGGAAACGAAATTTCAGCCGTGCACCGGAATTTAATTAGAAGATACTGCTTGTTTTATGTGTAAAATTTCATTTTAAACCTTTTTACAACAATGGATTCATTGTTGAAACAATGCATTTATACATATCCCATTCAAACTTTTAGAAAAATACCCCTGCGAACAACCTAAAAATCGGAATTTTTTTACATCATTCGATAGGAAAAGTATTGTTTAATCCGGAAACGAAATTTCAGCCGTGCACCGGAGTTTAATAAGAAGATACTGCTTGTTTTATGTGTAAAATTTCATTTTAAACCTTTTTACAACAATGGATTCATTGTTGAAACAATGCATTTAGACATATCCCATTCAACCTTTTAGAAAAATACCCCTGCGAACAACCTAAAAATTGGAATTTTTTTACATCATTCGATAGGAAAAGTATTGTTTAATGCGGAAACGAAATTTCAGCCGTGCACCGGAATTTAATAAGAAGATACTGCTTGTTTTATGTGTAAAATTTCATTTTAAACCTTTTTACAACAATGGATTCATTGTTGAAACAATGCATTTAGACATATCCCATTCAAACTTTTAGAAAAATACCCCTGCGAACAACCTAAAAATCGGAATTTTTTTACATCATTCGATAGGAAAAGTATTGTTTAATCCGGGAACGAAATTTCAGCCGTGCACCGGAATTTAATAAGAAGATAGTGCTTGTTTTATGTGTAAAATTTCCTTCTTAACCTTTTTACAACAATGGATTCATTGTTGAAACAATGCATTTAAACATATCCCATTCAAACTTTTAGAAAAATACCCCTGCGAACAACCTAAAAATTGGAATTTTTTTACATCATTCGATAGGAAAAGTATTGTTTAATCCGGAAACGAAATTTCAGCCGTGCACCGGAATTTAATAAGAAGATACTGCTTGTTTTATTTTTAAAATTTCATTTTAAACCTTTTTAAAACAATGGATTCATTGTTGAAACAATGCATTTAGACATATCCCATTCAAACTTTTAGAAAAATACCCCTGCGAACAACCTAAAAATCGGAATTTCTTTACATCATTCGATAGGAAAAGTATTGCTTAATTCGGAAACGAAATTTCAGCCGTGCACCGGAATTTAATAAGAAGATACTGCTTGTTTTACGTGTAAAATTTCATTTTAAACCTTTTTACAACAATGGATTCATTGTTGAAACAATGCATTCAGATTATCTCACTTAAACGTTTAGAAAAATACCCCTGCGAACAACCTGAAAATTGGAATTTTTTTACATCATTCCATAGAAAAAGTATTGATTTATTCGGAAACGAAATTTCAGCCGTACACCAGAATTTAATATGAAGATACTTCTTGTTTTATGTGTAAAATTTCGTTTTTAACATTCTTAAAACAATGGATTCATTGTGGAAACATTGCATTTTATTTTATACATCATTTAAACTTTTAGAAAAATACCCCTGCGAACAACCTGAAAATTGGAATTTTTTTACATCATTCGATAGGAAAAGTATTGTTTAATCCGGAAACGAAATTTCAGCCGTGCACCGGAATTTAATAAGAAGATACTGCTTGTTTTATGTGTAAAATTTCATTTTAAACCTTTTTACAACAATGGATTCTTTGTTGAAACAATGCATTTAGACATATCCCATTCAAACTTTTAGAAAAATACCCCTGCGAACAACCTAAAAATGAGAATTTTTTTACATCATTCGATAGGAAAAGTATTGTTTAATCCGGAAACGAAATTTCAGCCGTGCACCGGAATTTAATAAGAATATACTGCTTGTTTTATGTGTAAAGTTTCATTTTAAACCTTTTTACAACAATGGATTCATTGTTGAAACAATGAAACGAAATTTCAGCCGTGCACCGGAATTTAATAAGAAGATACTGCTTGTTTTATGTGTAAAATTTCATTTTAAACCTTTTTACAACAATGGATTCATTGTTGAAACAATGCATTTAGACATATCCCATTCAAACTTTAAAAAAATACCCCTGCGAACAACCTAAAAACCGGAATTTTTTTACATCATTCTATAGGAAAAGTATTGTTTAATCCGGAAACGCAATTTCAGCCGTGCACCGGAATTTAATAAGAAGATACTGCTTGTTTTATGTGTAAAATTTCATTTTAAACATTTTTACAACAATGGATTCATTGTGGAAACATTGCATTCAGATTATCTCATTTAAACGTTTAGAAAAATACCCCTGCGAACAACCTAAAAATTGGAATTTTTTTACATCATTCGATAGGAAAAGTATAGTTTAATCCGGAAACGAAATTTCAGCCGTGCACCGGAATTTAATAAGAAGATACTGCTTGTTTTATGTGTAAAATTTCATTTTAAACCTTTTTACAACAATGGATTCATTGTTGAAACAATGCATTTAGACATATCTCATTCAAACTTTTAGAAAAATACCCCTGCGAACAACCTAAAAATCGGAATTTTTTTACATCATTCGATAGGAAAAGTATTGTTTAATCCGGAAACGAAATTTCAGCCGTGCACCGGAATTTAATAAGAAGATACTGCTTGTTTTATGTGTAAAATTTCATTTTAAACCTTTTTACAACAATGGATTCATTGTTGAAACAATGCATTTAGACATATCCCATTCAAACTTTAAAAAAATACCCCTGCGAACAACCTAAAAATCGGAATTTTTTTACATCATTCGATAGGAAAAGTATTGTTTAATCCGGAAACGAAATTTCAGCCGTGCACCGGAATTTAATAAGAAGATACTGCTTGTTTTATGTGTAAAATTTCCTTCTTAACCTTTTTACAACAATGGATTCATTGTTGAAACAATGCATTTAAACATATCCCATTCAAACTTTTAGAAAAATACCCCTGCGAACAACCTAAAAATTGGAATATTTTTACATCATTCGATAGGAAAAGTATTGTTTAATCCGGAAACGAAATTTCAGCCGTGCACCGGAATTTAATAAGAAGATACTGCTTGTTTTATTTTTAAAATTTCATTTTAAACCTTTTTACAACAATGGATTCATTGTTGAAACAATGCATTTAGACATATCCCATTCAAACTTTTAGAAAAATACCCCTGCGAACAACCTAAAAATCGGAATTTCTTTACATCATTCGATAGGAAAAGTATTGCTTAATTCGGAAACGAAATTTCAGCCGTGCACCGGAATTTAATAAGAAGATACTGCTTGTTTTATGTGTAAAATTTCATTTTAAACATTTTTACAACAATGGATTCATTGTGGAAACATTGCATTTTATTTTATACATCATTTAAACTTTTAGAAAAATACCCCTGCGAACAACCTGAAATATGGAATTTTTTTACATCATTCCATAGGAAAAGTATTGTTTAATCCGGAAACGAAATTTCAGCCGTGCACCGGAATTTAATAAGAAGATACTGCTTGTTTTATGTGTAAAATTTCATTTTAAACCTTTTTACAACAATGGATTCATTGTTGAAACAATGCATTCAGATTATCTCATTTAAACGTTTAGAAAAATACCCCTGCGAACAACCTGAAAATTGGAATTTTTTTACATCATTCGATAGGAAAAGTATAGTTTAATCCCGAAACGAAATTTCAGCCGTGCACCGGAATTTAATAAGAAGATACTGCTTGTTTTATGTGTAAAATTTCATTTTAAACCTTTTTACAACAATGGATTCATTGTTGAAACAATGCATTTAGACATATCTCATTCAAACTTTTAGAAAAATACCCCTGCGAACAACCTAAAAATCGGAATTTTTTTACATCATTCGATAGGAAGAGTATTGTTTAATCCGGAAACGAAATTTCAGTCGTGCACCGGAATTTAATAAGAAGATACTGCTTGTTTTATGTGTAAAATTTCATTTTAAACCTTTTTGCAACAATGGATTCATTGTTGAAACAATGCATTCAGATTATCTCATTTAAACGTTTAGAAAAATACCCCTGCGAACAACCTGAAAACTGGAATTTTTTTACATCATTCCATAGAAAAAGTATTGATTTATTCGGAAACGAAATTTCAGCCGTACACCAGAATTTAATATGAAGATACTGCTTGTTTTATGTGTAAAATTTCGTTTTTAACATTCTTACAACAATGGATTCATTGTGGAGACATTGCATTTTATATTATACATCATTTAAACTTTTAGAAAAATACCCCTGCGAACAACCTGAAAATTGGAATTTTTTTACATCATTCGATAGGAAAAGTATTGTTTAATCCGGAAACGAAATTTCAGCCGTGCACCGGAATTTAATAAGAAGATACTGCTTGTTTTATGTGTAAAATTTCATTTTAAACCTTTTTACAACAATGGATTCATTGTTGAAACAATGCATTTAGACATATCCCATTCAAACTTTTAGAAAAATACCCCTGCGAACAACCTAAAAATCGGAATTTTTTTACATCATTCGATAGGAAAAGTATTGTTTAATCCGGAAACGAAATTTCAGCCGTGCACCGGAATTTAATTAGAAGATACTGCTTGTTTTATGTGTAAAATTTCATTTTAAACCTTTTTACAACAATGGATTCATTGTTGAAACAATGCATTTATACATATCCCATTCAAACTTTTAGAAAAATACCCCTGCGAACAACCTAAAAATCGGAATTTTTTTACATCATTCGATAGGAAAAGTATTGTTTAATCCGGAAACGAAATTTCAGCCGTGCACCGGAGTTTAATAAGAAGATACTGCTTGTTTTATGTGTAAAATTTCATTTTAAACCTTTTTACAACAATGGATTCATTGTTGAAACAATGCATTTAGACATATCCCATTCAAACTTTTAGAAAAATACCCCTGCGAACAACCTAAAAATTGGAATTTTTTTACATCATTCGATAGGAAAAGTATTGTTTAATGCGGAAACGAAATTTCAGCCGTGCACCGGAATTTAATAAGAAGATACTGCTTGTTTTATGTGTAAAATTTCATTTTAAACCTTTTTACAACAATGGATTCATTGTTGAAACAATGCATTTAGACATATCCCATTCAAACTTTTAGAAAAATACCCCTGCGAACAACCTAAAAATCGGAATTTTTTTACATCATTCGATAGGAAAAGTATTGTTTAATCCGGGAACGAAATTTCAGCCGTGCACCGGAATTTAATAAGAAGATAGTGCTTGTTTTATGTGTAAAATTTCCTTCTTAACCTTTTTACAACAATGGATTCATTGTTGAAACAATGCATTTAAACATATCCCATTCAAACTTTTAGAAAAATACCCCTGCGAACAACCTAAAAATTGGAATTTTTTTACATCATTCGATAGGAAAAGTATTGTTTAATCCGGAAACGAAATTTCAGCCGTGCACCGGAATTTAATAAGAAGATACTGCTTGTTTTATTTTTAAAATTTCATTTTAAACCTTTTTACAACAATGGATTCATTGTTGAAACAATGCATTTAGACATATCCCATTCAAACTTTTAGAAAAATACCCCTGCGAACAACCTAAAAATCGGAATTTCTTTACATCATTCGATAGGAAAAGTATTGCTTAATTCGGAAACGAAATTTCAGCCGTGCACCGGAATTTAATAAGAAGATACTGCTTGTTTTACGTGTAAAATTTCATTTTAAACCTTTTTACAACAATGGATTCATTGTTGAAACAATGCATTCAGATTATCTCACTTAAACGTTTAGAAAAATACCCCTGCGAACAACCTGAAAATTGGAATTTTTTTACATCATTCCATAGAAAAAGTATTGATTTATTCGGAAACGAAATTTCAGCCGTACACCAGAATTTAATATGAAGATACTTCTTGTTTTATGTGTAAAATTTCGTTTTTAACATTCTTACAACAATGGATTCATTGTGGAAACATTGCATTTTATTTTATACATCATTTAAACTTTTAGAAAAATACCCCTGCGAACAACCTGAAAATTGGAATTTTTTTACATCATTCGATAGGAAAAGTATTGTTTAATCCGGAAACGAAATTTCAGCCGTGCACCGGAATTTAATAAGAAGATACTGCTTGTTTTATGTGTAAAATTTCATTTTAAACCTTTTTACAACAATGGATTCTTTGTTGAAACAATGCATTTAGACATATCCCATTCAAACTTTTAGAAAAATACCCCTGCGAACAACCTAAAAATGAGAATTTTTTTACATCATTCGATAGGAAAAGTATTGTTTAATCCGGAAACGAAATTTCAGCCGTGCACCGGAATTTAATAAGAATATACTGCTTGTTTTATGTGTAAAGTTTCATTTTAAACCTTTTTACAACAATGGATTCATTGTTGAAACAATGAAACGAAATTTCAGCCGTGCACCGGAATTTAATAAGAAGATACTGCTTGTTTTATGTGTAAAATTTCATTTTAAACCTTTTTACAACAATGGATTCATTGTTGAAACAATGCATTTAGACATATCCCATTCAAACTTTAAAAAAATACCCCTGCGAACAACCTAAAAACCGGAATTTTTTTACATCATTCTATAGGAAAAGTATTGTTTAATCCGGAAACGCAATTTCAGCCGTGCACCGGAATTTAATAAGAAGATACTGCTTGTTTTATGTGTAAAATTTCATTTTAAACATTTTTACAACAATGGATTCATTGTGGAAACATTGCATTCAGATTATCTCATTTAAACGTTTAGAAAAATACCCCTGCGAACAACCTAAAAATTGGAATTTTTTTACATCATTCGATAGGAAAAGTATAGTTTAATCCGGAAACGAAATTTCAGCCGTGCACCGGAATTTAATAAGAAGATACTGCTTGTTTTATGTGTAAAATTTCATTTTAAACCTTTTTACAACAATGGATTCATTGTTGAAACAATGCATTTAGACATATCTCATTCAAACTTTTAGAAAAATACCCCTGCGAACAACCTAAAAATCGGAATTTTTTTACATCATTCGATAGGAAAAGTATTGTTTAATCCGGAAACGAAATTTCAGTCGTGCACCGGAATTTAATAAGAAGATACTGCTTGTTTTATGTGTAAAATTTCATTTTAAACCTTTTTACAACAATGGATTCATTGTTGAAACAATGCATTCAGATTATCTCATTTAAACGTTTAGAAAAATACCCCTGCGAACAACCTGAAAACTGGAATTTTTTTACATCATTCCATAGGAAAAGTATTGTTTAATCCGGAAACGAAATTTCAGCCGTGCACCGGAATTTAATAAGAAGATACTGCTTGTTTTATGTGTAAAATTTCATTTTAAACCTTTTTACAACAATGGATTCAATGTTGAAACAATGCATTTAGACATATCCCATTCAAACTTTTAGAAAAATACCCCTGCGAACAACCTAAAAATTGGAATTTTTTTACATCATTCGATAGGAAAAGTATTGTTTAATCCGGAAACGAAATTTCAGCCGTGCACCGGAATTTAATAAGAAGATACTGCTTGTTTTATGTGTAAAATTTCCTTCTTAACCTTTTTACAACAATGGATTCATTGTTGAAACAATGCATTTAAACATATCCCATTCAAACTTTTAGAAAAATACCCCTGCGAACAACCTAAAAATTGGAATTTTTTTACATCATTCGATAGGAAAAGTATTGTTTAATCCGGAAACGAAATTTCAGCCGTGCACCGGAATTTAATAAGAAGATACTGCTTGTTTTATTTTTAAAATTTCATTTTAAACCTTTTTACAACAATGGATTCATTGTTGAAACAATGCATTTAGACATATCCCATTCAAACTTTTAGAAAAATACCCCTGCGAACAACCTAAAAATCGGAATTTCTTTACATCATTCGATAGGAAAAGTATTGCTTAATTCGGAAACGAAATTTCAGCCGTGCACCGGAATTTAATAAGAAGATACTGCTTGTTTTATGTGTAAAATTTCATTTTAAACCTTTTTACAACAATGGATTCATTGTTGAAACAATGCATTCAGATTATCTCACTTAAACGTTTAGAAAAATACCCCTGCGAACAACCTGAAAATTGGAATTTTTTTACATCATTCCATAGAAAAAGTATTGATTTATTCGGAAACGAAATTTCAGCCGTACACCAGAATTTAATATGAAGATACTGCTTGTTTTATGTGTAAAATTTCGTTTTTAACATTCTTACAACAATGGATTCATTGTGGAAACATTGCATTTTATTTTATACATCATTTAAACTTTTAGAAAAATACCCCTGCGAACAACCTGAAAATTGGAATTTTTTTACATCATTCGATAGGAAAAGTATTGTTTAATCCGGAAACGAAATTTCAGCCGTGCACCGGAATTTAATAAGAAGATACTGCTTGTTTTATGTGTAAAATTTCATTTTAAACCTTTTTACAACAATGGATTCATTGTTGAAACAATGCATTTAGACATATCCCATTCAAACTTTTAGAAAAATACCCCTGCGAACAACCTAAAAATGAGAATTTTTTTACATCATTCGATAGGAAAAGTATTGTTTAATCCGGAAACGAAATTTCAGCCGTGCACCGGAATTTAATAAGAAGATACTGCTTGTTTTATGTGTAAAGTTTCATTTTAAACGTTTTTACAACAATGGATTCATTGTTGAAACAATGCATTTAGACATATCCCTTTCAAACTTTTAGAAAAATACCCCTGCGAACAACCTAAAAATGAGAATTTTTTTACATCATTCGATAGGAAAAGTATTGTTTAATCCGGAAACGAAATTTCAGCCGTGCACCGGAATTTAATAAGAAGATACTGCTTGTTTTATGTGTAAAGTTTCATTTTAAACCTTTTTACAACAATGGATTCATTGTTGAAACAATGAAACGAAATTTCAGCCGTGCACCGGAATTTAATAAGAAGATACTGCTTGTTTTATGTGTAAAATTTCATTTTAAACCTTTTTACAACAATGTATTCATTGTTGAAACAATGCATTTAGACATATCCCATTCAAACTTTTAGAAAAATACCCCTGCGAACAACCTAAAAATCGGAATTTTTTTACATCATTCGATAGGAAAAGTATTGTTTAATCCGGAAACGAAATTTCAGCCGTGCACCGGAATTTAATAAGAAGATACTGCTTGTTTTATGTGTAAAATTTCATTTTAAACCTTTTTACAACAATGAATTCATTGTTGAAACAATGCATTTAGACATATCCCATTCAAACTTTTAGAAAAATACCCCTGCGAACAACCTAAAAATCGGAATTTTTTTACATCATTCTATGGGAAAAGTATTGTTTAATCCGGAAACGAAATTTCAGCCGTGCACCGGAATTTAATAAGAAGATACTGCTTGTTTTATGTGTAAAATTTCATTTTAAACCTTTTTACAACAATGGATTTATTGTTGAAACAATGCATTTAGACATATCCCATTCAAACTTTTAGAAAAATACCCCTGCGAACAACCTAAAAATCGGAATTTTTTTACATCATTCGATAGGAAAAGTATTGTTTATTCCGGAAACGAAATTTCAGCCGTGCACCGGAATTTAATAAGAAGATACTGCTTGTTTTATGTGTAAAATTTCATTTTAAACATTTTTACAACAATGGATTCATTGTGAAAACATTGCATTTTATTTTATACATCATTTAAACTTTTAGAAAAATACCCCTGCGAACAACCTGAAAATTGGAATTTTTTACATCATTCCATAGAAAAAGTATTGATTTATTCGGAAACGAAATTTCAGCCGCACACCAGATTTTAATATGAGGATACTGCTTGTTTTATGTGTAAAATTTCGTTTTTAACATTCTTACAACAATGGATTCATTGTGGAAACATTGCATTTTATTTTATACATCATTTAAACTTTTAGAAAAATACCCCTGCGAACAACCTGAAAATTGGAATTTTTTTACATCATTCGATAGGAAAAGTATTGTTTAATTCGGAAACGAAATTTCAGCCGTGCACCGGAATTTAATAAGAAGATACTGCTTGTTTTATGTGTAAAATTTCATTTTAAACCTTTTTACAACAATGGATTCATTGTTGAAACAATGCATTTAGACATATCCCATTCAAACTTTTAGAAAAATACCCCTGCGAACAAACTAAAAATCGGAATTTTTTTACATCATTCGATAGGAAAAGTATTGTTTAATCCGGAAACGAAATTTCAGCCGTGCACCGGAATTTAATAAGAAGATACTGCTTGTTTTATGTGTAAAATTTCATTTTAAACCTTTTTACAACAATGGATTCATTGTTGAAACAATGCATTTAGACATATCCCATTCAAACTTTTAGAAAAATACCCCTGCGAACAACCTAAAAATTGGAATTTTTTTACATCATTCGATAGGAAAAGTATTGTTTAATGCGGAAACGAAATTTCAGCCGTGCACCGGAATTTAATAAGAAGATACTGCTTGTTTTATGTGTAAAATTTCATTTTAAACCTTTTTACAACAATGGATTCATTGTTGAAACAATGCATTTAGACATATCCCATTCAAAATTTTAGAAAAATTCCCCTGCGAACAACCTAAAGATCGGAATTTTTTTACATCATTCGATAGGAAAAGTATTGTTTAATCCGGAAACGAAATTTCAGCCGTGCACCGGAATTTAATAAGATACTGCTTGTTTTATGTGTAAAATTTCCTTCTTAACCTTTTTACAACAATGGATTCATTGTTGAAACAATGCATTTAAACATATCCCATTCAAACTTTTAGAAAAATACCCCTGCGAACAACCTAAAAATTGGAATTTTTTTACATCATTCGATAGGAAAAGTATTGTTTAATCCGGAAACGAAATTTCAGCCGTGCACCGGAATTTAATAAGAAGATACTGCTTGTTTTATTTTTAAAATTTCATTTTAAACCTTTTTACAACAATGGATTCATTGTTGAAACAATGCATTTAGACATATCCCATTCAAACTTTTAGAAAAATACCCCTGCGAACAACCTAAAAATCGGAATTTCTTTACATCATTCGATAGGAAAAGTATTGTTTAATTCGGAAACGAATTTTCAGCCGTGCACCGGAATTTAATAAGAAGATACTGCTTGTTTTATGTGTAAAATTTCATTTTAAACCTTTTTACAACAATGGATTCATTGTTGAAACAATGCATTCAGATTATCTCACTTAAACGTTTAGAAAAATACCCCTGCGAACAACCTGAAAATTGGAATTTTTTTACATCATTCCATAGAAAAAGTATTGATTTATTTGGAAACGAAATTTCAGCCGTACACCAGAATTTAATATGAAGATACTGCTTGTTTTATGTGTAAAATTTCGTTTTTAACATTCTTACAACAATGGATTCATTGTGGAAACATTGCATTTTATTTTATACATCATTTAAACTTTTAGAAAAATACCCCTGCGAACAACCTGAAAATTGGAAGTTTTTTACATCATTCGATAGGAAAAGTATTGTTTAATCCGGAAACGAAATTTCAGCCATGCACCGGAATTTAATAAGAAGATACTGCTTGTTTTATGTGTAAAATTTCATTTTAAACCTTTTTACAACAATGGATTCATTGTTGAAACAATGCATTTAGACATATCCCATTCAAACTTTTAGAAAAATACCCCTGCGAACAACCTAAAAATCGGAATTTTTTTACATCATTCGATAGGAAAAGTATTGTTTATTCCGGAAACGAAATTTCAGCCGTGCACCGGAATTTAATAAGAAGATACTGTTTGTTTTATGTGTAAAATTTCATTTTAAACATTTTTACAACAATGGATTCATTGTGGAAACATTGCATTTTATTTTATACATCATTTAAACTTTTAGAAAAATACCCCTGCGAACAACCTGAAAATTGGAATTTTTTTACATCATTCCATAGGAAAAGTATTGTTTAATCCGGAAACGAAATTTCAGCCGTGCACCGGAATTTAATAAGAAGATACTGCTTGTTTTATGTGTAAAATTTCATTTTAAACCTTTTTACAACAATGGATTCATTGTTGAAACAATGCATTTAGATATATCTCATTTAAACTTTTTGAAAAATACCCCTGCGAACAACCTAAAAATCGGAATTTTTTTACATCATTCGATAGGAAAAGTATTGTTTAATCCGGAAACGAAATTTCAGCCGTGCACCGGAATTTAATAAGAAGATACTGCTTGTTTTATGTGTAAAATTTCATTTTAAACCTTTTTACAACAATGGATTCATTGTTGAAACAATGCGTCAGATTATCTCATTTAAACGTTTAGAAAAATACCCCTGCGAACAACCTGAAAATTGGAATTTTTTTACATCATTCGATAGGAATAAATTGTTTAATCCGGAAACGAAATTTCAGCCGTGCACCGGAATTTAATAAGAAGATACTGCTTGTTTTATGTGTAAAATTTCATTTTAAACCTTTTTACAACAATGGATTCATTGTTGAAACAATGCATTTAGATATATCTCATTCAAACTTTTAGAAAAATACCCCTGCAAACAACCTAAAAATCGAAATTTTTTTACATCATTCGATAGGAAAAGTATTGTTTAATCCGGAAACGAAATTTCAGCCGTGCACCGGAATTTAATAAGAAGATACTGCTTGTTTTATGTGTAAAATTTCATTTTAAACCTTTTTACAACAATGGATTCATTGTTGAAACAATGCATTCAGATTATCTCATTTAAACGTTTAGAAAAATACCCCTGCGAACAACCTGAAAATTGGAATTTTTTTACATCATTCCATAGAAAAAGTATTGATTTATTCGGAAACGAAATTTCAGCCGTACACCAGAATTTAATATGAAGATACTGCTTGTTTTATGTGTAAAATTTCGTTTTTAACATTCTTACAACAATGGATTCATTGTGGAAACAATGCATTTTATTTTATACATCATTTAAACTTTTAGAAAAATACCCCTGCGAACAACCTGAAAATTGGAATTTTTTTACATCATTCGATAGGAAAAGTATTGTTTAATCCGGAAACGAAATTTCAGCCGTGCACCGGAATTTAATAAGAAGATACTGCTTGTTTTATGTGTAAAATTTCATTTTAAACCTTTTTACAACAATGGATTCATTGTTGAAACAATGCATTTAGACATATCCCAATCAAACTTTTAGAAAAATACCCCTGCGAACAACCTAAAAATGAGAATTTTTTTACATCATTCGATAGGAAAAGTATTGTTTAATCCGGAAACGAAATTTCAGCCGTGCACCGGAATTTAATAAGAAGATACTGCTTGTTTTATGTGTAAAGTTTCATTTTAAACCTTTTTACAACAATGGATTCATTGTTGAAACAATGAAACGAAATTTCAGCCGTGCACCGGAATTTAATAAGAAGATACTGCTTGTTTTATGTGTAAAATTTCATTTTAAACCTTTTTACAACAATGGATTCATTGTTGAAACAATGCATTTAGACATATCCCATTCAAACTTTTAGAAAAATACCACTGCGAACAACCTAAAAATCGGAATTTTTTTACATCATTCGATAGGAAAAGTATTGTTTAATACGGAAACGAAATTTCAGCCGTGCACCGGAATTTAATAAGAAGATACTGCTTGTTTGATGTGTAAAATTTCATTTTAAACCTTTTTACAACAATGGGTTCATTGTTGAAACAATGCATTTAGACATATCCCATTCAAACTTTTAGAAAAATACCCCTGCGAACAACCTAAAAATCGGAATTTTTTTACATCATTCGATAGGAAAAGTATTGTTTAATCCGGAAACGAAATTTCAGCCGTGCACCGGAATTTAATAAGAAGATACTGCTTGTTTTATGTGTAAAATTTCATTTTAAACCTTTTTACAACAATGGATTCATTGTTGAAACAATGTATTTAGATATATTTCATTTAAACGTTTAGAAAAATACCCCTGCGAACAACCTGAAATATGGAATTTTTTTACATCATTCCATAGGAAAAGTATTGTTTAATCCGGAAACGAAATTTCAGCCGTGCGCCGGAATTTAATAAGAAGATACTGCTTGTTTTATGTGTAAAATTTCATTTTAAACCTTTTTACAACAATGGATTCATTGTTGAAACAATGCATTCAGATTATCTCATTTAAACGTTTAGAAAAATACCCCTGCGAACAACCTGAAAATTGGAATTTTTTTACATCATTCGATAGGAAAAGTATAGTTTAATCCGGAAACGAAATTTCAGCCGAGCACCGGAATTTAATAAGAAGATACTGCTTGTTTTATGTGTAAAATTTCATTTTAAACCTTTTTACAACAATGGATTCATTGTTGAAACAATGCATTTAGACATATCTCATTCAAACTTTTAGAAAAATACCCCTGCGAACAACCTAAAAATCGGAATTTTTTTACATCATTCGATAGGAAAAGTATTGTTTAATCCGGAAACGAAATTTCAGCCGTGCACCGGAATTTAATAAGAAGATACTGCTTGTTTTATGTGTAAAATTTCATTTTAAACCTTTTTACAACAATGGATTCATTGTTGAAACAATGCATTCAGATTATCTCATTTAAACGTTTAGAAAAATACCCCTGCGAACAACCTGAAAACTGGAATTTTTTTACATCATTCCATAGAAAAAGTATTGATTTATTCGGAAACGAAATTTCAGCCGTACACCAGAATTTAATATGAAGATACTGCTTGTTTTATGTGTAAAATTTCGTTTTTAACATTCTTACAACAATGGATTCATTGTGGAAACATTGCATTTTATATTATACATCATTTAAACTTTTAGAAAAATACCCCTGCGAACAACCTGAAAATTGGAATTTTTTTACATCATTCGATAGGAAAAGTATTGTTTAATCCGGAAACGAAATTTCAGCCGTGCACCGGAATTTAATAAGAAGATACTGCTTGTTTTATGTGTAAAATTTCATTTTAAACCTTTTTACAACAATGGATTCATTGTTGAAACAATGCATTTAGACATATCCCTTTCAAACTTTTAGAAAAATACCCCTGCGAACAACCTAAAAATCAGAATTTTTTTACATCATTCGATAGGAAAAGTATTGTTTAATCCGGAAACGAAATTTCAGCCGTGCACCGGAATTTAATAAGATGATACTGCTTGTTTTATGTGTAAAATTCCATTTTAAACCTTTTTACAACAATGGATTCATTGTTGAAACAATAAAACGAAATTTCAGCCGTGCACCGGAATTTAATAAGAAGATACTGCTTGTTTTATGTGTAAATTTTCATTTTAAACCTTTTTACAACAATGGATTCATTGTTGAAACAATGCATTTAGACATATCCCATTCAAACATTTAGAAAAATACCCCTGCGAACAACCTAAAAATCGGAATTTTTTTACATCATTCGATAGGAAAAGTATTGTTTAATCCGGAAACGAAATTTCAGCCGTGCACCGGAATTTAATAAGAAGATACTGCTTGTTTTATGTGTAAAATTTCATTTTAAACCTTTTTACAACAATGGATTCATTGTTGAAACAATGCATTCAGATTATCTCACTTAAACGTTTAGAAAAATACCCCTGCGAACAACCTGAAAATTGGAATTTTTTTACATCATTCCATAGAAAAAGTATTGATTTATTTGGAAACGAAATTTCAGCCGTACACCAGAATTTAATATGAAGATACTGCTTGTTTTATGTGTAAAATTTCGTTTTTAACATTCTTACAACAATGGATTCATTGTGGAAACATTGCATTTTATTTTATACATCATTTAAACTTTTAGAAAAATACCCCTGCGAACAACCTGAAAATTGGAATTTTTTTACATCATTCGATAGGAAAAGTATTGTTTAATCCGGAAACGAAATTTCAGCCGTGCACCGGAATTTAATAAGAAGATACTGCTTGTTTTATGTGTAAAATTTCATTTTAAACCTTTTTACAACAATGGATTCATTGTTGAAACAATGCATTTACACATATCCCTTTCAAACTTTTAGAAAAATACCCCTGCGAACAACCTAAAAATGAGAATTTTTTTACATCATTCGATAGGAAAAGTATTGTTTAATCCGGAAACGAAATTTCAGCCGTGCACCGGAATTTAATAAGAAGATACTGCTTGTTTTATGTGTAAAGTTTCATTTTAAACCTTTTTACAACAATGGATTCATTGTTGAAACAATGAAACGAAATTTCAGCCGTGCACCGGAATTTAATAAGAAGATACTGCTTGTTTTATGTGTAAAATTTCATTTTAATCCTTTTTACAACAATGAATTCATTGTTGAAACAATGCATTTAGACATATCCCATTCAAACTTTTAGAAAAATACCCCTGCGAACAACCTAAAAATCGGAATTTTTTTACATCATTCTATGGGAAAAGTATTGTTTTATCCGGAAACGAAATTTCAGCCGTGCACCGGAATTTAATAAGAAGATACTGCTTGTTTTATGTGTAAAATTTCATTTTAAACCTTTTTACAACAATGGATTCATTGTTGAAACAATGCATTTAGACATATCCCATTCAAACTTTTAGAAAAATACCCCTGCGAACAACCTAAAAATCGGAATTTTTTTACATCATTCGATAGGAAAAGTATTGTTTAATCCGGAAACGAAATTTCAGCCGTGCACCGGAATTTAATAAGAAGATACTGCTTGTTTTATGTGTAAAATTTCATTTTAAACGTTTTTACAACAATGGATTCATTGTGGAAACATTGCATTTTATTTTATACATCATTTAAACTTTTAGAAAAATACCCCTGCGAACAACCTGAAAATTGGAATTTTTTTACATCACTCCATAGGAAAAGTATTGTTTAATCCGGAAACGAAATTTCAGCCGTGCACCGGAATTTAATAAGAAGATACTGCTTGTTTTATGTGTAAAATTTCATTTTAAACCTTTTTACAACAATGGATTCATTGTTGAAACAATGCATTTAGATATATCTCATTTAAACTTTTTGAAAAATACCCCTGCGAACAACCTAAAAATCGGAATTTTTTTACATCATTCGATAGGAAAAGTATTGTTTAATCCGGAAACGAAATTTCAGCCGTGCACCGGAATTTAATAAGAAGATACTGCTTGTTTTATGTGTAAAATTTCATTTTAAACCTTTTTACAACAATGGATTCATTGTTGAAACAATGCGTCAGATTATCTCATTTAAACGTTTAGAAAAATACCCCTGCGAACAACCTGAAAATTGGAATTTTTTTACATCATTCGATAGGAAAAGTATTGTTTAATCCGGAAACGAAATTTCAGCCGTGCACCGGAATTTAATAAGAAGATACTGCTTGTTTTATGTGTGAAATTTCATTTTAAACCTTTTTACAACAATGGATTCATTGTTGAAACAATGCATTTAGATATATCTCATTCAAACTTTTAGAAAAATACCCCTGCAAACAACCTAAAAATCGGAATTTTTTTACATCATTCGATAGGAAAAGTATTGTTTAATCCGGAAACGAAATTTCAGCCGTGCACCGGAATTTAATAAGAAGATACTGCTTGTTTTATGTGTAAAATTTCATTTTAAACCTTTTTACAACAATGGATTCATTGTTGAAACAATGCATTCAGATTATCTCATTTAAACGTTTAGAAAAATACCCCTGCGAACAACCTGAAAATTGGAATTTTTTTACATCATTCCATAGAAAAAGTATTGATTTATTCGGAAACGAAATTTCAGCCGTACACCAGAATTTAATATGAAGATACTGCTTGTTTTATGTGTAAAATTTCGTTTTTAACATTCTTACAACAATGGATTCATTGTGGAAACATTGCATTTTATTTTATACATCATTTAAACTTTTAGAAAAATACCCCTGCGAACAACCTGAAAATTGGAATTTTTTTACATCATTCGATAGGAAAAGTATTGTTTAATCCGGAAACGAAATTTCAGCCGTGCACCGGAATTTAATAAGAAGATACTGCTTGTTTTATGTGTAAAATTTCATTTTAAACCTTTTTACAACAATGGATTCATTGTTGAAACAATGCATTTAGACATATCCCATTCAAACTTTTAGAAAAATACCCCTGCGAACAACTTAAAAATTGGAATTTTTTTACATCATTCGATAGGAAAAGTATTGTTTAATGCGGAAACGAAATTTCAGCCGTGCACCGGAATTTAATAAGAAGATACTGCTTGTTTTATGTGTAAAATTTCATTTAAAACCTTTTTACAACAATGTATTCATTGTTGAAACAATGCATTTAGACATATCCCATTCAAACTTTTAGAAAAATACCCCTGCGAACAACCTAAAAATCAGAATTTTTTTACATCATTCGATAGGAAAAGTATTGTTTAATGCGGAAACGAAATTTCAGCCGTACACCAGAATTTAATATGAAGATACTGCTTGTTTTATGTGTAAAATTTCGTTTTTAACATTCTTACAACAATGGATTCATTGTGGAAACATTGCATTTTATTTTATACATCATTTAAACTTTTAGAAAAATACCCCTGCGAACAACCTGAAAATTGGAATTTTTTTACATCATTCGATAGGAAAAGTATTGTTTAATCCGGAAACGAAATTTCAGCCGTGCACCGGAATTTAATAAGAAGATACTGCTTGTTTTATGTGTAAAATTTCATTTTAAACCTTTTTACAACAATGGATTCATTGTTGAAACAATGAAACGAAATTTCAGCCGTGCACCGGAATTTAATAAGAAGATACTGCTTGTTTTATGTGTAAAATTTCATTTTAAACCTTTTTACAACAATGGATTCATTGTTGAAACAATGCATTTAGACATATCCCATTCAAACTTTTAGAAACATACCCCTGCGAACAACCTAAAAATCGGAATTTTTTTACATCATTCGATAGGAAAAGTATTGTTTAATCCGGAAACGAAATTTCAGCCGTGCACCGGAATTTAATAAGAAGATACTGCTTGTTTTATGTGTGAAATTTCATTTTAAACCTTTTTACAACAATGGATTCATTGTTGAAACAATGCATTTAGATATATCTCATTCAAACTTTTAGAAAAATACCCCTGCAAACAACCTAAAAATCGGAATTTTTTTACATCATTCGATAGGAAAAGTATTGTTTAATCCGGAAACGAAATTTCAGCCGTGCACCGGAATTTAATAAGAAGATACTGCTTGTTTTATGTGTAAAATTTCATTTTAAACCTTTTTACAACAATGGATTCATTGTTGAAACAATGCATTCAGATTATCTCATTTAAACGTTTAGAAAAATACCCCTGCGAACAACCTGAAAATTGGAATTTTTTTACATCATTCCATAGAAAAAGTATTGATTTATTCGGAAACGAAATTTCAGCCGTACACCAGAATTTAATATGAAGATACTGCTTGTTTTATGTGTAAAATTTCGTTTTTAACATTCTTACAACAATGGATTCATTGTGGAAACATTGCATTTTATTTTATACATCATTTAAACTTTTAGAAAAATACCCCTGCGAACAACCTGAAAATTGGAATTTTTTTACATCATTCGATAGGAAAAGTATTGTTTAATCCGGAAACGAAATTTCAGCCGTGCACCGGAATTTAATAAGAAGATACTGCTTGTTTTATGTGTAAAATTTCATTTTAAACCTTTTTACAACAATGGATTCATTGTTGAAACAATGCATTTAGACATATCCCATTCAAACTTTTAGAAAAATACCCCTGCGAACAACTTAAAAATTGGAATTTTTTTACATCATTCGATAGGAAAAGTATTGTTTAATGCGGAAACGAAATTTCAGCCGTGCACCGGAATTTAATAAGAAGATACTGCTTGTTTTATGTGTAAAATTTCATTTTAAACCTTTTTACAACAATGTATTCATTGTTGAAACAATGCATTTAGACATATCCCATTCAAACTTTTAGAAAAATACCCCTGCGAACAACCTAAAAATCAGAATTTTTTTACATCATTCGATAGGGAAAGTATTGTTTAATGCGGAAACGAAATTTCAGCCGTACACCAGAATTTAATATGAAGATACTGCTTGTTTTATGTGTAAAATTTCGTTTTTAACATTCTTACAACAATGGATTCATTGTGGAAACATTGCATTTTATTTTATACATCATTTAAACTTTTAGAAAAATACCCCTGCGAACAACCTGAAAATTGGAATTTTTTTACATCATTCGATAGGAAAAGTATTGTTTAATCCGGAAACGAAATTTCAGCCGTGCACCGGAATTTAATAAGAAGATACTGCTTGTTTTATGTGTAAAATTTCATTTTAAACCTTTTTACAACAATGGATTCATTGTTGAAACAATGCATTTAGACATATCCCATTCAAACTTTTAGAAAAATACCCCTGCGAACAACTTAAAAATTGGAATTTTTTTACATCATTCGATAGGAAAAGTATTGTTTAATGCGGAAACGAAATTTCAGCCGTGCACCGGAATTTAATAAGAAGATACTGCTTGTTTTATGTGTAAAATTTCATTTTAAACCTTTTTACAACAATGTATTCATTGTTGAAACAATGCATTTAGACATATCCCATTCAAACTTTTAGAAAAATACCCCTGCGAACAACCTAAAAATCAGAATTTTTTTACATCATTCGATAGGAAAAGTATTGTTTAATCCGGAAACGAAATTTCAGCCGTGCACCGGAATTTAATAAGAAGATACTGCTTGTTTTATGTGTAAAATTTCATTTTAAACCTTTTTGCAACAATGGATTCATTGTTGAAACAATGCATTTAGATAAATCTCATTTAAACTTTTAAAAAAATACGCCTGCGAACAACCTAAAAATCGGAATTTTTTTACATCATTCGATAGGAAAAGTATTGTTTAATCCGGAAACGAAATTTTAGCCGTGCACCGGAATTTAATAAGAAGATACTGCTGGTTTAATATGTAAAATTTCATTTTAAACATTTTTACAACAATGGATTCATTGTTGAAACAATGCATTTAGATATATTTCGTTTAAACTTTTAGAAAAATACCATTGCGAACAACCTAAAAATCGGAATCTTTTTACATCATTCGATAGGAAAAGTATTGTTTAATCCGGAAACGAAATTTCAGCCGTGCACAGGAATTTAATAAGAAGATACGGCTTGTTTTATGTGTAAAATTTCATTTTAAACCTTTTTACAACAATGGATTCATTGTTGAAACAATGCATTCAGATTATCTCATTTAAACGTTTAGAAAAATACCCCTGCGAACAACCTGAAAATTGGAATTTTTTTACATCATTCCATAGAAAAAGTATTGATTTATTCGGAAACGAAATTTCAGCCGTACACCAGAATTTAATATGAAGATACTGCTTGTTTTATGTGTAAAATTTCGTTTTTAACATTCTGACAACAATGGATTCATTGTGGAAACATTGCATTTTATTTTATACATCATTTAAACTTTTAGAAAAATACCCCAGCGAACAACCTGAAAATTGGAATTTTTTTACATCATTCGATAGGAAAAGTAATTTTTAATCCGGAAACGAAATTTCAGCCGTGCACCGGAATTTAATAAGATGATACTGCTTGTTTTATGTGTAAAATTTCATTTTAAACCTTTTTACAACAATGGATTCATTGTTGAAACAATAAAACGAAATTTCAGCCGTGCACCGGAATTTAATAAGAAGATACTGCTTGTTTTATGTGTAAAATTTCATTTTAAACCTTTTTACAACAATGGATTCATTGTTGAAACAATGCATTTAGACATATCCCATTCAAACTTTTAGAAAAATACCCCTGCGAACAACCTAAAAATCGGAATTTTTTTACATCATTCGATAGGAAAAGTATTGTTTAATCCGGAAACGAAATTTCAGCCGTGCACCGGAATTTAATAAGAAGATACTGCTTGTTTTATGTGTAAAATTTCATTTTAAACCTTTTTACAACAATGGATTCATTGTTGAAACAATGCATTCAGATTATCTCATTTAAACGTTTAGAAAAATACCCCTGCGAACAACCTGAAAATTGCAATTTTTTTACATCATTCCATAGAAAAAGTATTGATTTATTCGGAAACGAAATTTCAGCCGCACACCAGATTTTAATATGAAGATACTGCTTGTTTTATGTGTAAAATTTCTTTTTTAACATTCTTACAACAATGGATTCATTGTGGAAACATTGCATTTTATTTTATACATCATTTAAACTTTTAGAAAAATACCCCTGCGAACAACCTGAAAATTGGAATTTTTTTACATCATTCGATAGGAAAAGTATTGTTTAATCCGGAAACGAAATTTCAGCCGTGCACCGGAATTTAATAAGAAGATACTGCTTGTTTTATGTGTAAAATTTCATTTTAAACCTTTTTACAACAATGGATTCATTGTTGAAACAATGCATTTAGACATATCCCATTCAAACTTTTAGAAAATACCCCTGCGAACAAACTAAAAATCGGAATTTTTTTACATCATTCGATAGGAAAAGTATTGTTTAATCCGGAAACGAAATTTCAGCCGTGCACCGGAATTTAATAAGAAGATACTGCTTGTTTTATGTGTAAAATTTCATTTTAAACCTTTTTACAACAATGGATTCATTGTTGAAACAATGCATTCAGATTATCTCACTTAAACGTTTAGAAAAATACCCCTGCGAACAACCTGAAAATTGGAATTTTTTTACATCATTCCATAGAAAAAGTATTGATTTATTTGGAAACGAAATTTCAGCCGTACACCAGAATTTAATATGAAGATACTGCTTGTTTTATGTGTAAAATTTCGTTTTTAACATTCTTACAACAATGGATTCATTGTGGAAACATTGCATTTTATTTTATACATCATTTAAACTTTTAGAAAAATACCCCTGCGAACAACCTGAAAATTGGAATTTTTTTACATCATTCGATAGGAAAAGTATTGTTTAATCCGGAAACGAAATTTCAGCCGTGCACCGGAATTTAATAAGAAGATACTGCTTGTTTTATGTGTAAAATTTCATTTTAAACCTTTTTACAACAATGGATTCATTGTTGAAACAATGCATTTACACATATCCCTTTCAAACTTTTAGAAAAATACCCCTGCGAACAACCTAAAAATCAGAATTTTTTTACATCATTCGATAGGAAAAGTATTGTTTAATCCGGAAACGAAATTTCAGCCGTGCACCGGAATTTAATAAGATGATACTGCTTGTTTTATGTGTAAAATTTCATTTTAAACCTTTTTACAACAATGGATTCATTGTTGGAACAATAAAACGAAATTTCAGCCGTGCACCGGAATTTAATAAGAAGATACTGCTTGTTTTATGTGTAAAATTTCATTTTAAACCTTTTTACAACAATGGATTCATTGTTGAAACAATGCATTTAGACATATCCCATTCAAACTTTTAGAAAAATACCCCTGCGAACAACCTAAAAATCGGCATTTTTTTACATCATTCGATAGGAAAAGTATTGTTTAATCCGGAAACGAAATTTCAGCCGTGCACCGGAATTTAATAAGAAGATACTGCTTGTTTTATGTGTAAAATTTCATTTTAAACCTTTTTACAACAATGGATTCATTGTTGAAACAATGCATTTAGACATATCCCATTCAAACTTTTAGAAAAATACCCCTGCGAACAACCTAAAAATTGGAATTTTTTTACATCATTCGATAGGAAAAGTATTGTTTAATCCGGAAACGAAATTTCAGCCGTGCACCGGAATTTAATAAGAAGATACTGCTTGTTTTATGTGTAAAATTTCATTTTAAACCTTTTTACAACAATGGATTCATTGTTGAAACAATGCATTCAGATTATCTCATTTAAACGTTTAGAAAAATACCCCTGCGAACAACCTGAAAATTGGAATTTTTTTACATCATTCCATAGAAAAAGTATTGATTTATTCGGAAACGAAATTTCAGCCGCACACCAGATTTTAATATGAAGATACTGCTTGTTTTATGTGTAAAATTTCGTTTTTAACATTCTTACAACAATGGATTCATTGTGGAAACATTGCATTTTATTTTATACATCATTTAAACTTTTAGAAAAATACCCCTGCGAACAACCTGAAAATTGGAATTTTTTTACATCATTCGATAGGAAAAGTATTGTTTAATCCGGAAACGAAATTTCAGCCGTGCACCGGAATTTAATAAGAAGATACTGCTTGTTTTATGTGTAAAATGTCATTTTAAACCTTTTTACAACAATGGATTCATTGTTGAAACAATGCATTTAGACATATCCCATTCAAACTTTTAGAAAATACCCCTGCGAACAAACTAAAAATCGGAATTTTTTTACATCATTCGATAGGAAAAGTATTGTTTAATCCGGAAACGAAATTTCAGCCGTGCACCGGAATTTAATATGAAGATACTGCTTGTTTTATGTGTAAAATTTCATTTTAAACCTTTTTACAACAATGGATTCATTGTTGAAACAATGCATTCAGATTATCTCACTTAAACGTTTAGAAAAATACCCCTGCGAACAACCTGAAAATTGGAATTTTTTTACATCATTCCATAGAAAAAGTATTGATTTATTTGGAAACGAAATTTCAGCCGTACACCAGAATTTAATATGAAGATACTGCTTGTTTTATGTGTAAAATTTCGTTTTTAACATTCTTACAACAATGGATTCATTGTGGAAACATTGCATTTTATTTTATACATCATTTAAACTTTTAGAAAAATACCCCTGCGAACAACCTGAAAATTGGAATTTTTTTACATCATTCGATAGGAAAAGTATTGTTTAATCCGGAAACGAAATTTCAGCCGTGCACCGGAATTTAATAAGAAGATACTGCTTGTTTTATGTGTAAAATTTCATTTTAAACCTTTTTACAACAATGGATTCATTGTTGAAACAATGCATTTACACATATCCCTTTCAAACTTTTAGAAAAATACCCCTGCGAACAACCTAAAAATGAGAATTTTTTTACATCATTCGATAGGAAAAGTATTGTTTAATCCGGAAACGAAATTTCAGCCGTGCACCGGAATTTAATAAGAAGATACTGCTTGTTTTATGTGTAAAGTTTCATTTTAAACCTTTTTACAACAATGGATTCATTGTTGAAACAATGAAACGAAATTTCAGCCGTGCACCGGAATTTAATAAGAAGATACTGCTTGTTTTATGTGTAAAATTTCATTTTAAACCTTTTTACAACAATGTATTCATTGTTGAAACAATGCATTTAGACATATCCCATTCAAACTTTTAGAAAAATACCCCTGCGAACAACCTAAAAATCGGAATTTTTTTACATCATTCGATAGGAAAAGTATTGATTAATCCGGAAACGAAATTTCAGCCGTGCACCGGAATTTAATAAGAAGATACTGCTTGTTTTTTGTGTAAAATTTCATTTTAAACCTTTTTACAACAATGAATTCATTGTTGAAACAATGCATTTAGACATATCCCATTCAAACTTTTAGAAAAATACCCCTGCGAACAACCTAAAAATCGGAATTTTTTTACATCATTCTATGGGAAAAGTATTGTTTAATCCGGAAACGAAATTTCAGCCGTGCACCGGAATTTAATAAGAAGATACTGCTTGTTTTATGTGTAAAATTTCATTTTATACCTTTTTACAACAATGGATTCATTGTTGAAACAATGTATTTAGACATACCCCATTCAAACTTTTAGAAAAATACCCCTGCGAACAACCTAAAAATCGGCATTTTTTTACATCATTCGATAGGAAAAGTATTGTTTAATCCGGAAACGAAATTTCAGCCGTGCACCGGAATTTAATAAGAAGATACTGCTTGTTTTATGTGTAAAATTTCATTTTAAACATTTTTACAACAATGGATTCATTGTGGAAACATTGCATTTTATTTTATACATCATTTAAACTTTTAGAAAAATACCCCAACGAACAACCTGAAAATTGGAATTTTTTTACATCACTCCATAGGAAAAGTATTGTTTAATCCGGAAACGAAATTTCAGCCGTGCACCGGAATTTAATAAGAAGATACTGCTTGTTTTATGTGTAAAATTTCATTTTAAACCTTTTTACAACAATGGATTCATTGTTGAAACAATGCATTTAGATATATCTCATTTAAACTTTTAGAAAAATACCCCTGCGAACAACCTAAAAATCGGAATTTTTTTACATCATTCGATAGGAAAAGTATTGTTTAATCCGGAAACGAAATTTCAGCCGTGCACCGGAATTTAATAAGAAGATACTGCTTGTTTTATGTGTAAAATTTCATTTTAAACCTTTTTACAACAATGGATTCATTGTTGAAACAATGCGTCAGATTATCTCATTTAAACGTTTAGAAAAATACCCCTGCGAACAACCTGAAAATTGGAATTTTTTTACATCATTCGATAGGAAAAGTATTGTTTAATCCGGAAACGAAATTTCAGCCGTGCACCGGAATTTAATAAGAAGATACTGCTTGTTTTATGTGTAAAATTTCATTTTAAACCTTTTTACAACAATGGATTCATTGTTGAAACAATGCATTTAGATATATCTCATTCAAACTTTTAGAAAAATACCCCTGCAAACAACCTAAAAATCGGAATTTTTTTACATCATTCGATAGGAAAAGTATTGTTTAATCCGGAAACGAAATTTCAGCCGTGCACCGGAATTTAATAAGAAGATACTGCTTGTTTTATGTGTAAAATTTCATTTTAAACCTTTTTACAACAATGGATTCATTGTTGAAACAATGCATTCAGATTATCTCATTTAAACGTTTAGAAAAATACCCCTGCGAACAACCTGAAAATTGGAATTTTTTTACATCATTCCATAGAAAAAGTATTGATTTATTCGGAAACGAAATTTCAGCCGTACACCAGAATTTAATATGAAGATACTGCTTGTTTTATGTGTAAAATTTCGTTTTAACATTCTTACAACAATGGATTCATTGTGGAAACATTGCATTTTATTTTATACATCATTTAAACTTTTAGAAAAATACCCCTGCGAACAACCTGAAAATTGGAATTTTTTTACATCATTCGATAGGAAAAGTATTGTTTAATCCGGAAACGAAATTTCAGCCGTGCACCGGAATTTAATAAGAAGATACTGCTTGTTTTATGTGTAAAATTTCATTTTAAACCTTTTTACAACAATGGATTCATTGTTGAAACAATGCATTTAGACATATCCCATTCAAACTTTTAGAAAAATACCCCTGCGAACAACTTAAAAATTGGAATTTTTTTACATCATTCGATAGGAAAAGTATTGTTTAATGCGGAAACGAAATTTCAGCCGTGCACCGGAATTTAATAAGAAGATACTGCTTGTTTTATGTGTAAAATTTCATTTTAAACCTTTTTACAACAATATATTCATTGTTGAAACAATGCATTTAGACATATCCCATTCAAACTTTTAGAAAAATACCCCTGCGAACAACCTAAAAATCAGAATTTTTTTACATCATTCGATAGGAAAAGTATTGTTTAATGCGGAAACGAAATTTCAGCCGTACACCAGAATTTAATATGAAGATACTGCTTGTTTTATGTGTAAAATTTCGTTTTTAACATTCTTACAACAATGGATTCATTGTGGAAACATTGCATTTTATTTTATACATCATTTAAACTTTTAGAAAAATACCCCTGCGAACAACCTGAAAATTGGAATTTTTTTACATCATTCGATAGGAAAAGTATTGTTTAATCCGGAAACGAAATTTCAGCCGTGCACCGGAATTTAATAAGAAGATACTGCTTGTTTTATGTGTAAAATTTCATTTTAAACCTTTTTACAACAATGGATTCATTGTTGAAACAATGAAACGAAATTTCAGCCGTGCACCGGAATTTAATAAGAAGATACTGCTTGTTTTATGTGTAAAATTTCATTTTAAACCTTTTTACAACAATGGATTCATTCTTGAAACAATGCATTTAGACATATCCCATTCAAACTTTTAGAAACATACCCCTGCGAACAACCTAAAAATCGGAATTTTTTTACATCATTCGATAGGAAAAGTATTGTTTAATCCGGAAACGAAATTTCAGCCGTGCACCGGAATTTAGTAAGAAGATACTGCTTGTTTTATGTGTAAAATTTCATTTTAAACCTTTTTACAACAATGGATTCATTGTTGAAACAATGCATTTAGACATATCCCATTCAAACTTTTAGAAAAATACCCCTGCGAACAACCTAAAAATCGGAATTTTTTTACATCATTCGATAGGAAAAGTATTGTTTAATCCGGAAACGAAATTTCAGCCATGCACCGGAATTTAATAAGAAGATACTGCTTGTTTTATGTGTAAAATTTCATTTTAAACCTTTTTACAACAATGGATTCATTGTTGAAACAATGCATTCAGATTATCTCATTTAAACGTTTAGAAAAATACCCCTGCGAACAACCTGAAAATTGGAATTTTTTTACATCATTCCATAGAAAAAGTATTGATTTATTCGGAAACGAAATTTCAGCCGTACACCAGAATTTAATATGAAGATACTGCTTGTTTTATGTGTAAAATTTCGTTTTTAACATTCTTACAACAATGGATTCATTGTGGAAACATTGCATTTTATTTTATACATCATTTAAACTTTTAGAAAAATACCCCTGCGAACAACCTGAAAATTGGAATTTTTTTACATCATTCGATAAGAAAATTATTGTTTAATCCGGAAACGAAATTTCAGCCGTGCACCGGAATTTAATAAGAAGATACTGCTTGTTTTATGTGTAAAATTTCATTTTAAACCTTTTTACAACAATGGATTCATTGTTGAAACAATGCATTTAGACATATCCCATTCAAACTTTTAGAAAAATACCCCTGAGAACAACTTAAAAATTGGAATTTTTTTACATCATTCGATAGGAAAAGTATTGTTTAATGCGGAAACGAAATTTCAGCCGTGCACCGGAATTTAATAAGAAGATACTGCTTGTTTTATGTGTAAAATTTCATTTTAAACCTTTTTACAACAATGTATTCATTGTTGAAACAATGCATTTAGACATATCCCATTCAAACTTTTAGAAAAATACCCCTGCGAACAACCTAAAAATCAGAATTTTTTTACATCATTCGATAGGAAAAGTATTGTTTAATCCGGAAACGAAATTTCAGCCGTGCACCGGAATTTAATAAGAAGATACTGCTTGTTTTATGTGTAAAATTTCATTTTAAACCTTTTTGCAACAATGGATTCATTGTTGAAACAATGCATTTAGATAAATCTCATTTAAACTTTTAAAAAAATACCCCTTCGAACAACCTAAAAATCGGAATTTTTTTACATCATTCGATAGGAAAAGTATTGTTTAATCCGGAAACGAAATTTTAGCCGTGCACCGGAATTTAATAAGAAGATACTGCTTGTTTAATATGTAAAATTTCATTTTAAACATTTTTACAACAATGGATTCATTGTTGAAACAATGCATTTAGATATATTTCGTTTAAACTTTTAGAAAAATACCATTGCGAACAACCTAAAAATCGGAATTTTTTTACATCATTCGATAGGAAAAGTATTGTTTAATCCGGAAACGAAATTTCAGCCGTGCACAGGAATTTAATAAGAAGATACGGCTTGTTTTATGTGTAAAATTTCATTTTAAACCTTTTTACAACAATGGATTCATTGTTGAAACAATGCATTCAGATTATCTAATTTAAACGTTTAGAAAAATACCCCTGCGAACAACCTGAAAATTGGAATTTTTTTACATCATTCGATAGGAAAAGTATTGTTTAATCCGGAAACGAAATTTCAGCCGTGCACCGGAATTTAATAAGAAGATACTGCTTGTTTTATGTGTAAAATTTCATTTTAAACCTTTTTACAACAATGGATTCATTGTTGAAACAATGCATTTAGATATATCTCATTCAAACTTTTAGAAAAATACCCCTGCAAACAACCTAAAAATCGGAATTTTTTTACATCATTCGATAGGAAAAGTATTGATTTATTCGGAAACGAAATTTCAGCCGTACACCAGAATTTAATATGAAGATACTGCTTGTTTTATGTGTAAAATTTCGTTTTTACCATTCTTACAACAATGGATTCATTGTGGAAACATTGCATTTTATTTTATACATCATTTAAACTTTTAGAAAAATACCCCTGCGAACAACCTGAAAATTGGAATTTTTTTACATCATTCGATAGGAAAAGTATTGTTTAATCCGGAAACGAAATTTCAGCCGTGCACCGGAATTTAATAAGAAGATACTGCTTGTTTTATGTGTAAAATTTCATTTTAAACCTTTTTACAACAATGGATTCATTGTTGAAACAATGCATTTAGATATATCTCATTCAAACTTTTAGAAAAATACCCCTGCAAACAACCTAAAAATCGGAATTTTTTTACATCATTCGATAGGAAAAGTATTGATTTATTCGGAAACGAAATTTCAGCCGTACACCAGAATTTAATATGAAGATACTGCTTGTTTTATGTGTAAAATTTCGTTTTTAACATTCTTACAACAATGGATTCATTGTGGAAACATTGCATTTTATTTTATACATCATTTAAACTTTTAGAAAAATACCCCTGCGAACAACCTGAAAATTGGAATTTTTTTACATCATTCGATAGGAAAAGTATTGTTTAATCCGGAAACGAAATTTCAGCCGTGCACCGGAATTTAATAAGAAGATACTGCTTGTTTTATGTGTAAAATTTCATTTTAAACCTTTTTACAACAATGGATTCATTGTTGAAACAATGCATTTAGACATATCCCATTCAAACTTTTAGAAAAATACCCCTGCGAACAACTTAAAAATTGGAATTTTTTTACATCATTCGATAGGAAAAGTATTGTTTAATGCGGAAACGAAATTTCAGCCGTGCACCGGAATTTAATAAGAAGATACTGCTTGTTTTATGTGTAAAATTTCATTTTAAACCTTTTTACAACAATGTATTCATTGTTGAAACAATGCATTTAGACATATCCCATTCAAACTTTTAGAAAAATACCCCTGCGAACAACCTAAAAATCAGAATTTTTTTACATCATTCGATAGGAAAAGTATTGTTTAATGCGGAAACGAAATTTCAGCCGTACACCAGAATTTAATATGAAGATACTGCTTGTTTTATGTGTAAAATTTCGTTTTTAACATTCTTACAACAATGGATTCATTGTGGAAACATTGCATTTTATTTTATACATCATTTAAACTTTTAGAAAAATACCCCTGCGAACAACCTGAAAATTGGAATTTTTTTACATCATTCGATAGGAAAAGTATTGTTTAATCCGGAAACGAAATTTCAGCCGTGCACAGGAATTTAAAAAGAAGATACTGCTTGTTTTATGTGTAAAATTTCCTTCTTATCCTTTTTACAACAATGGATTCATTGTTGAAACAATGCATTTAAACATATACCATTCAAACTTTTAGAAAAATACCCCTGCGAACAACCTAAAAATTGGAATTTTTTCACATCATTCGATAGGAAAAGTATTGTTTAATCCGGAAACGAAATTTCAGCCGTGCACCGGAATTTAATAAGAAGATACTGCTTGTTTTATGTGTAAAATTTCATTTTAAACCTTTTTGCAACAATGGATTCATTGTTGAAACAATGCATTTAGATAAATCTCATTTAAACTTTTAAAAAAATACCCCTTCGAACAACCTAAAAATCGGAATTTTTTTACATCATTCGATAGGAAAAGTATTGTTTAATCCGGAAACGAAATTTTAGCCGTGCACCGGAATTTAATAAGAAGATACTGCTTGTTTAATATGTAAAATTTCATTTTAAACATTTTTACAACAATGGATTCATTGTTGAAACAATGCATTTAGATATATTTCGTTTAAACTTTTAGAAAAATACCATTGCGAACAACCTAAAAATCGGAATTTTTTTACATCATTCGATAGGAAAAGTATTGTTTAATCCGGAAACGAAATTTCAGCCGTGCACAGGAATTTAATAAGAAGATACGGCTTGTTTTATGTGTAAAATTTCATTTTAAACCTTTTTACAACAATGGATTCATTGTTGAAACAATGCATTCAGATTATCTAATTTAAACGTTTAGAAAAATACCCCTGCGAACAACCTGAAAATTGGAATTTTTTTACATCATTCGATAGGAAAAGTATTGTTTAATCCGGAAACGAAATTTCAGCCGTGCACCGGAATTTAATAAGAAGATACTGCTTGTTTTATGTGTAAAATTTCATTTTAAACCTTTTTACAACAATGGATTCATTGTTGAAACAATGCATTTAGATATATCTCATTCAAACTTTTAGAAAAATACCCCTGCAAACAACCTAAAAATCGGAATTTTTTTACATCATTCGATAGGAAAAGTATTGATTTATTCGGAAACGAAATTTCAGCCGTACACCAGAATTTAATATGAAGATACTGCTTGTTTTATGTGTAAAATTTCGTTTTTACCATTCTTACAACAATGGATTCATTGTGGAAACATTGCATTTTATTTTATACATCATTTAAACTTTTAGAAAAATACCCCTGCGAACAACCTGAAAATTGGAATTTTTTTACATCATTCGATAGGAAAAGTATTGTTTAATCCGGAAACGAAATTTCAGCCGTGCACCGGAATTTAATAAGAAGATACTGCTTGTTTTATGTGTAAAATTTCATTTTAAACCTTTTTACAACAATGGATTCATTGTTGAAACAATGCATTTAGATATATCTCATTCAAACTTTTAGAAAAATACCCCTGCAAACAACCTAAAAATCGGAATTTTTTTACATCATTCGATAGGAAAAGTATTGATTTATTCGGAAACGAAATTTCAGCCGTACACCAGAATTTAATATGAAGATACTGCTTGTTTTATGTGTAAAATTTCGTTTTTAACATTCTTACAACAATGGATTCATTGTGGAAACATTGCATTTTATTTTATACATCATTTAAACTTTTAGAAAAATACCCCTGCGAACAACCTGAAAATTGGAATTTTTTTACATCATTCGATAGGAAAAGTATTGTTTAATCCGGAAACGAAATTTCAGCCGTGCACCGGAATTTAATAAGAAGATACTGCTTGTTTTATGTGTAAAATTTCATTTTAAACCTTTTTACAACAATGGATTCATTGTTGAAACAATGCATTTAGACATATCCCATTCAAACTTTTAGAAAAATACCCCTGCGAACAACTTAAAAATTGGAATTTTTTTACATCATTCGATAGGAAAAGTATTGTTTAATGCGGAAACGAAATTTCAGCCGTGCACCGGAATTTAATAAGAAGATACTGCTTGTTTTATGTGTAAAATTTCATTTTAAACCTTTTTACAACAATGTATTCATTGTTGAAACAATGCATTTAGACATATCCCATTCAAACTTTTAGAAAAATACCCCTGCGAACAACCTAAAAATCAGAATTTTTTTACATCATTCGATAGGAAAAGTATTGTTTAATGCGGAAACGAAATTTCAGCCGTACACCAGAATTTAATATGAAGATACTGCTTGTTTTATGTGTAAAATTTCGTTTTTAACATTCTTACAACAATGGATTCATTGTGGAAACATTGCATTTTATTTTATACATCATTTAAACTTTTAGAAAAATACCCCTGCGAACAACCTGAAAATTGGAATTTTTTTACATCATTCGATAGGAAAAGTATTGTTTAATCCGGAAACGAAATTTCAGCCGTGCACAGGAATTTAATAAGAAGATACTGCTTGTTTTATGTGTAAAATTTCATTTTAAACCTTTTTACAACAATGGATTCATTGTTGAAACAATGAAACGAAATTTCAGCCGTGCACCGGAATTTAATAAGAAGATACTGCTTGTTTTATGTGTAAAATTTCATTTTAAACCTTTTTACAACAATGGATTCATTGTTGAAACAATGCATTTAGACATATCCCATTCAAACTTTTAGAAACATACCCCTGCGAACAACCTAAAAATCGGAATTTTTTTACATCAATCGATAGGAAAAGTATTGTTTAATCCGTAAACGAAATTTCAGCCGTGCACCGGAATTTAGTAAGAAGATACTGCTTGTTTTATGTGTAAAATTTCATTTTAAACCTTTTTACAACAATGGATTCATTGTTGAAACAATGCATTTAGACATATCCCATTCAAACTTTTAGAAAAATACCCCTGCGAACAACCTAAAAATCGGAATTTTTTTACATCATTCGATAGGAAAAGTATTGTTTAATCCGGAAACGAAATTTCAGCCGTGCACCGGAATTTAATAAGAAGATACTGCTTGTTTTATGTGTAAAATTTCATTTTAAACCTTTTTACAACAATGGATTCATTGTTGAAACAATGCATTCAGATTATCTCATTTAAACGTTTAGAAAAATACCCCTGCGAACAACCTGAAAATTGGAATTTTTTTACATCATTCCATAGAAAAAGTATTGATTTATTCGGAAACGAAATTTCAGCCGTACACCAGAATTTAATATGAAGATACTGCTTGTTTTATGTGTAAAATTTCGTTTTTAACATTCTTACAACAATGGATTCATTGTGGAAACATTGCATTTTATTTTATACATCATTTAAACTTTTAGAAAAATACCCCTGCGAACAACCTGAAAATTGGAATTTTTTTACATCATTCGATAGGAAAAGTTTTGTTTAATCCGGAAACGAAATTTCAGCCGTGCACCGGAATTTAATAAGAAGATACTGCTTGTTTTATGTGTAAAATTTCATTTTAAACCTTTTTACAACAATGGATTCATTGTTGAAACAATGCATTTAGACATATCCCATTCAAACTTTTAGAAAAATACCCCTGCGAACAACTTAAAAATTGGAATTTTTTTACATCATTCGATAGGAAAAGTATTGTTTAATGCGGAAACGAAATTTCAGCCGTGCACCGGAATTTAATAAGAAGATACTGCTTGTTTTATGTGTAAAATTTCATTTTAAACCTTTTTACAACAATGTATTCATTGTTGAAACAATGCATTTAGACATATCCCATCCAAACTTTTAGAAAAATACCCCTGCGAACAACCTAAAAATCAGAATTTTTTTACATCATTCGATAGGAAAAGTATTGTTTAATCCGGAAACGAAATTTCAGCCGTGCACCGGAATTTAATAAGAAGATACTGCTTGTTTTATGTGTAAAATTTCATTTTAAACCTTTTTGCAACAATGGATTCATTGTTGAAACAATGCATTTAGATAAATCTCATTTAAACTTTTAAAAAAATACCCCTGCGAACAACCTAAAAATCGGAATTTTTTTACATCATTCGATAGGAAAAGTATTGTTTAATCCGGAAACGAAATTTTAGCCGTGCACCGGAATTTAATAAGAAGATACTGCTTGTTTAATATGTAAAATTTCATTTTAAACATTTTTACAACAATGGATTCATTGTTGAAACAATGCATTTAGATATATTTCGTTTAAACTTTTAGAAAAATACCATTGCGAACAACCTAAAAATCGGAATTTTTTTACATCATTCGATAGGAAAAGTATTGTTTAATCCGGAAACGAAATTTCAGCCGTGCACAGGAATTTAATAAGAAGATACGGCTTGTTTTATGTGTAAAATTTCATTTTAAACCTTTTTACAACAATGGATTCATTGTTGAAACAATGCATTCAGATTATCTCATTTAAACGTTTAGAAAAATACCCCTGCGAACAACCTGAAAATTGGAATTTTTTTACATCATTCCATAGAAAAAGTATTGATTTATTCGGAAACGAAATTTCAGCCGTACACCAGAATTTAATATGAAGATACTGCTTGTTTTATGTGTAAAATTTCGTTTTTAACATTCTTACAACAATGGATTCATTGTGGAAACATTGCATTTTATTTTATACATCATTTAAACTTTTAGAAAAATACCCCTGCGAACAACCTGAAAATTGGAATTTTTTTACATCATTCGATAGGAAAAGTATTGTTTAATCCGGAAACGAAATTTCAGCCGTGCACCGGAATTTAATAAGAAGATACTGCTTGTTTTATGTGTAAAATTTCATTTTAAACCTTTTTACAACAATGGATTCATTGTTGAAAATATGCATTTAGACATATCCCATTCAAACTTTTAGAAAAATACCCCTGCGAACAACTTAAAAATCAGAATTTTTTTACATCATTCGATAGGAAAAGTATTGTTTAACCCGGAAACGAAATTTCAGCCGTGCACCGGAATTTAATAAGAAGATACTGCTTGTTTTATGTGTAAAATTTCATTTTAAACCTTTTTACAACAATGGATTCATTGTTGAAACAATGAAACGAAATTTCAGCCGTGCACCGGAAATTAATAAGAAGATACTGCTTGTTTTATGTGTAAAATTTCATTTTAAACCTTTTTACAACAATGGATTCATTGTTGAAACAATGCATTTAGACATATCCCATTCAAACTTTTAGAAACATACCCCTGCGAACAACCTAAAAATCGGAATTTTTTTACATCATTCGATAGGAAAAGTATTGTTTAATCCGGAAACGAAATTTCAGCCGTGCACCGGAATTTAATAAGAAGATACTGCTTGTTTTATGTGTAAAATTTCATTTTAAACCTTTTTACAACAATGGATTCATTGTTGAAACAATGCATTCAGATTATCTCATTTAAACGTTTAGAAAAATACCCCTGCGAACAACCTGAAAATTGGAATTTTTTTACATCATTCCATAGAAAAAGTATTGATTTATTCGGAAACGAAATTTCAGCCGTACACCAGAATTTAATATGAAGATTCTGCTTGTTTTATGTGTAAAATTTCGTTTTTAACATTCTTACAACAATGGATTCATTGTGGAAACATTGCATTTTATTTTATACATCATTTAAACTTTTAGAAAAATACCCCTGCGAACAACCTGAAAATTGGAATTTTTTTACATCATTCGATAGGAAAAGTATTGTTTAATCCGGAAACGAAATTTCAGCCGTGCACCGGAATTTAATAAGAAGATACTGCTTGTTTTATGTGTAAAATTTCATTTTAAACCTTTTTACAACAATGGATTCATTGTTGAAACAATGCATTTAGACATATCCCATTCAAACTTTTAGAAAAATACCCCTGCGAACAACTTAAAAATTGGAATTTTTTTACATCATTCGATAGGAAAAGTATTGTTTAATGCGGAAACGAAATTTCAGCCGTGCACCGGAATTTAATAAGAAGATACTGCTTGTTTTATGTGTAAAATTTCATTTTAAACCTTTTTACAACAATGTATTCATTGTTGAAACAATGCATTTAGACATATCCCATTCAAACTTTTAGAAAAATACCCCTGCGAACAACCTAAAAATCAGAATTTTTTTACATCATTCGATAGGAAAAGTATTGTTTAATCCGGAAACGAAATTTCAGCCGTGCACCGGAATTTAATAAGAAGATACTGCTTGTTTTATGTGTAAAATTTCATTTTAAACCTTTTTGCAACAATTTATTCATTGTTGAAACAATGCATTTAGATAAATCTCATTTAAACTTTTAAAAAAATACCCCTGCGAACAACCTAAAAATCGGAATTTTTTTACATCATTCGATAGGAAAAGTATTGTTTAATCCGGAATTGAAATTTTAGCCGTGCACCGGAATTTAATAAGAAGATACTGCTTGTTTAATATGTAAAATTTCATTTTAAACATTTTTACAACAATGGATTCATTGTTGAAACAATGCATTTAGATATATTTCGTTTAAACTTTTAGAAAAATACCATTGCGAACAACCTAAAAATCGGAATTTTTTTACATCATTCGATAGGAAAAGTATTGTTTAATCCGGAAACGAAATTTCAGCCGTGCACATTAATTTAATAAGAAGATACGGCTTGTTTTATGTGTAAAATTTCATTTTAAACATTTTTACAACAATGGATTCATTGTTGAAACAATGCATTTAGATATATCTCATTTAAACTTTTTGAAAAATACCCCTGCGAACAACCTAAAAATCGGAATTTTTTTACATCATTCGATAGGAAGAGTATTGTTTAATCCGGACACGAAATTTCAGCCGTGCACCGGAATTTAATAAGAAGATACTGCTTGTTTTATGTGTAAAATTTCATTTTAAACATTTTTACAACAATGGATTCATTGTTGAAACAATGCATTTAGGTATATTTCGTTTAAACTTTTAGAAAAATACCCCTGCGAACAAGCTAAATATCGGAATTTTTTTATATCATTCGATAGGAAAAGTATTGTTTAATCCGGAAACGAAATTTTAGCCGTGCACCGGAATTTAATAAGAAGATACTGCTTGTTTAATATGTAAAATTTCATTTTAAACATTTTTACAACAATGGATTCATTGTTGAAACAATGCATTTAGATATATTTCGTTTAAACTTTTAGAAAAATACCATTGCGAACAACCTAAAAATCGGAATTTTTTTACATCATTCGATAGGAAAAGTATTGTTTAATCCGGAAACGAAATTTCAGCCGTGCACAGGAATTTAATAAGAAGATACGGCTTGTTTTATGTGTAAAATTTCATTTTAAACATTTTTACAACAATGGATTCATTGTTGAAACAATGCATTTAGATATATCTCATTTAAACTTTTTTAAAAATACCCCTGCGAACAACCTAAATATCGGAATTTTTTTACATCATTCGATAGGAAAAGTTTTGTTTAATCCGGAAACGAAATTTCAGCCGTGCACCGGAATTTAATAAGAAGATACTGCTTGTTTTATGTGTAAAATTTCATTTTAAACATTTTTACAACAATGGATTCATTGTGGAAACATTGCATTTTATTTTATACATCATTTAAACTTTTAGAAAAATACCCCTGCGAACAACCTGAAATATGGAATTTTTTTACATCATTCCATAGGAAAAGTATTGTTTAATCCGGAAACGAAATTTCAGCCGAGCACCGGAATTTAATAAGAAGATACTGCTTGTTTTATGTGTAAAATTTCATTTTAAACCTTTTTACAACAATGGATTCATTGTTGAAACAATGCATTCAGATTATCTCATTTAAACGTTTAGAAAAATACCCCTGCGAACAACCTGAAAATTGGAATTTTTTTACATCATTCGATAGGAAAAGTATAGTTTAATCCGGAAACGAAATTTCAGCCGTGCACCGGAATTTAATAAGAAGATACTGCTTGTTTTATGTGTAAAATTTCATTTTAAACCTTTTTACAACAATGGATTCATTGTTGAAACAATGCATTTAGACATATCTCATTCAAACTTTTAGAAAAATACCCCTGCGAACAACCTAAAAATCGGAATTTTTTTACATCATTCGATAGGAAAAGTATTGTTTAATCCGGAAACGAAATTTCAGCCGTGCACCGGAATTTAATAAGAAGATACTGCTTGTTTTATGTGTAAAATTTCATTTTAAACCTTTTTACAACAATGGATTCATTGTTGAAACAATGCATTTAGACATATCTCATTCAAACTTTTAGAAAAATACCCCTGCGAACAACCTGAAAATTGGAATTTTTTTACATCATTCCATAGAAAAAGTATTGATTTATTCGGAAACGAAATTTCAGCCGTACACCAGAATTTAATATGAAGATACTGCTTGTTTTATGTGTAAAATTTCGTTTTTAACATTCTTACAACAATGGATTCATTGTGGAAACATTGCATTTTATATTATACATCATTTAAACTTTTAGAAAAATACCCCTGCGAACAACCTGAAAATTGGAATTTTTTTACATCATTCGATAGGAAAAGTATTGTTTAATCCGGAAACGAAATTTCAGCCGTGCACCGGAATTTAATAAGAAGATACTGCTTGTTTTATGTGTAAAATTTCATTTTAAACCTTTTTACAACAATGGATTCATTTTTGAAACAATGAAACGAAATTTCAGCCGTGCACCGGAATTTAATAAGAAGATACTGCTTGTTTTATGTGTAAAATTTCATTTTAAACCTTTTTACAACAATGGATTCATTGTTGAAACAATGCATTTAGACATATCCCTTTCAAACTTTTAGAAAAATACCCCTGCGAACAACCTAAAAATCAGAATTTTTTTACATCATTCGATAGGAAAAGTATTGTTTAATCCGGAAACGAAATTTCAGCCGTGCACCGGAATTTAATAAGAAGATACTGCTTGTTTTATGTGTAAAATTTCATTTTAAACCTTTTTACAACAATGGATTCATTTTTGAAACAATGAAACGAAATTTCAGCCGTGCACCGGAATTTAATAAGAAGATACTGCTTGTTTTATGTGTAAAATTTCATTTTAAACCTTTTTACAACAATGGATTCATTGTTGAAACAATGCATTTAGACATATCCCATTCAAACTTTTAGAAACATACCCCTGCGAACAACCTAAAAATCGGAATTTTTTTACATCATTCGATAGGAAAAGTATTGTTTAATCCGGAAACGAAATTTCAGCCGTGCACCGGAATTTAGTAAGAAGATACTGCTTGTTTTATGTGTAAAATTTCATTTTAAACCTTTTTACAACAATGGATTCATTGTTGAAACAATGCATTTAGACATATCCCATTCAAACTTTTAGAAAAATACCCCTGCGAACAACCTAAAAATCGGAATTTTTTTACATCATTCGATAGGAAAAGTATTGTTTAATCCGGAAACGAAATTTCAGCCGTGCACCGGAATTTAATAAGAAGATACTGCTTGTTTTATGTGTAAAATTTCATTTTAAACCTTTTTACAACAATGGATTCATTGTTGAAACAATGCATTCAGATTATCTCATTTAAACGTTTAGAAAAATACCCCTGCGAACAACCTGAAAATTGGAATTTTTTTACATCATTCCATAGAAAAAGTATTGATTTATTCGGAAACGAAATTTCAGCCGTACACCAGAATTTAATATGAAGATTCTGCTTGTTTTATGTGTAAAATTTCGTTTTTAACATTCTTACAACAATGGATTCATTGTGGAAACATTGCATTTTATTTTATACATCATTTAAACTTTTAGAAAAATACCCCTGCGAACAACCTGAAAATTGGAATTTTTTTACATCATTCGATAGGAAAAGTATTGTTTAATCCGGAAACGAAATTTCAGCCGTGCACCGGAATTTAATAAGAAGATACTGCTTGTTTTATGTGTAAAATTTCATTTTAAACCTTTTTACAACAATGGATTCATTGTTGAAACAATGCATTTAGACATATCCCATTCAAACTTTTAGAAAAATACCCCTGCGAACAACTTAAAAATTGGAATTTTTTTACATCATTCGATAGGAAAAGTATTGTTTAATGCGGAAACGAAATTTCAGCCGTGCACCGGAATTTAATAAGAAGATACTGCTTGTTTTATGTGTAAAATTTCATTTTAAACCTTTTTACAACAATGTATTCATTGTTGAAACAATGCATTTAGACATATCCCATTCAAACTTTTAGAAAAATACCCCTGCGAACAACCTAAAAATCAGAATTTTTTTACATCATTCGATAGGAAAAGTATTGTTTAATCCGGAAACGAAATTTCAGCCGTGCACCGGAATTTAATAAGAAGATACTGCTTGTTTTATGTGTAAAATTTCATTTTAAACCTTTTTGCAACAATTTATTCATTGTTGAAACAATGCATTTAGATAAATCTCATTTAAACTTTTAAAAAAATACCCCTGCGAACAACCTAAAAATCGGAATTTTTTTACATCATTCGATAGGAAAAGTATTGTTTAATCCGGAATTGAAATTTTAGCCGTGCACCGGAATTTAATAAGAAGATACTGCTTGTTTAATATGTAAAATTTCATTTTAAACATTTTTACAACAATGGATTCATTGTTGAAACAATGCATTTAGATATATTTCGTTTAAACTTTTAGAAAAATACCATTGCGAACAACCTAAAAATCGGAATTTTTTTACATCATTCGATAGGAAAAGTATTGTTTAATCCGGAAACGAAATTTCAGCCGTGCACATTAATTTAATAAGAAGATACGGCTTGTTTTATGTGTAAAATTTCATTTTAAACATTTTTACAACAATGGATTCATTGTTGAAACAATGCATTTAGATATATCTCATTTAAACTTTTTGAAAAATACCCCTGCGAACAACCTAAAAATCGGAATTTTTTTACATCATTCGATAGGAAGAGTATTGTTTAATCCGGACACGAAATTTCAGCCGTGCACCGGAATTTAATAAGAAGATACTGCTTGTTTTATGTGTAAAATTTCATTTTAAACATTTTTACAACAATGGATTCATTGTTGAAACAATGCATTTAGGTATATTTCGTTTAAACTTTTAGAAAAATACCCCTGCGAACAAGCTAAATATCGGAATTTTTTTATATCATTCGATAGGAAAAGTATTGTTTAATCCGGAAACGAAATTTTAGCCGTGCACCGGAATTTAATAAGAAGATACTGCTTGTTTAATATGTAAAATTTCATTTTAAACATTTTTACAACAATGGATTCATTGTTGAAACAATGCATTTAGATATATTTCGTTTAAACTTTTAGAAAAATACCATTGCGAACAACCTAAAAATCGGAATTTTTTTACATCATTCGATAGGAAAAGTATTGTTTAATCCGGAAACGAAATTTCAGCCGTGCACAGGAATTTAATAAGAAGATACGGCTTGTTTTATGTGTAAAATTTCATTTTAAACATTTTTACAACAATGGATTCATTGTTGAAACAATGCATTTAGATATATCTCATTTAAACTTTTTTAAAAATACCCCTGCGAACAACCTAAATATCGGAATTTTTTTACATCATTCGATAGGAAAAGTTTTGTTTAATCCGGAAACGAAATTTCAGCCGTGCACCGGAATTTAATAAGAAGATACTGCTTGTTTTATGTGTAAAATTTCATTTTAAACATTTTTACAACAATGGATTCATTGTGGAAACATTGCATTTTATTTTATACATCATTTAAACTTTTAGAAAAATAACCCTGCGAACAACCTGAAATATGGAATTTTTTTACATCATTCCATAGGAAAAGTATTGTTTAATCCGGAAACGAAATTTCAGCCGAGCACCGGAATTTAATAAGAAGATACTGCTTGTTTTATGTGTAAAATTTCATTTTAAAACTTTTTACAACAATGGATTCATTGTTGAAACAATGCATTCAGATTATCTCATTTAAACGTTTAGAAAAATACCCCTGCGAACAACCTGAAAATTGGAATTTTTTTACATCATTCGATAGGAAAAGTATAGTTTAATCCGGAAACGAAATTTCAGCCGTGCACCGGAATTTAATAAGAAGATACTGCTTGTTTTATGTGTAAAATTTCATTTTAAACCTTTTTACAACAATGGATTCATTGTTGAAACAATGCATTTAGACATATCTCATTCAAACTTTTAGAAAAATACCCCTGCGAACAACCTAAAAATCGGAATTTTTTTACATCATTCGATAGGAAAAGTATTGTTTAATCCGGAAACGAAATTTCAGCCGTGCACCGGAATTTAATAAGAAGATACTGCTTGTTTTATGTGTAAAATTTCATTTTAAACCTTTTTACAACAATGGATTCATTGTTGAAACAATGCATTTAGACATATCTCATTCAAACTTTTAGAAAAATACCCCTGCGAACAACCTGAAAATTGGAATTTTTTTACATCATTCCATAGAAAAAGTATTGATTTATTCGGAAACGAAATTTCAGCCGTACACCAGAATTTAATATGAAGATACTGCTTGTTTTATGTGTAAAATTTCGTTTTTAACATTCTTACAACAATGGATTCATTGTGGAAACATTGCATTTTATATTATACATCATTTAAACTTTTAGAAAAATACCCCTGCGAACAACCTGAAAATTGGAATTTTTTTACATCATTCGATAGGAAAAGTATTGTTTAATCCGGAAACGAAATTTCAGCCGTGCACCGGAATTTAATAAGAAGATACTGCTTGTTTTATGTGTAAAATTTCATTTTAAACCTTTTTACAACAATGGATTCATTTTTGAAACAATGAAACGAAATTTCAGCCGTGCACCGGAATTTAATAAGAAGATACTGCTTGTTTTATGTGTAAAATTTCATTTTAAACCTTTTTACAACAATGGATTCATTGTTGAAACAATGCATTTAGACATATCCCTTTCAAACTTTTAGAAAAATACCCCTGCGAACAACCTAAAAATCAGAATTTTTTTACATCATTCGATAGGAAAAGTATTGTTTAATCCGGAAACGAAATTTCAGCCGTGCACCGGAATTTAATAAGAAGATACTGCTTGTTTTATGTGTAAAATTTCATTTTAAACCTTTTTACAACAATGGATTCATTTTTGAAACAATGAAACGAAATTTCAGCCGTGCACCGGAATTTAATAAGAAGATACTGCTTGTTTTATGTGTAAAATTTCATTTTAAACCTTTTTACAACAATGGATTCATTGTTGAAACAATGCATTTAGACATATCCCATTCAAACTTTTAGAAAAATACCCCTGCGAACAACCTAAAAATCGGAATTTTTTTACATCATTCGATAGGAAAAGTATTGTTTAATCCGGAAACGAAATTTCAGCCGTGCACCGGAATTTAATAAGAAGATACTGCTTGTTTTATGTGTAAAATTTCATTTTAAACCTTTTTACAACAATGGATTCATTGTTGAAACAATGCATTCAGATTATCTCATTTAAACGTTTAGAAAAATACCCCTGCGAACAACCTGAAAATTGGAATTTTTTTACATCATTCCATAGAAAAAGTATTGATTTATTCGGAAACGATATTTCAGCCGTACACCAGAAATTAATATGAAGATACTGCTTGTTTTATGTGTAAAATTTCGTTTTTAACATTCTTACAACAATGGATTCATTGTGGAAACATTACATTTTATTTTATACATCATTTAAACTTTTAGAAAAATACCCCTGCGAACAACCTGAAAATTGGAATTTTTTTACATCATTCGATAGGAAAAGTATTGTTTAATCCGGAAACGAAATTTCAGCCGTGCACCGGAATTTAATAAGAAGATACTGCTTGTTTTATGTGTAAAATTTCATTTTAAACCTTTTTACAACAATGGATTCATTGTTGAAACAATGCATTTAGACATATCCCATTCAAACTTTTAGAAAAATACCCCTGCGAACAAACTAAAAATCGGAATTTTTTTACATCATTCGATAGGAAAAGTATTGTTTAATCCGGAAACGAAATTTCAGCCGTGCACCGGAATTTAATAAGAAGATACTGCTTGTTTTATGTGTAAAATTTCATTTTAAACCTTTTTACAACAATGGATTCATTGTTGAAACAATGCATTTAGACATATCCCATTCAAACTTTTAGAAAAATACCCCTGCGAACAACCTAAAAATTGGAATTTTTTTACATCATTCGATAGGAAAAGTATTGTTTAATGCGGAAACGAAATTTCAGCCGTGCACCGGAATTTAATAAGAAGATACTGCTTGTTTTATGTGTAAAATTTCATTTTAAACCTTTTTACAACAATGGATTCATTGTTGAAACAATGCATTTAGACATATCCCATTCAAACTTTTAGAAAAATACCCCTGCGAACAACCTCAAAAATCGGAATTTTTTTACATCATTCGATAGGAAAAGTATTGTTTAATCCGGAAACGAAATTTCAGCCGTGCACCGGAATTTAATAAGAAGATACTGCTTGTTTTATGTGTAAAATTTCCTTCTTAACCTTTTTACAACAATGGATTCATTGTTGAAAAAATGCATTTAAACATATCCCATTCAAACTTTTAGAAAAATACCCCTGCGAACAACCTAAAAATTGGAATTTTTTTACATCATTCGATAGGAAAAGTATTGTTTAATCCGGAAACGAAATTTCAGCCGTGCACCGGAATTTAATAAGAAGATACTGCTTGTTTTATTTTTAAAATTTCATTTTAAACCTTTTTACAACAATGGATTCATTGTTGAAACAATGCATTTAGACATATCCCATTCAAACTTTTAGAAAAATACCCCTGCGAACAACCTAAAAATCGGAATTTCTTTACATCATTCGATAGGAAAAGTATTGTTTAATTCGGAAACGAAATTTCAGCCGTGCACCCGAATTTAATAAGAAGATACTGCTTGTTTTATGTGTAAAATTTTATTTTAAACCTTTTTACAACAATGTATTCATTGTTGAAACAGTGCATTCAGATTATCTCACTTAAACGTTTAGAAAAATACCCCTGCGAACAACCTGAAAATTGGAATTTTTTTACATCATTCCATAGAAAAAGTATTGATTTATTCGGAAACGAAATTTCAGCCGTACACCAGAATTTATTATGAAGATACTGCTTGTTTTATGTGTAAAATTTCGTTTTTAACATTCTTACAACAATGGATTCATTGTGGAAACATTGCATTTTATTTTATACATCATTTAAACTTTTAGAAAAATACCCCTGCGAACAACCTGAAAATTGGAATTTTTTTACATCATTCGATAGGAAAAGTATTGTTTAATCCGGAAACGAAATTTCAGCCGTGCACCGGAATTTAATAAGAAGATACTGCTTGTTTTATGTGTAAAATTTCATTTTAAACCTTTTTACAACAATGGATTCATTGTTGAAACAATGCATTTAGACATATCCCATTCAAACTTTTAGAAAAATACCCCTGCGAACAACCTAAAAATCAGAATTTTTTTACATCATTCGATAGGAAAAGTATTGTTTAATCCGGAAACGAAATTTCAGCCGTGCACCGGAATTTAATAAGAAGATACTGCTTGTTTTATGTGTAAAGTTTCATTTTAAACCTTTTTACAACAATGGATTCATTGTTGAAACAATGAAACGAAATTTCAGCCGTGCACCGGAATTTAATAAGAAGATACTGCTTGTTTTATGTGTAAAATTTCATTTTAAACCTTTTTACAACAATGGATTCATTGTTGAAACAATGCATTTAGACATATCCCATTCAAACTTTTAGAAAAATACCCCTGCGAACAACCTAAAAATCGGAATTTTTTACATCATTCGATAGGAAAAGTATTGTTTAATCCGGAAACGAAATTTCAGCCGTGCCCCGGAATTTAATAAGAAGATACTGCTTGTTTTATGTGTAAAATTTCATTTTAAACCTTTTTACAACAATGGATTCATTGTTGAAACAATGCATTTAGACATATCCCATTCAAACTTTTAGAAAAATACCCCTGCGAACAACCTAAAAATCGGAATTTTTTTACATCATTCGATAGGAAAAGTATTGTTTAATCCGGAAACGAAATTTCAGCCGTGCACCGGAATTTAATAAGAAGATACTGCTTGTTTTATGTGTAAAATTTCATTTTAAACATTTTTACAACAATGGATTCATTGTGGAAACATTGCATTTTATTTTATACATCATTTAAACTTTTAGAAAAATACCCCTGCGAACAACCTGAAAATTGGAATTTTTTTACATCATTCCATAGGAAAAGTATTGTTTAATCCGGAAACGAAATTTCAGCCGTGCACCGGAATTTAATAAGAAGATACTGCTTGTTTTATGTGTAAAATTTCATTTTAAACCTTTTTACAACAATGGATTCATTGTTGAAACAATGCATTTAGATATATCTCATTTAAACTTTTTGAAAAATACCCCTGCGAACAACCTAAAAATCGGAATTTTTTTACATCATTCGATAGGAAAAGTATTGTTTAATCCGGAAACGAAATTTCAGCCGTGCACCGGAATTTAATAAGAAGATACTGCTTGCTTTATGTGTAAAATTTCATTTTAAACCTTTTTACAACAATGGATTCATTGTTGAAACAATGCATTCAGATTATCTCATTTAAACGTTTAGAAAAATACCCCTGCGAACAACCTGAAAATTGGAATTTTTTTACATCATTCGATAGGAAAAGTATTGTTTAATCCGGAAACGAAATTTCAGCCGTGCACCGGAATTTAATAAGAAGATACTGCTTGTTTTATGTGTAAAATTTCATTTTAAACCTTTTTACAACAATGGATTCATTGTTGAAACAATGCATTTAGACATATCTCATTCAAACTTTTAGAAAAATACCCCTGCGAACAACCTAAAAATCGGAATTTTTTTACATCATTCGATAGGAAAAGTATTGTTTAATCCGGAAACGAAATTTCAGCCGTGCACCGGAATTTAATAAGAAGATACTGCTTGTTTTATGTGTAAAATTTCATTTTAAACCTTTTTACAACAATAGATTCATTGTTGAAACAATGCATTCAGATTATCTCATTTAAACGTTTAGAAAAATACCCCTGCGAACAACCTGAAAATTGGAATTTTTTTACATCATTCCATAGAAAAAGTATTGATTTATTCGGAAACGAAATTTCAGCCGTACACCAGAATTTAATATGAAGATACTGCTTGTTTTATGTGTAGAATTTCGTTTTTAACATTCTTACAACAATGGATTCATTGTGGAAACATTGCATTTTATTTTATACATCATTTAAACTTTTAGTAAAATACCCCTGCGAACAACCTGAAAATTGGAATTTTTTTACATCATTCGATAGGAAAAGTATTGTTTAATCCGGAAACGAAATTTCAGCCGTGCACCGGAATTTAATAAGAAGATACTGCTTGTTTTATGTGTAAAATTTCATTTTAAACCTTTTTACAACAATGGATTCATTGTTGAAACAATGCATTTAGACATATCCCATTCAAACTTTTAGAAAAATACCCCTGCAAACAACCTAAAAATCAGACTTTTTTTACATCATTCGATAGGAAAAGTATTGTTTAATCCGGAAACGAAATTTCAGCCGTGCACCGGAATTTAATAAGAAGATACTGCTTGTTTTATGTGTAAAATTTCATTTTAAACCTTTTTACAACAATGGATTCATTGTTGAAACAATGAAACGAAATTTCAGCCGTGCACCGGAATTTAATAAGAAGATACTGCTTGTTTTATGTGTAAAACTTCATTTTAAACCTTTTTACAACAATGGATTCATTGTTGAAACAATGCATTTAGACATATCCCATTCAAACTTTTAGAAAAATACCCCTGCGAACAACCTAAAAATCGGAATTTTTTTACATCATTCTATAGGAAAAGTATTGTTTAATCCGAAAACGAAATTTCAGCCGTGCACCGGAATTTAGTAAGAAGATACTACTTGTTTTATGTGTAAAATTTCATTTTAAACCTTTTTACAACAATGGATTCATTGTTGAAACAATGCATTTAGACATATCCCATTCAAACTTTTAGAAAAATACCCCTGCGAACAACCTAAAAATCGGAATTTTTTTACATCATTCGATAGGAAAAGTATTGTTTAATCCGGAAACGAAATTTCAGCCGTGCACCGGAATTTAATAAGAAGATACTGCTTGTTTTATGTGTAAAATTTCATTTTAAACCTTTTTACAACAATGGATTCATTGTTGAAACAATGCATTCAGATTATCTCACTTAAACGTTTAGAAAAATACCCCTGCGAACAACCTGAAAATTGGAATTTTTTTACATCATTCCATAGAAAAAGTATTGATTTATTCGGAAACGAAATTTCAGCCGTACACCAGAATTTAATATGAAGATACTGCTTGTTTTATGTGTAAAATTTCGTTTTTAACATTCTTACAACAATGGATTCATTGTGGAAACATTGCATTTTATTTTATACATCATTTAAACTTTTAGAAAAATACCCCTGCGAACAACCTGAAAATTGGAATTTTTTTACATCATTCGATAGGAAAAGTATTGTTTAATCCGGAAACGAAATTTTAGCCGTGCACCGGAATTTAATAAGAAGATACTGCTTGTTTAATATGTAAAATTTCATTTTAAACATTTTTACAACAATGGATTCATTGTTGAAACAATGCATTTAGATATATTTCGTTTAAACTTTTAGAAAAATACCATTGCGAACAACCTAAAAATCGGAATTTTTTTACATCATTCGATAGGAAAAGTATTGTTTAATCCGGAAACGAAATTTCAGCCGTGCACAGGAATTTAATAAGAAGATACGGCTTGTTTTATGTGTAAAATTTCATTTTAAACATTTTTACAACAATGGATTCATTGTTGAAACAATGCATTTAGATATATCTCATTTAAACTTTTTGAAAAATACCCCTGCGAACAACCTAAAAATCGGGATTTTTTTACATCATTCGATAGGAAGAGTATTGTTTAATCCGGACACGAAATTTCAGCCGTGCACCGGAATTTAATAAGAAGATACTGCTTGTTTTATGTGTAAAATTTCATTTTAAACATTTTTACAACAATGGATTCATTGTTGAAACAATGCATTTAGGTATATTTCGTTTAAACTTTTAGAAAAATACCCCTGCGAACAAGCTAAATATCGGAATTTTTTTATATCATTCGATAGGAAAAGTATTGTTTAATCCGGAAACGAAATTTTAGCCGTGCACCGGAATTTAATAAGAAGATACTGCTTGCTTAATATGTAAAATTTCATTTTAAACATTTTTACAACAATGGATTCATTGTTGAAACAATGCATTTAGATATATTTCGTTTAAACTTTTAGAAAAATACCATTGCGAACAACCTAAAAATCGGAATTTTTTTACATCATTCGATAGGAAAAGTATTGTTTAATCCGGAAACGAAATTTCAGCCGTGCACAGGAATTTAATAAGAAGATACGGCTTGTTTTATGTGTAAAATTTCATTTTAAACATTTTTACAACAATGGATTCATTGTGGAAACATTGCATTTTATTTTATACATCATTTAAACTTTTAGAAAAATACCCCTGCGAACAACCTGAAATATGGAATTTTTTTACATCATTCGATAGGAAAAGTATTGTTTAATCCGGAAACGAAATTTCAGCCGTGCACCGGAATTTAATAAGAAGATACTGCTTGTTTTATGTGTAAAATTTCATTTTAAACATTTTTACAACAATGGATTCATTGTTGTTAGAAAAATACCCCTGCGAACAACCTGAAAATTGGAATTTTTTTACATCATTCCATAGAAAAAGTATTGATTTATTCGGAAACGAAATTTCAGCCGTACACCAGAATTTAATATGAAGATACTGCTTGTTTTATGTGTAAAATTTCGTTTTTAACATTCTTACAACAATGGATTCATTTTGGAAACATTGCATTTTATTTTATACATCATTTAAACTTTTAGAAAAATACCCCTGCGAACAACCTGAAAATTGGATTTTTTTTACATCATTCGATAGGAAAAGTATTGTTTAATCCGGAAACGAAATTTCAGCCGTGCACCGGAATTTAATAAGAAGATACTGCTTGTTTTATGTGTAAAATTTCATTTTAAACCTTTTTACAACAATGGATTCATTGTTGAAACAATGCATTTAGACATATCCCATTCAAACTTTTAGAAAAATACCCCTGCAAACAACCTAAAAATCAGAATTTTTTTACATCATTCGATAGGAAAAGTATTGTTTAATCCGGAAACGAAATTTCAGCCGTGCACCGGAATTTAATAAGAAGATACTGCTTGTTTTATGTGTAAAATTTCATTTTAAACCTTTTTACAACAATGGATTCATTGTTGAAACAATGCATTCAGATTATCTCATTTAAACGTTTAGAAAAATACCCCTGCGAACAACCTGAAAATTGGAATTTTTTTACATCATTCCATAGAAAAAGTATTGATTTATTCGGAAACGATATTTCAGCCGTACACCAGAAATTAATATGAAGATACTGCTTGTTTTATGTGTAAAATTTCGTTTTTAACATTCTTACAACAATGGATTCATTGTGGAAACATTACATTTTATTTTATACATCATTTAAACTTTTAGAAAAATACCCCTGCGAACAACCTGAAAATCGGAATTTTTTTACATCATTCTATAGGAAAAGTATTGTTTAATCCGAAAACGAAATTTCAGCCGTGCACCGGAATTTAGTAAGAAGATACTGCTTGTTTTATGTGTAAAATTTCATTTTAAACCTTTTTACAACAATGGATTCATTGTTGAAACAATGCATTTAGACATATCCCATTCAAACTTTTAGAAAAATACCCCTGCGAACAAACTAAAAATCGGAATTTTTTTACATCATTCGATAGGAAAAGTATTGTTTAATCCGGAAACGAAATTTCAGCCGTGCACCGGAATTTAATAAGAAGATACTGCTTGTTTTATGTGTAAAATTTCATTTTAAACCTTTTTACAACAATGGATTCATTGTTGAAACAATGCATTTAGACATATCCCATTCAAACTTTTAGAAAAATACCCCTGCGAACAACCTAAAAATTGGAATTTTTTTACATCATTCGATAGGAAAAGTATTGTTTAATGCGGAAACGAAATTTCAGCCGTGCACCGGAATTTAATAAGAAGATACTGCTTGTTTTATGTGTAAAATTTCATTTTAAACCTTTTTACAACAATGGATTCATTGTTGAAACAATGCATTTAGACATATCCCATTCAAACTTTTAGAAAAATACCCCTGCGAACAACCTCAAAAATCGGATTTTTTTTACATCATTAGATAGGAAAAGTATTGTTTAATCCGGAAACGAAATTTCAGCCGTGCACCGGAATTTAATAAGAAGATACTGCTTGTTTTATGTGTAAAATTTCCTTCTTAACCTTTTTACAACAATGGATTCATTGTTGAAAAAATGCATTTAAACATATCCCATTCAAACTTTTAGAAAAATACCCCTGCGAACAACCTAAAAATTGGAATTTTTTTACATCATTCGATAGGAAAAGTATTGTTTAATCCGGAAACGAAATTTCAGCCGTGCACCGGAATTTAATAAGAAGATACTGCTTGTTTTATTTTTAAAATTTCATTTTAAACCTTTTTACAACAATGGATTCATTGTTGAAACAATGCATTTAGACATATCCCATTCAAACTTTTAGAAAAATACCCCTGCGAACAACCTAAAAATCGGAATTTCTTTACATCATTCGATAGGAAAAGTATTGTTTAATTCGGAAACGAAATTTCAGCCGTGCACCCGAATTTAATAAGAAGATACTGCTTGTTTTATGTGTAAAATTTTATTTTAAACCTTTTTACAACAATGTATTCATTGTTGAAACAGTGCATTCAGATTATCTCACTTAAACGTTTAGAAAAATACCCCTGCGAACAACCTGAAAATTGGAATTTTTTTACATCATTCCATAGAAAAAGTATTGATTTATTCGGAAACGAAATTTCAGCCGTACACCAGAATTTATTATGAAGATACTGCTTGTTTTATGTGTAAAATTTCGTTTTTAACATTCTTACAACAATGGATTCATTGTGGAAACATTGCATTTTATTTTATACATCATTTAAACTTTTAGAAAAATACCCCTGCGAACAACCTGAAAATTGGAATTTTTTTACATCATTCGATAGGAAAAGTATTGTTTAATCCGGAAACGAAATTTCAGCCGTGCACCGGAATTTAATAAGAAGATACTGCTTGTTTTATGTGTAAAATTTCATTTTAAACCTTTTTACAACAATGGATTCATTGTTGAAACAATGCATTTAGACATATCCCATTCAAACTTTTAGAAAAATACCCCTGCGAACAACCTAAAAATCAGAATTTTTTTACATCATTCGATAGGAAAAGTATTGTTTAATCCGGAAACGAAATTTCAGCCGTGCACCGGAATTTAATAAGAAGATACTGCTTGTTTTATGTGTAAAGTTTCATTTTAAACCTTTTTACAACAATGGATTCATTGTTGAAACAATGAAACGAAATTTCAGCCGTGCACCGGAATTTAATAAGAAGATACTGCTTGTTTTATGTGTAAAATTTCATTTTAAACCTTTTTACAACAATGGATTCATTGTTGAAACAATGCATTTAGACATATCCCATTCAAACTTTTAGAAAAATACCCCTGCGAACAACCTAAAAATCGGAATTTTTTACATCATTCGATAGGAAAAGTATTGTTTAATCCGGAAACGAAATTTCAGCCGTGCCCCGGAATTTAATAAGAAGATACTGCTTGTTTTATGTGTAAAATTTCATTTTAAACCTTTTTACAACAATGGATTCATTGTTGAAACAATGCATTTAGACATATCCCATTCAAACTTTCAGAAAAATACCCCTGCGAACAACCTAAAAATCGGAATTTTTTTACATCATTCGATAGGAAAAGTATTGTTTAATCCGGAAACGAAATTTCAGCCGTGCACCGGAATTTAATAAGAAGATACTGCTTGTTTTATGTGTAAAATTTCATTTTAAACATTTTTACAACAATGGATTCATTGTGGAAACATTGCATTTTATTTTATACATCATTTAAACTTTTAGAAAAATACCCCTGCGAACAACCTGAAAATTGGAATTTTTTTACATCATTCCATAGGAAAAGTATTGTTTAATCCGGAAACGAAATTTCAGCCGTGCACCGGAATTTAATAAGAAGATACTGCTTGTTTTATGTGTAAAATTTCATTTTAAACCTTTTTACAACAATGGATTCATTGTTGAAACAATGCATTTAGATATATCTCATTTAAACTTTTTGAAAAATACCCCTGCGAACAACCTAAAAATCGGAATTTTTTTACATCATTCGATAGGAAAAGTATTGTTTAATCCGGAAACGAAATTTCAGCCGTGCACCGGAATTTAATAAGAAGATACTGCTTGCTTTATGTGTAAAATTTCATTTTAAACCTTTTTACAACAATGGATTCATTGTTGAAACAATGCATTCAGATTATCTCATTTAAACGTTTAGAAAAATACCCCTGCGAACAACCTGAAAATTGGAATTTTTTTACATCATTCGATAGGAAAAGTATTGTTTAATCCGGAAACGAAATTTCAGCCGTGCACCGGAATTTAATAAGAAGATACTGCTTGTTTTATGTGTAAAATTTCATTTTAAACCTTTTTACAACAATGGATTCATTGTTGAAACAATGCATTTAGACATATCTCATTCAAACTTTTAGAAAAATACCCCTGCGAACAACCTAAAAATCGGAATTTTTTTACATCATTCGATAGGAAAAGTATTGTTTAATCCGGAAACGAAATTTCAGCCGTGCACCGGAATTTAATAAGAAGATACTGCTTGTTTTATGTGTAAAATTTCATTTTAAACCTTTTTACAACAATAGATTCATTGTTGAAACAATGCATTCAGATTATCTCATTTAAACGTTTAGAAAAATACCCCTGCGAACAACCTGAAAATTGGAATTTTTTTACATCATTCCATAGAAAAAGTATTGATTTATTCGGAAACGAAATTTCAGCCGTACACCAGAATTTAATATGAAGATACTGCTTGTTTTATGTGTAGAATTTCGTTTTTAACATTCTTACAACAATGGATTCATTGTGGAAACATTGCATTTTATTTTATACATCATTTAAACTTTTAGAAAAATACCCCTGCGAACAACCTGAAAATTGGAATTTTTTTACATCATTCGATAGGAAAAGTATTGTTTAATCCGGAAACGAAATTTCAGCCGTGCACCGGAATTTAATAAGAAGATACTGCTTGTTTTATGTGTAAAATTTCATTTTAAACCTTTTTACAACAATGGATTCATTGTTGAAACAATGCATTTAGACATATCCCATTCAAACTTTTAGAAAAATACCCCTGCAAACAACCTAAAAATCAGACTTTTTTTACATCATTCGATAGGAAAAGTATTGTTTAATCCGGAAACGAAATTTCAGCCGTGCACCGGAATTTAATAAGAAGATACTGCTTGTTTTATGTGTAAAATTTCATTTTAAACCTTTTTACAACAATGGATTCATTGTTGAAACAATGAAACGAAATTTCAGCCGTGCACCGGAATTTAATAAGAAGATACTGCTTGTTTTATGTGTAAAACTTCATTTTAAACCTTTTTACAACAATGGATTCATTGTTGAAACAATGCATTTAGACATATCCCATTCAAACTTTTAGAAAAATACCCCTGCGAACAACCTAAAAATCGGAATTTTTTTACATCATTCTATAGGAAAAGTATTGTTTAATCCGAAAACGAAATTTCAGCCGTGCACCGGAATTTAGTAAGAAGATACTACTTGTTTTATGTGTAAAATTTCATTTTAAACCTTTTTACAACAATGGATTCATTGTTGAAACAATGCATTTAGACATATCCCATTCAAACTTTTAGAAAAATACCCCTGCGAACAACCTAAAAATCGGAATTTTTTTACATCATTCGATAGGAAAAGTATTGTTTAATCCGGAAACGAAATTTCAGCCGTGCACCGGAATTTAATAAGAAGATACTGCTTGTTTTATGTGTAAAATTTCATTTTAAACCTTTTTACAACAATGGATTCATTGTTGAAACAATGCATTCAGATTATCTCACTTAAACGTTTAGAAAAATACCCCTGCGAACAACCTGAAAATTGGAATTTTTTTACATCATTCCATAGAAAAAGTATTGATTTATTCGGAAACGAAATTTCAGCCGTACACCAGAATTTAATATGAAGATACTGCTTGTTTTATGTGTAAAATTTCGTTTTTAACATTCTTACAACAATGGATTCATTGTGGAAACATTGCATTTTATTTTATACATCATTTAAACTTTTAGAAAAATACCCCTGCGAACAACCTGAAAATTGGAATTTTTTTACATCATTCGATAGGAAAAGTATTGTTTAATCCGGAAACGAAATTTTAGCCGTGCACCGGAATTTAATAAGAAGATACTGCTTGTTTAATATGTAAAATTTCATTTTAAACATTTTTACAACAATGGATTCATTGTTGAAACAATGCATTTAGATATATTTCGTTTAAACTTTTAGAAAAATACCATTGCGAACAACCTAAAAATCGGAATTTTTTTACATCATTCGATAGGAAAAGTATTGTTTAATCCGGAAACGAAATTTCAGCCGTGCACAGGAATTTAATAAGAAGATACGGCTTGTTTTATGTGTAAAATTTCATTTTAAACATTTTTACAACAATGGATTCATTGTTGAAACAATGCATTTAGATATATCTCATTTAAACTTTTTGAAAAATACCCCTGCGAACAACCTAAAAATCGGGATTTTTTTACATCATTCGATAGGAAGAGTATTGTTTAATCCGGACACGAAATTTCAGCCGTGCACCGGAATTTAATAAGAAGATACTGCTTGTTTTATGTGTAAAATTTCATTTTAAACATTTTTACAACAATGGATTCATTGTTGAAACAATGCATTTAGGTATATTTCGTTTAAACTTTTAGAAAAATACCCCTGCGAACAAGCTAAATATCGGAATTTTTTTATATCATTCGATAGGAAAAGTATTGTTTAATCCGGAAACGAAATTTTAGCCGTGCACCGGAATTTAATAAGAAGATACTGCTTGCTTAATATGTAAAATTTCATTTTAAACATTTTTACAACAATGGATTCATTGTTGAAACAATGCATTTAGATATATTTCGTTTAAACTTTTAGAAAAATACCATTGCGAACAACCTAAAAATCGGAATTTTTTTACATCATTCGATAGGAAAAGTATTGTTTAATCCGGAAACGAAATTTCAGCCGTGCACAGGAATTTAATAAGAAGATACGGCTTGTTTTATGTGTAAAATTTCATTTTAAACATTTTTACAACAATGGATTCATTGTGGAAACATTGCATTTTATTTTATACATCATTTAAACTTTTAGAAAAATACCCCTGCGAACAACCTGAAATATGGAATTTTTTTACATCATTCGATAGGAAAAGTATTGTTTAATCCGGAAACGAAATTTCAGCCGTGCACCGGAATTTAATAAGAAGATACTGCTTGTTTTATGTGTAAAATTTCATTTTAAACATTTTTACAACAATGGATTCATTGTTGTTAGAAAAATACCCCTGCGAACAACCTGAAAATTGGAATTTTTTTACATCATTCCATAGAAAAAGTATTGATTTATTCGGAAACGAAATTTCAGCCGTACACCAGAATTTAATATGAAGATACTGCTTGTTTTATGTGTAAAATTTCGTTTTTAACATTCTTACAACAATGGATTCATTTTGGAAACATTGCATTTTATTTTATACATCATTTAAACTTTTAGAAAAATACCCCTGCGAACAACCTGAAAATTGGATTTTTTTTACATCATTCGATAGGAAAAGTATTGTTTAATCCGGAAACGAAATTTCAGCCGTGCACCGGAATTTAATAAGAAGATACTGCTTGTTTTATGTGTAAAATTTCATTTTAAACCTTTTTACAACAATGGATTCATTGTTGAAACAATGCATTTAGACATATCCCATTCAAACTTTTAGAAAAATACCCCTGCAAACAACCTAAAAATCAGAATTTTTTTACATCATTCGATAGGAAAAGTATTGTTTAATCCGGAAACGAAATTTCAGCCGTGCACCGGAATTTAATAAGAAGATACTGCTTGTTTTATGTGTAAAATTTCATTTTAAACCTTTTTACAACAATGGATTCATTGTTGAAACAATGAAACGAAATTTCAGCCGTGCACCGGAATTTAATAAGAAGATACTGCTTGTTTTATGTGTAAAACTTCATTTTAAACCTTTTTACAACAATGGATTCATTGTTGAAACAATGCATTTAGACATATCCCATTCAAACTTTTAGAAAAATACCCCTGCGAACAACCTAAAAATCGGAATTTTTTTACATCATTCGATAGGAAAAGTATTGTTTAATCCGGAAACGAAATTTCAGCCGTGCACCGGAATTTAGTAAGAAGATACTACTTGTTTTATGTGTAAAATTTCATTTTAAACCTTTTTACAACAATGGATTCATTGTTGAAACAATGCATTTAGACATATCCCATTCAAACTTTTAGAAAAATACCCCTGCGAACAACCTAAAAATCGGAATTTTTTTACATCATTCGATAGGAAAAGTATTGTTTAATCCGGAAACGAAATTTCAGCCGTGCACCGGAATTTAATAAGAAGATACTGCTTGTTTTATGTGTAAAATTTCATTTTAAACCTTTTTACAACAATGGATTCATTGTTGAAACAATGCATTCAGATTATCTCACTTAAACGTTTAGAAAAATACCCCTGCGAACAACCTGAAAATTGGAATTTTTTTACATCATTCCATAGAAAAAGTATTGATTTATTCGGAAACGAAATTTCAGCCGTACACCAGAATTTAATATGAAGATACTGCTTGTTTTATGTGTAAAATTTCGTTTTTAACATTCTTACAACAATGGATTCATTGTGGAAACATTGCATTTTATTTTATACATCATTTAAACTTTTAGAAAAATACCCCTGCGAACAATCTGAAAATTGGAATTTTTTTACATCATTCGATAGGAAAAGTATTGTTTAATCCGGAAACGAAATTTTAGCCGTGCACCGGAATTTAATAAGAAGATACTGCTTGTTTAATATGTAAAATTTCATTTTAAACATTTTTACAACAATGGATTCATTGTTGAAACAATGCATTTAGATATATTTCGTTTAAACTTTTAGAAAAATACCATTGCGAACAACCTAAAAATCGGAATTTTTTTACATCATTCGATAGGAAAAGTATTGTTTAATCCGGAAACGAAATTTCAGCCGTGCACAGGAATTTAATAAGAAGATACGGCTTGTTTTATGTGTAAAATTTCATTTTAAACATTTTTACAACAATGGATTCATTGTTGAAACAATGCATTTAGATATATCTCATTTAAACTTTTTGAAAAATACCCCTGCGAACAACCTAAAAATCGGGATTTTTTTACATCATTCGATAGGAAGAGTATTGTTTAATCCGGACACGAAATTTCAGCCGTGCACCGGAATTTAATAAGAAGATACTGCTTGTTTTATGTGTAAAATTTCATTTTAAACCTTTTTACAACAATGGATTCATTGTTGAAACAATGCATTCAGATTATCTCACTTAAACGTTTAGAAAAATACCCCTGCGAACAACCTGAAAATTGGAATTTTTTTACATCATTCCATAGAAAAAGTATTGATTTATTCGGAAACGAAATTTCAGCCGTACACCAGAATTTAATATGAAGATACTGCTTGTTTTATGTGTAAAATTTCGTTTTTAACATTCTTACAACAATGGATTCATTGTGGAAACATTGCATTTTATTTTATACATCATTTAAACTTTTAGAAAAATACCCCTGCGAACAACCTGAAAATTGGAATTTTTTTACATCATTCGATAGGAAAAGTATTGTTTAATCCGGAAACGAAATTTTAGCCGTGCACCGGAATTTAATAAGAAGATACTGCTTGTTTAATATGTAAAATTTCATTTTAAACATTTTTACAACAATGGATTCATTGTTGAAACAATGCATTTAGATATATTTCGTTTAAACTTTTAGAAAAATACCATTGCGAACAACCTAAAAATCGGAATTTTTTTACATCATTCGATAGGAAAAGTATTGTTTAATCCGGAAACGAAATTTCAGCCGTGCACAGGAATTTAATAAGAAGATACGGCTTGTTTTATGTGTAAAATTTCATTTTAAACATTTTTACAACAATGGATTCATTGTTGAAACAATGCATTTAGATATATCTCATTTAAACTTTTTGAAAAATACCCCTGCGAACAACCTAAAAATCGGGATTTTTTTACATCATTCGATAGGAAGAGTATTGTTTAATCCGGACACGAAATTTCAGCCGTGCACCGGAATTTAATAAGAAGATACTGCTTGTTTTATGTGTAAAATTTCATTTTAAACATTTTTACAACAATGGATTCATTGTTGAAACAATGCATTTAGGTATATTTCGTTTAAACTTTTAGAAAAATACCCCTGCGAACAAGCTAAATATCGGAATTTTTTTATATCATTCGATAGGAAAAGTATTGTTTAATTCGGAAACGAAATTTTAGCCGTGCACCGGAATTTAATAAGAAGATACTGCTTGCTTAATATGTAAAATTTCATTTTAAACATTTTTACAACAATGGATTCATTGTTGAAACAATGCATTTAGATATATTTCGTTTAAACTTTTAGAAAAATACCATTGCGAACAACCTAAAAATCGGAATTTTTTTACATCATTCGATAGGAAAAGTATTGTTTAATCCGGAAACGAAATTTCAGCCGTGCACAGGAATTTAATAAGAAGATACGGCTTGTTTTATGTGTAAAATTTCATTTTAAACATTTTTACAACAATGGATTCATTGTGGAAACATTGCATTTTATTTTATACATCATTTAAACTTTTAGAAAAATACCCCTGCGAACAACCTGAAATATGGAATTTTTTTACATCATTCGATAGGAAAAGTATTGTTTAATCCGGAAACGAAATTTCAGCCGTGCACCGGAATTTAATAAGAAGATACTGCTTGTTTTATGTGTAAAATTTCATTTTAAACATTTTTACAACAATGGATTCATTGTTGAAACAATGCAAACAGATTATCTCATTTAAACGTTTAGAAAAATACCCCTGCGAACAACCTGAAAATTGGAATTTTTTTACATCATTCCATTGAAAAAGTATTGATTTATTCGGAAACGAAATTTCAGCCGTACACCAGAATTTAATATGAAGATACTGCTTGTTTTATGTGTAAAATTTCGTTTTTAACATTCTTACAACAATGGATTCATTTTGGAAACATTGCATTTTATTTTATACATCATTTAAACTTTTAGAAAAATACCCCTGCGAACAACCTGAAAATTGGATTTTTTTTACATCATTCGATAGGAAAAGTATTGTTTAATCCGGAAACGAAATTTCAGCCGTGCACCGGAATTTAATAAGAAGATACTGCTTGTTTTATGTGTAAAATTTCATTTTAAACCTTTTTACAACAATGGATTCATTGTTGAAACAATGCATTTAGACATATCCCATTCAAACTTTTAGAAAAATACCCCTGCAAACAACCTAAAAATCAGAATTTTTTTACATCATTCGATAGGAAAAGTATTGTTTAATCCGGAAACGAAATTTCAGCCGTGCACCGGAATTTAATAAGAAGATACTGCTTCTTTTATGTGTAAAATTTCATTTTAAACCTTTTTACAACAATGGATTCATTGTTGAAACAATGAAACGAAATTTCAGCCGTGCACCGGAATTTAATAAGAAGATACTGCTTGTTTTATGTGTAAAACTTCATTTTAAACCTTTTTACAACAATGGATTCATTGTTGAAACAATGCATTTAGACATATCCCATTCAAACTTTTAGAAAAATACCCCTGCGAACAACCTAAAAATCGGAATTTTTTTACATCATTCGATAGGAAAAGTATTGTTTAATCCGGAAACGAAATTTCAGCCGTGCACCGGAATTTAGTAAGAAGATACTACTTGTTTTATGTGTAAAATTTCATTTTAAACCTTTTTACAACAATGGATTCATTGTTGAAACAATGCATTTAGACATATCCCATTCAAACTTTTAGAAAAATACCCCTGCGAACAACCTAAAAATCGGAATTTTTTTACATCATTCGATAGGAAAAGTATTGTTTAATCCGGAAACGAAATTTCAGCCGTGCACCGGAATTTAATAAGAAGATACTGCTTGTTTTATGTGTAAAATTTTATTTTAAACCTTTTTACAACAATGGATTCATTGTTGAAACAATGCATTCAGATTATCTCACTTAAACGTTTAGAAAAATACCCCTGCGAACAACCTGAAAATTGGAATTTTTTTACATCATTCCATAGAAAAAGTATTGATTTATTCGGAAACGAAATTTCAGCCGTACACCAGAATTTAATATGAAGATACTGCTTGTTTTATGTGTAAAATTTCGTTTTTAACATTCTTACAACAATGGATTCATTGTGGAAACATTGCATTTTATTTTATACATCATTTAAACTTTTAGAAAAATACCCCTGCGAACAATCTGAAAATTGGAATTTTTTTACATCATTCGATAGGAAAAGTATTGTTTAATCCGGAAACGAAATTTTAGCCGTGCACCGGAATTTAATAAGAAGATACTGCTTGTTTAATATGTAAAATTTCATTTTAAACATTTTTACAACAATGGATTCATTGTTGAAACAATGCATTTAGATATATTTCGTTTAAACTTTTAGAAAAATACCATTGCGAACAACCTAAAAATCGGAATTTTTTTACATCATTCGATAGGAAAAGTATTGTTTAATCCGGAAACGAAATTTCAGCCGTGCACAGGAATTTAATAAGAAGATACGGCTTGTTTTATGTGTAAAATTTCATTTTAAACATTTTTACAACAATGGATTCATTGTTGAAACAATGCATTTAGATATATCTCATTTAAACTTTTTGAAAAATACCCCTGCGAACAACCTAAAAATCGGGATTTTTTTACATCATTCGATAGGAAGAGTATTGTTTAATCCGGACACGAAATTTCAGCCGTGCACCGGAATTTAATAAGAAGATACTGCTTGTTTTATGTGTAAAATTTCATTTTAAACATTTTTACAACAATGGATTCATTGTTGAAACAATGCATTTAGGTATATTTCGTTTAAACTTTTAGAAAAATACCCCTGCGAACAAGCTAAATATCGGAATTTTTTTATATCATTCGATAGGAAAAGTATTGTTTAATCCGGAAACGAAATTTTAGCCGTGCACCGGAATTTAATAAGAAGATACTGCTTGTTTAATATGTAAAATTTCATTTTAAACATTTTTACAACAATGGATTCATTGTTGAAACAATGCATTTAGATATATTTCGTTTAAACTTTTAGAAAAATACCATTGCGAACAACCTAAAAATCGGAATTTTTTTACATTATTCGATAGGAAAAGTATTGTTTAATCCGGAAACGAAATTTCAGCCGTGCACAGGAATTTAATAAGAAGATACGGCTTGTTTTATGTGTAAAATTTCATTTTAAACATTTTTACAACAATGGATTCATTGTTGAAACAATGCATTTAGATATATCTCATTTAAACTTTTTTTAAAATACCCCTGCGAACAACCTAAATATCGGAATTTTTTTACATCATTCGATAGGAAAAGTTTTGTTTAATCCGGAAACGAAATTTCAGCCGTGCACCTTAATTTAATAAGAAGATACTGCTTGTTTTATGTGTAAAATTTCATTTTAAACATTTTTACAACAATGGATTCATTGTGGAAACATTGCATTTTATTTTATACATCATTTAAACTTTTAGAAAAATACCCCTGCGAACAACCTGAAATATGGAATTTTTTTACATCATTCCATAGGAAAAGTATTGTTTAATCCGGAAACGAAATTTCAGCCGTGCACCGGAATTTAATAAGAAGATACTGCTTGTTTTATGTGTAAAATTTCATTTTAAACCTTTTTACAACAATGGATTCATTGTTGAAAGAATGCATTCAGATTATCTCATTTAAACGTTTAGAAAAATACCCCTGCGAACAACCTGAAAATTGGAATTTTTTTACATCATTCGATAGGAAAAGTATAGTTTAATCCGGAAACGAAATTTCAGCCGTGCACCGGAATTTAATAAGAAGATACTGCTTGTTTTATGTGTAAAATTTCATTTTAAACCTTTTTACAACAATGGATTCATTGTTGAAACAATGCATTTAGACATATCTCATTCAAACTTTTAGAAAAATACCCCTGCGAACAACCTAAAAATCGGAATTTTTTTACATCATTCGATAGGAAAAGTATTGTTTAATCCGGAAACGAAATTTCAGCCGTGCACCGGAATTTAATAAGAAGATACTGCTTGTTTTATGTGTAAAATTTCATTTTAAACCTTTTTACAACAATGGATTCATTGTTGAAACAATGCATTTAGACATATCTCATTCAAACTTTTAGAAAAATACCCCTGCGAACAACCTGAAAATTGGAATTTTTTTACATCATTCCATAGAAAAAGTATTGATTTATTCGGAAACGAAATTTCAGCCGTACACCAGAATTTAATATGAAGATACTGCTTGTTTTATGTGTAAAATTTCGTTTTTAACATTCTTACAACAATGGATTCATTGTGGAAACATTGCATTTTATATTATACATCATTTAAACTTTTAGAAAAATACCCCTGCGAACAACCTGAAAATTGGAATTTTTTTACATCATTCGATAGGAAAAGTATTGTTTAATCCGGAAACGAAATTTCAGCCTTGCACCGGAATTTAATAAGAAGATACTGCTTGTTTTATGTGTAAAATTTCATTTTAAACCTTTTTACAACAATGGATTCATTGTTGAAACAATGCATTTAGACATATCCCTTTCAAACTTTTAGAAAAATACCCCTGCGATCAACCTAAAAATCAGAATTTTTCACATCATTCGATAGGAAAAGTATTGTTTAATCCGGAAACGAAATTTCAGCCGTGCAAAGGAATTTAATAAGAAGATACTGCTTGTTTTATGTGTAAAATTTCATTTTAAACCTTTTTACAACAATGGATTCATTGTTGAAACAATGAAATGAAATTTCAGCCGTGCACCGGAATTTAATAAGAAGATACTGCTTGTTTTATGTGTAAAATTTCATTTTAAACCTTTTTACAACAATGGATTCATTGTTGAAACAATGCATTTAGACATATCCCATTCAAACTTTTAGAAAAATACCCCTGCGAACAACCTAAAAATCGGAATTTTTTTACATCATTCGATAGGAGAAGTATTGTTTAATCCGGAAACGAAATTTCAGCCGTGCACCGGAATTTAATAAGAAGATACTGCTTGTTTTATGTGTAAAATTTCATTTTAAACCTTTTTACAACAATGGATTCATTGTTGAAACAATGCATTTAGACATATCCCATTCAAACTTTTAGAAAAATACCCCTGCGAACAACCTAAAAATCGGAATTTTTTTACATCATTCCATAGGAAAAGTATTGTCTAATCCGGAAACGAAATTTCAGCCGTGCACCGGAATTTAATAAGAAGATACTGCTTGTTTTATGTGTAAAATTTCATTTTAAACCTTTTTACAACAATGGATTCATTGTTGAAACAATGCATTCAGATTATCTCATTTAAACGTTTAGAAAAATACCCCTGCGAACAACCTGAAAATTGGAATTTTTTTACATCATTCCATAGAAAAAGTATTGATTTATTCGGAAACGAAATTTCAGCCGTACACCAGAATTTAATATGAAGATACTGCTTGTTTTATGTGTAAAATTTCGTTTTTAACATTCTTACAACAATGGATTCATTGTGGAAACATTACATTTTATTTTATACATCATTTAAACTTTTAGAAAAATACCCCTGCGAACAACCTGAAAATTGGAATTTTTTTACATCATTCGATAGGAAAAGTATTGTTTAATCCGGAAACGAAATTTCAGCCGTGCACCGGAATTTAATAAGAAGATACTGCTTGTTTTATGTGTAAAATTTCATTTTAAACCTTTTTACAACAATGGATTCATTGTTGAAACAATGCATTTAGACATATCCCATTCAAACTTTTAGAAAAATACCCCTGCGAACAAACTAAAAATCGGAATTTTTTTACATCATTCGATAGGAAAAGTATTGTTTAATCCGGAAACGAAATTTCAGCCGTGCACCGGAATTTAATAAGAAGATACTGCTTGTTTTATGTGTAAAATTTCATTTTAAACCTTTTTACAACAATGGATTCATTGTTGAAACAATGCATTTAGACATATCCCATTCAAACTTTTAGAAAAATACCCCTGCGAACAACCTTAAAATTGGAATTTTTTTACATCATTCGATAGGAAAAGTATTGTTTAATGCGGAAACGAAATTTCAGCCGTGCACCGGAATTTAATAAGAAGATACTGCTTGTTTTATGTGTAAAATTTCATTTTAAACCTTTTTACAACAATGGATTCATTGTTGAAACAATGCATTCAGACATATCCCATTCAAACTTTTAGAAAAATACCCCTGCGAACAACCTAAAAATCGGAATTTTTTTACATCATTCGATAGGAAAAGTATTGTTTAATCCGGAAACGAAATTTCAGCCGTGCACCGGAATTTAATAAGAAGATACTGCTTGTTTTATGTGTAAAATTTCCTTCTTAACCTTTTTACAACAATGGATTCATTGTTGAAACAATGCATTTAAACATATCCCATTCAAACTTTTAGAAAAATACCCCTGCGAACAACCTAAAAATTGGAATTTTTTTACATCATTCGATAGGAATAGTATTGTTTAATCCGGAAACGAAATTTCAGCCGTGCACCGGAATTTAATAAGAAGATACTGCTTGTTTTATTTTTAAAATTTCATTTTAAACCTTTTTACAACAATGGATTCATTGTTGAAACAATGCATTTAGACATATCCCATTCAAACTTTTAGAAAAATACCCCTGCGAACAACCTAAAAATCGGAATTTCTTTACATCATTCGATAGGAAAAGTATTGTTTAATTCGGAAACGAAATTTCAGCCGTGCACCGGAATTTAATAAGAAGATACTGCTTGTTTTATGCGTAAAATTTCATTTTAAACCTTTTTAAACCAATGGATTCATTGTTGAAACAATGCATTCAGATTATCTCACTTAAACGTTTAGAAAAATACCCCTGCGAACAACCTGAAAATTGGAATTTTTTTACATCATTCCATAGAAAAAGTATTGATTAATTCGGAAACGAAATTTCAGCCGTACACCAGAATTTATTATGAAGATACTGCTTGTTTTATGTGTAAAATTTCGTTTTTAACATTCTTACAACAATGGATTCATTGTGGAAACATTGCATTTTATTTTATACATCATTTAAACTTTTAGAAAAATACCCCTGCGAACAACCTGAAAATTGGAATTTTTTTACATCATTCGATAGGAAAAGTATTGTTTAATCCGGAAACGAAATTTCAGCCGTGCACCGGAATTTAATAAGAAGATACTGCTTGTTTTATGTGTAAAATTTCATTTTAAACCTTTTTACAACAATGGATTCATTGTTGAAACAATGCATTTAGACATATCCCATTGAAACTTTTAGAAAAATACCCCTGCGAACAACCTAAAAATCAGAATTTTTTTACATCATTCGATAGGAAAAGTATTGTTTAATCCGGAAACGAAATTTCAGCCGTGCACAGGAATTTAATAAGAAGATACGGCTTGTTTTATGTGTAAAATTTCATTTTAAACATTTTTACAACAATGGATTCATTGTTGAAACAATGCATTTAGATATATCTCATTTAAACTTTTTGAAAAATACCCCTGCGAACAACCTAAAAATCGGGATTTTTTTACATCATTCGATAGGAAGAGTATTGTTTAATCCGGACACGAAATTTCAGCCGTGCACCGGAATTTAATAAGAAGATACTGCTTGTTTTATGTGTAAAATTTCATTTTAAACCTTTTTACAACAATGGATTCATTGTTGAAACAATGCATTCAGATTATCTCACTTAAACGTTTAGAAAAATACCCCTGCGAACAACCTGAAAATTGGAATTTTTTTACATCATTCCATAGAAAAAGTATTGATTTATTCGGAAACGAAATTTCAGCCGTACACCAGAATTTAATATGAAGATACTGCTTGTTTTATGTGTAAAATTTCGTTTTTAACATTCTTACAACAATGGATTCATTGTGGAAACATTGCATTTTATTTTATACATCATTTAAACTTTTAGAAAAATACCCCTGCGAACAACCTGAAAATTGGAATTTTTTTACATCATTCGATAGGAAAAGTATTGTTTAATCCGGAAACGAAATTTTAGCCGTGCACCGGAATTTAATAAGAAGATACTGCTTGTTTAATATGTAAAATTTCATTTTAAACATTTTTACAAGAATGGATTCATTGTTGAAACAATGCATTTAGATATATTTCGTTTAAACTTTTAGAAAAATACCATTGCGAACAACCTAAAAATCGGAATTTTTTTACATCATTCGATAGGAAAAGTATTGTTTAATCCGGAAACGAAATTTCAGCCGTGCACAGGAATTTAATAAGAAGATACGGCTTGTTTTATGTGTAAAATTTCATTTTAAACATTTTTACAACAATGGATTCATTGTTGAAACAATGCATTTAGATATATCTCATTTAAACTTTTTGAAAAATACCCCTGCGAACAACCTAAAAATCGGGATTTTTTTACATCATTCGATAGGAAGAGTATTGTTTAATCCGGACACGAAATTTCAGCCGTGCACCGGAATTTAATAAGAAGATACTGCTTGTTTTATGTGTAAAATTTCATTTTAAACATTTTTACAACAATGGATTCATTGTTGAAACAATGCATTTAGGTATATTTCGTTTAAACTTTTAGAAAAATACCCCTGCGAACAAGCTAAATATCGGAATTTTTTTATATCATTCGATAGGAAAAGTATTGTTTAATCCGGAAACGAAATTTTAGCCGTGCACCGGAATATAATAAGAAGATACTGCTTGCTTAATATGTAAAATTTCATTTTAAACATTTTTACAACAATGGATTCATTGTTGAAACAATGCATTTAGATATATTTCGTTTAAACTTTTAGAAAAATACCATTGCGAACAACCTAAAAATCGGAAATTTTTTACATCATTCGATAGGAAAAGTATTGTTTAATCCGGAAACGAAATTTCAGCCGTGCACAGGAATTTAATAAGAAGATACGGCTTGTTTTATGTGTAAAATTTCATTTTAAACATTTTTACAACAATGGATTCATTGTGGAAACATTGCATTTTATTTTATACATCATTTAAACTTTTAGAAAAATACCCCTGCGAACAACCTGAAATATGGAATTTTTTTACATCATTCGATAGGAAAAGTATTGTTTAATCCGGAAACGAAATTTCAGCCGTGCACCGGAATTTAATAAGAAGATACTGCTTGTTTTATGTGTAAAATTTCATTTTAAACATTTTTACAACAATGGATTCATTGTTGAAACAATGCATTCAGATTATCTCATTTAAACGTTTAGAAAAATACCCCTGCGAACAACCTGAAAATTGGAATTTTTTTACATCATTCCATAGAAAAAGTATTGATTTATTCGGAAACGAAATTTCAGCCGTACACCAGAATTTAATATGAAGATACTGCTTGTTTTATGTGTAAAATTTCGTTTTTAACATTCTTACAACAATGGATTCATTTTGGAAACATTGCATTTTATTTTATACATCATTTAAACTTTTAGAAAAATACCCCTGCGAACAACCTGAAAATTGGATTTTTTTACATCATTCGATAGGAAAAGTATTGTTTAATCCGGAAACGAAATTTCAGCCGTGCACCGGAATTTAATAAGAAGATACTGCTTGTTTTATGTGTAAAATTTCATTTTAAACCTTTTTACAACAATGGATTCATTGTTGAAACAATGCATTTAGACATATCCCATTCAAACTTTTAGAAAAATACCCCTGCAAACAACCTAAAAATCAGAATTTTTTTACATCATTCGATAGGAAAAGTATTGTTTAATCCGGAAACGAAATTTCAGCCGTGCACCGGAATTTAATAAGAAGATACTGCTTGTTTTATGTGTAAAATTTCATTTTAAACCTTTTTACAACAATGGATTCATTGTTGAAACAATGAAACGAAATTTCAGCCGTGCACCGGAATTTAATAAGAAGATACTGCTTGTTTTATGTGTAAAACTTCATTTTAAACCTTTTTACAACAATGGATTCATTGTTGAAACAATGCATTTAGACATATCCCATTCAAACTTTTAGAAAAATACCCCTGCGAACAACCTAAAAATCGGAATTTTTTTACATCATTCGATAGGAAAAGTATTGTTTAATCCGGAAACGAAATTTCAGCCGTGCACCGGAATTTAGTAAGAAGATACTACTTGTTTTATGTGTAAAATTTCATTTTAAACCTTTTTACAACAATGGATTCATTGTTGAAACAATGCATTTAGACATATCCCATTCAAACTTTTAGAAAAATACCCCTGCGAACAACCTAAAAATCGGAATTTTTTTACATCATTCGATAGGAAAAGTATTGTTTAATCCGGAAACGAAATTTCAGCCGTGCACCGGAATTTAATAAGAAGATACTGCTTGTTTTATGTGTAAAATTTCATTTTAAACCTTTTTACAACAATGGATTCATTGTTGAAACAATGCATTCAGATTATCTCACTTAAACGTTTAGAAAAATACCCCTGCGAACAACCTGAAAATTGGAATTTTTTTACATCATTCCATAGAAAAAGTATTGATTTATTCGGAAACGAAATTTCAGCCGTACACCAGAATTTAATATGAAGATACTGCTTGTTTTATGTGTAAAATTTCGTTTTTAACATTCTTACAACAATGGATTCATTGTGGAAACATTGCATTTTATTTTATACATCATTTAAACTTTTAGAAAAATACCCCTGCGAACAATCTGAAAATTGGAATTTTTTTACATCATTCGATAGGAAAAGTATTGTTTAATCCGGAAACGAAATTTTAGCCGTGCACCGGAATTTAATAAGAAGATACTGCTTGTTTAATATGTAAAATTTCATTTTAAACATTTTTACAACAATGGATTCATTGTTGAAACAATGCATTTAGATATATTTCGTTTAAACTTTTAGAAAAATACCATTGCGAACAACCTAAAAATCGGAATTTTTTTACATCATTCGATAGGAAAAGTATTGTTTAATCCGGAAACGAAATTTCAGCCGTGCACAGGAATTTAATAAGAAGATACGGCTTGTTTTATGTGTAAAATTTCATTTTAAACATTTTTACAACAATGGATTCATTGTTGAAACAATGCATTTAGATATATCTCATTTAAACTTTTTGAAAAATACCCCTGCGAACAACCTAAAAATCGGGATTTTTTTACATCATTCGATAGGAAGAGTATTGTTTAATCCGGACACGAAATTTCAGCCGTGCACCGGAATTTAATAAGAAGATACTGCTTGTTTTATGTGTAAAATTTCATTTTAAACATTTTTACAACAATGGATTCATTGTTGAAACAATGCATTTAGGTATATTTCGTTTAAACTTTTAGAAAAATACCCCTGCGAACAAGCTAAATATCGGAATTTTTTTATATCATTCGATAGGAAAAGTATTGTTTAATCCGGAAACGAAATTTTAGCCGTGCACCGGAATTTAATAAGAAGATACTGCTTGTTTAATATGTAAAATTTCATTTTAAACATTTTTACAACAATGGATTCATTGTTGAAACAATGCATTTAGATATATTTCGTTTAAACTTTTAGAAAAATACCATTGCGAACAACCTAAAAATCGGAATTTTTTTACATTATTCGATAGGAAAAGTATTGTTTAATCCGGAAACGAAATTTCAGCCGTGCACAGGAATTTAATAAGAAGATACGGCTTGTTTTATGTGTAAAATTTCATTTTAAACATTTTTACAACAATGGATTCATTGTTGAAACAATGCATTTAGATATATCTCATTTAAACTTTTTTTAAAATACCCCTGCGAACAACCTAAATATCGGAATTTTTTTACATCATTCGATAGGAAAAGTTTTGTTTAATCCGGAAACGAAATTTCAGCCGTGCACCTTAATTTAATAAGAAGATACTGCTTGTTTTATGTGTAAAATTTCATTTTAAACATTTTTACAACAATGGATTTATTGTGGAAACATTGCATTTTATTTTATACATCATTTAAACTTTTAGAAAAATACCCCTGCGAACAACCTGAAATATGGAATTTTTTTACATCATTCCATAGGAAAAGTATTGTTTAATCCGGAAACGAAATTTCAGCCGTGCACCGGAATTTAATAAGAAGATACTGCTTGTTTTATGTGTAAAATTTCATTTTAAACCTTTTTACAACAATGGATTCATTGTTGAAAGAATGCATTCAGATTATCTCATTTAAACGTTTAGAAAAATACCCCTGCGAACAACCTGAAAATTGGAATTTTTTTACATCATTCGATAGGAAAAGTATAGTTTAATCCGGAAACGAAATTTCAGCCGTGCACCGGAATTTAATAAGAAGATACTGCTTGTTTTATGTGTAAAATTTCATTTTAAACCTTTTTACAACAATGGATTCATTGTTGAAACAATGCATTTAGACATATCTCATTCAAACTTTTAGAAAAATACCCCTGCGAACAACCTAAAAATCGGAATTTTTTTACATCATTCGATAGGAAAAGTATTGTTTAATCCGGAAACGAAATTTCAGCCGTGCACCGGAATTTAATAAGAAGATACTGCTTGTTTTATGTGTAAAATTTCATTTTAAACCTTTTTACAACAATGGATTCATTGTTGAAACAATGCATTTAGACATATCTCATTCAAACTTTTAGAAAAATACCCCTGCGAACAACCTGAAAATTGGAATTTTTTTACATCATTCCATAGAAAAAGTATTGATTTATTCGGAAACGAAATTTCAGCCGTACACCAGAATTTAATATGAAGATACTGCTTGTTTTATGTGTAAAATTTCGTTTTTAACATTCTTACAACAATGGATTCATTGTGGAAACATTGCATTTTATATTATACATCATTTAAACTTTTAGAAAAATACCCCTGCGAACAACCTGAAAATTGGAATTTTTTTACATCATTCGATAGGAAAAGTATTGTTTAATCCGGAAACGAAATTTCAGCCTTGCACCGGAATTTAATAAGAAGATACTGCTTGTTTTATGTGTAAAATTTCATTTTAAACCTTTTTACAACAATGGATTCATTGTTGAAACAATGCATTTAGACATATCCCTTTCAAACTTTTATAAAAATACCCCTGCGAACAACCTAAAAATCAGAATTTTTTTACATCATTCGATAGGAAAAGTATTGTTTAATCCGGAAACGAAATTTCAGCCGTGCAAAGGAATTTAATAAGAAGATACTGCTTGTTTTATGTGTAAAATTTCATTTTAAACCTTTTTACAACAATGGATTCATTGTTGAAACAATGAAATGAAATTTCAGCCGTGCACCGGAATTTAATAAGAAGATACTGCTTGTTTTATGTGTAAAATTTCATTTTAAACCTTTTTACAACAATGGATTCATTGTTGAAACAATGCATTTAGACATATCCCACTCAAACTTTTAGAAAAATACCCCTGCGAACAACCTAAAAATCGGAATTTTTTTACATCATTCCATAGGAAAAGTATTGTCTAATCCGGAAACGAAATTTCAGCCGTGCACCGGAATTTAATAAGAAGATACTGCTTGTTTTATGTGTAAAATTTCATTTTAAACCTTTTTACAACAATGGATTCATTGTTGAAACAATGCATTCAGATTATCTCATTTAAACGTTTAGAAAAATACCCCTGCGAACAACCTGAAAATTGGAATTTTTTTACATCATTCCATAGAAAAAGTATTGATTTATTCGGAAACGAAATTTCAGCCGTACACCAGAATTTAATATGAAGATACTGCTTGTTTTATGTGTAAAATTTCGTTTTTAACATTCTTACAACAATGGATTCATTGTGGAAACATTACATTTTATTTTATACATCATTTAAACTTTTAGAAAAATACCCCTGCGAACAACCTGAAAATTGGAATTTTTTTACATCATTCGATAGGAAAAGTATTGTTTAATCCGGAAACGAAATTTCAGCCGTGCACCGGAATTTAATAAGAAGATACTGCTTGTTTTATGTGTAAAATTTCATTTTAAACCTTTTTACAACAATGGATTCATTGTTGAAACAATGCATTTAGACATATCCCATTCAAACTTTTAGAAAAATACCCCTGCGAACAAACTAAAAATCGGAATTTTTTTACATCATTCGATAGGAAAAGTATTGTTTAATCCGGAAACGAAATTTCAGCCGTGCACCGGAATTTAATAAGAAGATACTGCTTGTTTTATGTGTAAAATTTCATTTTAAACCTTTTTACAACAATGGATTCATTGTTGAAACAATGCATTTAGACATATCCCATTCAAACTTTTAGAAAAATACCCCTGCGAACAACCTTAAAATTGGAATTTTTTTACATCATTCGATAGGAAAAGTATTGTTTAATGCGGAAACGAAATTTCAGCCGTGCACCGGAATTTAATAAGAAGATACTGCTTGTTTTATGTGTAAAATTTCATTTTAAACCTTTTTACAACAATGGATTCATTGTTGAAACAATGCATTCAGACATATCCCATTCAAACTTTTAGAAAAATACCCCTGCGAACAACCTAAAAATCGGAATTTTTTTACATCATTCGATAGGAAAAGTATTGTTTAATCCGGAAACGAAATTTCAGCCGTGCACCGGAATTTAATAAGAAGATACTGCTTGTTTTATGTGTAAAATTTCCTTCTTAACCTTTTTACAACAATGGATTCATTGTTGAAACAATGCATTTAAACATATCCCATTCAAACTTTTAGAAAAATACCCCTGCGAACAACCTAAAAATTGGAATTTTTTTACATCATTCGATAGGAATAGTATTGTTTAATCCGGAAACGAAATTTCAGCCGTGCACCGGAATTTAATAAGAAGATACTGCTTGTTTTATTTTTAAAATTTCATTTTAAACCTTTTTACAACAATGGATTCATTGTTGAAACAATGCATTTAGACATATCCCATTCAAACTTTTAGAAAAATACCCCTGCGAACAACCTAAAAATCGGAATTTCTTTACATCATTCGATAGGAAAAGTATTGTTTAATTCGGAAACGAAATTTCAGCCGTGCACCGGAATTTAATAAGAAGATACTGCTTGTTTTATGTGTAAAATTTCATTTTAAACCTTTTTAAACCAATGGATTCATTGTTGAAACAATGCATTCAGATTATCTCACTTAAACGTTTAGAAAAATACCCCTGCGAACAACCTGAAAATTGGAATTTTTTTACATCATTCCATAGAAAAAGTATTGATTAATTCGGAAACGAAATTTCAGCCGTACACCAGAATTTATTATGAAGATAATGCTTGTTTTATGTGTAAAATTTCGTTTTTAACATTCTTACAACAATGGATTCATTGTGGAAACATTGCATTTTATTTTATACATCATTTAAACTTTTAGAAAAATACCCCTGCGAACAACCTGAAAATTGGAATTTTTTTACATCATTCGATAGGAAAAGTATTGTTTAATCCGGAAACGAAATTTCAGCCGTGCACCTGAATTTAATAAGAAGATACTGCTTGTTTTATGTGTAAAATTTCATTTTAAACCTTTTTACAACAATGGATTCATTGTTGAAACAATGCATTTAGACATATCCCATTCAAACTTTTAGAAAAATACCCCTGCGAACAAACTAAAAATCGGAATTTTTTTACATCATTCGATAGGAAAAGTATTGTTTAATCCGGAAACGAAATTTCAGCCGTGCACCGGAATTTAATAAGAAGATACTGCTTGTTTTATGTGTAAAATTTCATTTTAAACCTTTTTACAACAATGGATTCATTGTTGAAACAATGCATTTAGACATATCCCATTCAAACTTTTAGAAAAATACCCCTGCGAACAACCTTAAAATTGGAATTTTTTTACATCATTCGATAGGAAAAGTATTGTTTAATGCGGAAACGAAATTTCAGCCGTGCACCGGAATTTAATAAGAAGATACTGCTTGTTTTATGTGTAAAATTTCATTTTAAACCTTTTTACAACAATGGATTCATTGTTGAAACAATGCATTCAGACATATCCCATTCAAACTTTTAGAAAAATACCCCTGCGAACAACCTAAAAATCGGAATTTTTTTACATCATTCGATAGGAAAAGTATTGTTTAATCCGGAAACGAAATTTCAGCCGTGCACCGGAATTTAATAAGAAGATACTGCTTGTTTTATGTGTAAAATTTCCTTCTTAACCTTTTTACAACAATGGATTCATTGTTGAAACAATGCATTTAAACATATCCCATTCAAACTTTTAGAAAAATACCCCTGCGAACAACCTAAAAATTGGAATTTTTTTACATCATTCGATAGGAATAGTATTGTTTAATCCGGAAACGAAATTTCAGCCGTGCACCGGAATTTAATAAGAAGATACTGCTTGTTTTATTTTTAAAATTTCATTTTAAACCTTTTTACAACAATGGATTCATTGTTGAAACAATGCATTTAGACATATCCCATTCAAACTTTTAGAAAAATACCCCTGCGAACAACCTAAAAATCGGAATTTCTTTACATCATTCGATAGGAAAAGTATTGTTTAATTCGGAAACGAAATTTCAGCCGTGCACCGGAATTTAATAAGAAGATACTGCTTGTTTTATGTGTAAAATTTCATTTTAAACCTTTTTAAACCAATGGATTCATTGTTGAAACAATGCATTCAGATTATCTCACTTAAACGTTTAGAAAAATACCCCTGCGAACAACCTGAAAAGTGGAATTTTTTTACATCATTCCATAGAAAAAGTATTGATTAATTCGGAAACGAAATTTCAGCCGTACACCAGAATTTATTATGAAGATAATGCTTGTTTTATGTGTAAAATTTCGTTTTTAACATTCTTACAACAATGGATTCATTGTGGAAACATTGCATTTTATTTTATACATCATTTAAACTTTTAGAAAAATACCCCTGCGAACAACCTGAAAATTGGAATTTTTTTACATCATTCGATAGGAAAAGTATTGTTTAATCCGGAAACGAAATTTCAGCCGTGCACCGGAATTTAATAAGAAGATACTGCTTGTTTTATGTGTAAAATTTCATTTTAAACCTTTTTACAACAATGGATTCATTGTTGAAACAATGCATTTAGACATATCCCATTGAAACTTTTAGAAAAATACCCCTGCGAACAACCTAAAAATCAGAATTTTTTTACATCATTCGATAGGAAAAGTATTGTTTAATCCGGAAAAGAAATTTCAGCCGTGCACCGGAATTTAATAAGAAGATACTGCTTGTTTTATGTGTAAAGTTTCATTTTAAACCTTTTTACAACAATGGATTCATTGTTGAAACAATGAAACGAAATTTCAGCCGTGCACCGGAATTTAATAAGAAGATACTGCTTGTTTTATGTGTAAAATTTCATTTTAAACCTTTTTACAACAATGGATTCATTTTTGAAACAATGCATTTAGACATATCCCATTCAAACTTTTAGAAAAATACCCCTGCGAACAACCTAAAAATCGGAATTTTTTTACATCATTCGATAGGAAAAGTATTGTTTAATCCGGAAACGAAATTTCAGCCGTGCACCGGAATTTAATAAGAAGATACTGCTTGTTTTATGTGTAAAATTTCATTTTAAACCTTTTTACAACAATGGATTCATTGTTGAAACAATGCATTTAGACATATCCCATTCAAACTTTTAGAAAAATACCCCTGCGAACAACCTAAAAATCGGAATTTTTTTACATCATTCGATAGGAAAAGTATTGTTTAATCCGGAAACGAAATTTCAGCCGTGCACCGGAATTTAATAAGAAGATACTGCTTGTTTTATGTGTAAAATTTCATTTTAAACCTTTTTACAACAATGGATTCATTGTTGAAACAATGCATTTAGACATATCCCATTCAAACTTTTAGAAAAATACCCCTGCGAACAACCTAAAAATCGGAATTTTTTTACATCATTCGATAGGAAAAGTATTGTTTAATCCGGAAACGAAATTTCAGCCGTGCACCGGAATTTAATAAGAAGATACTGCTTGTTTTATTTTTAAAATTTCATTTTAAACCTTTTTACAACAATGGATTCATTGTTGAAACAATGCATTTAGACATATCCCATTCAAACTTTTAGAAAAATACCCCTGCGAACAACCTAAAAATCGGAATTTCTTTACATCATTCGATAGGAAAAGTATTGTTTAATTCGGAAACGAAATTTCAGCCGTGCACCGGAATTTAATAAGAAGATACTGCTTGTTTTATGTGTAAAATTTCATTTTAAACCTTTTTACAACAATGGATTCATTGTTGAAACAATGCATTCAGATTATCTCACTTAAACGTTTAGAAAAATACCCCTGCGAACAACCTGAAAATTGGAATTTTTTTACATCATTCCATAGAAAAAGTATTGATTTATTCGGAAACGAAATTTCAGCCGTACACCAGAATTTATTATGAAGATACTGCTTGTTTTATGTGTAAAATTTCGTTTTTAACATTCTTACAACAATGGATTCATTGTGGAAACATTGCATTTTATTTTATACATCATTTAAACTTTTAGAAAAATACCCCTGCGAACAACCTGAAAATTGGAATTTTTTTACATCATTCGATAGGAAAAGTATTGTTTAATCCGGAAACGAAATTTCAGCCGTGCACCGGAATTTAATAAGAAGATACTGCTTGTTTTATGTGTAAAATTTCATTTTAAACCTTTTTACAACAATGGATTCATTGTTGAAACAATGCATTTAGACATATCCCATTGAAACTTTTAGAAAAATACCCCTGCGAACAACCTAAAAATCAGAATTTTTTTACATCATTCGATAGGAAAAGTATTGTTTAATCCGGAAACGAAATTTCAGCCGTGCACCGGAATTTAATAAGAAGATACTGCTTGTTTTATGTGTAAAGTTTCATTTTAAACCTTTTTACAACAATGGATTCATTGTTGAAACAATGAAACGAAATTTCAGCCGTGCACCGGAATTTAATAAGAAGATACTGCTTGTTTTATGTGTAAAATTTCATTTTAAACCTTTTTACAACAATGGATTCATTGTTGAAACAATGCATTTAGTCATATCCCATTCAAACTTTTAGAAAAATACCCCTGCGAACAACCTAAAAATCGGAATTTTTTTACATCATTCGATAGGAAAAGTATTGTTTAATCCGGAAACGAAATTTCAGCCGTGCAACGGAATTTAATAAGAAGATACTGCTTGTTTTATGTGTAAAATTTCATTTTAAACCTTTTTACAACAATGGATTCATTGTTGAAACAATGCATTTAGACATATCCCATTCAAACTTTTAGAAAAATACCCCTGCGAACAACCTAAAAATCGGAATTTTTTTACATCATTCGATAGGAAAAGTATTGTTTAATCCGGAAACGAAATTTCAGCCGTGCACCGGAATTTAATAAGAAGATACTGCTTGTTTTATGTGTAAAATTTCATTTTAAACCTTTTTACAACAATGGATTCATTGTTGAAACAATGCATTTAGACATATCCCATTGAAACTTTTAGAAAAATACCCCTGCGAACAACCTAAAAATCAGAATTTTTTTACATCATTCGATAGGAAAAGTATTGTTTAATCCGGAAACGAAATTTCAGCCGTGCACCGGAATTTAATAAGAAGATACTGCTTGTTTTATGTGTAAAGTTTCATTTTAAACCTTTTTACAACAATGGATTCATTGTTGAAACAATGAAACGAAATTTCAGCCGTGCACCGGAATTTAATAAGAAGATACTGCTTGTTTTATGTGTAAAATTTCATTTTAAACCTTTTTACAACAATGGATTCATTGTTGAAACAATGCATTTAGTCATATCCCATTCAAACTTTTAGAAAAATACCCCTGCGAACAACCTAAAAATCGGAATTTTTTTACACCATTCGATAGGAAAAGTATTGTTTAATCCGGAAACGAAATTTCAGCCGTGCAACGGAATTTAATAAGAAGATACTGCTTGTTTTATGTGTAAAATTTCATTTTAAACCTTTTTACAACAATGGATTCATTGTTGAAACAATGCATTTAGACATATCCCATTCAAACTTTTAGAAAAATACCCCTGCGAACAACCTAAAAATCGGAATTTTTTTACATCATTCGATAGGAAAAGTATTGTTTAATCCGGAAACGAAATTTCAGCCGTGCACCGGAATTTAATAAGAAGATACTGCTTGTTTTATGTGTAAAATTTCATTTTAAACCTTTTTACAACAATGGATTCATTGTTGAAACAATGCATTTAGACATATCCCATTGAAACTTTTAGAAAAATACCCCTGCGAACAACCTAAAAATCAGAATTTTTTTACATCATTCGATAGGAAAAGTATTGTTTAATCCGGAAACGAAATTTCAGCCGTGCACCGGAATTTAATAAGAAGATACTGCTTGTTTTATGTGTAAAGTTTCATTTTAAACCTTTTTACAACAATGGATTCATTGTTGAAACAATGAAACGAAATTTCAGCCGTGCACCGGAATTTAATAAGAAGATACTGCTTGTTTTATGTGTAAAATTTCATTTTAAACCTTTTTACAACAATGGATTCATTGTTGAAACAATGCATTTAGTCATATCCCATTCAAACTTTTAGAAAAATACCCCTGCGAACAACCTAAAAATCGGAATTTTTTTACATCATTCGATAGGAAAAGTATTGTTTAATCCGGAAACGAAATTTCAGCCGTGCAACGGAATTTAATAAGAAGATACTGCTTGTTTTATGTGTAAAATTTCATTTTAAACCTTTTTACAACAATGGATTCATTGTTGAAACAATGCATTTAGACATATCCCATTCAAACTTTTAGAAAAATACCCCTGCGAACAACCTAAAAATCGGAATTTTTTTACATCATTCGATAGGAAAAGTATTGTTTAATCCGGAAACGAAATTTCAGCCGTGCACCGGAATTTAATAAGAAGATACTGCTTGTTTTATGTGTAAAATTTCATTTTAAACCTTTTTACAACAATGGATTCATTGTTGAAACAATGCATTTAGACATATCCCATTCAAACTTTTAGAAAAATACCCCTGCGAACAACCTAAAAATCGGAATTTTTTTACATCATTCGATAGGAAAAGTATTGTTTAATCCGGAAACGAAATTTCAGCCGTGCACCGGAATTTAATAAGAAGATACTGCTTGTTTTATGTGTAAAATTTCATTTTAAAAATTTTTACAACAATGGATTCATTGTTGAAACAATGCATTTAGACATATCTCATTCAAACTTTTAGAAAAATACCCCTGCGAACAACCTAAAAATCGGAATTTTTTTACATCATTCGATAGGAAAAGTATTGTTTAATCCGGAAACGAAATTTCAGCCGTGCACCGGAATTTAATAAGAAGATACTGCTTGTTTTATGTGTAAAATTTCATTTTAAACCTTTTTACAACAATGGATTCATTGTTGAAACAATGCATTCAGATTATCTCATTTAAACGTTTAGAAAAATACCCCTGCGAACAACCTGAAAATTGGAATTTTTTTACATCATTCGATAGGAAAAGTATTGTTTAATCCGGAAACGAAATTTCAGCCGTGCACCGGAATTTAATAAGAAGATACTGCTTGTTTTATGTGTAAAATTTCGTTTTTAACATTCTTACAACAATGGATTCATTGTGGAAACATTGCATTTTATTTTATACATCATTTAAACTTTTAGAAAAATACCCCTGCGAACAACCTGAAAATTGGAATTTTTTTACATCATTCGATACGAAAAGTATTGTTTAATCCGGAAACGAAATTTCAGCCGTGCACCGGAATTTAATAAGAAGATACTGCTTGTATTATGTGTAAAATTTCATTTTAAACCTTTTTACAAGAATGGATTCATTGTTGAAACAATGCATTTAGACATATCCCATTCAAACTTTTAGAAAAATACCCCTGCGAACAACCTAAAAATCAGAATTTTTTTACATCATTCGATAGGAAAAGTATTGTTTAATCCGGAAACTAAATTTCAGCCGTGCACCGGAATTTAATAAGAAGATACTGCTTGTTTTATGTGTAAAATTTCATTTTAAACCTTTTTACAACAATGGATTCATTGTTGAAACAATGAAACGAAATTTCAGCCGTGCACCGGAATTTAATAAGAAGATACTGCTTGTTTTATGTGTAAAACTTCATTTTAAACCTTTTTACAACAATGGATTCATTGTTGAAACAATGCATTTAGACATATCCCATTCAAACTTTTAGAAAAATACCCCTGCGAACAACCTAAAAATCGGAATTTTTTTACATCATTCGATAGGAAAAGTATTGTTTAATCCGGAAACGAAATTTCAGCCGTGCACCGGAATTTAATAAGAAGATACTGCTTGTTTTATGTGTAAAATTTCATTTTAAACCTTTTTACAACAATGGATTCATTGTTGAAACAATGCATTTAGACATATCCCATTCAAACTTTTAGAAAAATACCCCTGCGAACAACTTAAAAATTGGAATTTTTTTACATCATTCGATAGGAAAAGTATTGTTTAATGCGGAAACGAAATTTCAGCCGTGCACCGGAATTTAATAAGAAGATACTGCTTGTTTTATGTGTAAAATTTCATTTTAAACCTTTTTACAACAATGTATTCATTGTTGAAACAATGCATTTAGACATATCCCATTCAAACTTTTAGAAAAATACCCCTGCGAACAACCTAAAAATCGGAATTTTTTTACATCATTCGATAGGAAAAGTATTGTTTAATCCGGAAACGAAATTTCAGCCGTGCACCGGAATTTAATAAGAAGATACTGCTTGTTTTATGTGTAAAATTTCATTTTAAACCTTTTTACAACAATGGATTCATTATTGAAACAATGCATTTAGACATATCCCATTCAAACTTTTAGAAAAATACCCCTGCGAACAACTTAAAAATTGGAATTTTTTTACATCATTCGATAGGAAAAGTATTGTTTAATGCGGAAACGAAATTTCAGCCGTGCACCGGAATTTAATAAGAAGATACTGCTTGTTTTATGTGTAAAATTTCATTTTAAACCTTTTTACAACAATGTATTCATTGTTGAAACAATGCATTTAGACATATCCCATTCAAACTTTTAGAAAAATACCCCTGCGAACAACCTAAAAATCGGAATTTTTTTACATCATTCGATAGGAAAAGTATTGTTTAATCCGGAAACGAAATTTCAGCCGTGCACCGGAATTTAATAAGAAGATACTGCTTGTTTTATGTGTAAAATTTCCTTCTTAACCTTTTTACAACAATGGATTCATTGTTGAAACAATGCATTTAAACATATCCCATTCAAACTTTTAGAAAAATACCCCTGCGAACAACCTAAAAATTGGAATTTTTTTACATCATTCGATAGGAAAAGTATTGTTTAATCCGGAAACGAAATTTCAGCCGTGCACCGGAATTTAATAAGAAGATACTGCTTGTTTTATTTTTAAAATTTCATTTTAAACCTTTTTACAACAATGGATTCATTGTTGAAACAATGCATTTAGACATAACCTATTTAAACTTTTAGAAAAATACCCCTGCGAACAACCTAAAAATCGGAATTTCTTTACATCATTCGATAGGAAAAGTATTGTTTAATCCGGAAACGAAATTTCAGCCGTGCACCGGAATTTAATAAGAAGATACTGCTTGTTTTATGTGTAAAATTTCATTTTAAACATTTTTACAACAATGGATTCATTGTTGAAACAATGCATTCAGATTATCTCACTTAAACGTTTAGAAAAATACCCCTGCGAACAACCTGAAAATTGGAATTTTTTTACATCATTCCATAGAAAAAGTATTGATTTATTCGGAAACGAAATTTCAGCCGTACACCAGAAGTTAATATGAAGATACTGCTTGTTTTATGTGTAAAATTTCGTTTTTAACATTCTTACAACAATGGATTCATTGTGGAAACATTGCATTTTATTTTATACATCATTTAAACTTTTAGAAAAATACCCCTGCGAACAACCTGAAAATTGGAATTTCTTTACATCATTCGATAGGAAAAGTATTGTTTAATCCGGAAACGAAATTTCAGCCGTGCACCGGAATTTAATAAGAATATACTGCTTGTTTTATGTGTAAAATTTCATTTTAAACCTTTTTACAAGAATGGATTCATTGTTGAAACAATGCATTTAGACATATCCCATTCAAACTTTTAGAAAAATACCCCTGCGAACAACCTAAAAATCAGAATTTTTTTACATCATTCGATAGGAAAAGTATTGTTTAATCCGGAAACGAAATTTCAGCCGTGCACCGGAATTTAATAAGAAGATACTGCTTGTTTTATGTGTAAAATTTCATTTTAAACCTTTTTACAACAATGGATTCATTGTTGAAACAATGAAACGAAATTTCAGCCGTGCACCGGAATTTAATAAGAAGATACTGCTTGTTTTATGTGTAAAACTTCATTTTAAACCTTTTTACAACAATGGATTCATTGTTGAAACAATGCATTTAGACATATCCCATTCAAACTTTTAGAAAAATACCCCTGCGAACAACCTAAAAATCGGAATTTTTTTACATCATTCGATAGGAAAAGTATTGTTTAATCAGGAAACGAAATTTCAGCCGTGCACGGGAATTTAGTAAGAAGATACTGCTTGTTTTAAGTGTAAAATTTCATTTTACACCTTTTTACAACAATGGATTCATTGTTGAAACAATGCATTTAGACATATCCCATTCAAACTTTTAGAAAAATACCCCTGCGAACAACCTAAAAATCGGAATTTTTTTACATCATTCGATAGGAAAAGTATTGTTTAATCCGGAAACGAAATTTCAGCCGTGCACCGGAATTTAATAAGAAGATACTGCTTGTTTTATGTGTAAAATTTCATTTTAAACCTTTTTACAACAATGGATTCATTGTTGAAACAATGCATTTAGACATATCCCATTCAAACTTTTAGAAAAATACCCCTGCGAACAACTTAAAAATTGGAATTTTTTTACATCATTCGATAGGAAAAGTATTGTTTAATGCGGAAACGAAATTTCAGCCGTGCACCGGAATTTAATAAGAAGATACTGCTTGTTTTATGTGTAAAATTTCATTTTAAACCTTTTTACAACAATGTATTCATTGTTGAAACAATGCATTTAGACATATCCCATTCAAACTTTTAGAAAAATACCCCTGCGAACAACCTAAAAATCGGAATTTTTTTACATCATTCGATAGGAAAAGTATTGTTTAATCCGGAAACGAAATTTCAGCCGTGCACCGGAATTTAATAAGAAGATACTGCTTGTTTTATGTGTAAAATTTCATTTTAAACCTTTTTACAACAATGGATTCATTGTTGAAACAATGCATTTAGACATATCCCATTCAAACTTTTAGAAAAATACCCCTGCGAACAACTTAAAAATTGGAATTTTTTTACATCATTCGATAGGAAAAGTATTGTTTAATGCGGAAACGAAATTTCAGCCGTGCACCGGAATTTAATAAGAAGATACTGCTTGTTTTATGTGTAAAATTTCATTTTAAACCTTTTTACAACAATGTATTCATTGTTGAAACAATGCATTTAGACATATCCCATTCAAACTTTTAGAAAAATACCCCTGCGAAAAACCTAAAAATCGGAATTTTTTTACATCATTCGATAGGAAAAGTATTGTTTAATCCGGAAACGAAATTTCAGCCGTGCACCGGAATTTAATAAGAAGATACTGCTTGTTTTATGTGTAAAATTTCCTTCTTAACCTTTTTACAACAATGGATTCATTGTTGAAACAATGCATTTAAACATATCCCATTCAAACTTTTAGAAAAATACCCCTGCGAACAACCTAAAAATTGGAATTTTTTTACATCATTCGATAGGAAAAGTATTGTTTAATCCGGAAACGAAATTTCAGCCGTGCACCGGAATTTAATAAGAAGATACTGCTTGTTTTATTTTTAAAATTTCATTTTAAACCTTTTTACAACAATGGATTCATTGTTGAAACAATGCATTTAGACATATCCTATTTAAACTTTTAGAAAAATACCCCTGCGAACAACCTAAAAATCGGAATTTCTTTACATCATTCGATAGGAAAAGTATTGTTTAATCCGGAAACGAAATTTCAGCCGTGCACCGGAATTTAATAAGAAGATACTGCTTGTTTTATGTGTAAAATTTCATTTTAAACATTTTTACAACAATGGATTCATTGTTGAAACAATGCATTCAGATTATCTCACTTAAACGTTTAGAAAAATACCCCTGCGAACAACCTGAAAATTGGAATTTTTTTACATCATTCCATAGAAAAAGTATTGATTTATTCGGAAACGAAATTTCAGCCGTACACCAGAATTTAATATGAAGATACTGCTTGTTTTATGTGTAAAATTTCGTTTTTAACATTCTTACAACAATGGATTCATTGTGGAAACATTGCATTTTATTTTATACATCATTTAAACTTTTAGAAAAATACCCCTGCGAACAACCTGAAAATTGGAATTTCTTTACATCATTCGATAGGAAAAGTATTGTTTAATCCGGAAACGAAATTTCAGCCGTGCACCGGAATTTAATAAGAATATACTGCTTGTTTTATGTGTAAAATTTCATTTTAAACCTTTTTACAAGAATGGATTCATTGTTGAAACAATGCATTTAGACATATCCCATTCAAACTTTTAGAAAAATACCCCTGCGAACAACCTAAAAATCAGAATTTTTTTACATCATTCGATAGGAAAAGTATTGTTTAATCCGGAAACGAAATTTCAGCCGTGCACCGGAATTTAATAAGAAGATACTGCTTGTTTTATGTGTAAAATTTCATTTTAAACCTTTTTACAACAATGGTTTCATTGTGAAACAATGAAACGAAATTTCAGCCGTGCACCGGAATTTAATAAGAAGATACTGTTTGTTTTATGTGTAAAACTTCATTTTAAACCTTTTTACAACAATGGATTCATTGTTGAAACAATGCATTTAGACATATCCCATTCAAACTTTTAGAAAAATACCCCTGCGAACAACCTAAAAATCGGAATTTTTTTACATCATTCGATAGGAAAAGTATTGTTTAATCAGGAAACGAAATTTCAGCCGTGCACGGGAATTTAGTAAGAAGATACTGCTTGTTTTAAGTGTAAAATTTCATTTTAAACCTTTTTACAACAATGGATTCATTGTTGAAACAATGCATTTAGACATATCCCATTCAAACTTTTAGAAAAATACCCCTGCGAACAACCTTAAAATCGGAATTTTTTTACATCATTCGATAGGAAAAGTATTGTTTAATCCGGAAACGAAATTTCAGCCGTGCACCGGAATTTAATAAGAAGATACTGCTTGTTTTATGTGTAAAATTTCATTTTAAACCTTTTTACAACAATGGATTCATTGTTGAAACAATGCATTCAGATTATCTCACTTAAACGTTTAGAAAAATACCCCTGCGAACAACCTGAAAATTGGAATTTTTTTACATCATTCCATAGAAAAAGTATTGATTTATTCGGAAACGAAATTTCAGCCGTACACCAGAATTTAATATGAAGATACTGCTTGTTTTATGTGTAAAATTTCGTTTTTAACATTCTTACAACAATGGATTCATTGTGGAAACATTGCATTTTATTTTATACATCATTTAAACTTTTAGAAAAATACCCCTGCGAACAACCTGAAAATTGGAATTTTTTTACATCATTCGATAGGAAAAGTATTGTTTAATCCGGAAACGAAATTTCAGCCGTGCACCGGAATTTAATAAGAAGATACTGCTTGTTTTATGTGTAAAATTTCATTTTAAACCTTTTTACAACAATGGATTCATTGTTGAAACAATGCATTTAGACATATCCCATTCAAACTTTTAGAAAAATACCCCTGCGAACAAACTAAAAATCGGATTTTTTTTTACATCATTCGATAGGAAAAGAATTGTTTAATCCTGAAACGAAATTTCAGCCGTGCTCCGGAATTTAATAAGAAGATACTGCTTGTTTTATGTGTAAAATTTCATTTTAAACCTTTTTACAACAATGGATTCATTGTTGAAACAATGCATTTAGACATATCCCATTCAAACTTTTAGAAAAATACCCCTGCGAACAACTTAAAAATTGGAATTTTTTTACATCATTCGATAGGAAAAGTATTGTTTAATGCGGAAACGAAATTTCAGCCGTGCACCGGAATTTAATAAGAAGATACTGCTTGTTTTATGTGTAAAATTTCATTTTAAACCTTTTTACAACAATGTATTCATTGTTGAAACAATGCATTTAGACATATCCCATTCAAACTTTTAGAAAAATACCCCTGCGAACAACCTAAAAATCGGAATTTTTTTACATCATTCGATAGGAAAAGTATTGTTTAATCCGGAAACGAAATTTCAGCCGTGCACCGGAATTTAATAAGAAGATACTGCTTGTTTTATGTGTAAAATTTCATTTTAAACATTTTTACAACAATAGATTCATTGTTGAAACAATGCATTCAGATTATCTCACTTAAACGTTTAGAAAAATACCCCTGCGAACAACCTGAAAATTGGAATTTTTTTACATCATTCCATAGAAAAAGTATTGATTTATTCGGAAACGAAATTTCAGCCGTACACCAGAATTTAATATGAAGATACTGCTTGTTTTATGTGTAAAATTTCGTTTTTAACATTCTTACAACAATGGATTCATTGTGGAAACATTGCATTTTATTTTATACATCATTTAAACTTTTAGAAAAATACCCCTGCGAACAACCTGAAAATTGGAATTTTTTTACATCATTCGATAGGAAAAGTATTGTTTAATCCGGAAACGAAATTTCAGCCATGCACCGGAATTTAATAAGAAGATACTGCTTGTTTTATGTGTAAAATTTCATTTTAAACCTTTTTACAACAATGGATTCATTGTTGAAACAATGCATTTAGACATATCCCATTCAAACTTTTAGAAAAATACCCCTGCGAACAACCTAAAAATCAGAATTTTTTTACATCATTCGATAGGAAAAGTATTGTTTAATCCGGAAACGAAATTTCAGCCGTGCACCGGAATTTAATAAGAAGATACTGCTTGTTTTATGTGTAAAATTTCATTTTAAACCTTTTTACAACAATGGATTCATTGTTGAAACAATGAAACGAAATTTCAGCCGTGCACCGGAATTTAATAAGAAGATACTGCTTGTTTTATGTGTAAAATTTCATTTTAAACCTTTTTACAACAATGGATTCATTGTTGAAACAATGCATTTAGACATATCCCATTCAAACTTTTAGAAAAATACCCCTGCGAACAACCTAAAAATCGGAATTTTTTTACATCATTCGATAGGAAAAGTATTGTTTAATCCGGAAACGAAATTTCAGCCGTGCACCGGAATTTAATAAGAAGATACTGCTTGTTTTATGTGTAAAATTTCATTTTAAACCTTTTTACAACAATGTATTCATTGTTGAAACAATGCATTTAGACATATCCCATTCAAACTTTTAGAAAAATACCCCTGCGAACAACCTAAAAATCGGAATTTTTTTACATCATTCGATAGGAAAAGTATTGTTTAATCCGGAAACGAAATTTCAGCCGTGCACCGGAATTTAATAAGAAGATACTGCTTGTTTTATGTGTAAAATTTCATTTTAAACCTTTTTACAACAATGGATTCATTGTTGAAACAATGCATTTAGACATATCCCATTCAAACTTTTAGAAAAATACCCCTGCGAACAACTTAAAAATTGGAATTTTTTTACATCATTCGATAGGAAAAGTATTGTTTAATGCGGAAACGAAATTTCAGCCGTGCACCGGAATTTAATAAGAAGATACTGCTTGTTTTATGTGTAAAATTTCATTTTAAACCTTTTTACAACAATGTATTCATTGTTGAAACAATGCATTTAGACATATCCCATTCAAACTTTTAGAAAAATACCCCTGCGAACAACCTAAAAATCGGAATTTTTTTACATCATTCGATAGGAAAAGTATTGTTTAATCCGGAAACGAAATTTCAGCCGTGCACCGGAATTTAATAAGAAGATACTGCTTGTTTTATGTGTAAAATTTCCTTCTTAACCTTTTTACAACAATGGATTCATTGTTGAAACAATGCATTTAAACATATCCCATTCAAACTTTTAGAAAAATACCCCTGCGAACAACCTAAAAATTGGAATTTTTTTACATCATTCGATAGGAAAAGTATTGTTTAATCCGGAAACGAAATTTCAGCCGTGCACCGGAATTTAATAAGAAGATACTGCTTGTTTTATTTTTAAAATTTCATTTTAAACCTTTTTACAACAATGGATTCATTGTTGAAACAATGCATTTAGACATATCCTATTTAAACTTTTAGAAAAATACCCCTGCGAACAACCTAAAAATCGGAATTTCTTTACATCATTCGATAGGAAAAGTATTGTTTAATCCGGAAACGAAATTTCAGCCGTGCACCGGAATTTAATAAGAAGATACTGCTTGTTTTATGTGTAAAATTTCATTTTAAACATTTTTACAACAATGGATTCATTGTTGAAACAATGCATTCAGATTATCTCACTTAAACGTTTAGAAAAATACCCCTGCGAACAACCTGAAAATTGGAATTTTTTTACATCATTCCATAGAAAAAGTATTGATTTATTCGGAAACGAAATTTCAGCCGTACACCAGAATTTAATATGAAGATACTGCTTGTTTTATGTGTAAAATTTCGTTTTTAACATTCTTACAACAATGGATTCATTGTGGAAACATTGCATTTTATTTTATACATCATTTAAACTTTTAGAAAAATACCCCTGCGAACAACCTGAAAATTGGAATTTCTTTACATCATTCGATAGGAAAAGTATTGTTTAATCCGGAAACGAAATTTCAGCCGTGCACCGGAATTTAATAAGAATATACTGCTTGTTTTATGTGTAAAATTTCATTTTAAACCTTTTTACAAGAATGGATTCATTGTTGAAACAATGCATTTAGACATATCCCATTCAAACTTTTAGAAAAATACCCCTGCGAACAACCTAAAAATCAGAATTTTTTTACATCATTCGATAGGAAAAGTATTGTTTAATCCGGAAACGAAATTTCAGCCGTGCACCGGAATTTAATAAGAAGATACTGCTTGTTTTATGTGTAAAATTTCATTTTAAACCTTTTTACAACAATGGTTTCATTGTGAAACAATGAAACGAAATTTCAGCCGTGCACCGGAATTTAATAAGAAGATACTGTTTGTTTTATGTGTAAAACTTCATTTTAAACCTTTTTACAACAATGGATTCATTGTTGAAACAATGCATTTAGACATATCCCATTCAAACTTTTAGAAAAATACCCCTGCGAACAACCTAAAAATCGGAATTTTTTTACATCATTCGATAGGAAAAGTATTGTTTAATCAGGAAACGAAATTTCAGCCGTGCACGGGAATTTAGTAAGAAGATACTGCTTGTTTTAAGTGTAAAATTTCATTTTAAACCTTTTTACAACAATGGATTCATTGTTGAAACAATGCATTTAGACATATCCCATTCAAACTTTTAGAAAAATACCCCTGCGAACAACCTTAAAATCGGAATTTTTTTACATCATTCGATAGGAAAAGTATTGTTTAATCCGGAAACGAAATTTCAGCCGTGCACCGGAATTTAATAAGAAGATACTGCTTGTTTTATGTGTAAAATTTCATTTTAAACCTTTTTACAACAATGGATTCATTGTTGAAACAATGCATTCAGATTATCTCACTTAAACGTTTAGAAAAATACCCCTGCGAACAACCTGAAAATTGGAATTTTTTTACATCATTCCATAGAAAAAGTATTGATTTATTCGGAAACGAAATTTCAGCCGTACACCAGAATTTAATATGAAGATACTGCTTGTTTTATGTGTAAAATTTCGTTTTTAACATTCTTACAACAATGGATTCATTGTGGAAACATTGCATTTTATTTTATACATCATTTAAACTTTTAGAAAAATACCCCTGCGAACAACCTGAAAATTGGAATTTTTTTACATCATTCGATAGGAAAAGTATTGTTTAATCCGGAAACGAAATTTCAGCCGTGCACCGGAATTTAATAAGAAGATACTGCTTGTTTTATGTGTAAAATTTCATTTTAAACCTTTTTACAACAATGGATTCATTGTTGAAACAATGCATTTAGACATATCCCATTCAAACTTTTAGAAAAATACCCCTGCGAACAAACTAAAAATCGGATTTTTTTTTACATCATTCGATAGGAAAAGAATTGTTTAATCCTGAAACGAAATTTCAGCCGTGCTCCGGAATTTAATAAGAAGATACTGCTTGTTTTATGTGTAAAATTTCATTTTAAACCTTTTTACAACAATGGATTCATTGTTGAAACAATGAAACGAAATTTCAGCCGTGCACCGGAATTTAATAAGAAGATACTGCTTGTTTTATGTGTAAAATTTCATTTTAAACCTTTTTACAACAATGGATTCATTGTTGAAACAATGCATTTAGACATATCCCATTCAAACTTTTAGAAAAATACCCCTGCGAACAACCTAAAAATCGGAATTTTTTTACATCATTCGATAGGAAAAGTATTGTTTAATCCGGAAACGAAATTTCAGCCGTGCACCGGAATTTAATAAGAAGATACTGCTTGTTTTATGTGTAAAATTTCATTTTAAACCTTTTTACAACAATGTATTCATTGTTGAAACAATGCATTTAGACATATCCCATTCAAACTTTTAGAAAAATACCCCTGCGAACAACCTAAAAATCGGAATTTTTTTACATCATTCGATAGGAAAAGTATTGTTTAATCCGGAAACGAAATTTCAGCCGTGCACCGGAATTTAATAAGAAGATACTGCTTGTTTTATGTGTAAAATTTCATTTTAAACCTTTTTACAACAATGGATTCATTGTTGAAACAATGCATTTAGACATATCCCATTCAAACTTTTAGAAAAATACCCCTGCGAACAACTTAAAAATTGGAATTTTTTTACATCATTCGATAGGAAAAGTATTGTTTAATGCGGAAACGAAATTTCAGCCGTGCACCGGAATTTAATAAGAAGATACTGCTTGTTTTATGTGTAAAATTTCATTTTAAACCTTTTTACAACAATGTATTCATTGTTGAAACAATGCATTTAGACATATCCCATTCAAACTTTTAGAAAAATACCCCTGCGAACAACCTAAAAATCGGAATTTTTTTACATCATTCGATAGGAAAAGTATTGTTTAATCCGGAAACGAAATTTCAGCCGTGCACCGGAATTTAATAAGAAGATACTGCTTGTTTTATGTGTAAAATTTCCTTCTTAACCTTTTTACAACAATGGATTCATTGTTGAAACAATGCATTTAAACATATCCCATTCAAACTTTTAGAAAAATACCCCTGCGAACAACCTAAAAATTGGAATTTTTTTACATCATTCGATAGGAAAAGTATTGTTTAATCCGGAAACGAAATTTCAGCCGTGCACCGGAATTTAATAAGAAGATACTGCTTGTTTTATTTTTAAAATTTCATTTTAAACCTTTTTACAACAATGGATTCATTGTTGAAACAATGCATTTAGACATATCCTATTTAAACTTTTAGAAAAATACCCCTGCGAACAACCTAAAAATCGGAATTTCTTTACATCATTCGATAGGAAAAGTATTGTTTAATCCGGAAACGAAATTTCAGCCGTGCACCGGAATTTAATAAGAAGATACTGCTTGTTTTATGTGTAAAATTTCATTTTAAACATTTTTACAACAATGGATTCATTGTTGAAACAATGCATTCAGATTATCTCACTTAAACGTTTAGAAAAATACCCCTGCGAACAACCTGAAAATTGGAATTTTTTTACATCATTCCATAGAAAAAGTATTGATTTATTCGGAAACGAAATTTCAGCCGTACACCAGAATTTAATATGAAGATACTGCTTGTTTTATGTGTAAAATTTCGTTTTTAACATTCTTACAACAATGGATTCATTGTGGAAACATTGCATTTTATTTTATACATCATTTAAACTTTTAGAAAAATACCCCTGCGAACAACCTGAAAATTGGAATTTCTTTACATCATTCGATAGGAAAAGTATTGTTTAATCCGGAAACGAAATTTCAGCCGTGCACCGGAATTTAATAAGAATATACTGCTTGTTTTATGTGTAAAATTTCATTTTAAACCTTTTTACAAGAATGGATTCATTGTTGAAACAATGCATTTAGACATATCCCATTCAAACTTTTAGAAAAATACCCCTGCGAACAACCTAAAAATCAGAATTTTTTTACATCATTCGATAGGAAAAGTATTGTTTAATCCGGAAACGAAATTTCAGCCGTGCACCGGAATTTAATAAGAAGATACTGCTTGTTTTATGTGTAAAATTTCATTTTAAACCTTTTTACAACAATGGTTTCATTGTGAAACAATGAAACGAAATTTCAGCCGTGCACCGGAATTTAATAAGAAGATACTGTTTGTTTTATGTGTAAAACTTCATTTTAAACCTTTTTACAACAATGGATTCATTGTTGAAACAATGCATTTAGACATATCCCATTCAAACTTTTAGAAAAATACCCCTGCGAACAACCTAAAAATCGGAATTTTTTTACATCATTCGATAGGAAAAGTATTGTTTAATCAGGAAACGAAATTTCAGCCGTGCACGGGAATTTAGTAAGAAGATACTGCTTGTTTTAAGTGTAAAATTTCATTTTAAACCTTTTTACAACAATGGATTCATTGTTGAAACAATGCATTTAGACATATCCCATTCAAACTTTTAGAAAAATACCCCTGCGAACAACCTTAAAATCGGAATTTTTTTACATCATTCGATAGGAAAAGTATTGTTTAATCCGGAAACGAAATTTCAGCCGTGCACCGGAATTTAATAAGAAGATACTGCTTGTTTTATGTGTAAAATTTCATTTTAAACCTTTTTACAACAATGGATTCATTGTTGAAACAATGCATTCAGATTATCTCACTTAAACGTTTAGAAAAATACCCCTGCGAACAACCTGAAAATTGGAATTTTTTTACATCATTCCATAGAAAAAGTATTGATTTATTCGGAAACGAAATTTCAGCCGTACACCAGAATTTAATATGAAGATACTGCTTGTTTTATGTGTAAAATTTCGTTTTTAACATTCTTACAACAATGGATTCATTGTGGAAACATTGCATTTTATTTTATACATCATTTAAACTTTTAGAAAAATACCCCTGCGAACAACCTGAAAATTGGAATTTTTTTACATCATTCGATAGGAAAAGTATTGTTTAATCCGGAAACGAAATTTCAGCCGTGCACCGGAATTTAATAAGAAGATACTGCTTGTTTTATGTGTAAAATTTCATTTTAAACCTTTTTACAACAATGGATTCATTGTTGAAACAATGCATTTAGACATATCCCATTCAAACTTTTAGAAAAATACCCCTGCGAACAAACTAAAAATCGGATTTTTTTTTACATCATTCGATAGGAAAAGAATTGTTTAATCCTGAAACGAAATTTCAGCCGTGCTCCGGAATTTAATAAGAAGATACTGCTTGTTTTATGTGTAAAATTTCATTTTAAACCTTTTTACAACAATGGATTCATTGTTGAAACAATGCATTTAGACATATCCCATTCAAACTTTTAGAAAAATACCCCTGCGAACAACTTAAAAATTGGAATTTTTTTACATCATTCGATAGGAAAAGTATTGTTTAATGCGGAAACGAAATTTCAGCCGTGCACCGGAATTTAATAAGAAGATACTGCTTGTTTTATGTGTAAAATTTCATTTTAAACCTTTTTACAACAATGTATTCATTGTTGAAACAATGCATTTAGACATATCCCATTCAAACTTTTAGAAAAATACCCCTGCGAACAACCTAAAAATCGGAATTTTTTTACATCATTCGATAGGAAAAGTATTGTTTAATCCGGAAACGAAATTTCAGCCGTGCACCGGAATTTAATAAGAAGATACTGCTTGTTTTATGTGTAAAATTTCATTTTAAACATTTTTACAACAATAGATTCATTGTTGAAACAATGCATTCAGATTATCTCACTTAAACGTTTAGAAAAATACCCCTGCGAACAACCTGAAAATTGGAATTTTTTTACATCATTCCATAGAAAAAGTATTGATTTATTCGGAAACGAAATTTCAGCCGTACACCAGAATTTAATATGAAGATACTGCTTGTTTTATGTGTAAAATTTCGTTTTTAACATTCTTACAACAATGGATTCATTGTGGAAACATTGCATTTTATTTTATACATCATTTAAACTTTTAGAAAAATACCCCTGCGAACAACCTGAAAATTGGAATTTTTTTACATCATTCGATAGGAAAAGTATTGTTTAATCCGGAAACGAAATTTCAGCCATGCACCGGAATTTAATAAGAAGATACTGCTTGTTTTATGTGTAAAATTTCATTTTAAACCTTTTTACAACAATGGATTCATTGTTGAAACAATGCATTTAGACATATCCCATTCAAACTTTTAGAAAAATACCCCTGCGAACAACCTAAAAATCAGAATTTTTTTACATCATTCGATAGGAAAAGTATTGTTTAATCCGGAAACGAAATTTCAGCCGTGCACCGGAATTTAATAAGAAGATACTGCTTGTTTTATGTGTAAAATTTCATTTTAAACCTTTTTACAACAATGGATTCATTGTTGAAACAATGAAACGAAATTTCAGCCGTGCACCGGAATTTAATAAGAAGATACTGCTTGTTTTATGTGTAAAATTTCATTTTAAACCTTTTTACAACAATGGATTCATTGTTGAAACAATGCATTTAGACATATCCCATTCAAACTTTTAGAAAAATACCCCTGCGAACAACCTAAAAATCGGAATTTTTTTACATCATTCGATAGGAAAAGTATTGTTTAATCCGGAAACGAAATTTCAGCCGTGCACCGGAATTTAATAAGAAGATACTGCTTGTTTTATGTGTAAAATTTCATTTTAAACCTTTTTACAACAATGGATTCATTGTTGAAACAATGCATTTAGACATATCCCATTCAAACTTTTAGAAAAATACCCCTGCGAACAACCTAAAAATCGGAATTTTTTTACATCATTCGATAGGAAAAGTATTGTTTAATCCGGAAACGAAATTTCAGCCGTGCACCGGAATTTAATAAGAAGATACTGCTTGTTTTATGTGTAAAATTTCATTTTAAACCTTTTTACAACAATGGATTCATTGTTGAAACAATGCATTTAGACATATCCCATTCAAACTTTTAGAAAAATACCCCTGCGAACAACCTAAAAATCGGAATTTTTTACATCATTCGATAGGAAAAGTATTGTTTAATCCGGAAACGAAATTTCAGCCGTGCACCGGAATTTAATAAGAAGATACTGCTTGTTTTATGTGTAAAATTTCATTTTAAACCTTTTTACAACAATGGATTCATTGTTGAAACAATGCATTTAGACATATCCCATTCAAACTTTTAGAAAAATACCCCTGCGAACAACCTAAAAATTGGAATTTTTTTACATCATTCGATAGGAAAAGTATTGTTTAATCCGGAAACGAAATTTCAGCCGTGCACCGGAATTTAATAAGAAGATACTGCTTGTTTTATGTGTAAAATTTCATTTTAAACCTTTTTACAACATTGGATTCATTGTTGAAACAATGCATTTAGACATATCCCATTCAAACTTTTAGAAAATTACCCCTGCGAACAACCTAAAAATTGGAATTTTTTTACATCATTCGATAGGAAAAGTATTGTTTAATCCGGAAACGATATTTCAGCCGTACACCGGAATTTAATAAGAAGATACTGCTTATTTTATGTGTAAAATTTCATTTTTCAAAAATGGATTCATTGTTGAAACAATGTATTTAGATATATTTCATTTAAACTTTTAGAAAAATACCCCTGCGAACAACCTAGAAATCGGAATTTTTTTACAGCATTCGATAGGAAAAGTATTGTTTAATCCGGAAACGAAATTTCAGCCGTGCACCGGAATTTAATAAGAAGATACTGCTTGTTTTATGTGTAAAATTTCATTTTAAACCTTTTTACAACAATGGATTCATTGTTGAAACAATGCATTTAGACATATCTCATTCAAACTTTTAGAAAAATACCCCTGCGAACAACCTAAAAATCGGAATTTTTTTACATCATTCGATAGGAAAAGTATTGTTTAATCCGGAAACGAAATTTCAGCCGTGCACCGGAATTTAATAAGAAGATACTGCTTGTTTTATGTGTAAAATTTCATTTTAAACATTCTTACAACAACGGATTCATTGTTGAAACAATGCATTTAGATACAGTGGCGTTCAAATGTTTCCGGCCAGCAAAATTTTTTCAATTTATTTGTAAGTATACCCATATAAAGAGGAATCTCAAAGTGATACTTATGCATTTTATTGACATAATAAGTAGGAACTTACTTATAGAAGAACGTGTAAATATCAATAAATTCAATATAAAATATTAAGGAATAATTAAGGAATTTAATTAAAATTAAGGATAAAATTAAGGAAAATTAAAAATAAAATTAAGGAATTTAATAAGGAAAACGCATGTTCTCAAAAGTTTCCTGCCCCCTTCACAAGTTTGTAAAAAAAAATTGTATTGTAATAGAAAATTACAGCGATAAACGACATTTACAATTAGTATTTTATCGTATTACTATTTTATTACCTTTAGAAATAAGTTCTACAGCACAGTAACTTTACATCCATACAATCAACGGCTAAAGATCGTCGATGGTACGTTTTTTCCACATTTCTTGAAATTTTGGAGAAATTTCGGCTGATTTGGAATATTTATAGTTCCGCAAACTATTGCCAACTTCTTTCCAAAAATTTTCTATTGGATTAATATTGGGCGTTTGGGCTGATTATTTCAAAAACGAAATTTTTTGTGTGAAAACTATTGCTTATCGAGGCTTGCATACATTATTTATGTCGTTATCATGTTGAGAAAAATAATTGCGACCAAATTTTTTTCTCTAATAAGGCAGAAGATGGTCTTGCTAGATATGCTTATACATTGTATCATTCACTTGGCTGTGGATATCAAATAACGGACCGACACTTTTTGAAGAAAATACTCCCCATGGGATAACGTGTCCTCCGCCATGCTTCATTGTAGGAATAACAAAGATCGAATGACATCTTTTGTTGTTAGGCCATCGGACGTTGTGTCTGCCATCACTTCCAAAAATGTTTTGAATTCGATTAATGTAAAAATAGAAATTTTGTCCAGCTTTCACTTGACCAGACTTTGTGTTCCATGGAAAATGCCAGGAGGGTATGTCGGTATTTTTTTTACCTCTGAAATTTTTTAATACAGACTCTTCCATAAAGTTCTGTATCACGTCAGCATCATAACACGGTAGAAAAACTAAATTTCCAGCAATATTTTCATTCCGTAAATCGCAGTATATTGCAACGGAATTTTCATTATCAATGTTTTTTCTCCTGATAATTCTGTCCACAGGAATAGTAATTTTCTGGGATCTCCCAGACCTCTAAAAGTCCTGAAAGCCATGGCCATCTTTATATAATTTTTAAATATCGCTTACAGTCGAGTTTACCGATCCATAACTTAGCCTCAATATCTCAGGAACATTGGCCTTTTAGCGACAAAATAATCACTCATTTATGAACAATAATTGTTGAACTATTCAAATTTGAATTCAAACTATGCTATACATGTTGATTCATTCATAAACACAACCAAAAAATACTTCACGGATAGAAAAAAACTAAAGAATGATAAGTGGCCGGAAACTTTTGAGAACATGCGTTTTCTTTTATATTTAATTTTGTCAATTACATTTGTTGACATTTACAGGTTCTTCTATAAGTAAGTTCCTAACGAATATGTCAATAAAATGTATAAGTACCGCTTTGAGATTCCTCTTCATATGGGTATATTCAGAAATTAACTGAAAAATTTTTGCTGGCCGGAAACTTTTCACCGCCACTGTATATCTCATTTAAAGTTTTAGAAACATACCCCTGCGAACAACCTAAAAATCAGAATTTTTTTACATCATTCGATAGGAAAAGTATTTTTTTTTTTTTTTTCGAAAACGAAATTTCAGCCGAGTACCATACTTTAATAAGAAGATACTGCTTGTTTTATGTGTACAATTTCGTTTTTAACGTTTTTACAAAAATGGATTCATGGTTGAAACAATGCATTTTATTTTATACTCATTTAAATTTTAGAAAAATACCCTTGCGAACAACCTAAAAATCCGAATTTTTTAATATCATTCGATAGAAAAAGTATTGATTAATTCGAAAACGATATTTCAGCCGTGCTTCAGAATTCAATAAGAAGATGCTGCTTTTTTTGTGTAAACTATCTGTTAAAACATTCCTACAACATTGGATTCATTGTTGAAACAATGCATTTAGATATATCTCATTTAAACTTTTACAAAAATACCCCTGCGAACCTAAAAATCGGAAATATTACACCATTTGATAGGAAAAGTATTGATTAATTCGAAAACGAAATTTCAGCCGTGCTTCAGAATTCAATAAGAAGATACTGCTTGTTTTATGTGTAAAATTTCTTTTTAAACATTCCTACAACAATGGATTCATTGTTGAAACAATGCATTTAGATATATCTCATTTAAACTTTTAGAAAATTACCCCTGCGAACAGCCTGAAAATCGGAATTTTTTTACATCATTCGACAAGAAAAGCATTGTTTTATTCGAAAACGAAAATTCAGCCGTGTACCAGAGTTTAATGAGAAGATACTGCTTGTTTTATGTGTAAAATTTCATTTTAAACAATCTTACGACAATGGATTCATTGTTGAAACAATGCATTTAGATATATCTCATTTAAACTTTTAGAAAAATACCCCTGCAAACGACGTAAAAATCGGAAATTTTTTACATCATTCGATACGAAAAGTAATGTTTTATTCGAAAACGAAATTTCAGCCGTGTACCAGAATTTAATAAGAAGATACTGCTTGTTTTAATCTGAAAATTTCGTTTTTAACATCCTTACAACAATGGATTCATTGTTGAAACAATGCATTTTATTTAATACATCATTTAAACTTTTAGAAAATTACCCCTAACAACGTAAAAATAGGACTTTTTTTACATCATTCGATTGGAAAAATATTGTCTTATTCGAAAACGAAATTTCAGCCGTGTACCAGAATTTAATAAGAAGATACTGCTTGTTTTATGTGTAAAATTTAATTTTAAACAATCTTACAACAATGGATTCATTGTTGGAACAATGCATTTTATTTTATATATCGTTTAATCTTTTAGAAAAATACCCCTGCGAACAACCTGAAAATCGGAATTTTTTTACATCATTCGATAGGAAAATTATTGATTTATTCGGAAACGTAATTTCAGCCGTGCACCGGAATTTATTAAGAAGATACTGTTTGTTTTATGTGTAAAATTTCATTTTGAACATTCTTACAACAATGGATTTATTGTTGAAACAATACATCTAGATATATCTCATTTAAACTTTTAGAAAAATACCCCTGCAAACAACGTAAAAATCGGAAATTTTTTACATCATTCGATACGAAAAGTAATGTTTTATTCGAAAACGAAATTTCAGCCGTGTACCAGAATTTAATAGAAGATACTGCTTGTTTTATTCTGAAAATTTCGTTTTTAACATCCTTACAACAATGGATTCATTGTTGAAACAATGCATTTTATTTAATACACCATTTAAACTTTTAGAAAATTACCCCTAACAACGTAAAAATAGAAATTTTTTTACATCATTCGATTGGAAAAATATTGCCTTATTCGAAAACGAAATTTCAGCCGTGTACCAGAATTTAATAGGAAGATACTGCTTGTTTTATGTGTAAAATTTAATTTTAAACAATCTTACAACAATGGATTCATTGTTGAAAAATGCATTCAGATATATCTCATTTAAAGTTTTAGAAAAATACCCCTGCGATCAACCTAAAAATCGGAATTTTTTTGCGCCATTTGATAGTAAAAGTATTGTTTTAACCCGAAACGAAATTTCAACCGTGCACCGGAATTTAGTAAGAAGATACTGCTTGTTTTATGTGTAAAATTTCATTTTAAACCTTTTTACAACAATGTATTCATTGTTGAAACAATGCATTTAGACATATCCCATTCAAACTTTTAGAAAAATACCCCTGCGAACAACCTAAAAATCGGAATTTTTTTACATCATTCGATAGGAAAAGTATTGTTTAATCCGGAAACGAAATTTCAGCCGTGCACCGGAATTTAATAAGAAGATACTGCTTGTTTTATGTGTAAAATTTCATTTTAAACCTTTTTACAACAATGGATTCATTGTTGAAACAATGCATTTAGACATATCCCATTCAAACTTTTAGAAAAATACCCCTGCGAACAACTTAAAAATTGGAATTTTTTTACATCATTCGATAGGAAAAGTATTGTTTAATGCGGAAACGAAATTTCAGCCGTGCACCGGAATTTAATAAGAAGATACTGCTTGTTTTATGTGTAAAATTTCATTTTAAACCTTTTTACAACAATGTATTCATTGTTGAAACAATGCATTTAGACATATCCCATTCAAACTTTTAGAAAAATACCCCTGCGATCAACCTAAAAATCGGAATTTTTTTACATCATTCGATAGGAAAAGTATTGTTTAATCCGGAAACGAAATTTCAGCCGTGCACCGGAATTTAATAAGAAGATACTGCTTGTTTTATATGTAAAATTTCCTTCTTAACCTTTTTACAACAATGGATTCATTGTTGAAACAATGCATTTAAACATATCCCATTCAAACTTTTAGAAAAATACCCCTGCGAACAACCTAAAAATTGGAATTTTTTTACATCATTCGATAGGAAAAGTATTGTTTAATCCGGAAACGAAATTTCAGCCGTGCACCGGAATTTAATAAGAAGATACTGCTTGTTTTATTTTTAAAATTTCATTTTAAACCTTTTTACAACAATGGATTCATTGTTGAAACAATGCATTTAGACATATCCTATTTAAACTTTTAGAAAAATACCCCTGCGAACAACCTAAAAATCGGAATTTCTTTACATCATTCGATAGGAAAAGTATTGTTTAATCCGGAAACGAAATTTCAGCCGTGCACCGGAATTTAATAAGAAGATACTGCTTGTTTTATGTGTAAAATTTCATTTTAAACATTTTTACAACAATGGATTCATTGTTGAAACAATGCATTCAGATTATCTCACTTAAACGTTTAGAAAAATACCCCTGCGAACAACCTGAAAATTGGAATTTTTTTACATCATTCCATAGAAAAAGTATTGATTTATTCGGAAACGAAATTTCAGCCGTACACCAGAATTTAATATGAAGATACTGCTTGTTTTATGTGTAAAATTTCGTTTTTAACATTCTTACAACAATGGATTCATTGTGGAAACATTGCATTTTATTTTATACATCATTTAAACTTTTAGAAAAATACCCCTGCGAACAACCTGAAAATTGGAATTTCTTTACATCATTCGATAGGAAAAGTATTGTTTAATCCGGAAACGAAATTTCAGCCGTGCACCGGAATTTAATAAGAATATACTGCTTGTTTTATGTGTAAAATTTCATTTTAAACCTTTTTACAAGAATGGATTCATTGTTGAAACAATGCATTTAGACATATCCCATTCAAACTTTTAGAAAAATACCCCTGCGAACAACCTAAAAATCAGAATTTTTTTACATCATTCGATAGGAAAAGTATTGTTTAATCCGGAAACGAAATTTCAGCCGTGCACCGGAATTTAATAAGAAGATACTGCTTGTTTTATGTGTAAAATTTCATTTTAAACCTTTTTACAACAATGGATTCATTGTTGAAACAATGAAACGAAATTTCAGCCGTGCACCGGAATTTAATAAGAAGATACTGCTTGTTTTATGTGTAAAACTTCATTTTAAACCTTTTTACAACAATGGATTCATTGTTGAAACAATGCATTTAGACATATCCCATTCAAACTTTTAGAAAAATACCCCTGCGAACAACCTAAAAATCGGAATTTTTTTACATCATTCGATAGGAAAAGTATTGTTTAATCAGGAAACGAAATTTCAGCCGTGCACGGGAATTTAGTAAGAAGATACTGCTTGTTTTAAGTGTAAAATTTCATTTTAAACCTTTTTACAACAATGGATTCATTGTTGAAACAATGCATTTAGACATATCCCATTCAAACTTTTAGAAAAATACCCCTGCGAACAACCTAAAAATCGGAATTTTTTTACATCATTCGATAGGAAAAGTATTGTTTAATCCGGAAACGAAATTTCAGCCGTGCACCGGAATTTAATAAGAAGATACTGCTTGTTTTATGTGTAAAATTTCATTTTAAACCTTTTTACAACAATGGATTCATTGTTGAAACAATGCATTCAGATTATCTCACTTAAACGTTTAGAAAAATACCCCTGCGAACAACCTGAAAATTGGAATTTTTTTACATCATTCCATAGAAAAAGTATTGATTTATTCGGAAACGAAATTTCAGCCGTACACCAGAATTTAATATGAAGATACTGCTTGTTTTATGTGTAAAATTTCGTTTTTAACATTCTTACAACAATGGATTCATTGTGGAAACATTGCATTTTATTTTATACATCATTTAAACTTTTAGAAAAATACCCCTGCGAACAACCTGAAAATTGGAATTTTTCTACATCATTCGATAGGAAAAGTATTGTTTAATCCGGAAACGAAATTTCAGCCGTGCACCGGAATTTAATAAGAAGATACTGCTTGTTTTATGTGTAAAATTTCATTTTAAACCTTTTTACAACAATGGATTCATTGTTGAAACAATGCATTTAGACATATCCCATTCAAACTTTTAGAAAAATACCCCTGCGAACAAACTAAAAATCGGAATTTTTTTTACATCATTCGATAGGAAAAGTATTGTTTAATCCGGAAACGAAATTTCAGCCGTGCACCGGAATTTAATAAGAAGATACTGCTTGTTTTATGTGTAAAATTTCATTTTAAACCTTTTTACAACAATGGATTCATTGTTGAAACAATGCATTTAGACATATCCCATTCAAACTTTTAGAAAAATACCCCTGCGAACAACTTAAAAATTGGAATTTTTTTACATCATTCGATAGGAAAAGTATTGTTTAATGCGGAAACGAAATTTCAGCCGTGCACCGGAATTTAATAAGAAGATACTGCTTGTTTTATGTGTAAAATTTCATTTTAAACCTTTTTACAACAATGTATTCATTGTTGAAACAATGCATTTAGACATATCCCATTCAAACTTTTAGAAAAATACCCCTGCGAACAACCTAAAAATCGGAATTTTTTTACATCATTCGATAGGAAAAGTATTGTTTAATCCGGAAACGAAATTTCAGCCGTGCACCGGAATTTAATAAGAAGATACTGCTTGTTTTATGTGTAAAATTTCCTTCTTAACCTTTTTACAACAATGGATTCATTGTTGAAACAATGCATTTAAACATATCCCATTCAAACTTTTAGAAAAATACCCCTGCGAACAACCTAAAAATTGGAATTTTTTTACATCATTCGATAGGAAAAGTATTGTTTAATCCGGAAACGAAATTTCAGCCGTGCACCGGAATTTAATAAGAAGATACTGCTTGTTTTATTTTTAAAATTTCATTTTAAACCTTTTTACAACAATGGATTCATTGTTGAAACAATGCATTTAGACATATCCTATTCAAACTTTTAGAAAAATACCCCTGCGAACAACCTAAAAATCGGAATTTCTTTACATCATTCGATAGGAAAAGTATTGTTTAATCCGGAAACGAAATTTCAGCCGTGCACCGGAATTTAATAAGAAGATACTGCTTGTTTTATGTGTAAAATTTCATTTTAAACATTTTTACAACAATGGATTCATTGTTGAAACAATGCATTCAGATTATCTCACTTAAACGTTTAGAAAAATACCCCTGCGAACAACCTGAAAATTGGAATTTTTTTACATCATTCCATAGAAAAAGTATTGATTTATTCGGAAACGAAATTTCAGCCGTACACCAGAATTTAATATGAAGATACTGCTTGTTTTATGTGTAAAATTTCGTTTTTAACATTCTTACAACAATGGATTCATTGTGGAAACATTGCATTTTATTTTATACATCATTTAAACTTTTAGAAAAATACCCCTGCGAACAACCTGAAAATTGGAATTTTTTTACATCATTCGATAGGAAAAGTATTGTTTAATCCGGATACGAAATTTCAGCCATGCACCGGAATTTAATAAGAAGATACTGCTTGTTTTATGTGTAAAATTTCATTTTAAACCTTTTTACAACAATGGATTCATTGTTGAAACAATGCATTTAGACATATCCCATTCAAACTTTTAGAAAAATACCCCTGCGAACAACCTAAAAATCAGAATTTTTTTACATCATTCGATAGGAAAAGTATTGTTTAATCCGGAAACGAAATTTCAGCCGTGCACCGGAATTTAATAAGAAGATACTGCTTGTTTTATGTGTAAAATTTCATTTTAAACCTTTTTACAACAATGGATTCATTGTTGAAACAATGAAACGAAATTTCAGCCGTGCACCGGAATTTAATAAGAAGATACTGCTTGTTTTATGTGTAAAATTTCATTTTAAACCTTTTTACAACAATGGATTCATTGTTGAAACAATGCATTTAGACATATCCCATTCAAACTTTTAGAAAAATACCCCTGCGAACAACCTAAAAATCGGAATTTTTTTACATCATTCGATAGGAAAAGTATTGTTTAATCCGGAAACGAAATTTCAGCCGTGCACCGGAATTTAATAAGAAGATACTGCTTGTTTTATGTGTAAAATTTCATTTTAAACCTTTTTACAACAATGGATTCATTGTTGAAACAATGCATTTAGACATATCCCATTCAAACTTTTAGAAAAATACCCCTGCGAACAACCTAAAAATCGGAATTTTTTTACATCATTCGATAGGAAAAGTATTGTTTAATCCGGAAACGAAATTTCAGCCGTGCACCGGAATTTAATAAGAAGATACTGCTTGTTTTATGTGTAAAATTTCATTTTAAACCTTTTTACAACAATGGATTCATTGTTGAAACAATGCATTTAGACATATCCCATTCAAACTTTTAGAAAAATACCCCTGCGAACAACCTAAAAATCGGAATTTTTTTACATCATTCGATAGGAAAAGTATTGTTTAATCCGGAAACGAAATTTCAGCCGTGCACCGGAATTTAATAAGAAGATACTGCTTGTTTTATGTGTAAAATTTCATTTTAAACCTTTTTACAACAATGGATTCATTGTTGAAACAATGCATTTAGACATATCCCATTCAAACTTTTAGAAAAATACCCCTGCGAACAACCTAAAAATTGGAATTTTTTTACATCATTCGATAGGAAAAGTATTGTTTAATCCGGAAACGAAATTTCAGCCGTGCACCGGAATTTAATAAGAAGATACTGCTTGTTTTATGTGTAAAATTTCATTTTAAACAATCTTACGACAATGGATTCATTGTTGAAACAATGCATTTAGATATATCTCATTTAAACTTTTAGAAAAATACCCCTGCAAACGACGTAAAAATCGGAAATTTTTTACATCATTCGATACGAAAAGTAATGTTTTATTCGAAAACGAAATTTCAGCCGTGTACCAGAATTTAATAAGAAGATACTGCTTGTTTTAATCTGAAAATTTCGTTTTTAACATCCTTACAACAATGGATTCATTGTTGAAACAATGCATTTTATTTAATACATCATTTAAACTTTTAGAAAATTACCCCTAACAACGTAAAAATAGGACTTTTTTTACATCATTCGATTGGAAAAATATTGTCTTATTCGAAAACGAAATTTCAGCCGTGTACCAGAATTTAATAAGAAGATACTGCTTGTTTTATGTGTAAAATTTAATTTTAAACAATCTTACAACAATGGATTCATTGTTGGAACAATGCATTTTATTTTATATATCGTTTAATCTTTTAGAAAAATACCCCTGCGAACAACCTGAAAATCGGAATTTTTTTACATCATTCGATAGGAAAATTATTGATTTATTCGGAAACGTAATTTCAGCCGTGAACCGGAATTTATTAAGAAGATACTGTTTGTTTTATGTGTAAAATTTCATTTTGAACATTCTTACAACAATGGATTTATTGTTGAAACAATACATCTAGATATATCTCATTTAAACTTTTAGAAAAATACCCCTGCAAACAACGTAAAAATCGGAAATTTTTTACATCATTCGATACGAAAAGTAATGTTTTATTCGAAAACGAAATTTCAGCCGTGTACCAGAATTTAATAGAAGATACTGCTTGTTTTATTCTGAAAATTTCGTTTTTAACATCCTTACAACAATGGATTCATTGTTGAAACAATGCATTTTATTTAATACACCATTTAAACTTTTAGAAAATTACCCCTAACAACGTAAAAATAGAAATTTTTTTACATCATTCGATTGGAAAAATATTGCCTTATTCGAAAACGAAATTTCAGCCGTGTACCAGAATTTAATAGGAAGATACTGCTTGTTTTATGTGTAAAATTTAATTTTAAACAATCTTACAACAATGGATTCATTGTTGAAAAATGCATTCAGATATATCTCATTTAAAGTTTTAGAAAAATACCCCTGCGATCAACCTAAAAATCGGAATTTTTTTGCGCCATTTGATAGTAAAAGTATTGTTTTAACCCGAAACGAAATTTCAACCGTGCACCGGAATTTAGTAAGAAGATACTGCTTGTTTTATGTGTAAAATTTCATTTTAAACCTTTTTACAACAATGTATTCATTGTTGAAACAATGCATTTAGACATATCCCATTCAAACTTTTAGAAAAATACCCCTGCGAACAACCTAAAAATCGGAATTTTTTTACATCATTCGATAGGAAAAGTATTGTTTAATCCGGAAACGAAATTTCAGCCGTGCACCGGAATTTAATAAGAAGATACTGCTTGTTTTATGTGTAAAATTTCATTTTAAACCTTTTTACAACAATGGATTCATTGTTGAAACAATGCATTTAGACATATCCCATTCAAACTTTTAGAAAAATACCCCTGCGAACAACTTAAAAATTGGAATTTTTTTACATCATTCGATAGGAAAAGTATTGTTTAATGCGGAAACGAAATTTCAGCCGTGCACCGGAATTTAATAAGAAGATACTGCTTGTTTTATGTGTAAAATTTCATTTTAAACCTTTTTACAACAATGTATTCATTGTTGAAACAATGCATTTAGACATATCCCATTCAAACTTTTAGAAAAATACCCCTGCGAACAACCTAAAAATCGGAATTTTTTTACATCATTCGATAGGAAAAGTATTGTTTAATCCGGAAACGAAATTTCAGCCGTGCACCGGAATTTAATAAGAAGATACTGCTTGTTTTATGTGTAAAATTTCCTTCTTAACCTTTTTACAACAATGGATTCATTGTTGAAACAATGCATTTAAACATATCCCATTCAAACTTTTAGAAAAATACCCCTGCGAACAACCTAAAAATTGGAATTTTTTTACATCATTCGATAGGAAAAGTATTGTTTAATCCGGAAACGAAATTTCAGCCGTGCACCGGAATTTAATAAGAAGATACTGCTTGTTTTATTTTTAAAATTTCATTTTAAACCTTTTTACAACAATGGATTCATTGTTGAAACAATGCATTTAGACATATCCCATTCAAACTTTTAGAAAAATACCCCTGCGAACAACTTAAAAATTGGAATTTTTTTACATCATTCGATAGGAAAAGTATTGTTTAATGCGGAAACGAAATTTCAGCCGTGCACCGGAATTTAATAAGAAGATACTGCTTGTTTTATGTGTAAAATTTCATTTTAAACCTTTTTACAACAATGTATTCATTGTTGAAACAATGCATTTAGACATATCCCATTCAAACTTTTAGAAAAATACCCCTGCGAACAACCTAAAAATCGGAATTTTTTTACATCATTCGATAGGAAAAGTATTGTTTAATCCGGAAACGAAATTTCAGCCGTGCACCGGAATTTAATAAGAAGATACTGCTTGTTTTATGTGTAAAATTTCCTTCTTAACCTTTTTACAACAATGGATTCATTGTTGAAACAATGCATTTAAACATATCCCATTCAAACTTTTAGAAAAATACCCCTGCGAACAACCTAAAAATTGGAATTTTTTTACATCATTCGATAGGAAAAGTATTGTTTAATCCGGAAACGAAATTTCAGCCGTGCACCGGAATTTAATAAGAAGATACTGCTTGTTTTATTTTTAAAATTTCATTTTAAACCTTTTTACAACAATGGATTCATTGTTGAAACAATGCATTTAGACATATCCTATTTAAACTTTTAGAAAAATACCCCTGCGAACAACCTAAAAATCGGAATTTCTTTACATCATTCGATAGGAAAAGTATTGTTTAATCCGGAAACGAAATTTCAGCCGTGCACCGGAATTTAATAAGAAGATACTGCTTGTTTTATGTGTAAAATTTCATTTTAAACATTTTTACAACAATGGATTCATTGTTGAAACAATGCATTCAGATTATCTCACTTAAACGTTTAGAAAAATACCCCTGCGAACAACCTGAAAATTGGAATTTTTTTACATCATTCCATAGAAAAAGTATTGATTTATTCGGAAACGAAATTTCAGCCGTACACCAGAATTTAATATGAAGATACTGCTTGTTTTATGTGTAAAATTTCGTTTTTAACATTCTTACAACAATGGATTCATTGTGGAAACATTGCATTTTATTTTATACATCATTTAAACTTTTAGAAAAATACCCCTGCGAACAACCTGAAAATTGGAATTTCTTTACATCATTCGATAGGAAAAGTATTGTTTAATCCGGAAACGAAATTTCAGCCGTGCACCGGAATTTAATAAGAATATACTGCTTGTTTTATGTGTAAAATTTCATTTTAAACCTTTTTACAAGAATGGATTCATTGTTGAAACAATGCATTTAGACATATCCCATTCAAACTTTTAGAAAAATACCCCTGCGAACAACCTAAAAATCAGAATTTTTTTACATCATTCGATAGGAAAAGTATTGTTTAATCCGGAAACGAAATTTCAGCCGTGCACCGGAATTTAATAAGAAGATACTGCTTGTTTTATGTGTAAAATTTCATTTTAAACCTTTTTACAACAATGGATTCATTGTTGAAACAATGAAACGAAATTTCAGCCGTGCACCGGAATTTAATAAGAAGATACTGCTTGTTTTATGTGTAAAACTTCATTTTAAACCTTTTTACAACAATGGATTCATTGTTGAAACAATGCATTTAGACATATCCCATTCAAACTTTTAGAAAAATACCCCTGCGAACAACCTAAAAATCGGAATTTTTTTACATCATTCGATAGGAAAAGTATTGTTTAATCAGGAAACGAAATTTCAGCCGTGCACGGGAATTTAGTAAGAAGATACTGCTTGTTTTAAGTGTAAAATTTCATTTTAAACCTTTTTACAACAATGGATTCATTGTTGAAACAATGCATTTAGACATATCCCATTCAAACTTTTAGAAAAATACCCCTGCGAACAACCTAAAAATCGGAATTTTTTTACATCATTCGATAGGAAAAGTATTGTTTAATCCGGAAACGAAATTTCAGCCGTGCACCGGAATTTAATAAGAAGATACTGCTTGTTTTATGTGTAAAATTTCATTTTAAACCTTTTTACAACAATGGATTCATTGTTGAAACAATGCATTCAGATTATCTCACTTAAACGTTTAGAAAAATACCCCTGCGAACAACCTGAAAATTGGAATTTTTTTACATCATTCCATAGAAAAAGTATTGATTTATTCGGAAACGAAATTTCAGCCGTACACCAGAATTTAATATGAAGATACTGCTTGTTTTATGTGTAAAATTTCGTTTTTAACATTCTTACAACAATGGATTCATTGTGGAAACATTGCATTTTATTTTATACATCATTTAAACTTTTAGAAAAATACCCCTGCGAACAACCTGAAAATTGGAATTTTTTTACATCATTCGATAGGAAAAGTATTGTTTAATCCGGAAACGAAATTTCAGCCGTGCACCGGAATTTAATAAGAAGATACTGCTTGTTTTATGTGTAAAATTTCATTTTAAACCTTTTTACAACAATGGATTCATTGTTGAAACAATGCATTTAGACATATCCCATTCAAACTTTTAGAAAAATACCCCTGCGAACAAACTAAAAATCGGAATTTTTTTTACATCATTCGATAGGAAAAGTATTGTTTAATCCGGAAACGAAATTTCAGCCGTGCACCGGAATTTAATAAGAAGATACTGCTTGTTTTATGTGTAAAATTTCATTTTAAACCTTTTTACAACAATGGATTCATTGTTGAAACAATGCATTTAGACATATCCCATTCAAACTTTTAGAAAAATACCCCTGCGAACAACTTAAAAATTGGAATTTTTTTACATCATTCGATAGGAAAAGTATTGTTTAATGCGGAAACGAAATTTCAGCCGTGCACCGGAATTTAATAAGAAGATACTGCTTGTTTTATGTGTAAAATTTCATTTTAAACCTTTTTACAACAATGTATTCATTGTTGAAACAATGCATTTAGACATATCCCATTCAAACTTTTAGAAAAATACCCCTGCGAACAACCTAAAAATCGGAATTTTTTTACATCATTCGATAGGAAAAGTATTGTTTAATCCGGAAACGAAATTTCAGCCGTGCACCGGAATTTAATAAGAAGATACTGCTTGTTTTATGTGTAAAATTTCCTTCTTAACCTTTTTACAACAATGGATTCATTGTTGAAACAATGCATTTAGACATATCCCATTCAAACTTTTAGAAAAATACCCCTGCGAACAACTTAAAAATTGGAATTTTTTTACATCATTCGATAGGAAAAGTATTGTTTAATGCGGAAACGAAATTTCAGCCGTGCACCGGAATTTAATAAGAAGATACTGCTTGTTTTATGTGTAAAATTTCATTTTAAACCTTTTTACAACAATGTATTCATTGTTGAAACAATGCATTTAGACATATCCCATTCAAACTTTTAGAAAAATACCCCTGCGAACAACCTAAAAATTGGAATTTTTTTACATCATTCGATAGGAAAAGTATTGTTTAATCCGGAAACGAAATTTCAGCCGTGCACCGGAATTTAATAAGAAGATACTGCTTGTTTTATGTGTAAAATTTCATTTTAAACCTTTTTACAACATTGGATTCATTGTTGAAACAATGCATTTAGACATATTCCATTCAAACTTTTAGAAAAATACCCCTGCGAACAACCTAAAAATTGGAATTTTTTTACATCATTCGATAGGAAAAGTATTGTTTAATCCGGAAACGAAATTTCAGCCGTGCACCGGAATTTAATAAGAAGATACTGCTTGTTTTATTTTTAAAATTTCATTTTAAACCTTTTTACAACAATGGATTCATTGTTGAAACAATGCATTTAGACATATCCTATTCAAACTTTTAGAAAAATACCCCTGCGAACAACCTAAAAATCGGAATTTCTTTACATCATTCGATAGGAAAAGTATTGTTTAATCCGGAAACGAAATTTCAGCCGTGCACCGGAATTTAATAAGAAGATACTGCTTGTTTTATGTGTAAAATTTCATTTTAAACATTTTTACAACAATGGATTCATTGTTGAAACAATGCATTCAGATTATCTCACTTAAACGTTTAGAAAAATACCCCTGCGAACAACCTGAAAATTGGAATTTTTTTACATCATTCCATAGAAAAAGTATTGATTTATTCGGAAACGAAATTTCAGCCGTACACCAGAATTTAATATGAAGATACTGCTTGTTTTATGTGTAAAATTTCGTTTTTAACATTCTTACAACAATGGATTCATTGTGGAAACATTGCATTTTATTTTATACATCATTTAAACTTTTAGAAAAATACCCCTGCGAACAACCTGAAAATTGGAATTTTTTTACATCATTCGATAGGAAAAGTATTGTTTAATCCGGAAACGAAATTTCAGCCATGCTCCGGAATTTAATAAGAAGATACTGCTTGTTTTATGTGTAAAATTTCATTTTAAACCTTTTTACAACAATGGATTCATTGTTGAAACAATGCATTTAGACATATCCCATTCAAACTTTTAGAAAAATACCCCTGCGAACAACCTAAAAATCAGAATTTTTTTACATCATTCGATAGGAAAAGTATTGTTTAATCCGGAAACGAAATTTCAGCCGTGCACCGGAATTTAATAAGAAGATACTGCTTGTTTTATGTGTAAAATTTCATTTTAAACCTTTTTACAACAATGGATTCATTGTTGAAACAATGAAACGAAATTTCAGCCGTGCACCGGAATTTAATAAGAAGATACTGCTTGTTTTATGTGTAAAATTTCATTTTAAACCTTTTTACAACAATGGATTCTTTGTTGAAACAATGCATTTAGACATATCCCATTCAAACTTTTAGAAAAATACCCCTGCGAACAACCTAAAAATCGGAATTTTTTTACATCATTCGATAGGAAAAGTATTGTTTAATCCGGAAACGAAATTTCAGCCGTGCACCGGAATTTAATAAGAAGATACTGCTTGTTTTATGTGTAAAATTTCATTTTAAACCTTTTTACAACAATGGATTCATTGTTGAAACAATGCATTTAGACATATCCCATTCAAACTTTTAGAAAAATACCCCTGCGAACAACCTAAAAATCGGAATTTTTTTACATCATTCGATAGGAAAAGTATTGTTTAATCCGGAAACGAAATTTCAGCCGTGCACCGGAATTTAATAAGAAGATACTGCTTGTTTTATGTGTAAAATTTCATTTTAAACCTTTTTACAACAATGGATTCATTGTTGAAACAATGCATTTAGACATATCCCATTCAAACTTTTAGAAAAATACCCCTGCGAACAACCTAAAAATCGGAATTTTTTTACATCATTCGATAGGAAAAGTATTGTTTAATCCGGAAACGAAATTTCAGCCGTGCACCGGAATTTAATAAGAAGATACTGCTTGTTTTATGTGTAAAATTTCATTTTAAACCTTTTTACAACAATGGATTCATTGTTGAAACAATGCATTTAGACATATCCCATTCAAACTTTTAGAAAAATACCCCTGCGAACAACCTAAAAATTGGAATTTTTTTACATCATTCGATAGGAAAAGTATTGTTTAATCCGGAAACGAAATTTCAGCCGTGCACCGGAATTTAATAAGAAGATACTGCTTGTTTTATGTGTAAAATTTCATTTTAAACCTTTTTACAACATTGGATTCATTGTTGAAACAATGCATTTAGACATATCCCATTCAAACTTTTAGAAAATTACCCCTGCGAACAACCTAAAAATTGGAATTTTTTTACATCATTCGATAGGAAAAGTATTGTTTAATCCGGAAACGAAATTTCAGCCGTACACCGGAATTTAATAAGAAGATACTGCTTGTTTTATGTGTAAAATTTCATTTTTCAAAAATGGATTCATTGTTGAAACAATGTATTTAGATATATTTCATTTAAACTTTTAGAAAAATACCCCTGCGAACAACCTAGAAATCGGAATTTTTTTACAGCATTCGATAGGAAAAGTATTGTTTAATCCGGAAACGAAATTTCAGCCGTGCACCGGAATTTAATAAGAAGATACTGCTTGTTTTATGTGTAAAATTTCATTTTAAACCTTTTTACAACAATGGATTCATTGTTGAAACAATGCATTTAGACATATCTCATTCAAACTTTTAGAAAAATACCCCTGCGAACAACCTAAAAATCGGAATTTTTTTACATCATTCGATAGGAAAAGTATTGTTTAATCCGGAAACGAAATTTCAGCCGTGCACCGGAATTTAATAAGAAGATACTGCTTGTTTTATGTGTAAAATTTCATTTTAAACCTTTTTACAACAATGGATTCATTGTTGAAACAATGCATTTAGACATATCCCATTCAAACTTTTAGAAAAATACCCCTGCGAACAACTTAAAAATTGGAATTTTTTTACATCATTCGATAGGAAAAGTATTGTTTAATGCGGAAACGAAATTTCAGCCGTGCACCGGAATTTAATAAGAAGATACTGCTTGTTTTATGTGTAAAATTTCATTTTAAACCTTTTTACAACAATGTATTCATTGTTGAAACAATGCATTTAGACATATCCCATTCAAACTTTTAGAAAAATACCCCTGCGAACAACCTAAAAATCGGAATTTTTTTACATCATTCGATAGGAAAAGTATTGTTTAATCCGGAAACGAAATTTCAGCCGTGCACCGGAATTTAATAAGAAGATACTGCTTGTTTTATGTGTAAAATTTCCTTCTTAACCTTTTTACAACAATGGATTCATTGTTGAAACAATGCATTTAAACATATCCCATTCAAACTTTTAGAAAAATACCCCTGCGAACAACCTAAAAATTGGAATTTTTTTACATCATTCGATAGGAAAAGTATTGTTTAATCCGGAAACGAAATTTCAGCCGTGCACCGGAATTTAATAAGAAGATACTGCTTGTTTTATTTTTAAAATTTCATTTTAAACCTTTTTACAACAATGGATTCATTGTTGAAACAATGCATTTAGACATATCCTATTTAAACTTTTAGAAAAATACCCCTGCGAACAACCTAAAAATCGGAATTTCTTTACATCATTCGATAGGAAAAGTATTGTTTAATCCGGAAACGAAATTTCAGCCGTGCACCGGAATTTAATAAGAAGATACTGCTTGTTTTATGTGTAAAATTTCATTTTAAACATTTTTACAACAATGGATTCATTGTTGAAACAATGCATTCAGATTATCTCACTTAAACGTTTAGAAAAATACCCCTGCGAACAACCTGAAAATTGGAATTTTTTTACATCATTCCATAGAAAAAGTATTGATTTATTCGGAAACGAAATTTCAGCCGTACACCAGAATTTAATATGAAGATACTGCTTGTTTTATGTGTAAAATTTCGTTTTTAACATTCTTACAACAATGGATTCATTGTGGAAACATTGCATTTTATTTTATACATCATTTAAACTTTTAGAAAAATACCCCTGCGAACAACCTGAAAATTGGAATTTCTTTACATCATTCGATAGGAAAAGTATTGTTTAATCCGGAAACGAAATTTCAGCCGTGCACCGGAATTTAATAAGAATATACTGCTTGTTTTATGTGTAAAATTTCATTTTAAACCTTTTTACAAGAATGGATTCATTGTTGAAACAATGCATTTAGACATATCCCATTCAAACTTTTAGAAAAATACCCCTGCGAACAACCTAAAAATCAGAATTTTTTTACATCATTCGATAGGAAAAGTATTGTTTAATCCGGAAACGAAATTTCAGCCGTGCACCGGAATTTAATAAGAAGATACTGCTTGTTTTATGTGTAAAATTTCATTTTAAACCTTTTTACAACAATGGATTCATTGTTGAAACAATGAAACGAAATTTCAGCCGTGCACCGGAATTTAATAAGAAGATACTGCTTGTTTTATGTGTAAAACTTCATTTTAAACCTTTTTACAACAATGGATTCATTGTTGAAACAATGCATTTAGACATATCCCATTCAAACTTTTAGAAAAATACCCCTGCGAACAACCTAAAAATCGGAATTTTTTTACATCATTCGATAGGAAAAGTATTGTTTAATCAGGAAACGAAATTTCAGCCGTGCACGGGAATTTAGTAAGAAGATACTGCTTGTTTTAAGTGTAAAATTTCATTTTAAACCTTTTTACAACAATGGATTCATTGTTGAAACAATGCATTTAGACATATCCCATTCAAACTTTTAGAAAAATACCCCTGCGAACAACCTAAAAATCGGAATTTTTTTACATCATTCGATAGGAAAAGTATTGTTTAATCCGGAAACGAAATTTCAGCCGTGCACCGGAATTTAATAAGAAGATACTGCTTGTTTTATGTGTAAAATTTCATTTTAAACCTTTTTACAACAATGGATTCATTGTTGAAACAATGCATTTAGACATATCCCATTCAAACTTTTAGAAAAATACCCCTGCGAACAACCTAAAAATTGGAATTTTTTTACATCATTCGATAGGAAAAGTATTGTTTAATCCGGAAACGAAATTTCAGCCGTGCACCGGAATTTAATAAGAAGATACTGCTTGTTTTATGTGTAAAATTTCATTTTAAACCTTTTTACAACATTGGATTCATTGTTGAAACAATGCATTTAGACATATCCCATTCAAACTTTTAGAAAATTACCCCTGCGAACAACCTAAAAATTGGAATTTTTTTACATCATTCGATAGGAAAAGTATTGTTTAATCCGGAAACGAAATTTCAGCCGTACACCGGAATTTAATAAGAAGATACTGCTTGTTTTATGTGTAAAATTTCATTTTTCAAAAATGGATTCATTGTTGAAACAATGTATTTAGATATATTTCATTTAAACTTTTAGAAAAATACCCCTGCGAACAACCTAGAAATCGGAATTTTTTTACAGCATTCGATAGGAAAAGTATTGTTTAATCCGGAAACGAAATTTCAGCCGTGCACCGGAATTTAATAAGAAGATACTGCTTGTTTTATGTGTAAAATTTCATTTTAAACCTTTTTACAACAATGGATTCATTGTTGAAACAATGCATTTAGACATATCTCATTCAAACTTTTAGAAAAATACCCCTGCGAACAACCTAAAAATCGGAATTTTTTTACATCATTCGATAGGAAAAGTATTGTTTAATCCGGAAACGAAATTTCAGCCGTGCACCGGAATTTAATAAGAAGATACTGCTTGTTTTATGTGTAAAATTTCATTTTAAACCTTTTTACAACAATGGATTCATTGTTGAAACAATGCATTTAGACATATCCCATTCAAACTTTTAGAAAAATACCCCTGCGAACAACTTAAAAATTGGAATTTTTTTACATCATTCGATAGGAAAAGTATTGTTTAATGCGGAAACGAAATTTCAGCCGTGCACCGGAATTTAATAAGAAGATACTGCTTGTTTTATGTGTAAAATTTCATTTTAAACCTTTTTACAACAATGTATTCATTGTTGAAACAATGCATTTAGACATATCCCATTCAAACTTTTAGAAAAATACCCCTGCGAACAACCTAAAAATCGGAATTTTTTTACATCATTCGATAGGAAAAGTATTGTTTAATCCGGAAACGAAATTTCAGCCGTGCACCGGAATTTAATAAGAAGATACTGCTTGTTTTATGTGTAAAATTTCCTTCTTAACCTTTTTACAACAATGGATTCATTGTTGAAACAATGCATTTAAACATATCCCATTCAAACTTTTAGAAAAATACCCCTGCGAACAACCTAAAAATTGGAATTTTTTTACATCATTCGATAGGAAAAGTATTGTTTAATCCGGAAACGAAATTTCAGCCGTGCACCGGAATTTAATAAGAAGATACTGCTTGTTTTATTTTTAAAATTTCATTTTAAACCTTTTTACAACAATGGATTCATTGTTGAAACAATGCATTTAGACATATCCTATTTAAACTTTTAGAAAAATACCCCTGCGAACAACCTAAAAATCGGAATTTCTTTACATCATTCGATAGGAAAAGTATTGTTTAATCCGGAAACGAAATTTCAGCCGTGCACCGGAATTTAATAAGAAGATACTGCTTGTTTTATGTGTAAAATTTCATTTTAAACATTTTTACAACAATGGATTCATTGTTGAAACAATGCATTCAGATTATCTCACTTAAACGTTTAGAAAAATACCCCTGCGAACAACCTGAAAATTGGAATTTTTTTACATCATTCCATAGAAAAAGTATTGATTTATTCGGAAACGAAATTTCAGCCGTACACCAGAATTTAATATGAAGATACTGCTTGTTTTATGTGTAAAATTTCGTTTTTAACATTCTTACAACAATGGATTCATTGTGGAAACATTGCATTTTATTTTATACATCATTTAAACTTTTAGAAAAATACCCCTGCGAACAACCTGAAAATTGGAATTTCTTTACATCATTCGATAGGAAAAGTATTGTTTAATCCGGAAACGAAATTTCAGCCGTGCACCGGAATTTAATAAGAATATACTGCTTGTTTTATGTGTAAAATTTCATTTTAAACCTTTTTACAAGAATGGATTCATTGTTGAAACAATGCATTTAGACATATCCCATTCAAACTTTTAGAAAAATACCCCTGCGAACAACCTAAAAATCAGAATTTTTTTACATCATTCGATAGGAAAAGTATTGTTTAATCCGGAAACGAAATTTCAGCCGTGCACCGGAATTTAATAAGAAGATACTGCTTGTTTTATGTGTAAAATTTCATTTTAAACCTTTTTACAACAATGGATTCATTGTTGAAACAATGAAACGAAATTTCAGCCGTGCACCGGAATTTAATAAGAAGATACTGCTTGTTTTATGTGTAAAACTTCATTTTAAACCTTTTTACAACAATGGATTCATTGTTGAAACAATGCATTTAGACATATCCCATTCAAACTTTTAGAAAAATACCCCTGCGAACAACCTAAAAATCGGAATTTTTTTACATCATTCGATAGGAAAAGTATTGTTTAATCAGGAAACGAAATTTCAGCCGTGCACGGGAATTTAGTAAGAAGATACTGCTTGTTTTAAGTGTAAAATTTCATTTTAAACCTTTTTACAACAATGGATTCATTGTTGAAACAATGCATTTAGACATATCCCATTCAAACTTTTAGAAAAATACCCCTGCGAACAACCTAAAAATCGGAATTTTTTTACATCATTCGATAGGAAAAGTATTGTTTAATCCGGAAACGAAATTTCAGCCGTACACCGGAATTTAATAAGAAGATACTGCTTGTTTTATGTGTAAAATTTCATTTTTCAAAAATGGATTCATTGTTGAAACAATGTATTTAGATATATTTCATTTAAACTTTTAGAAAAATACCCCTGCGAACAACCTAGAAATCGGAATTTTTTTACAGCATTCGATAGGAAAAGTATTGTTTAATCCGGAAACGAAATTTCAGCCGTGCACCGGAATTTAATAAGAAGATACTGCTTGTTTTATGTGTAAAATTTCATTTTAAACCTTTTTACAACAATGGATTCATTGTTGAAACAATGCATTTAGACATATCTCATTCAAACTTTTAGAAAAATACCCCTGCGAACAACCTAAAAATCGGAATTTTTTTACATCATTCGATAGGAAAAGTATTGTTTAATCCGGAAACGAAATTTCAGCCGTGCACCGGAATTTAATAAGAAGATACTGCTTGTTTTATGTGTAAAATTTCATTTTAAACCTTTTTACAACAATGGATTCATTGTTGAAACAATGCATTTAGACATATCCCATTCAAACTTTTAGAAAAATACCCCTGCGAACAACTTAAAAATTGGAATTTTTTTACATCATTCGATAGGAAAAGTATTGTTTAATGCGGAAACGAAATTTCAGCCGTGCACCGGAATTTAATAAGAAGATACTGCTTGTTTTATGTGTAAAATTTCATTTTAAACCTTTTTACAACAATGTATTCATTGTTGAAACAATGCATTTAGACATATCCCATTCAAACTTTTAGAAAAATACCCCTGCGAACAACCTAAAAATCGGAATTTTTTTACATCATTCGATAGGAAAAGTATTGTTTAATCCGGAAACGAAATTTCAGCCGTGCACCGGAATTTAATAAGAAGATACTGCTTGTTTTATGTGTAAAATTTCCTTCTTAACCTTTTTACAACAATGGATTCATTGTTGAAACAATGCATTTAAACATATCCCATTCAAACTTTTAGAAAAATACCCCTGCGAACAACCTAAAAATTGGAATTTTTTTACATCATTCGATAGGAAAAGTATTGTTTAATCCGGAAACGAAATTTCAGCCGTGCACCGGAATTTAATAAGAAGATACTGCTTGTTTTATTTTTAAAATTTCATTTTAAACCTTTTTACAACAATGGATTCATTGTTGAAACAATGCATTTAGACATATCCTATTTAAACTTTTAGAAAAATACCCCTGCGAACAACCTAAAAATCGGAATTTCTTTACATCATTCGATAGGAAAAGTATTGTTTAATCCGGAAACGAAATTTCAGCCGTGCACCGGAATTTAATAAGAAGATACTGCTTGTTTTATGTGTAAAATTTCATTTTAAACATTTTTACAACAATGGATTCATTGTTGAAACAATGCATTCAGATTATCTCACTTAAACGTTTAGAAAAATACCCCTGCGAACAACCTGAAAATTGGAATTTTTTTACATCATTCCATAGAAAAAGTATTGATTTATTCGGAAACGAAATTTCAGCCGTACACCAGAATTTAATATGAAGATACTGCTTGTTTTATGTGTAAAATTTCGTTTTTAACATTCTTACAACAATGGATTCATTGTGGAAACATTGCATTTTATTTTATACATCATTTAAACTTTTAGAAAAATACCCCTGCGAACAACCTGAAAATTGGAATTTCTTTACATCATTCGATAGGAAAAGTATTGTTTAATCCGGAAACGAAATTTCAGCCGTGCACCGGAATTTAATAAGAATATACTGCTTGTTTTATGTGTAAAATTTCATTTTAAACCTTTTTACAAGAATGGATTCATTGTTGAAACAATGCATTTAGACATATCCCATTCAAACTTTTAGAAAAATACCCCTGCGAACAACCTAAAAATCAGAATTTTTTTACATCATTCGATAGGAAAAGTATTGTTTAATCCGGAAACGAAATTTCAGCCGTGCACCGGAATTTAATAAGAAGATACTGCTTGTTTTATGTGTAAAATTTCATTTTAAACCTTTTTACAACAATGGATTCATTGTTGAAACAATGAAACGAAATTTCAGCCGTGCACCGGAATTTAATAAGAAGATACTGCTTGTTTTATGTGTAAAACTTCATTTTAAACCTTTTTACAACAATGGATTCATTGTTGAAACAATGCATTTAGACATATCCCATTCAAACTTTTAGAAAAATACCCCTGCGAACAACCTAAAAATCGGAATTTTTTTACATCATTCGATAGGAAAAGTATTGTTTAATCAGGAAACGAAATTTCAGCCGTGCACGGGAATTTAGTAAGAAGATACTGCTTGTTTTAAGTGTAAAATTTCATTTTAAACCTTTTTACAACAATGGATTCATTGTTGAAACAATGCATTTAGACATATCCCATTCAAACTTTTAGAAAAATACCCCTGCGAACAACCTAAAAATCGGAATTTTTTTACATCATTCGATAGGAAAAGTATTGTTTAATCCGGAAACGAAATTTCAGCCGTGCACCGGAATTTAATAAGAAGATACTGCTTGTTTTATGTGTAAAATTTCATTTTAAACCTTTTTACAACAATGGATTCATTGTTGAAACAATGCATTCAGATTATCTCACTTAAACGTTTAGAAAAATACCCCTGCGAACAACCTGAAAATTGGAATTTTTTTACATCATTCCATAGAAAAAGTATTGATTTATTCGGAAACGAAATTTCAGCCGTACACCAGAATTTAATATGAAGATACTGCTTGTTTTATGTGTAAAATTTCGTTTTTAACATTCTTACAACAATGGATTCATTGTGGAAACATTGCATTTTATTTTATACATCATTTAAACTTTTAGAAAAATACCCCTGCGAACAACCTGAAAATTGGAATTTTTTTACATCATTCGATAGGAAAAGTATTGTTTAATCCGGAAACGAAATTTCAGCCGTGCACCGGAATTTAATAAGAAGATACTGCTTGTTTTATGTGTAAAATTTCATTTTAAACCTTTTTACAACAATGGATTCATTGTTGAAACAATGCATTTAGACATATCCCATTCAAACTTTTAGAAAAATACCCCTGCGAACAAACTAAAAATCGGAATTTTTTTTACATCATTCGATAGGAAAAGTATTGTTTAATCCGGAAACGAAATTTCAGCCGTGCACCGGAATTTAATAAGAAGATACTGCTTGTTTTATGTGTAAAATTTCATTTTAAACTTTTTTACAACAATGGATTCATTGTTGAAACAATGCATTTAGACATATCCCATTCAAACTTTTAGAAAAATACCCCTGCGAACAACTTAAAAATTGGAATTTTTTTACATCATTCGATAGGAAAAGTATTGTTTAATGCGGAAACGAAATTTCAGCCGTGCACCGGAATTTAATAAGAAGATACTGCTTGTTTTATGTGTAAAATTTCATTTTAAACCTTTTTACAACAATGTATTCATTGTTGAAACAATGCATTTAGACATATCCCATTCAAACTTTTAGAAAAATACCCCTGCGAACAACCTAAAAATCGGAATTTTTTTACATCATTCGATAGGAAAAGTATTGTTTAATCCGGAAACGAAATTTCAGCCGTGCACCGGAATTTAATAAGAAGATACTGCTTGTTTTATGTGTAAAATTTCCTTCTTAACCTTTTTACAACAATGGATTCATTGTTGAAACAATGCATTTAAACATATCCCATTCAAACTTTTAGAAAAATACCCCTGCGAACAACCTAAAAATTGGAATTTTTTTACATCATTCGATAGGAAAAGTATTGTTTAATCCGGAAACGAAATTTCAGCCGTGCACCGGAATTTAATAAGAAGATACTGCTTGTTTTATTTTTAAAATTTCATTTTAAACCTTTTTACAACAATGGATTCATTGTTGAAACAATGCATTTAGACATATCCTATTCAAACTTTTAGAAAAATACCCCTGCGAACAACCTAAAAATCGGAATTTCTTTACATCATTCGATAGGAAAAGTATTGTTTAATCCGGAAACGAAATTTCAGCCGTGCACCGGAATTTAATAAGAAGATACTGCTTGTTTTATGTGTAAAATTTCATTTTAAACATTTTTACAACAATGGATTCATTGTTGAAACAATGCATTCAGATTATCTCACTTAAACGTTTAGAAAAATACCCCTGCGAACAACCTGAAAATTGGAATTTTTTTACATCATTCCATAGAAAAAGTATTGATTTATTCGGAAACGAAATTTCAGCCGTACACCAGAATTTAATATGAAGATACTGCTTGTTTTATGTGTAAAATTTCGTTTTTAACATTCTTACAACAATGGATTCATTGTGGAAACATTGCATTTTATTTTATACATCATTTAAACTTTTAGAAAAATACCCCTGCGAACAACCTGAAAATTGGAATTTTTTTACATCATTCGATAGGAAAAGTATTGTTTAATCCGGAAACGAAATTTCAGCCATGCTCCGGAATTTAATAAGAAGATACTGCTTGTTTTATGTGTAAAATTTCATTTTAAACCTTTTTACAACAATGGATTCATTGTTGAAACAATGCATTTAGACATATCCCATTCAAACTTTTAGAAAAATACCCCTGCGAACAACCTAAAAATCAGAATTTTTTTACATCATTCGATAGGAAAAGTATTGTTTAATCCGGAAACGAAATTTCAGCCGTGCACCGGAATTTAATAAGAAGATACTGCTTGTTTTATGTGTAAAATTTCATTTTAAACCTTTTTACAACAATGGATTCATTGTTGAAACAATGAAACGAAATTTCAGCCGTGCACCGGAATTTAATAAGAAGATACAGCTTGTTTTATGTGTAAAATTTCATTTTAAACCTTTTTACAACAATGGATTCATTGTTGAAACAATGCATTTAGACATATCCCATTCAAACTTTTAGAAAAATACCCCTGCGAACAACCTAAAAATCGGAATTTTTTTACATCATTCGATAGGAAAAGTATTGTTTAATCCGGAAACGAAATTTCAGCCGTGCACCGGAATTTAATAAGAAGATACTGCTTGTTTTATGTGTAAAATTTCATTTTAAACCTTTTTACAACAATGGATTCATTGTTGAAACAATGCATTTAGACATATCCCATTCAAACTTTTAGAAAAATACCCCTGCGAACAACCTAAAAATCGGAATTTTTTTACATCATTCGATAGGAAAAGTATTGTTTAATCCGGAAACGAAATTTCAGCCGTGCACCGGAATTTAATAAGAAGATACTGCTTGTTTTATGTGTAAAATTTCATTTTAAACCTTTTTACAACAATGGATTCATTGTTGAAACAATGCATTTAGACATATCCCATTCAAACTTTTAGAAAAATACCCCTGCGAACAACCTAAAAATCGGAATTTTTTTACATCATTCGATAGGAAAAGTATTGTTTAATCCGGAAACGAAATTTCAGCCGTGCACCGGAATTTAATAAGAAGATACTGCTTGTTTTATGTGTAAAATTTCATTTTAAACCTTTTTACAACAATGGATTCATTGTTGAAACAATGCATTTAGACATATCCCATTCAAACTTTTAGAAAAATACCCCTGCGAACAACCTAAAAATTGGAATTTTTTTACATCATTCGATAGGAAAAGTATTGTTTAATCCGGAAACGAAATTTCAGCCGTGCACCGGAATTTAATAAGAAGATACTGCTTGTTTTATGTGTAAAATTTCATTTTAAACCTTTTTACAACATTGGATTCATTGTTGAAACAATGCATTTAGACATATCCCATTCAAACTTTTAGAAAATTACCCCTGCGAACAACCTAAAAATTGGAATTTTTTTACATCATTCGATAGGAAAAGTATTGTTTAATCCGGAAACGAAATTTCAGCCGTACACCGGAATTTAATAAGAAGATACTGCTTGTTTTATGTGTAAAATTTCATTTTTCAAAAATGGATTCATTGTTGAAACAATGTATTTAGATATATTTCATTTAAACTTTTAGAAAAATACCCCTGCGAACAACCTAGAAATCGGAATTTTTTTACAGCATTCGATAGGAAAAGTATTGTTTAATCCGGAAACGAAATTTCAGCCGTGCACCGGAATTTAATAAGAAGATACTGCTTGTTTTATGTGTAAAATTTCATTTTAAACCTTTTTACAACAATGGATTCATTGTTGAAACAATGCATTTAGACATATCTCATTCAAACTTTTAGAAAAATACCCCTGCGAACAACCTAAAAATCGGAATTTTTTTACATCATTCGATAGGAAAAGTATTGTTTAATCCGGAAACGAAATTTCAGCCGTGCACCGGAATTTAATAAGAAGATACTGCTTGTTTTATGTGTAAAATTTCATTTTAAACATTCTTACAACAACGGATTCATTGTTGAAACAATGCATTTAGATACAGTGGCGTTCAAATGTTTCCGGCCAGCAAAATTTTTTCAATTTATTTGTAAGTATACCCATATAAAGAGGAATCTCAAAGTGATACTTATGCATTTTATTGACATAATAAGTAGGAACTTACTTATAGAAGAACGTGTAAATATCAATAAATTCAATATAAAATATTAAGGAATAATTAAGGAATTTAATTAAAATTAAGGATAAAATTAAGGAAAATTAAAAATAAAATTAAGGAATTTAATAAGGAAAACGCATGTTCTCAAAAGTTTCCTGCCCCCTTCACAAGTTTGTAAAAAAATGGTATTGTAATAGAAAATTACAGCGATAAACGACATTTACAATTAGTATTTTATCGTATTACTATTTTATTACCTTTAGAAATAAGTTCTACAGCACAGTAACGTTACATCCATACAATCAACGGCTAAAGATCGTCGATGGTACGTTTTTTCCACATTTCTTGAAATTTTGGAGAAATTTCGGCTGATTTGGAATATTTATAGTTCCGCAAACTATTGCCAACTTCTTTCCAAAAATTTTCTATTGGATTAATATTGGGCGTTTGGGCTGATTATTTCAAAAACGAAATTTTTTGTGTGAAAACTATTGCTTATCGAGGCTTGCATACATTATTTATGTCGTTATCATGTTGAGAAAAATAATTGCGACCAAATTTTTTTCTCTAATAAGGCAGAAGATGGTCTTGCTAGATATGCTTATACATTGTATCATTCACTTGGCTGTGGATATCAAATAACGGACCGACACTTTTTGAAGAAAATACTCCCCATGGGATAACGTGTCCTCCGCCATGCTTCATTGTAGGAATAACAAAGATCGAATGACATCTTTTGTTGTTAGGCCATCGGACGTTGTGTCTGCCATCACTTCCAAAAATGTTTTGAATTCGATTAATGTAAAAATAGAAATTTTGTCCAGCTTTCACTTGACCAGACTTTGTGTTCCATGGAAAATGCCAGGAGGGTATGTCGGTATTTTTTTTACCTCTGAAATTTTTTAATACAGACTCTTCCATAAAGTTCTGTATCACGTCAGCATCATAACACGGTAGAAAAACTAAATTTCCAGCAATATTTTCATTCCGTAAATCGCAGTATATTGCAACGGAATTTTCATTATCAATGTTTTTTCTCCTGATAATTCTGTCCACAGGAATAGTAATTTTCTGGGATCTCCCAGACCTCTAAAAGTCCTGAAAGCCATGGCCATCTTTATATAATTTTTAAATATCGCTTACAGTCGAGTTTACCGATCCATAACTTAGCCTCAATATCTCAGGAACATTGGCCTTTTAGCGACAAAATAATCACTCATTTATGAACAATAATTGTTGAACTATTCAAATTTGAATTCAAACTATGCTACACATGTTGATTCATTCATAAACACAACCAAAAAATACTTCACGGATAGAAAAAAACTAAAGAATGATAAGTGGCCGGAAACTTTTGAGAACATGCGTTTTCTTTTATATTTAATTTTGTCAATTACATTTGTTGACATTTACAGGTTCTTCTATAAGTAAGTTCCTAACGAATATGTCAATAAAATGTATAAGTACCGCTTTGAGATTCCTCTTCATATGGGTATATTCAGAAATTAACTGAAAAATTTTTGCTGGCCGGAAACTTTTCACCGCCACTGTATATCTCATTTAAAGTTTTAGAAACATACCCCTGCGAACAACCTAAAAATCAGAATTTTTTTACATCATTCGATAGGAAAAGTATTTTTTTTTTTTTTTTTCGAAAACGAAATTTCAGCCGAGTACCATACTTTAATAAGAAGATACTGCTTGTTTTATGTGTACAATTTCGTTTTTAACGTTTTTACAAAAATGGATTCATGGTTGAAACAATGCATTTTATTTTATACTCATTTAAATTTTAGAAAAATACCCTTGCGAACAACCTAAAAATCCGAATTTTTTAATATCATTCGATAGAAAAAGTATTGATTAATTCGAAAACGATATTTCAGCCGTGCTTCAGAATTCAATAAGAAGATGCTGCTTTTTTTGTGTAAACTATCTGTTAAAACATTCCTATAACATTGGATTCATTGTTGAAACAATGCATTTAGATATATCTCATTTAAACTTTTACAAAAATACCCCTGCGAACCTAAAAATCGGAAATATTACACCATTTGATAGGAAAAGTATTGATTAATTCGAAAACGAAATTTCAGCCGTGCTTCAGAATTCAATAAGAAGATACTGCTTGTTTTATGTGTAAAATTTCTTTTTAAACATTCCTACAACAATGGATTCATTGTTGAAACAATGCATTTAGATATATCTCATTTAAACTTTTAGAAAATTACCCCTGCGAACAGCCTGAAAATAGGAATTTTTTTACATCATTCGACAAGAAAAGCATTGTTTTATTCGAAAACGTAAATTCAGCCGTGTACCAGAGTTTAATGAGAAGATACTGCTTGTTTTATGTCTAAAATTTCATTTTAAACAATCTTACGACAATGGATTCATTGTTGAAACAATGCATTTAGATATATCTCATTTAAACTTTTAGAAAAATACCCCTGCAAACGACGTAAAAATCGGAAATTTTTTACATCATTCGATACGAAAAGTAATGTTTTATTCGAAAACGAAATTTCAGCCGTGTACCAGAATTTAATAAGAAGATACTGCTTGTTTTAATCTGAAAATTTCGTTTTTAACATCCTTACAACAATGGATTCATTGTTGAAACAATGCATTTTATTTAATACATCATTTAAACTTTTAGAAAATTACCCCTAACAACGTAAAAATAGGACTTTTTTTACATCATTCGATTGGAAAAATATTGTCTTATTCGAAAACGAAATTTCAGCCGTGTACCAGAATTTAATAAGAAGATACTGCTTGTTTTATGTGTAAAATTTAATTTTAAACAATCTTACAACAATGGATTCATTGTTGGAACAATGCATTTTATTTTATATATCGTTTAATCTTTTAGAAAAATACCCCTGCGAACAACCTGAAAATCGGAATTTTTTTACATCATTCGATAGGAAAATTATTGATTTATTCGGAAACGTAATTTCAGCCGTGCACCGGAATTTATTAAGAAGATACTGTTTGTTTTATGTGTAAAATTTCATTTTGAACATTCTTACAACAATGGATTTATTGTTGAAACAATACATCTAGATATATCTCATTTAAACTTTTAGAAAAATACCCCTGCAAACAACGTAAAAATCGGAAATTTTTTACATCATTCGATACGAAAAGTAATGTTTTATTCGAAAACGAAATTTCAGCCGTGTACCAGAATTTAATAGAAGATACTGCTTGTTTTATTCTGAAAATTTCGTTTTTAACATCCTTACAACAATGGATTCATTGTTGAAACAATGCATTTTATTTAATACACCATTTAAACTTTTAGAAAATTACCCCTAACAACGTAAAAATAGAAATTTTTTTACATCATTCGATTGGAAAAATATTGCCTTATTCGAAAACGAAATTTCAGCCGTGTACCAGAATTTAATAGGAAGATACTGCTTGTTTTATGTGTAAAATTTAATTTTAAACAATCTTACAACAATGGATTCATTGTTGAAAAATGCATTCAGATATATCTCATTTAAAGTTTTAGAAAAATACCCCTGCGATCAACCTAAAAATCGGAATTTTTTTGCGCCATTTGATAGTAAAAGTATTGTTTTAACCCGAAACGAAATTTCAACCGTGCACCGGAATTTAGTAAGAAGATACTGCTTGTTTTATGTGTAAAATTTCATTTTAAACATTCTTACAACAATGGCTTCATTGTTGAAACAATGCATTTTATTTTATATATCGTTTAATCTTTTAGAAAAATACCCCTGCGAACAACCTGAAAATCGGAATTTTTTTACATCATTCGATAGGAAAATTATTGATTTATTCGGAAACGAAATTTCAGCCGTGCACCAGAATTTAATAAGAAGATACTGTTTGTTTTATGTGTAAAATTTCATTTTGAACATTCTTACAACAATGGATTTATTGTTGAAACAATACATCTAGATATATCCCATTGAAACTTTTAGAAATATACCCCTGCGAACAACCTAAAATTCGGAGTTTTTTTTACATCATTCGATAGGAAAAGTAATTTTTTATTCGGAAACGAAATTTCAGCCGTGCATCGGAATTTAATAAGAAGATAATGCTTGTTTTATGTGCAAAATTTCGTTTAAAATACCTTGGACTAGATTATTAAACCAAGTCATCGAAGAATACAAATATACGCCCCATTCTATAACCAAATTCCCATCTGCTTATTTATTTTTATGGTCAATTGCCTTATGAATCTCCTTTAAAACAGAACTATTTCCCTCCAGTAGACAAAGCCCTCAAGATTGCGAAAGCGCAACTCGCGAATTTCACCTTAAAAGTGAAAGATTGTATGATCGAAATTTTGTCGAATCCCCATTAAAGTATTAATACATTAATTCCCATTAATATTCTGTAATTTATGAAGAATTTAAATACCCTAACACTCGAAAATTAAAACCTACTTTCTCTGGACCATACAAAATTATAAATAAACTTTCTGATGTAACTTATGAAATAGATAAATTTAATTATGAGACAGGACAGAATTCAGTTATTCTTCATGTTTCTAAATTAAGACCCTATTTTTCACCCGAAGATTTTAAACTGTTTCATGATCAACCCAAAAAACAAACAAAATCTCAGATACAATCACAATCACTAGATCAAACTAAAGTCAAGACAGTAGATTAAATTTTAATTCTTATTCTTTAAATATTTTTTTACCATAATTTTCAACATTAGCAGGTATGTTCTTTTTGCGCAACAAGAATTTTACTTGTTTATGGGGGTTAAATTGGGCTCCTTATGCAGGCATAAGGTGTACACTTTGATTGTAAAAGCTTTCTAATTGATGTTGATAAATTAATTTTAAGTGTATTTAAGTCTAACTATATTTACTCATTTATTTGACATTAATATTATTCTATTTATTCAACAGATATTTATGTGATAATAGTTTTAAAATTTGATGATTTTACTCAAACCTATAACTTAATATGTGATTTTCAGTGATTGTGAAAACTACAGGTATTAAAAGTTTTTCAAAAAGCAAATTATTTTTATTTCCATTTCTCAATTAAGAATGACACCTTTTATTTCTATTTGTTTTATTATTAAACTTTATAAACCACGTGTAGATAAAACATTACTCTACATTTGGCATTTGAAAACTTATAACCAAATTTGACAATTTTGTAAAAGAGTATCAGAGAGGAATTATTGTAAGGAAATACTGGTTGAGAGTCCATTTCCTAATAGTTAGATTTAATTTTATTTGGATTTTGGAATATTTTTTTATGTATACTTTCAGCTAGCAAAAAATACTTTCTTATGCTATAAGAAAATTATTTAGTTGCTATGTAATTATTTTTATCCTCAACCAATATTTTCCCTATCAATAATAAATAAACTGTGATATTTTCTTTTGATTATACTCTTATTGAGAAATATTAGGATATGGAGAATTATTATTATCATTGCTATAAATTGTGAGTCTTATTGTGCTACTTATAATTATTATTGTTATTATTATTTGAATTTTTCTATGTTATTTATTATTAATGTTTTGAAGTGATAATATTTATTATTAGAAATTTGACATATTATTAAAAAATGTTGGAATCCAACAAAAAACATATGATTAAAACAAAAGATTAAACTAGATTTGAGGATCTTTAATTATAGAGACTGTATATACTGGACATTGAAAAAGACTCTTTTATACACTCTTGAAAGACATTTTTCATTGAAGGACTTTATTTAAGATAAACTATGCATTAAGTTATTGTAATTATTTAAACTTCCGTGAGAAAGAGTTTTTGTTGTTTTTATTATATTTTTAATATATCTTGCTTATTAATATTTATAACTTATTTACTCTTATTGTATGTATTATCTCCTATGCACTTACAAATGGTAAGTGATATTGTAATATTATTGTATTTTCTTTCAGGGAAATGCTCCTACCTAAATTTAATTCGATTTAATTTGCTCTTAACTATTTTTTTAATCGCTAATATTTTTTATATTGCGTTAATTTAGGGGATAGGGGAACTGATGTGAATAATTTTTAGTTTAGAATGAAATTACAGATAAAATTAAACTTAATAAAACTCGGAAATGTGTTTAGATACTTAAAAGATTGTTAAACATTGTTAACCTTCCGTCTACCAGACAAAACACCCATTTATCTACGGCAACACCTAATTTTAATTCCAAACTTGCAAACGGCACCAGTAATATTTTAATATAATTTTGCTTTTACAATGAAAGCTTAAATTAAGGAATTCGTAATATCTAGACAAGTCCTTTATAAATTCCGGTGTCAATCGACAATTTCTCATTTTACCATCGACACCAGAAATATTGCTGTCGGGTCCAATGGACCCGTCTGGTAGACGGAAGGTTAATAAATCAGACTCCAATAATATATGAGAGATCCACCATTAACAAATAAATCTAGCATTAGTAAGCGAGATAAAAATGAATTTTCAGTAAATGAACTTAGTTGAGTACGATGAATGTAACATTTATTGGAATCAACAGATGAACACTTACTGTTATACTAACGGTCTTAAAACTGTTTTGACACAATTAAAAACCAAAGCAGTTTTAAAAATCATGCACTTTTTAAATTAAAACTCACACCAGAAATATTTGATTGCAAAGTATTAATAGTAAAATAATAAGTTCTGGTAGCACGTGTGGCACTACAGTTCTCTTGATTCAATGAACCAGCGATTGATATTATCAAGTTGCTGGTGCCTTAATAAAATAACCCCCTATAAGCTTAATACAGAGTGGGCGCTTAAGGAGAACTTGTACAGCGCATGCGCCCATTGTGTGCTGCCTCATTAATCGGCGTTCAGCGGAACGCCCTCGCGAACATGCTGAAAATTCAACTATGAGCCGGGCTTTCCTTTATGCTGATAGGAGCACTACAATTTCAAAAATATGTGTATGTGAATTTTTAAAAATACGCTCACCCGTCTCTTGTGTGTGGAGAGAGAGGGGGGGGGGGGGGGGGGGTTCGTCAGATTAGTTTAGTTTATTTTATGTCGGCCGATTATCTACACGTGCGATATAGGCCCTAAATGGATGGGATGCCCTCCATGAGAGTCTTTCCAACGGAACCTAACTTGTATTTACGCTAGGAAATCCAAGGTTCAAAGAAAACCACGGAAAACTCCTAACGATTAGGCCGACAGCCGCGATTGGGCTCGAACCCAGAACCTGCCGCCTACCAGCTGAGAGGTCAGAACCACACGGCCACTGGTGGGGCTTCGAGGGGGGGGGGGGAGTCAGCTATTTTTATTATTTCGTGGGAAAAAAAGGGTGGAAGAGTGAGAGTGAGAATCGTTTTTATTATGTCATGAGGGAAAAAAGTGAAGAGGAAATAAGATTCAATTTTTATCATGTCGTTTGGTTCATGGAAACATTTCAACCAATATTAGTCATGTTATTTAACATAATATTTTATTTTGTTATTTTGTTTTTTTCATTTTATAATATAATATTTTGATTACTTCGAACTGCAAAATAATTTGAATTAATTTTTATTATGTCGTTTGATTCATTTTAATCATCATTAATCATGTTCATATAATATTTTATTTATTTTATGGATTTGTTTAAAATTGTGTTTAAATTTATATAAGAATAATTAATTTTACAATGTAATGTTTTCATTTATTCAAATTATAAAATAATTATTTAAATACAGTTTGAAATTACTTGTAACAGGATATTCCTTTTAAAGGGAAAATTTCTCAGTACATTTTATCTAACATAATATGAGTAATATGTGTTGATAAATCTTATTTTACTTTTTAAATTATAACAAAATTCAGACATTTTTCTACGCCTTTAGCTTCAACACCCTTTTTTAGGTGCGTTCGTAATTATGTAAATACGTAGCACCTATAGTTGTCGTTCAGTCCGTCCGTCCGCATATAACAACGTAAAAAGTGCCCAACCGAACCGTTTGAAATTTAAAATATATAATTATTACACAATTTTTTCGAGTTATTTCAAATTTTATGGAAATCGGATGCATAGATCAGTTACAGGGACAATCAAAAGTATTCTATTACATTACGGTCAATGGAGAAAAAAGTTTCAAATGCATTTTAATCGTTAGACATTTAAAATGCGTATTTATTACATAATTTTGTCAAGTTATTTCAAATTTTATTGAAATTGGATGCATAATGCAATTACAGGGACAATCAAAATTATTCCGTTACATTATGGTCAATGGGAAAAATGTTTCAAATGCATTTTATTTTTGTTACACTCATTCGAACTTAATAAAATTGGTATGCATCTATAAAGTACATAATATAATATACATTTTGCATAATATGTGGTGCAAAGAATATTTGTTATTGATTTACAAGGCCACACAAAAGTATTCCATTGCATAATGGTATAGGGAGAACATTGTTTGGTGCGCATTTTAATTGTTTTAACTATTTACAATTTTATGAAATTGATATACGAGTGGGATATTTTTAAAACTTCGTTATGTACGAATGCACCTCATTTGCGACGCTTCACGTGCCATTTCCAACTTGTTGTTTTTGTTTTGTTTATTTATGCATATTATTTTTTACAAAATTCTTTAAAGTAACTATTTTCAAAGCACATAAAATATATTCTCTTTTTCTAATACTGGAAATGTCCAATCCCTTCCACACCATCTTTGGATACGAAATAAAAATTTAAATGAGCGGGAATGTCATGATAAAATACAATTAAGTGATTTTGTTTTAATAAGCATCAATTTTACTTCTGAATATTTTTATTAGCAAAAATTATCGTGATTCAAACAAGAGTCATTTTATCATTTAGAGAGGGGGGGGGGGGGTTGCACATATGGAGAGAGTAAAAGCTCTTAAGTTTTATATCTCAAAAAAATGCCATATCAAAAATTGCTTTTAAACATTAATTTTGTCAGAAAATTTTGAAAATTCCTGTAAACATGAATAGAATTTTTTAAACAAAACGAGATGGAACCCGTCGATATTAGACGTTGAAAAAAAGTTTTGAAGTGCCTTCATCAGTCTTTCTTCGTTTCAATTTCTCGCTTTTTTAAAATGCATTTATTGTTTAAGTTAATTTTTGTGTAAAAATGGAGATTTTTTTTCAATATTTTTAAGACATTTGCAGATGAAGCAGAATTTTAATGCTTTCGACTGATAATTTATTTGCATGGTTTTCTCGTTTCCTTTCCATAATCGGGATAGCTGCTCAATTTTCCGCAAACATGAATACTTTCCTTGATTAAAAGCAACATATCCAATGGATACTTAAAAGATAATGAAATATAATTCCAATCGTAGTCTAATTCAAAACACATTTCAAACGATTTCACAATATATTAATTTTATGTTCTACATAAACTGAATATCTGTCTTTTTAAGTAATGTAAGTACTGCTAAAGTCCCTATCGAAATACAATTCTAAAAATTGTAACTAGGTTTTACTGCCGTTCAAAAGTAGACCATTTTTTTACGACAACTGACACAAAATATGAAATAGGACTTTGTCGATAACAAGGGACTGTTAAATGAATTTACAATAAACCTACGAATATTATTCCTTTAGAATATAACACTCTTTTTTAAACTGTAAAACTATTTTTTGTTAATTTTAATTTTCCTGAAGTTCCATACTTTTCTAAAAATTAATATATCTTACTTATTATTAATTTTTTTGTAAAGCGAGAGCGAACGTGTCATCAAGATGAAATAATCAATAAAGTCTCCAATTTCAATCTTTACAATCAAAAAATGAAAAATCAGTATAAATTTCGACACCACAATTCAATTTTTAGGTGCGTTCGTAATTATGTAAATACGTAGCACCTATTGTTGTCGCTCAGTCCGTCCGTCTGTCTGTATGTCCGTCCGCATATAATAACGCAAAAACTACCCAACCGAATCTTTTGAAATTTAAAATATATAATTATAGCATAATTTTGTCGGGGCATTTCAAATTTTATGAAAATCGGATGGATAGATCAATTACAGGGACAATCAAAAGGATTCCGTTACATTACGGTCAATGGGGAAAAAAGTTTCAAATGCATTTTAATCGTTTGACATTTAAAACATATAATTATTGTGTAATTTTGTCGAGTCATTTCAAATGTTATGAAAATCGGATGGATAGATCAATTACAGGGACAATCAAAAGGATTCCGTTACATTACGGTCAATGGGGAAAAAAAGTTTCAAATGCATTTTGATCGTTTGACATTTAAAACATATAATTATTGTGTAATTTTGTCGAGTCATTTCAAATGTTATGAAAATCGGATGCATAGATCAATTACAGGGACAATCAAAAGAATTCCGTTACATTACGGTCAATGGGGAAAAAAGTTTCAAATGCATTTTAATAAATTGAAATTTAAGACACATAATTATTGCGTAATTTTGTCGATACATTTCAAATGTTATGAAAGTCGGATGCATAGATCATTTACAGAGATAATCAAAAGTATTCCACTACATTACGGTCAATGGGAAAAAAGTTTCAAATGCATTTTAATGATGTTACACTCACTCGAACATAATAGAATTGGCATGAATCTATGAAATATATACTAAAATATGCATTCTGTATTATCTGTGATGCAAAGAATTTTTATTATTAAATTACAGAGCCACACACAAGTATTCCACCACATAATGCTATACGGGGAAACATTGTTTGGGGCGTGTTTTAATTATATTCAACTATTTCACATTTTATGAATAAGATATAAGTTGCTGAGGTGTAATAAAAATTACTTCCTGCATATTTACAGAAACGTAAAGATTTCGACAACTATACTGTATCCGGAGTACGCTCTACTATATCAGCAAGATCTGAATATTTTTAAAACTTCGTTATCGTACGAACGCACCTCATTTGCTACGTTCACGTGCAATTTCCAACCTGTTTTCTTTGCATGTGTCAAGGTAAAAATATATTTTTAATTTAGTATGGAGCCACTTTCACCGGAACAAACTTTCACACGTGCTTTGTATACGTATTTTTACATATTTTATTGTACATATTTTCTAATTTATTGTATTTTTTAAAAAATAACATGAATGAAATTAAAATGCATAAAGATCAAAATAAGCCCAATAAGCATTATTCTCGTGACGTCAGACTAAATATTATTTTTTAAGCGCTTATCAAAATAATCCACGTGTATAAATATTTTTTACCGACAATTAACTCGCGCATTAAAAAACACATTCAAAAAGCCACGTGTCTGAATATTTTTCACTATTTTTCTTTCCTCTGCAACAATGGAAGTAATCCGGTTGCCACTGTTTTGAAGAAACTTCATAAAAAAAGCTTTTAAAATTAAAAATAAAATATAAAAATGGAAATAAATTATAAAATAGCTAGAATGGGCACATCTATAAATGAAAAGCTTTCATTTAAAAAAAACACAGTCGAGTCTCTATATAACAAAATCCATCGTTCCAGTAAAAAATTCGTTATATAGAGAAATTCGATGTATAGAGAATGATGTTAAAAATCGTATCTAATGTGTGAAATTTGAACAAATATTATTTTTGATCTTTTTAATTAAGAATTTGAAATTTTTAAAAGTATATATTAACCTAACATTTCATTTCTTAATTATTAAAGTTGTTTCAAAAAATGAGAACAAACATTTATTTGAAAGCTTATTAAAAATCAAATAAAGAAGACTTGCATTAATTTCAGAGGAAGAAATCTGTAATTTTTTGTTGTTTTGATTTTAAAATTGCTACGCTCTAAAAATAATAATAATAATAATAAATAATAATAATAAATAATAATAATGCTCAAATTTTAGCAAGGAATGAAAAATTGTAGTTACATTTTCTTCCATTTGAAGGTCTCTCTTATGTGCCTCTCATTGATTCTTTTCTCACGTGTGTATCAATCCAAATGACTCTGTTTTGAGAAGGATGTTGAAAGGTGTGTGGGAGGTGGGATGAACTCATTGGATTTAAAGAACAAGGCGAGAAGTAATATAAAAAACTCAGCACTGAACGATAAATCAAAAATAAGGGATGGCAAATTGATTCCATATGATTTCGAAGCTTTTTTAAAACTGAATAAATTAAGATCAATTAATAAAAAAAAATTCGTTGTATGGAGATTGATATTTCGCTCTATAGAGACTGTTTTTAATGTAATCATGCGAAAAGGGGACCTTTCCTACTGAAAATTCGTTATATAGAGAAATTCGATGTATGGAGTTTCGTTATAGAGAGACTCAACTGTAATTATCAACATCGATTCAGTACAAAGCTAAGAGCTGATAACTAAAAAAACAGCGTAGGCTTTTAAATACAGGGTGTCCCCTCTCAACGGTGGCCAATGCCTAATTTCTAAACCGTTGGTCATAGACATATAGTTCCAATTGCAAAAATGCTTTAAAAAAGGTAAAGAATTATTTTTTAAGCGATTTAGGTCAAAAAAATGTTTTACTAAAAAATTACGAAAATTAAATTTTTATACGGTCCCCCGGTCCTATAAGTGATATTTAGAAAATTTTTACCACTACTCTAACAAGTAAGACAAAAAAAGTCCCATTCCTCTGCGATCAAAATTGACCGAGTTATAGCTGTTCAAAGTTGAAGCATATTTTTTGCTGCAAAATAGGGGTCAGTCACAAATTTACTGGAAATAAAAATAAACATCAGATAGAAAATTTAACTTTAAACATTGAGAGTAAAAAATTTTTTACAATGTTGTTTCTGAATTTATGTTGACGTTTACATGTTAAAGTAAAATATGCAATTTGTGCTAAAAATATAAGTAAAAGAGTAACAGAAATTTTGTTAAATTAAACTATGAAAAGCAACAGTCACAAATCGTTACAAAATGATGCATATTTAAAGCTCTATTAGATTACTCAACCTAATAGAATTTGATGTAGTCCTATAAAATAAATAAACGGAACGCACCTAAAATCGTATTAATATTACATTGTCATCGGGTTTAAATAAGTATGGGAATTGAACCTCAATCAGATATTTGGAATTGAGTTAAAATTTGAATATAAGTTTTGAACTAAGAAAATTTACATACGAAAACTATGAATAAAATAAAAGCTTATCAAAATAACATACCTTTTTAAAATAAAATCACGAAAAGAATCAGCTTCATTTGCTTACAAAATAAAACATACGTAAAAATACAATTGAGAATATGAATTTCAAAACTCGACTTATCGTTTTTCTCTATCAGTCTATACAAACCTCCACTATTGTAACAATGCAATCTCAAAATTTATAATGAAAACCAATAGATGCATTTAAAGTTTTTTCGCTATTTCCCAAAATTTGATTTTTTCGATAATTTTGAAATTCATGTCTTCAGTTATTTTAACAACCAATCTAGAAGTTAATTCATTATAATTAACACTATCGTAAAACTTATACGGCGACAGCGCCTTCAGTTAAATCGCTCATTTAAAACATTTTGTAATTGGAACTATATGTCTAAGACAAATAGTTTAGGAAGTAGCCTTTGAACAGCGTTGGAAATCGACTCCCTTTATAATACTTTAAGCACTTAGTGTACGTTCCCTTAAAGCTCAATCGAACTCATCAGTTTTCAGCTACAGAAAAGTGGTTTAAGTCATGAAATTTAAAGTTTCATAACTCGGTCAATTTTAATGTTACATGAATGGGGCTTTTTTTGTCTTACTTGTTAGAGTAGTGGTAAAAATTTTCTAAATATCACTTATAGGACCGGGGGACCGTATAAAAATTTAATTTTCGTAATTTTTTAGTAAAACATTTTTTGGACCAAAATCGCTTAAAAAACAATTCTTTGCCTTTTTTAAAGCATTTTTGCAATTGGAACTATATGTCTATGACCAACGGTTTAGAAATTAGCCATTGGCCACCGTTGAGTATACAGATAATTTACAATTTTTAAAACTAATGCAATATTTTATTTCAGAAATAGTTTCTACTTTTAAACGGATGAAATAAATAAAAATGAAGCTTTGTTGCGTTTCTGAAATCTAAAATCAGGGCACTTGTAAAAAATATTCTTAAAAATAAATTAAATTAGCGGAAATATTATGCCTTTAATAATAATGCTCAAACAGGCATGCAGTAGAACACTCGTCTTACATTGCAAAAATTATTGCCATTTTTTTTTCTTTATTTTTTAATTGCTTCCTAATTCTTGCTATGGCATAAAGCGCGCCAAGATTTTAAAAAAAATGTAATTTAACGAATTACGACGACTATTTGGAAAATTAATTTTTTTAAGGCTAAAATTTTAGACATAAATAAATGCTACATCTAATAATAATAATAAACATCATTTTTATGATGATCAAAACGGGGTTTACATGATAACAGTAATAAAGTTAATTATATAACAACATATTACGTACGGCATGGATTAAAAATTAATATTCCTGTACCAATCATACACAAATTTTAAATGAAATTTTAGTTTTACATTTTTTGGAACTGCAAATTTCTAAACTTCTAAACATCGCGCATTCTCAATTTTTACAGAGAAAAAAAAATGTACTTTTAAACGCATTTTGTTTGAGAGCTGATATCTTTCCCCATTTTTAAAAGAAAATATCTTACTGCCGCTTAAACGAGTCAAACTTTTAAACAAAATTTGATTCAATAAAGCGGCGAATTTCGAGAACAAAACATAAAAAAAATCTAACTTTAGTTTTGTTTTAAATGATTCGGTTCGTAAAAATGGAAATTTCTGTACTTTTGCTATGGGTCTGGGGGGGGTTAACCCCCAAAAACCCCCCTCGCTGCGCCACTGAATGATTGGTACAAAAGAGGTAGCCCATCGTTTTGTTCCAATCGCTTTATTTCGTTGATAGCTACATTTTGTGATGTTTTATTAGGAATGAGCGAGCCCGGTATCTAGCGTTGCCTTCATAAGGTCCATTTTAATAGACCTATAGATAATGTTCATGTTTGTAAACAAACTGGCTTTTTTCGGGACAGCTCAACTTGCTGTTGGCAAAAATTTGAATGAAACTGCATTAGAAAATTCTAAACTAAATGTAATTTTCACGTCGATATAATAAATTTCCTTTTATTGTATTATACTATACGCAGGAAATAATACGTTATAAATTACTAACTCTCCGAGAACTATTATTTTTGCCAACCACAAGTTGAGAAGTACATTTTTTTCGGGTGCGTGACGTCACATGCACATTATCTATTAAACATAGATACACCAAATTTTCCGAATTTATGTGTATAGCAAGAGTCATAGAAAAAAAAATAGGTATTTCTTGCTATCCCACAGTGACGTCAGCTGACATTTCCTTATAAGAATCCAGCAAGAATATCATTACGCGGAACTGTGAGCAAAATGTTACACTGTTAAAAACCTGCTGCATTTTGTTACATACGCACTCCGTCGATTGTACAACAACATACATCTGATTTGTGTGCTCGACATGAAGCCTGCTTATAAATCATCGTCAATATTACAGAGACGAGATAGCACAAGGAAATTTTACAACACAAGCGGTATACACCCGGCAGCTCCACACAAAGAGTGCGTGCAATGGAGCCAGTGCGATTCGAACCCCCAACCTCCTACGCTCGAAGGCGATTAGCGGCGTGGTGCTTTGACCACTCGGCCACGGAGGCCTCCCCGTCGATTTTATAAAAAACAGTTACTTGATTGTATAAGGTAAAGGCATGTTTACAAACAAACACATTCATCAACCAGTCTAGCTTACATTTTTGTCATAGCGATCATTTCAGGAATCGCCTTGGCAACTGTAAGCCAATCATATTATTGAACTGTTAAACGTATCCTGTAACGACCAATCAAACTCTCAGTATTCATGCTTACAGTAGCAGTTAAAAGATTTTAGGTCAGGTTTTTCTTTCTGACCAACAGTAACTCGACCAACATTGACGTCATCTGCCCTTTCCTTATGGGGCCGTCCATTAATCATGCAAGGCTCGAGAGGGGGGTTCCTTAAAAAATCCCGAAATATCACAAGGGGGAGGGGGGGTGTAGTAATATATCACGAGTATTTATTTTTTCGGCAAACGCCCGATACTGAACCGAAAAGCGGCATTTCGTGTATTTATTTTTTCGTCAAACGCGTACAAAGTCGAAAGTGGCTTATAGTGTGACTTTGATTCACCGTTGCCAGGCAACGAACGAAGTGAAGTTCCCGCGAGCCGCGACAAGCGCCTGCCGGACTCAGCTTGTCAGTGTCAGTTATTCTGTTGTTTTGGCACTGAATACATGCGTAAATTATTTAACATTGCACGTTTTGCATTAAAACAATATCTAAAATAGGTGATCTGAGCAATAATAGTCTAGAGATGCACAATGTCCGTCCTTTTCGCATCCTCACGCGACGAACGAATGGTAGATCGAGAGAGATTCTCTGCGTAGTGCGCGAAAATGATGACGCCGAGTGGCTTGATGAAACCGATGTTAATCTTCAACAAAGCACTGTGCCTACAACTAACTTGCAAGATACTTATCCAGTTATTGGTGTTGAAGAAAGAGTTGCTAATCCGTGGTCTGGGGACATTGTAAATTAAATTATGTTTATGTATTACTACAAAAATGTTTTTCGCATTTCTTTCATTATTTTTATGTCAGTCCAAAACAACTTGCAACCTTTCAGTTTACCTCTTAGGTTATTATTGTAGTTTTTTTTTTTTTTTCTATAACAAAATTTGATGATACTTGAACCTGTATTTTATAATAAGTATTCTAAAAAAATTAAGATTCTTTGTAGGTAATAAAAAATACACGTGATATGGGGTAGGGGGGGGTAGTCTTGAATCTCACCATGTATCACCAAGGGGGAGGGGGGTTAAAAATGCCAAAAAAATCACATGATTAATGGACGGCCCCTATTATGGAGCATTCTTATTGGTCAGAATACAGATATTTTATATAAGCGGTGGAATGCGTATGCAGCAAAATGCAGCAGGTTTTCAACAGTGTACCTTCACTGTAAAAATATGACCCTTTTGCTGCATCGTCACTCCATTGCTTTCATAGAAAAGGATTACTTCTTCACCGTATTATGTAGCAATCTCATTGTCAAAAAGGACATATCCTATAAAAGCCGTGGAGTTGACGATGCAGCAAAAGGGTCATATTTTTTACAGTGTATTACACTGTAAAAAATTTGACCCTTTTGCTGCATCGTCACTCTCCCGCTTTTATAGAACATCTCTATCTGACCTATGAAAATGCTCCATGATAGGCTGAAGAATCGTTTTCTACACTGTAAAAAATTTATCCTTTTGCTGCATCGTCACTCCATCGCTTTTATAGAATATCTCTGTTTTGACCAATGAGAGCGCTCCATAATACACACTGTTAAAAATCTGCTGCATTTTGCTGCAACGTACTCCACCGCTTGTGTATAATATCTATATTCCAACCAATGAGAAATCTCCATTTCACGGCCAAGTAACCGTTTTCTATACAAGCAGGGGAGTGCGTTGCAGCAAAATGCAGCAGATTTTTAACAGTGCAGCTAAGTAATCTATTCCTATAAAAGCGATGGAGTGACGGGGCAGCAAAAGGGTCAAATTTTTTACAATGTGTAAAAGTGGTGGAGTGATGATGGAGCAAAAGAGTAAAATTTTTTTACAGTGTAGGCAAATTTTAAAAATTAATTTAATAAAAGGATTTTGAGATTATATAAGATGAAAAGTACTTTTCGAAAAATGTAGTGGAAGCTTGATTGGTAATGAGCCCTTTCATGAGGATCAAGTTTTACACTCTAATTTTTCATTAGCATATTCGTTTCTTAATATAAAATGAATCTATCCCACACAACACAGATTCGTCCAATTTACGCGTAAAGTACGTAATTTGGATCAATGGACGTGTCCAATTTAAGTCTAAAAGTTCTCCGAACTTCGTCAATATTTAGTCAAAATTACGTCCAAATGTCACCTCCCTTTACGTAAAAAGTACGTCTTTTGGGCCGCAAATTGAGCATAATATGAACATAAAATTAACGTAAAATGGACGTCCAAAATTTGTTCTTATTACGTCTAAAATTACGTTCATACTACGTACAAAATTTGTCCATATTACATCTAGAATTTATTCTTATTACGTCCAAATGTCACCTCTCTTTACGTAAAAAGTACGTCTTTTGGGTCACAAAATGAGCATAGAATGAACATAAAATTTACGTAAATTGGACGTCCAAAATTTGTTCGCATTACGTCGAAAATTACGTCCGTACTATGTACAAAATTTGTCTATATTATATCCAGAATTTATTCTTATTACATCCAAAAATTTGTCCGTATTACGTTCAAAATTTATTCATATTACACCCAAAAACTTCGACATCCAGACGAAATACAGACACCTTTTAGTCGTAATATAAGTGCTTATAGATTTAAAAAAAAAAAAAAAAAACAAGATGAATGTAGATTCTACCATTGCAGAATTCAGTTTCGCCTCCGATTAGAAAAAAAATCGATAGAAATTTTTTAGAAGGGCGACCCCGTTTAGATTGCAATGAACTAACTTCATTTTTCTTGTGTTTATCAATATAATAGCAAACAGAACGGCGTGAAATACCCAATTGAATAGCAATTTCTCTCTGAGACATTGGAATTGCAGAATAATAAAGAGATACAATTTGACGTGCTACTTCTTCATAGAATAGATTCATCAAAAACGGATTTTTTCTTTAGTTTAAACGCTTTTTTATAGACTCTGAGTAAAAGGAAATGCAATTTAACAATAAAACCCAACGAATCCCATGGAATCCCATCGAATTCGACGAATGAAATGTTTAAATGACCCGATTGATTTGGTTTTAAAAATAGCAAAAGTAATTACATTATTGAATCAATATATAATAAATATACTTACAAAGTAAATGTCAAATTTGCCAGTTACAATTTTGCATGCAAATATTCGCACAAGTACAGTTAAAATTGTAATATGAGTGCCGACGAAATCCAGAAATTTTATTTTATATGCACTCTCAGAAAAACAGCTTTATTAAAAATAAAAAAAAAGTAATATCGGGTACTACTAGGTTATCCCATCGACCAAAAAATTATCGCCAAACTATAGGATTAAATGCCAATAATGGATGATCGTGAATGTCACATTCAATGACATTAAATACAATTCATGTGTTTAAAATGTCTTTAAGTGATTTTTATTTCAACTTTTTATTAATATTTTTTTTTAATATTCTACTGATTATTTATTTTTTCGTTATTTAAAATAAAAATTATGTCAATATGTATAATTTGGCTATTAATTTGGCGAAATTGGTCAACGGTATAACAGAGTAGTACCTAATATCGTTATGAGTAAAAATACGATGTTTTAAATAGTGACGTCATTTTCTCTTCAAATGTTCTTTAAAAGTTACTGTTTATGAAAAAGGCATCCATAATAATATTGTAATTCCCATTTATCTGGTTGCTGAATGACATCATTTTCCTCATTTGAAATTTCTCTTATTTTGATTTAGACATTAATTTTTATCATATATTATTTTCTGTCATTTTATTTACATTATTAATATTATTTCTCGGTAAATATATTTTTTTAACTCAATTAGTGCATAATTATACGCAATCATTTTAGAAAATAAATTTTTATTATCGAGAGAAAAGCTAAACTGTGTTGCCACCATTTTGAAGAAATGTCATGAAAAAGCTTTTAAAATTAAAAATAAAATATAAAAATGGAAGTAAATTAAAAAATAATTAAAATGGGCACAACTACAAATAAATAGCTTTCATTTAAAAAAATAATTATCAAAATCGGTTGACTAGAAAATTCAGGGCTAGAAAAATCACGACATTTTTAGCTTGTCTGAAAGAAATAGCCTCGGAGGCTAAAAAAAAAAAAAAAAAAAAAAAAAAAAAAAGATGACATTATATTGAAAAGCAAATAAAGTCAGTCAAACATTTTAACTATTTAAAATATCTTGAATTTAAAAAAAATTATTTTTTTCCATTTCATATTAGAAAAAAAAGTTAACTAAAATGTTAAAATTTTTCTCTTGTCAATGCCAATGTATATACATTCACATCCATTAATTTTAGATAAATAAAACAATTTTTTAATTCAATAATATATCAAAAAAAATTTGTTGTTGTTGTTAAATAATAACAAATTATTTAAAGGATAGTAAATTTTCTTGTGACTTTTAAAAGTATATATATTTAAAGATATTATTGCTAATAAAACTTATTTTTAGCTTTTTAAAACTTTCAGTTCTGAAAGATCTTTAAAGAAACTACTTTAGTTACTGCCCTTCATCTCTACACAAAATAGGAAATAAAAAATGCAAGATACCTACCAGCGTACCAGTTTTTGCTTTGTGCATTTCTAGATATCTATGCATTTTTGCTCTTCTTCACATTTTTATTTTATATACAGTCAATCAGAGTAACATTGCTCCACCTTTACAAAACTTTGATCCATTCTGCCATGATGGAATCTTGACAAATTATTTCCAATGAGATGCCAAATTCAAACTAGTGCAAGTAGCTATATTTTGAGACCAAAACTTTGCCATTAACTCAAGTGATATAGAACATTTTTCTTTTTCTCTTGGCCAAAGTTACTCTGATTAACTGTACTATTTCTCCTGGAAAAAAAAAAAAAAAAAAAAAAAAAAAAAGTTTTCATTTATATTATTATTGATGGTGATAATTCATCTAAAAAGGTCGAATTTACATAGCAGACAACAGCTATGATTTTTATCTAGCACTAATTTTTAATAGAAATTTTCGCTTTATGCAATCCTTTCATGACAAGAGCCTTTTAATTTTTAATATTTTACCACCAGTATTTCAATGCAGAAAATTTTCTATAATTGAATCTTGAAAATGCTCTGATTATAGGAGGTAAATTTTATAATAAAAAAGTAACTGGTGAGAATAAGCTAAGATTTTGGGCAATTTAAGGGGCATGTATACTGATCGTTCGTCTCTAACGGGTTAATAAAAGATACCTGCAATTAAAAAAGGTGAAGATTTTAAAAAGAAATTAGAGATGACTAAAACTCACATAATTTTGCAATTGTATTTAGAAAATTTATTATATTATCCATTATCATCGACTGAAAGGTTTCACATTTGGTGAATAATAGACTTTTCTTTTAAATTCTAAATAAAATCAGTAGCTTTATATCTCATTTTACAGTGAAGCTGCCTAAATGGGAAAATTCAGTGTTAGACACAGGTGTCTGGTGTGTCATTCAACATATTAATCAACATCAGTTCTTTTTTTTTCCAACAAAATTGAATGAAAAAAAAATCTTGTGAATTATTTAGGTATTATAAAATTAAGTTTCTTATTTATAGTCATACATTTCAGTTAAATTTAAAAAAAATGTAAAAATGGTATTATTACATAAAAAAAAACTATTTAAATTATTTTAGATTAATTTTGAAAAAATACAATGCCATGGTCAAATTGTGAGCAATATAATTAGTTAAAAATCTAGATTATGTACAAAATGGGGATAAATCTAATTTATTATAAAATATATTTCATAAATTTCTTATAATGATTATCAATATTATATATATCAAGGAATGTTTAAAGAGTTACTGTATAAGATCATTCAATTTTAAAGAGAAACACACAATAAAAATGTGGGGAAAAAAGTTTTATTTATTTTTATTTACAATTACAATACTTTTATTACAATTTTTATTTACAATAATAATCTTGTATGTCGCATCAAATTTGCTATAAATTTTCCAATCGGCAATCTGATGTTCCACTCCGCAAAACATGATTCTTAACAGTAGCTAGGAAAAAAAAATAAAAGTAACTATAAAACACATAATTAATAATATATAAATTTAAATAAAAGACTTTATGTCAAAAAAAGTATTAATATAAGAAATTTATTATTTCTGCTTGGCAGCATTGAAAGAAGAGCAGAAATTTTCCTATTTTTTCATATATTAAATTCTTTGTGTTTTTCATAGTTTGGATTTAATATTTTCAAAAAGTATCATAAAAAGTTTATTAAATCTATTAGATTTTAAGAACTTCACCTTTAATATAAACTAGCAGGGGTGACCGAGCTCAGCTCGGTCAAAATTAATTTTGTGTTCAACTCGATATAGTATTATTTACAAAAACAATCAATAAGAAAACTATGTTTGTATGCACATGTTCATAAATTTTACTTTATTTTAAAATTTACAACGAAAGGACATCAATCCAAATCACTTTTTTACCTCGACTCTGATTAGTTTAACTATGCATCTCGAAGACTATTAAGAATGTATAAGAAATTTCTTCACATTCTGAAAGACAATATTTTTTGCCAGATATAACCAAATTTGGACACATTCTTTCATTTGGCGCCAAATATGTGTTTTGGTTTCGTAACCTTAATAGTCGATTTTTCGGCCAAATTTCGCCAGTATTTTGTCAAATATCGCCAACTTATTGGCTTTTGCCATAGTCTCGTTATCCTGACCCTTATTACCCAAATGATCCACAAATCACATGAGATCAAACATGTGACTTAGCTCAATGGTCTTCAGGTAATCAAAAACAGTAGAGTATAAAATGAATCAAAATCGTTTAAGCCATTTCTTAAGTAAAATTAGTTTGACAGCATTCAGCAAAGAAGCGATATGACCCACTAATATAATTTTGTTTAATATGCAACTCAGCTCAATAGTCTTCTAGTGACAAAAGACGTTCCGTTGCAAAATTTAGGTAAAATTGACTGAGTCGTTGTTATATATAATTAGAATGACCCGAACCCATTAAGACCTAAAACGACCCTTTAATTGAATTGTTACGTGCATGTGTTCTATCTCAACGGTTTTCTTTTGCCCGAAAACGATATAATAGAAAATATACTCAAAATGGTGAGAACAATTTTCTAGATAAAATTAGCATGACCCACAAATGACCCTTATATCGAAATATCTCGAAAATGTGACTTAGTTCATTAATTTTTGCGTGCCGAAAAACGTTAAATACAAAATTTAGATAAAATCGATTGAGCCAATTTTTAAGTATAAATAGTTTGACCTTGACCCATTATGACCCAAAATGACTCATTAATCGAGTTTTCTCAAACATCTGGCCTAACTTAATGATTTTCTTGTGTCCGAAAACGATAGAATATAAAATTTAGTCAAATTTGCGCAAGACATTGTCTAGATAAAATTAGAATAACCCAAAAGTGACCCACTGATCGAAATTTCTCGAACATGTGACATAGCCCAATGATTTTCTCGTTCCAAAAATATGCTGTATACAAAATTTCGTTAAAATCGATTCACCCGTTCTTTAGATATAGCTTGACCATGACCCATCATGACCCACAAATGACCCTTATAATCGAAATCTCTTGAACATGTGACTTAGCCCATTAGTTTTCTCGTGTATAAATATTGTTACACTCAAAATTTCGTTAAACTCGAGCCTGCCGTTCTTTAAATATGAATAACTTGACCCAGACCCTTTACGACCCTTTATGACCCATTAATCAAAATTTCTCGATCTTGTGACCTAGCCCAATGATTTTCTCATGCCAAAAAATGTTGTATACAAAATTTCGTTAAAACTGATCCACATGTTCTTTAGATATAGCTTGACGTGACCCGTTATGACCCATCATGACCCATAAATGACTCTTATAATCAAAATCTCTCAAACTCACAATAGCCCATTAATTTTCTCGTGTCAAAAAACTTACATACAAAATTTCATTAAATTTGATACTGTCGTACTTTATATATAAATAGCTTGACCCAGACATTTTATGACCCAAAATGACCCAATAATCGAAATTTCTCGAACTGAGACCTAGCCCAATAGTTTTCTCGTGCCAAAAAAATGTTGTATACAAAATTTCGTTAAAATTGATCCACCTGTTCTTTAGCTATAGCTTGACCATGACCCATTATGACCCACAAATGACCCTTATAATCGAAATCTCTCGAACATGTGACTTAGTCCATTAGTTTTCTCGTTTCTAAAAATTGTTACATACAGAATTTCGTTAAAATTGATCCTGCCGTTCTTTAATTATATATAGCTTGACCCAGACCCTTTATGATCCAAAATGACACATTCATCGAAATTTTTCGAACATGTAACCTAGTCCAATGATTTTATCGTGCCAAAAAAAATGTTGCCTACAAAATTTCATTAAAATCGATCCACCTGTTCTTTAGATATAGCTTGACCATGACCAATTTTTAAGTATAAATAGTTTGACCTTGACCCATTATGACCCAAAATGACTCATTAATCGAGTTTTCTCAAACATCTGGCCTAACTTAATGATTTTCTTGTGTCCGAAAACGATAGAATATAAAATTTAGTCAAATTTGCGCGAGACATTGTCTAGATAAAATTAGAATAACCCAAAAGTGACCCACTGATTGAAATTTCTCGAACATGTGACATAGCCCAATGATTTTCTCGTTCCAAAGATATGCTGTATACAAAATTTCGTTAAAATCGATTCACCCGTTTTTTAGATATAGCTTGACCATGACCCATCATGACCCACAAATGACCCTTATAATCGAAATCTCTTGAACATGTGACTTAGCCCATTAGTTTTCTCGTGTATAAATATTGTTACACTCAAAATTTTGTTAAACTCGATCCTGCCGTTCTTTAAATATGAATAACTTGACCCAGACCCTTTACGACCCTTTATGACCCATTAATCAAAATTTCTCGATCTTGTGACCTAGCCCAATGATTTTCTCGTGCCAAAAAATGTTGTATACAAAATTTCGTTAAAACTGATCCACATGTTCTTTAGATATAGCTTGACGTGACCCGTTATGACCCATCATGACCCATAAATGACTCTTATAATCAAAATCTCTCAAACTCACAATAGCCCATTAATTTTCTCGTGTCAAAAAACTTACATACAAAATTTCATTAAATTTGATACTGTCGTACTTTATATATAAATAGCTCGACCCAGACATTTTATGACCCAAAATGACCCAATAATCGAAATTTCTCGAACTGAGACCTAGCCCAATAGTTTTCTCGTGCCAAAAAAATGTTGTATACAAAATTTCGTTAAAATTGATCCACCTGTTCTTTAGCTATAGCTTGACCATGACCCATTATGACCCACAAATGACCCTTATAATCGAAATCTCTCGAACATGTGACTTAGTCCATTAGTTTTCTCGTTTCTAAAAATTGTTACATACAGAATTTCGTTAAAATTGATCCTGCCGTTCTTTAATTATATATAGCTTGACCCAGACCCTTTATGATCCAAAATGACACATTCATCGAAATTTTTCGAACATGTAACCTAGTCCAATGATTTTATCGTGCCAAAAAAAATGTTGCCTACAAAATTTCATTAAAATCGATCCACCTGTTCTTTAGATATAGCTTGACCATGACCCATTATGATCCATCATGACCCACAAATGACCCTCATAGTCGAAATCTCTCAAACATGTGATTTAGCCCATTAGTTTTCTCATGTCAAAAAACTGTTACATACAAAATTTCGTTATAATCTATCACGCCGTTCTTTAAATATAAATAGCTTGACTCTTAATGACCCAAAATGACCCATTAATCGAAATTTTCGAACATGTAACCTAGTCCAATGATTTTATCGTGCCAAAAAAATGTTGGATACAAAATTTCGTTAAAATCGATCCATCTGTTCTTTAGATATAGCTTGACCATGACCCATTATGACCCACAAATGACCCTCATAGTCAAAATCTCTCAAACATGTGATTTAGCACATTAGTTTTCTCATGTCAAAAAGCTGTTACATACAAAACTTCGTTATAATCCATCACGCCGTTCTTTAAATATAAATAGCTTGACCCAGACTCTTAATGACCCAATATGACCCATTAAAATTTTTTCTCGAACATGTAACGTAGCCCAATGTTTTTCTTGTGCCCGAAAACCATAGAATGCAATTTTTAATCAAAATTGCGTGAGAAAATCTCTAGATAAAAATAGCATGACCCACAATGACCCCAAAAATGACCCGCTAACCGAATTTTCTCGAACATGTTACCAAACCCAATGGTCTTCTTGTAATCCAAAGCGATACAATATAAAATTTGGTCAAAATCGTTAGAGCAGTTTTTTAGATAAAAATGGCTTGACCCATAATGACCCAAAAATGACCCACTAATCGAAATTTTTCGAACATGTGACCCAGCCCAATAGTTTTCTCGTACCAAAAAACGATTGGATATGAAATTTCCTTAAAATCGATCCAGCCGTTCTATAGATATAAATAGCTTTATCCTGACCCATTATGACCCAGTAATCGAATTTTCCCGAACATGGGACCTAGCCCAATGGTCTTCTCGTGCCCAAAAATGGTAAAATCCAAATTTTTGCGAAAATCGTTAGAGCCGTTTTTGAGATAAAATTTACCCACACACACACACACACACAATTTTTGCTCGCATTATAGTATAAGATATTTGAATAAACAATTTCATATTACTTGAGAGAGGTGTAACAAAAAATTAAAACAAATAGTATTATTGACATGTTTCGGTCCAAATTCAAATAAAAACCATAGTCATAATAAAAATGCAAATTGTTTCATGGTCAATACAAATGGCATGCGACAATGAGATGTAAACAAAAACCACATGCTCTATTATAAAAACAATAAATTAAAAATAGACCATGATCTAAAATTAACTTCCTACTTGGTTCATACTATTCAAGCTTTCAAGAGGAATTTATTTATAAACTGTAACCATAATTTAGGAGTAATAAAAGAAAAACTATCATTGCTAACAAAATTTTTACACAGTTAAATTTTAATGGACTCTCTTATAATAGATTTACAACAACAATTTGATACAAAACATAATTTGCTTACATTAAACAGAGTTTTTATCTCCCCATCTAAATATAGTGCAGATAAAGCAGTGTTAGTATGACCAAATTTAAAATCAGATTAATGTTCACCTTTTCTAATTCCAAGTTTTCTCCTATTCATGCCTATGTAATAATTTAAGTCACCTTTTTTCTTTCTTCAAAAGTGCATGGTTTTTTGTTTACATCTCATTGTTGCATGCTGTTTGTATTGACTCTGAAAAGATTTGTGTTTTTATTTTTATTATGATGGTTTTTATTAGAATAGAACTCATGTCAATAACATGTTTTTTTTTTTTTTTTTTACACCTCTCAAGTAATATGAAATTGTTTATTCAAATACTAGCTGAGCCGCCTGACGTTGCCCGGGCCCGTAACGATATTCTTAAATGAACTGAAATTGACACTGCAAAATCTCATTAAAAGATCCAATCTCTAATCGAATTCTCGCTGCCTATGGTATTGTTTAGCAGAAGCGCTGCATACACACAAAAAAAAAGGGGTGGGGAGACTAGAATCTTTTAGTTTCATATTCCACCACCATGGTGCAAACTCTTTTCTTAACAAAATTGTTTCTGGACTTAAAGATATTTGATGAAATCATTATTTGAAAATAGGGGTAGGTACACTTTTAAAATTTTGTATTAAATAAGTATTATTTATCCCAGGGTTCTGAAAAATCTGCATCTAAAACGGTACAGATTTAAATATTTGATCACGCCCTCCCTAAAATAATTATTGCCTGCTCCCTACCCATAATTTCCAGTCCCCTACTCTTTAAAATCTATATTATATGTTATAAACTATCTGAACATTTTATATTAAATAAATAATATTTATCCCAGAGCTTAGTGAAAAGTCCACATTTGAAATTGTAGAAAACAGTACATTTTAAGTATTTGATCGCTGCCCCTAAAAGATCCCCCCCCCCCCCACCCCTTATTTGATGCTCATTACTCTTTAAAATACGTACTATGTGTTATAATTTATTCGATCTTTTTTTTTTTTTAGAATTTTAATTGGCGTTTTCACATTTCTTTTCCTTTTTTAAAAAAAGTTTTTTTATTAAAAAAAAGAAAAAAAAATGGATTTTTATAAATTTTGATATTATTAAACAGCGTTTAAAGATATTACTCAATGCATAGCTTTAAAATATCCAAATAATGTATTTTTAAAAATTTGACAGGGTGCCAAAGAATCCTTATATAAAAATTGTTTATGGTTTCGAAAAACTCACTTTTAAATGGAGCAAGTCCTCCAAGTAACTGATTAAAAATTAATATCTAAGGTTGTAACTGAGTGACTGTGAAGAAATTTACATATTTGAAATCAGCAAAAAACTTATCTGGATATGTAAATATTAAATTTATGAATTTAATTTTTGAAAAAAATTACAAGTCATCTATAAATGCGAGTACCCACCAACACCCAGTTGTCATCGATGAACAACTGCTCTTGTTATATTAGATTTCTTAAAAATCTGTTTCTTTAAACGGAAATGAAATGAGATTTTATAAATAGATTTTTAATGAATTTTTCAACTATTTATAGGAGTAGGAAAATAATTTTTAGAATTTCTGAAAGGTGAATTTTTTCTGATCTAGCTGTCTAATTTTTGAGTTTTTAGGCTCAGTAGATTTTAAAATACAACCCTATATATAAAAATAAAAAAAAACGAGTACATTTATCGTCATGTTAGCCCTTCATTTACATTAACCCTTTTCCCTCTCTTCCAGCTTTCGAAGAAATATTCTGAGGTTTGATAAAAATCTATTCTTCTATTAAATTATGAGTACTTTTCCATTCTTCTGATTTAGGAATTTTAATTCATTTTTCAATTATTAGAATTTTAAAATTCTGATGGTCAGGTACATTAGCAGAGTCTTTGAACAATCTTCACAAAAAATTTGAGCCTCGTACGTGCCGTAATTTTTGCTAGTCATCGCAGCCACACACACACAGAGCGATTTGTTATTTTATTAGTATAGATTTTCAAAAAGGGGTTGTTTTTCTGCAAAACATTTGGTCCATTATGGCAATGCACTTCTAAGGCATAACTTAAAAGGAATCAACAAGCCAAATGTATGCTTTTAAAGCTAAAATCTTCTAAATGATGGTGTTTTAACCCGTTCCCGACAGAGCGTGCATCTGAGGACGGAGCGGGGAAGTTTGATTACATGTTCTGGGCCGAAGAATTTTGCGAAGTGCTCTTTAAAAAATTATTTAAAAAATCATTTTTCCATGTAACCTTTTGCAATACACATGCATGAAGTAACTTGTTATTACATATATTGATGCAAAGAATTGAAGTATTTCCTCTGATATTTTAGCATAAAAATGACTTTTTAAATATATAAAATGTATATTTTAGCCACATTTTCAGGTTTAAAAAGATTACATACAGTACAGAACCATTTATCCAGAATGGTTGGGGTCAGATGTATTCCGGATAACTGGTTTTACCAGCTAACTGGTTGGGTATCAAAGCAGCATCGATTTGATAAGTGTTGTGAAACATATGTAGTTGTCATATTATTTCTAATTTTAAATTGATTATGAGATTACTTGAACCAAGAATCTGATGCAAGTAAGATCAATTGTTAAAGTTTGAAAAAAGATAATTTATGGGAACTCCTTGGGAACAAAAATCTTTCTGTTTTCTCTGCATAAGCATGAAAACATCTGTAATACTATAATATTATTTATTAATCTATAATATGATTATATGCTTCTATTTCAAATACTAGAGGCTGTTATCAAACTATACAATTGTTTCAAGCAATGTATATGTCAAACTGATTGTGTATGACATTTTTTCTAAAAAGATTCTAACATCAGTCTATTAGAAGTATCGTTCCGGATAACTGGTTTATGGATAAATTGTTCCATACTGTAATATAATTACAAAACACTTATGTGCCTCTACTATAGCATAGCTGCCAACTCTTCTGATTTTTCGGCCCGGAAAAATTTAATAGAAATTTTCGTCTTATTTAATCGACAGATTATGGCAATTTCTAATCATAAAATTTTCTATAAAATTTTTCCGTTCCAAAAAAGTGGAAGATGTTGGCAGCCATGATATAGCAACATATGAAACATTTTACTCAAGTGAAGAATAATTTTGTTAAAAAAAAATAAATAAATAAAAAATAATAGTAATAATAGGTTTGTTTCTAAATGATTTTTAACACATTTTTAAACAAAATAAGGGATTTTACAAAAGCTGATTGATTCACAAATAAAAATAATCAAATAAAACTTTCAAAACAACTTGTGCATGCTATTTTTCAGTCTTAATTATGCAGACATACTTGAAAAATAGTTTAAAAAAATGCTTAATTTTATTTAAATTTTTGAAAATTCAAAAATAATACTTAAATATATGATTAATCATAAAATATCTTTTAAATAAAAAGTATTTAATAATAATAAATAAATTAGAATTATACTTTATAATAAGCATTTCTAAAAAGTTATTAAATGTTAAAAATATTTCTGAAAATAAAAGAACAATACATAGTAATTTGATAATAATGAGTAAAACTTGAATAACCTAAAATGCATTCATCAAAAAAATACACTGTTAATATAATTAGCACCGGTATAACATAAAAGTACCATATTATCCACTGTCATATTATTATTATTATTCAAACTCATAACTGCAAAATTAAACAGACATATATAAGACAAAATTTTATTTTGTATCATTTATAGATTTTAATGGAAAGTTTACCTTATTCAAAGTCAGATCCTTGTTGAAAAATTGGAATCCATGATTTATACTGCTCTTAAACCACGATTTTTCTATGGAGGGGTGGTAATCATCTTTTCAGATCATTTCAACAAATCTATACTCATCTAAGATCTTCATCCACAAGACAGTATATTTACCAGGGAGCTTGTAACTATTAGTTGAAAAAGAAAAGGAAAAAAAATTATATATATGGTGGATCCAGTAACCTTATTCTAAAGCAATTTTAAAATGCTTAGGAATACTTTAACTCATGTATCTACAAAATAAATAAATAATATTAAATTAAGTTGTTTTATTCACTATTTTCTCTTCTCTGATTCAGAAACAAGCATTGATTGATTGCCTTGTTTACAAAACAAATTAGCACTCAATAAATGGGCATTCTACAACCAATGTTTCATATGTAGATTGCAATATAAAAGAACATATATAAGCTACTTAATAAAATCTATAGCAAATAGTGTTGATCTCTACACCAAACTGGTAAGGCACAGTGCCTGGCAGCATTTAAAAAAAAAAAATACTTTCCTTTTAAATTATTTTACATATCATGTAGTACTTAATCCAATTTTTGGCATGACCTGTCAATTAATTACTTTTGTTCAGAAGAAGAAAAAAAAAATCACAAAACATATCTAATGATTGTAAGAAGTAAATTATTAATTTAATCATTTGATCACAGGGAAGTAATGTGGAATATATCAATCAGCTTTCCATGGAAAAAAAAAATGTCCGTTGATTACATGGGAAAATAATAATAATTAAATTTCGAAACATGAAATATGTAGCATATTGTGTATTTCAATTGTATTGAATACATGAAAAAATAAATAAATGAATAAATTTTGAGCCATGAAATATGTAACATATTCTTAAATCATGCAAAAAAATACACTTTTACTAAATAAATTATCACATAAATCTGTAGTAATACATATCACTTTTACAAGACTAGAACTTTATTTATTTTTAACTGATTAATAATTTTCTGGATTTTTTGCTTAAAAAATATTAAATATTTCGTTCAGTTGTATTAAATACTAATAATGTTCATAACATAAAATAATATTGTGCAACAATAGAAAATAACAAATTATTCAAAAGTAAACATCTATTTTTCTCAACTGAACAACCAGAGTTTATCGCAAAATTATAATTCATGTATGACATTAAAATAATATATCATATGGTGACATAATATTTGGCATCGATGTCATAATATGCACCATATTGGAGAAATATTTTTCTGACATCAATTGGGAGAAAACTTTGGTTTCAAATACTAGTTATATATCAAATAATTTTCCATTATTTAAAAAAGGAAATATTAATAAAAAATGTTTAGAACAAAACAAACTATATTATTTTAAAAAAGAAATAAAAGTAAATAAACAGTTTATAAGTAACCAACAGTAGCCAAGCAGGGCTTGAATTTCAGGATGGAATGGCGGGATTTGCACCCGAAATTTTGAAAATCCCGCCTAAAAAAATATCGTAGAGGAGAGATTCCTGAAAAAAAAAAAAAAAAAAAAAAAAAAGAAAAAAAGAAATCAAGAATTTACGAAAAATTTTGTATTTTAAAACTAGGTCCCACCTTTTTTTTTTTTTTTGGGGGGGGGGGGCGAATTTTGTGATATTTTCGTGCAACTGAATAACATATTTTGCTGAAAAAAATAGTTGGAATTCATGCTATTTTTCTGCAACCAATTGTCAAATTTCCCATTTTTCCCCCACAATCAATTGATAAATTTTGTGCGATTTACAGATGCAAGAACGGAGTAATTCCGTTTCAAATTTTCCAAAAAATGAACACATTCGATTCCAAAAGTTATGAAACATTGTTTATCAACTCTGAAATTTGGATAGTTATGTCTGAATTTCCGGTTTAATTAACGATTTTTCATAGCTTTTGAACCCAGCTGAATTTTTATAATCAATTTCATCAATCGTTCACAGAAAATTTTGTTAGATTACGCAAAAAAATGCCAATTTTCTCACAAAAATCGCAAAAAAAAAACCTCGACTTTCCTTAAAATATTTCGATAAAATGCGAATTTCTTTTTAAAAAATCGCAGAATAAACACGAATTACGAGAAAAGATCGTGAAATAAACACAAATTTTATGAAAGGATTGCGAAATAAACGTACATTTTGTGAAAGCATCCTGGAATAAATGTGAATTTTGTAAAAGGATCGCCATATAAACAGCGTCGTGTGAAAGGTGACAAAGGGGAGGTCGCCCCAGGCACAGAAACTTAGGTGCCGATTTTCTACTACCAACATCATTTTAACTGGTAAAAAGAAAAAGAACACTAAATTGAAATTTTGCCCTGAGGGCAGTTTTCTCTTTACACGTCCCTGCATATGAACCCAAATTTATCAAAATGCCACTTAAAAAAAAGCGAATTTCATGAAAGAATCTCGAAATAAATGTGAATTTCATTAAAAGATCGTAAAAAAATGCTAATTTTTTAAACGACAGCGGGAAAATGCCAAATTTATCAAAGGGTTCTTCAGGGGTGATTCTGAGTAAAAACTTTTTTGAAATTTGCAGCAAATTTTCTGAAAAGTTACAACAGATTGCATAAGAGGGGGAGGGGATATTTACTTTTGACTTGTTTTTCCGCAACCCTATGACGAAGTTTTCATTTTTTTCGCAATCTTTGGATGAAACTTTTTAGATTTTTCGATAAAATTTATGATTTTCCACCGTTTTTTGGCAAAATTTGTGGGGTTTTTTTTTTTTTTTCATGGTTCTTTGATGAAAGTTGAGGATTTTTCTAGATTTTTTAGACAAAATTCGTGGATTTTTTGCAATTTTTTGCTGAAATTTGAGGGGTTTTTTGTGATTTTTTCTCGCAGGTTTTTTGAAGATATTTTTGTTTTTTCTGTGATCCTTACCCAAAATTTGTGTTTTTTTTGCAAATCTTTGATGAAATTTGTGTTTTTCTTTCACTATTGTTTCACAAATTTCATAGTTTTTTTCATGATCTTCAGAGGAAATTTGAGATTTTTCACAACTATCTAACAAAATTCATGTTTTCCCCTCAAACCTCTTATGATATTTACAATTTTTCTGTGAACAATTTGCAAAATTGATTTTTTTTTTTTTTTGGGGGGGGGGGGGGGGTTTGACGATTGTCGAAATTTGTAGTATGTTTTTTTCTAAATTTCTGGATTTATGACTTTTTTTTTTTTTGAGCCGAAAACCTATGATATTGAAAAATACAGAACAGAATTGCCTTTGGATCGCTTAATGGATGCAAAATTCGTCAAAGGAACGCATAATAAATACGAATTGTCACAGAGTCGTGTAAAGCATGCAAATTTCAACAATGCATTGCGGAAAAAAACATGATTTTCGTCAAAGTCTCGTTAATAAACACTAATTTAGTCAAAAAGCTGCTAAAAAATGCAAATTGCATTGAAGAATCGCAAAAAAGATGTGAATTTTGTCAGAAAGCTGCAGAATAAATGCAAATCTAGTCAAAAAGCTGCTAAAAAATGCAAATTTCATCACTGAATTACAAAAAAAGATGTCAATTTCGTCAGAAAATGCAGCCGTCTGGAAAACAACACACACACAAACATATCTGTTTATTGTTATCAGGTATAATTTTTAATTAGAAATAATATATACTCAACTAACTTTTAAAAAATTAGATTAACCCGAACCCAACTTGCAGCAATCTATATTCAACCTAAAATCTACTCTGAACAAAAACAGAGTTTATTAGACCTGAAACAAAAGTAATTAGCACAGGAAGGGAATTTATCCCTTTGAAAATAAATAGACTATATAAAATCTTGAGTTTTTTAAAATAAAAAACACATTTTCCATGGTTATTCTGAGTTGTTGATAAAAAATGCTTTAGTGGTATTTTATCATTTGTGTATTTCTTTAAATAGTACATAAAAAAAAAAAATAAATTTTATAAAAAACCCAAAATTTAAAATTTTGAATTTTCAGATAGAAAAAAAAAAAAAAAAAGAATCTATTAATCTAAATATTTAAACAAAAAAAAAAAAAAAAAAAAATGCAAATTTCACACAAATAGTTGTTGAAAAAAATCTTTTTCGTAAATCGCGAATTTCGTCAGAGGATCACTGGAAAAACTTTGAAAAAATTTTGTCATAAAATAGTGAAAAAATAACGCAAATTGTGTCAGAAGATCGTGAAAAAATGCAAATTTGCCAGAAAATCGAGGAAAATACACAAATTCTATCAAAGAATAGTGAAAAAAAAAAAAAAAAAAAAATTTTTTTGTAAAGGATCAAGAAAAAAATGCAAAAATCTTTAACTAATCATGAAAAAACACAAACAATCACAAAAAAAATGCAAATTTTGTAAAAAATCATGAAAAATTGCAAATTTTGTCCAAAAAAAAAAAAAAAAAAAAAAAAAAAAACAGGAAAATAATTAAAAAATTTTCAAAAAATCTACAAATTGACAAAAGATTTTCTAAAGTCTACACCGAAGGGTCGCAGAAAAAACACACAGTGTCTAAACTGGATTTCCCTCCACACACACACTATGCTGAAACCTTTCAGAAAATACCTGTGAATTTTAGATTTTTTTTTCTCCTTCAGAATCAGCCCTAAAGCGACCCTTTGACAAATTAAATGTTTTTTCTACGATAACTTAAAGAAGTTTGTGTTTTATTCTCGATCCTTCGACCAAATTTGTGCTTTTTCACATTCCTTCGATAAAATCCCTTCGATCAATGAAATTCATGATTTTTTTTCAGCCTGATCGATAAAAATCGCAATTTTTCATTGCCCAATCAACAAAAACCATGTTTTTTGATGCTCAATCAAATACATTAGCGATTTTTTCACATCCGATCAATGTTTGCAATTTTTCCATGCCTGAACAACAAAATTCGCAATTTCTTGCTAAGGCAAACTGATGAAATTTGCGATGAAACATGCTATTTTTCATAATCAATCAACAAACTGAGTTTTTTTCACTATTAATCGACAAAATTAGTGAATTTTTTGTGTCCTACTAATGAAAATTGTGATTTTTCAGAACCAAATAAACAAAACTCGCAATTTTTTCAAGTGACAAATTAAAGAAATTCATGATTTTTAAATCTGATCGATGAAATTCTCCATGCCTGATCAACAGAATTTGTGATTTTCCTGCACCTGATTGACAACATTCATGATTTTTGTTGGACCTGACTAGCACACAAACATACTTTCCTGTTTTCTTAACAAAAATCATAGATAATCATATTGATATATATATATACATATATATATATATTTGGTAACTTAGCACAATAACACATCTCCTTACCCCTTGAAATAAAGACTTTTTTACTGAACTAGCGTCTGTTTACTGCTTTATTTACTGCTTTAATTAGTAGCTAGCAGCGTTCCCTTCATTCTAAAGTCAACACTAATTATATATACATAAATATATCTGTGTTTGTGTACATATTTGCAAAAATCGTATGAATTATTATTGCATTTATAGTTTAAAAAACAGGACATGCACATAATAATATAATAATTCTTGTTTGTTTAGCAAAACAATTGAGATTTTCTTTTAAAATTATTAGTGTTAAGTAAATTAGTTTACATAATAGTTAGTATGATGAATAACATTTGGATAAAGAATTTTTATTAGAGTAAACATTAGTAATTTTTAAAATGTAAAAAAAATATGAGGTCCAAATAAGAGGTGGATATTGTATAAAGATAAATCAGATAAAATAAAAAATTGTAATCAAGTTTCTTAAAGAAATTGCGTTACTAGCAACAAGTAATAAAATAATTTACAAATAGTTTTATTTTTATTTGCACTTGCACCAAAATTAATTTAAAATTTATTTCCAGCTAATAATCGTTTGTTTGCTGTCTATAAAACTGAAATATGATCAAGAAAAATCATTGCAAACTTTCTTATTTACATAATCAAATGCAGTGTCGACCTATCAAAAATTGATAAATAAAATCAATAACAAAATAAAAAATCATTACAGAAATGTTTTATGTAAAGCATACATAAAATACAGTAAATGTAGAAAACAAAATCTTAAATGTACTTACCCATTTTCACTAATTTCCATCATAAAAACAATCAAAACCTCGATCAAAACAAACCACCAGATACGCGTCTTCCAAACGGTTGATGGATTAACAGATGTGGAGCATAGTACTCCGCTGCATCGCTTCTAATCGATGATGAAAATAATTAATATTTTACATAATTAATTTTAAAAATAAAAATTAATCCTTTAGGTTCTGAAAATTGCGAGCGACTATGTAAAAATTAGATTTAAGTCTGTTAGGCCTAGCTGTAGAAAACTTCACAGCACAAGTTTAATATACATCCAGATCGAAGTGATTTTCTGAGTAAGACAGCTATATAGAAATGTAAAGCTGCTCACCGGGCCAATATCTTGGTCAATACAACAACAACAACAACAAGTGATTTTCTTAATTAAAAAATGTAAATAAAGGCGCATTCTGGTTGCATTATATATTTTAAATCAAAATAGAGATGCAATATAAATAAGCACTTAGAATTTTACAAATACCGCTAGTTTAAAATGGCGGTTGTTAGGTTCAATTTTCGTCGAGATTCTGTGAAGGTACTTACACAAATGACGTTCCGTTTTCCTCCAAATTGCGTTCCAAATATAGAAAATGGAGACAAGGATGTTAAGATTTTGTTCCAAAAATGACAAAAATTGGATCGGTTTCGTTTTCATCTACTTTATGTCAAGAAATGGGACAAATAAGTTCAGATTTAGTTTCGGAATTAGCGAAAACGTTTTTTAACTGACGTTCTTATTTTGTAGATATTTGGTAGATACGTCTATGTCAAACATTCAACAAATTCTGGACGTATTTAAACTCATTGGCTAGGTCCAAAATACATCTATAGACGTATTTTGGAATTAACAGAGGAAAACTGGATGTAATCTGAACGTATGTGTTGTGTGGGATATTGTTCAAAATCTGATGCATTTGCTGCAAACTCACTCCACCGCTTGTATATAATATCTCTATTCCGACCAATAAGAATGCTCCGTAATACAGTCAAGTAACCGTTTTCAATACAAATGGCGGAATGCATATGCAACAATATGCAGCAGATTTTTAACAGCGTATGGACTTTACCCACGAATGGCAACAGATACATCTCTGCGGGTAGATACACCCCTTGCACGTGACGTCACATGCTTCATCTGGCGCCCAAACATAAGGCAAATGTGGTGTTTTCACATTTATAAAAATAGTAATTTGCGCTTCATTTTTTAAGTATTTAGAAAAATAATGCAAGAATAAGAAAAATCAAAATTAAACAGAAAGACCACAGTTGCTTTAAACGGCAAACGGGGAGTTATGACGGTTTGTTTGGGCTCCAGATTATGGCGTCATGTGCACCAGATAAGAGGAACAGCCGCTGTCGTGACGTCAATGCAAGGGGTCTATACTCTCCGAAAAAGACTTTTTATTGGACGAAGGGGAAGAAGTGTTAAAATATTCCTCAAGTCTATTCATAGGCGTAGGAAGTGGGGGAGCTAGGGGACCTCTGTGGCTCCCCCTAGAATATTTCAGACGGGCTCAGCTGCCCCGGGAGAAATTCTCACACCACATCTGTTTATGATGCATTGTTGAATTTAAAAAATAAAGTCTACTATTTTAGGAAATTCGCACAAAAAACAACAAAGAGAAGAGGGTATGAGCACACTTGGTTGTGCCTTCATCCTTTTCCTCATCATTTTAAACCCTCTCAATTGCCAGAAAGAAAGGAGGTCTTAAAGGTTTACTACAAAAAACTCAATTACTTGATGTTATTACGTATTTATAAAGAGGTTGCCTTGAAAATTGATTTGTAAAGACTTTGCAAGCAAACCAACAGAAAGAATTTTTACCTTTTGGCAGATGAGAGTAGGATAATCCTTAAATTTGAATACTGTATTCGGGTTCGTCCAAAAAATAAGTTTCTATGCATCAAGTATATCTAATGAAAATTATTTTAACTGGATCAAAGAGTTGGTGATCTTTATTGGTGACCAACTAGCCATACACATACACTTACACAAAAAAAATTGGTTCAATTCGATGCATAACTTCATACACTTTTGGTCGGTACAATATTGAAAATGACATAAAAATCGTGATTGCAACGCCCCCTTCCGGCGGATTTTTTTTAAATTCAGGGAGGACGAACTAGCCATAGCCATACACTTACATAAAAAATTTGGTTCAATTCGATACATAACTTCATACACTTTTGGTCGGTACAATATTGATTATGGCACAAAAATCGTGATTGTAGCGCCCCCTTCCGGCGAAATATTTAAAAATTGAAGGAGGACCTGCTTTCCACAGCCAAAAACATTCACAAAAAATTTGGTTCAATTCTATGCATATCTTCATACACTTTCTGATGGTACAATGGCGACATACGGACACACGGGCAGACAGACATTTTGTAAAAATATGTTTTTTGGAATCTCTGACTCCTAAAACGTGTAAATCCGTCGAAAACTGGAAGTCGAAAAAAATTTCGATTACAATACTTTCTTCTATTGAAGATAGAAGAAAGTAAAAATCCCCATCACTAACTTTCCACAATGTGCTCCGGCTCCTCTATTTGTACAAAGTTCTTACGCCACTGAGTCTATTGGTGGCTTTTTTCTGTTTATCCACAGGTGACGCCACATGGGCAAAATCCAAAGAAACATAGTACCTACAGTGTGAATATACTAAATGAATATGTTTATCTTTCTGTGTCAGAGAGAGAGAGAGAGAAAATATGAGCCTCCCCTCTTCTTTATTGGGAACTAAAACTGTCTGTAGAGACGCTGCTCGCAGCCTTCGATACAGAATAACTGTTCCTTTTATTTCCCTTTAACTAATGTTATAGTCCCATTGAAACAATTCTTTATTATAAATGTATTTAAAAGTTTTAGATATCCAAATTCGTATAATATTTACTTCGTCATATAAGACAAAAAACAAATGTCACTGGAAATCTGAAATTGTGCAAAAGAATAATTATTCTGAACAAATTTAAAACGCATGTACACTGATAAAAATTTGCTGCAACGCACTCCCCTGCTTGTATAGAAAACGGTTACTTGGCCGTGAAATGGAGCTTTCTCATTGGTTGGAATAGAGATATTATATACAAGCGGTGGAGTGCGCTGCAGCAAAATGCAGCAAATTTTTATCAGTGTAATGCAATGAGCTTACACGGCGTTATCCTGAATGGAGAAGTGACATTTTTTCTCCACCAGATGGCGTATTCAGGGCTTCACTGATAAAAATTTGCTGCAACGCACTCCCCTGCTTGTATAGAAAACGGTTACTTGGCCTTGAAATGGAGCTTTCTCATTGGTTGGAATAGAGATATTATATAAAAGCGGTGGAGTGCGTTGCAGCAAAATGCAGCAAATTTTTATCAGTGTTGTTTGGGAATCACCCACGCTGCGCGAGCGCACTCAGAGGATTCTGCATGGAGTAGGTTTTATCGAAGGAAGAAATTTTAAAATTATTCAGTTATTGCATTATTTTTATGGTTCAAAATTGGTAAATACAAATACTATATTTCTTTATCCTTCCAAAGCATGGTTCTCGTAATAGAAATATATACCTGTGGTTACTCAAATAAAATCCAAAATATTCCGTAAAAGTATCACGTGACCTATTTTATCTAAGTAAGTCCAATCAGTGTTTAAAATATGATCACCAACCCTGGTCAAAACTCGCGCGGGCGACGCCAAAAAAAAAAAAAATAAATAAAATAAAAAAAAATAAAAACTGCTGGGCGACTGTTGAGTTTCAGAAACTTGCTTAAAAGTTCTGTTACACGTAAAAATTGCAAGCGACAAAAATCGCCTGCGTTTTTTCGTGTTCTTAGCATTTTATTGGCTGTTCGCGAAGAGTCTTTACCATCATTTGGATTTCCAAGCATTTGATTGGCTGTTGCCGGCGACTCGCTTCGTTCCACGCGTCAAAGACGCTCCGACAAAAGAGAATCGCGCGCTACCAAACGACTCCCCTGGTCCCATAGGATAACATGGAGACGCCTGCGATTTGACGCCTGCAGCAGCGCAAGTGTAAAAGTGCTATTACACGTAAAAATTGCAGGCGACAAAAATCGCCTGCGTTTTTTCGTGTTCTTAGCATTTCATTGGCTGTTCGAGAAGAGTCTTTACCATCATTTGGATTTCTAAGCTTTGATTGGCTGTTGCTGGCGACTCGCTTCGTTCCACGCGTCAAAGACGCTCCGACACAAGAGAATCTCGCACTGACCAAGCGACTCCCCTGGTCCATGAAGATAGATATAGTAGAAGGAGAACAAAGACGGCGCTTCCACTTTCGTCCCTAAAGTCTTTCCGAGTCTGGCTGGCATTTCCGGCAGTTTGGGAGCAGATGAAGTCTAGCGCCCCCTACGTCCCGTTAGCAGACTAGTCGAGAGACCAGTCAAACAAGTCATGTGATCGAAAGTCAGTGCAACATCACTAGCGCCACGCCATGCACCGGGAAATTTTTTGGGGCTAAGTTCTGTTGGGAAAAGCCTATCTTCTCGGTTCTCCTTCTATTATTCTATCTTCATGCCCTGGTCCCATAAGATAACATGGAGACGCCTGCGATTTGACGCCTGCAGCAGCGCACGTGTAATATCACCTTGAGGGTGCTAATCCTATGGGACCAAGGGAGTCGCTTGGTAGCGCGCGATTCTCTTTTGTCGGAGCGTCTTTGACGCGTGGAACGAAGCGTGTTGCCGGCAATAGCCAATCAAATGCTTGGAAATCCAAATGCTGGTAAAGACTCTTCTCGAACAGCCAATGAAATGCTAAGAGCACGAAAAAACGCAGGCGATTTTTGTCGCTTGGAATGTTTACGTGTAATAGCACTTTAATAGCACCTTTACATGTAACAGCACTTTTAGTGAGATTATTGATTCCGGGTACGACCGCTTCCAAAAAACTTCAAGTTAAGTCACTTAACTTTCTCTGTGCGAACAGGGGATCGCAATTTACAAAACTCGGATTTTATTACTCCTGTATTTGTGGAATCGAAACCAACAACTCATTCCGGTTGTGTCATCTTTGAATAGCAAATTACTGTTCTTACGGGTGCTAAAGGCGTTGGTCGCTAATACAATAATTTTAAAATTTACACATTTAATTAATTAAATAAAAATTTAATCACGTCACAAAAGAAAGTGCCGAAATGGCTGCCAGCTTCGATCCGTACGACAAGCACAGGTTTGTGGTGTTTACGCAAAAGTTTAATACGCTGTTGGTATTTAAAGAATGTGCTAGACCGGTTCTTGTTTTTTTTTTTGTTGTTGTTGTTTCCCAGCATGTGTAAAGGGGAACTAGATATTTAAATCGAAATTCGAGATTCATGTTTATGCAACATCGCATGCAACATCAGTATTTTTTAGATTGTTCGTCACCTGTTAAATTAATTGAATTACATAAATCGAAATATTTTTTTTTTTTTTTGTTAGGTGGAAAACAATATTTGTCATCACATAGCGATTACGGTACATATTTTATAACATACAATCATGGGGTGAAACTTCGGTTTTAAATCAAGTAAAAAACTATAATAATAACAAAAAATGAAATATGAAATAAAAATATAATTTTATAAACCAAAGTTCTTTTAGTTTCTCAAGTATCAATAACATTTCCTCAATTGTACACTTTGTACGGTATTAAGATATTGAATAAATATAAATTTCAAGCAGGAATGTAGGGGAGGGTATACATGAGTATACGTCGTATACCTTCCGGAATTCTTAAAGGAACACCGTATACCCTCTGTTTCTCAAGAAAGTTGTTGTATACGCACTCTAGTGTATACTCTTTGCCTTGACTATATATCCTCAGTTATTTTTATGACTACACCCCTGGTTTCAAGATATTATGTATACAACATTAGAGTTGAATCTTCATATTTTAATACATATTCAATCCAAACACACTATCTTATTACACTGTAAAACAATTAAGCTAAATGTCATGTACGTGTTCTGCATATTGGTGGGATTAAGGACGGGGGGATCGGATAATAATAATAGGGAAATTCCCTATTACTATATAGGGCAGTGCCGAAACTAGAGGGGGGCAGAGGGGGCATGTGCCCCGGGCGCCAACAGAACAGAAGGTGAAGGGGGCACCAAATTAAGATTTTTTTAGTGTGTTTGTTATAAAGAATGCATATATGTCGGGGCGCCAACATATATATTTGCCCCGGGTGCAAAAAGGCTAGTTTCGGCGCTGATATAGGGGCCTTGAAACTGGCTTAGCAAGACAAGACAGAGTTGTTAAATACCCAGGTTTTTTTCAGAAAAAACCCAACCCACTGTGTTTTTTCAGGGTTTTTGGGGTTTTATCAGGGTCTTTCAGGTTTTGGAGGTGGTTCATAATGCTTGAAAAAAATGTACTTATTACTAAATTTAAAGTAGCTAATTGATTACAAATATATATAAATCAATGACAGTAATCAAGATTATGCTTTGCTTTTAGATAAATTGATTATTAGTAATAATTTATAAAGTATTTTTTATTACTAAATAAGCTAATAATAGATTATTAATAGCTAATATTACTAAATAATAGAATAAGCCAAGTAATTCTACATGTCTACATAATTAAATTGGGATTCTAAGCATATATGGTATTTTTTTATGAGTTTCTATTGTATAACATAGAACACATTACACATCAAAGTATTTTTTTAATGGGAAAAAATTTGTTTGTGCTACTTACACATGCTACAGAGATTAACTAACAATTATTTCTTTTAAAAATTGTGATGGTATAATTAGGACATTTTTCTTTGGGCTGGGGGGTGATGGTTATAAACTTTGAGTGGTGTACTGATACTAAGAAATATATTACAATATATTATATGTGTAATATAAATACATTATATATGTAATTCAAAGTTGAAATTTTGAAAAAACCCACCCGGGTTTTTTGGGCTGGGCAAAATCATAACAACCCTGAGACTAGAATTTCCCAAACTTTGACCAGCATTTTTTTATTTATTCAATATTTATGCAATTTCTTTAGGCACAGATGTCATATACGTACCACATTTGTTCGTGCTTTTTCTTTCCACCAATTTGGCAACAATTTTGTTTTTGAATATAAGCCACAAATTGCAAGCTACAACACCAGTTGATTATTTATTGCAATATAAAAATGTAATAACATAAAAAAAATGAGAGATCCTAGTATTTTAAAAAAGCAAATAGAAATAAATAAATGATAGTTTGATATAAATAATTATTGATATAGTATATAACAATAATAATTTAAAGAGTTGAAATAAAAAATATCAGTAAATGAACATGAATTTAATAAAAAATTAAACTATGAATAAACAGTTATAAATAATAAACTTAGTAAGTAACAAAACAGTAAGTATAATTTGCATTGACACTTATAGCCATTTTGAAAGCATGCAGTTGTATCATTTATTCAGCACATTTCTCTCAAATCTTTAATTTCTCCCAACAATTATTATAAATTTATTAAATGGATCTTCTCCTTGGCACTGATGTGCTATGCCAAATTGGCGGAGAGAAAAAGCATGCACAAATGTGGTGCGTATATGACATCTGTGCCTTTCTTTAATATACAGATGCCTATTATCTGTTGTTATACTACAAGCCGAACTAATTTTTGAAATTATATGTTATCGAGCACATTTTTTCTAATTAATACATTTTCATAAACTAGAATAATTCTTTATCGTTTTGGTTTTTATAGCTGTTCATATCATTTCAGAACTAATCTCAGGGAAAAGTTCCGTATCCTGTTCTGTTTTTTTTTTCATTGGACCAGTGTGGTTACTATTTTCAGCCTTTAAGGCTTCTTTTTCAATTACTAGAATGGACTTTATCCATATGCCTTTTGCATTTACAAATATAAATGTATAATATTTATTTATAGGTGTATATAATGCATATTTATATATCTCTGTATGTAATTACATACTACAAACCAAAGTAATTTTTCTAATCCATTCATAAATTAAAATAATTCTGGTACTACTTGGTTATCCCGTCGACCAATTTTGCCAAATTAAAGGGGCAAAATTTGATTATTTTAGTTTTATATCAATTCCATACATATTTTTATTTGTAATTTTTTTTTTTAATTCATGAAGGAAAAATAAATTTATTTCTGAAAAAAACTTAAGATATAGCTGAGATATCACTGGTAATCACAATCTTCTTGCCAAACATATTTATATATTAATCAAACTTTATTGGTTATTAGGCCTGGCTAAACCTAAAATAAAACTTCCTTGTTTTATGATTTTGATGTGAATTAGTTATGTACCTTTATGAGGCAAGTTTCATATGATAAATACACATCTTTATAATAAATATTTAATCATACATTATTGATTATTAATTTGACCTTTGCTTTTAAAATGTTAAACATTTAAAAAATTATCCAAATTTTTCTTATTTTAGTTTATTTCTTATTTTAATATTTTATTGCATTGTAAGCATTCATTATAGTTCTGATTACATTGTCAATTACTAATTACCAAATTACTGTTTAAAAAATCTAAACAAAACAGTGACCAGAAATCCGCAAAATTCTAAAATACTGTTTTTACTTTAAACAATGAACGTTTATAGTTTTATAGCATATTTGAGACTGTCAATAACCATTAATCAGGTTAGCAAGTTGTTGTAACTTAAGGGGAAAACCCTGGTTAAACCCTGGAAAAAATAAATTTTTGCCAAAGTGTTTGCCGCTAATTTTTTTTTCCAGAAAACAAGAAAAATATTACATGAAGGTAATGACGGTACTACTCTGTTATCCCATCGACCAATTTTGCCAAATTATACAAATGGCCAAACGAATAACCAAATTGTACAAATTATCTCATTTTTTGTTTAAATAACGGAAGAATAAATAATTAGTAGAATATTAATAAAAATACAAATAATACGCCGAAATAAAAACCACTTAATGGCCTTTTAAACATGTGAATCGTATTGAATGTGACATTCAGGATCCTCCATTATTGGCATTTAATCTTATAGTTTGGCGATAATTTTTTGGTCGACAGGATAACCTAGTAGTACCATGAAAGAAATAAAGGTACTATATGGTTATCTCGTCAAACCAAAAATTTACCGCAAACTACAAGATTAAATGCCAATAATGGATGATTGTAAATGTTACATTCACTTGACATTAAGCACAATATACATGTTTATTATGTCATCAAGTGATTTTTAATGTAATTTATTTCTACTTTTATTAATGTTCTTATAATTTATTTTTTTCATTATTTAAACAAAAAATGTGAATTTGTACAATTTGGCTATTCGATTGGAAGTCTGTAAAATTTAAGAGAATTGGTTGATTAATGTGTTCCGGGTGTACCCTGGATTTTCGGGTTTTCAATTGGTCTTTCTGGGTTTATGATATCGTTACATTTAGTGGAAAATACAGACACTGAACAATATTGCTGATTTCAGATAACTCGTGAGAAAAAAACAAATTTTGTGAAAGATTAACAGAAAAATCATGAATTTCTTTAAAGAATCACACGAAAAAAGTAATATCTTTGTAGAATCGCAGGGCGAAAACATTATTTTCATAAAGAAAACAAATTTTGTTAAATAATCGTAAAAAAAAAAAAAAAAAAAAAAAAAAAAAAAAGTACATCTCAGATCAACGAACTTTTCTGCAGAACATTTCAAGTAATCAGTTAAAAAATTCACCATTCAATAGAAGGAAAAATCAAATCACAGGGGTTCTGAATTTTCAGAAAAATTAAAGCAGCCAGTTCCAAAAATTAAAAAAAATCGATCATATATGCGAAAATATATTGCGAAATTCGACAAATGGTTGATGAAAAAAATCAAGGTTCGTTGATTTAAATCAGCTTGATTTTAATCATGATTAAAATGAATTGTTTTTTAAAAATCATTGATTTAAATCAGTTTTTCTTTACAGTTATTTTTCAATGGATTTAAGATGTAAACAAACATTCTAATGTACTTTTTAATGTAATTTTATATAATACGGATAATCAAAATTCAAAAGCTTTTAGAATGGTAATCTTTGTCAATAAGTAAAATATAATATAAAGTTTGGGAAAAAAAATGCTTTCAAAATAATCTTGCCACAGTAAGAGTAATCTAAGCAGAAATATATTAAATATTGGAATGTTTAGTTATTGGTATTTAAGAAAACTTCTGCAAGTTGAGATAAAATAAAACTGTATGACTTAGTGTGTTCCACTTTGGTGATGCCTATTATATTAAAGTTTGGCCAAAATTTGAACCATTCAATGATTTTTTGCCTTTTTAGAATGGTGGAAGGTAATGTATTTGTTACAGTTATTGAAAAGTCTGATACCCAAAAACTTATACAATCCATGATCAACTAACTTTTTATTGCAATAGCATCTACTTCAGTAAAACAAATGTTTGCTGCCTTAGATTTGGTGCATTTAAAAAGTAGATATACACTCATAAAGTTGTTAAACTTGTTTTTCTGTACCAGCACCAAAAGTTAATAACTTAATTTACTATTAACTTTCAAATTTGATTAAAATTTTTATTTGCTGCAGTTATTTTTATTTTAACTAAAATACTGAAGGGGTTGAATTTATTTTTGACATCCAATTTATACTTTTCCTTGCATTTTGTGTAATAAAAATTTTTCCATAGCCTAAAATTTTACCTCTGAATCATTTATTTAAATTGTGTAATATTAATAATATGTATTAATAATACTTATAACCAGGGTTCGCCCAAGTGGGCCCAGCCTGAAAAAACCCAGGTGGGTTTTTTCGGTCAGCCCACTTGAAAAAACCCATTGTATGTTTTTTCAAATTTTTTCATGGTTTTTACAACTGTATCCTTATTTAATCTAAAGTATCAGTGCAAAGATAAATACTAATTTAAATATATTTCTAAAGAACCAGATTAAAAAAAAATTTTGCAGCATTGATAAAATGACCAAAAAATAAATTAGCTGTAAAGAAGGAAAAAAAAAGTTTTCAGCTGATTTCTTATTAGAAATTAATGAAAGAAACTACATAAATTTAGTATGTTTAACTTAAAGCAGGGTTGTTATGATTTTGTCCAACTCAAAAAAACCAACTGGATTTTTTCAAAATTTTAGCTTTACATAAGGTTAATTTCTTAATATTGTTATTAAGATCTTAATACTGATATTAAGATGTATTTCTTAATAACAATACACCACTCATAAAGTTTCTCTCCCTACTATAAGGGGGAAAAAAATGTCTTAATTCCCCAATGAAAATTTTTAAAAGAAATAATTGTAACTTAATTTATGTATCACAAACACAAAAACAAACTTTTCCCTTAAAAAAAAAAAAAAAAAAAAAAAAAAAAAAAAAAAAAAATGAAACTTATAATATACCGCAATTATTGGATCTTTGGTTTATTATATTAGTTAATAAAAAGTACTTACTAATTCTGATTTAGCATTAGTGTTAATATAGTGTTTTAATGATAATTTCATTCGTAAAATTATTACTAGTAATCAATTTTTGTAAAAGCAAAGTGTAATTTTGATTGTCATTGATTTGTATATGTTTGTAATTACTTCAAATTGTATTTAGTAGTAAGTACATTTTTTTTCAAACATTCTGAACCTTCTTCGTTAACTCAAAAAATCTATTTATAGCTGGCTTAATATATCCTTAATGCAAGAAACTAGTCATGTCAGGCACAAATCTACCTTTTAAATCAACTTGATTTTTAATATATGCATTTTGTTAATTCATTCTTAATGCGAAATTATATCCCCAGGTTTCACTGATACATGAAGAATTTAGATATTATGTATATGAAAGTTAGAAATTTAAAGTGTTTTTAAAAAAAAAATTGATAAAACCCGAAAAAGCCTGTTTTTTTTTTTTTTTTTTTTTTTTTTTTTTTTTTTCTTCAAGAAAAACCCGGGTTTTAGACTAGTGTGCCCAGTGGGTTGGGCTTTTTAAAAAAAAACCCGGGTTTTTTCAAACCCTGCTTATAACATGCATGTGTGTGCATGTATAATTTATATATTTTATATATTAAAAGAATAATCAATAATCATATTCTTTTTCTTGGGTCATTCCACATGAATTCAACCAATGGGTGTTGCATCATAGTCACAGATTTTTTTTTAATTTTTATCATAGATAGACATAGTAGTGAAACCCTCAAATCTGAAATTTAAAAGTAATTTTTACAATATTGGCCGAGATATGGCCATTTGAAAACTGGCCATTTTTACGAAATGGCGGCCATCTTGGAATTGTATCACTGTCTAAATATGGTCATAACTTGACAACTAATGGCTCAAATTTTATATATCTGGTACCAATTTGAAGCTATTTGTACAAAGAATGCATATTGCACATCAAAACAATAATACATTTTTATTTCTTTACTTTTTATTGTGTGCAAAGTGAAAATTTCACCCCAAAAAAGGGCAGATTGTAATGGCTCATAAAAAAAATGAATCATCATGAATTTTTCTGAAACTTGGTAAAAACATTGCTCCATCTGTGTGCTTTAAATAAAATAAAAATTGGAAAGGTAAAATTTGTTGTTTTAAAATAAATGGTTTTTTACACATAAGGTGTCATTAACCAAATAATGATCATTTTAGAATCTGTAAGCATTCCTTATTCAAAAAATAATGGTTAAAATAAAATTTTCTAACATCTAAATTAATGTAAAAGTATATTCAAAACCTCATTTGTACTAATTTTGTAGGAATCTGCCCCCCAGCCCCCCTCCCCCCCCAAAAAAAAAACTTTAGACAATTGAAAAAATTTTACACTGAAAAAGATAAGAAAATAATTCAGGACTATAATGTATAGTTATAAAATAACTATAAATGCAATGCATATATATATGATAATTTACTTCACATATAGGGGCGAGTGGGGTGGAATGGGACAGTAGGTTTTTCTCTTTATGTATCATTTTAAATATTTCATCAATCACACATTAGGTGAAGTAATGGTACCCCAATCTTCAGTTTAAAAAAGTAGCTGATTTACATAAGCTTGCAATTATATAAAGAAAAAGATTATTTCAAAAATCAAAAGTAAATTTAGTTCATATACTTTCTACACTTTCTGTATAATGGTTTGATTATGCATAGATATAACAGTTTCTCTATATATGGAACATTATACTGTAAAATTAGAGAGGTAAAATTTGTTGTTTTAAAATAAATGGTTCTCTACACTTAAGGTGTCATTGACTAAATAATGATTATTTTAAAATCTGTAAGTATTCTTAATTTAAGAAATATTGGTTAAAATGAAATTTTCTAGCATCTAATTAAAGTATTGTGTGTATATTATATAATTCAATAAAGAAATATCAATTTGCAGTTATTTACACTAAATATTCATTTTTACAGTACTTTTTATTTCATTTCATTCAAAATATGATAATATAATTCACAAAACATATTTACATAAATATTTTAAATACCTTACTATAGAATACATGAAAAAAAAAAGGCACATAATATTTTCTCCAGAAATGTTGAAGAAATACTAGCTGTAAATTACAGAGTTGAATTATTCAATTGTGTAATTTAAATAAAATAAATATATATAAATGAGTTAATTGAGTTGACATTTGTTATTTTTTGTTCACACTGAGTTAAAATTTATATGAACAAAAATCTAGATACGATGAGACAAAAAAATAAATAAATAAATAAATAAATAATAACAATAATATAATACAAATCCAGGGCAAAACATTGAATATCATGAGAAATAAGTCAAAGTTTAAACGTACACATGGAACAAATCTAGACAAAATAAGAACAAAATATTTACTTACATGCATATAACTTTATAATATAATAGTTTTTTTCTTCAGATTTAAGCTAAAAAGGATTTAATCAGTTTTAAAGTTTAAAAATAATGCTTGAATTGTTCGAGTTTCCTCTGGTGCAACAGTATATGTTCTTCCTGTAGCAGTTACAGGAATAGACACTTCTTTTATTATTTGTTCTTACAGAATCGAACAAACATCTGAGGATTTTGGCCATGAATATGAAGAATTAGCGCCATGAGGATACATGAACATAATTTTATAGTCGGTAAGTTCTTCACAGTAATCTAAAATTTTCCCAATCCACCAATTTATCCCATATACACATGCAACATATTGTTCACTTTTAAATATCAATGGTCTGACAATTTCATTGATTCCCAAAGAAGCAATAAATTTTGTTGATGAAATGTCTGAAACCCTAGAAACCAGCATTTGGCAATCATTGATTGGTACAAAGCAGTGACTCAGTCTTGTTTCTATGATTGTATCTGCTTTTGCATACCTATCTGCTAATTGACTGTTTGCGGTTTCAATATCAAATTTTGTTATAAAAAAACTTTCAATTCTTTTAACATATTCTTTTGCAAAATTATAGAGATCAAATGCATTTAATACACCATCTTTACATGGACGCTGAAGACTTGAAATAATCTTTTTCTTCATATAATTGCAAGCTTATGTAAATTAGCTACTTTTTTCAACTGAAGATTGCAGTACCATTACTTTATCTAATATGTGATTGATGAAATATTTAGAATGATACATAAAGAGAAAAACCTATTGTTCCATTCCACCCCACTCGCCCCTATATGTGAAGTAAATCACCATATGTATGCATTGCATTTATATAGGTATTTTATAATTATACATTATATTCCTTAATTATTTTCTTATCTTTTTCAGTGTAAAATTTTTTCAATTGTCAATTTTTTTTTTTTTTGGGGGGGGGGGCTGGGGGGCAGATTCCTACAAAATTAGTACAAATGAGGTTTTGAATATACTTTTACATTAATTTAGATGTTAGAAAATTTTATTTTAACCATTATTTTTTGAATAAGGAATGCTTACAGATTCTAAAATGATCATTATTTGGTTAATGACACCTTATGTGTAAAAAACCATTTATTTTAAAACAACAAATTTTACCTTTCCAATTTTTATTTTATTTAAAGCACACAGATGGAGCAATGTTTTTACCAAGTTTCAGAAAAATTCATGATGATTCATTTTTTTTATGAGCCATTACAATCTGCCCTTTTTTGGGGTGAAATTTTCACTTTGCACACAATAAAAAGTAAAGAAATAAAAATGTATTATTGTTTTGATGTGCAATATGCATTCTTTGTACAAATAGCTTCAAATTGGTACCAGATATATAAAATTTGAGCCATTAGTTGTCAAGTTATGGCCATATTTAGACAGTGATACAATTCCAAGATGGCCGCCATTTTGTAAAAATGGCCAGTTTTCAAATGGCCATATCTCGGCCAATATTGTGAAAATTACTTTTAAATTTCAGATTTGAGGGTTTCAGTACTATGTCTGTCTATGATAAAAATTAAAAAAAAATCTGTGACTATGATGCAACAAGTTTTCCTTAAATTGGTTGATTTCACGTGGAATGACCCTCTTATATTTTTATATTCTTATATTTTTCTTCTCTATATTATATTTTTTTCCTATATTTATATTTTTATTTTAAATAATGGAAGAAAAATAAATTTAAAAGACATTAATTAAAAAAAAAATTGAATTAAAAGTAATTTGTACAATTTGGTTATCCTGTCAACCAAAAATCTATCGCCAAACTATGAGATTGAATGCCAATAAGGGATGATCGGGAATGTTACATTCAATGATATTAGATGTGATACACATGTTTAAAATATCATTAAGTGATTTTTATTTTGACTTTTTATTTGTTTTTTTATTAAAACTATAATAATTTTTTTATTATTATTTAAAATAAAAATTATGTCTGTGTACTAAAATGTTTGGTGAAATTTGTTGATGGGTAGTGTTCACTCTAGAAAGGAAAAGGGCATGGTGCTATTCACTAAAAAGGGCACTACTGCAGCAGAAAAGGGCTAGAAAAAAAAATGTTATTGCCTTTAGAAGGGGAAAAAAGGTGGAAAATACACATTTTTTAAGTATGATAAATCAAGTAACATTAATTTTAAATGATTTTATGATATTAAAAATACAATTAAATTAAAACATGATTGGATAGTTATGTTCTTTTTCTTAAAGAAATGAAAAAATTCTATCATTTTTGGGCACACAAATTTAGAAATACTACGGAAAAAAAAAAAAAAAAAAATTAAAAATCTCTGTAAAACCAATGGTACATTTTACTACTTTTAAAAAGGGCAGGGTGCATTTTGTAAATATGAAAAAGGGCAGGGTACTGCAAATTGTACCCTTCAAAAATGGCCTAGAATGAACACTAGGATAACCAAGTAGTACCAAATAATTTGATAACATATCAAACATAACTTATCATGTTTAAAGTAATTGATTCTGGCATTTATGATCATCTGTTATTGGCATTTAATCTTGCAGTTTGGTGATAGTTTTTTTGGTTGATGGGATAATCAAGTAGTACAGTTATTTCTTTGTAGAATGATTATTATTTTTCAGCGGTTAACGTGTGTGTGTGTTTGTAGAATATTAATTTGATTTTCTTTGTTTTTCCAGCTGGTACTTTGGTCCCCTGACGCGTCAAGAAGCGACGGACATCTTGCTCAACGAGGCTGAAACGGGCGTATTTCTCGTTAGGAACAGTTCCACCATTCTCGGAGACTTGGTCCTCTGCGTCAGGTAGTTTTGGCTTTTGAGATCTTCACATTTAAAGGATTTGACAGTTGACACTGTCCCTATAGCAGAATCTATATTATAAAGGCCAAACATATCTGTGTGTAACGCATATGTCATTTTGCGAATGGCAACACTTTGAAATTTTAAATGAAATTTTGGGTTTGCAATTTTTACTATTCGAAACTTTTAAACTTCTAAAAATTACATACTTTAAATTTTTACACCATCGTATAGGGGAAAAAATGTACTTTTAAATGCAATTTTTTTGAAAAGTTTATCTTAATTTAATTTTGAAGTTTTTAATACCTTTTTTCTAATTGTGGCAACAGAAGTACTCTGTTTCTATCAAAAGAAAAGGGAAAAAGGAAAAAAAAAATGATTACTGTACCTTTATGTTGCCATTATTTGCCATTTTATCATTAAAAGTGAAAAAAATTATAATTTATATACTACTGTTATAAAACCTGATGGATTTTGATTTCATTTACAAAAGAATTTGTTTCAGTTATTAGCACAGAGACTTAGACTTCATGTTTTGAATCAAAATGATCAAATTAAAATATCATTAAAAAAAAAAAAAGGTCAATAAAGATGTGAAAGGTGCATGTGTAAATTTGGATATGATGAAATAATGTCGGGTTTGGATTTCATGAGGGAAAAAAAGCTATTATTGAGTCAAAATAGAAATAATTTTCTTTTTCTTTCATTTTGGAATACTGGCATAAGAGCCTTAATTGATAATTTTCTCATAATAACGGATCTTAATTGTTTTTAATACTTACATATACGATTAAAGTTTAATTTTAACAATTTCTACCACTGAGTTTTATAGAAATAGTATTTTGGTAACTTTAGGTAAAATACCATTTGTTTAAGATTGACTTACCAATGTAAGGTGTATTTTTTATTTAACTAATTTTGTAGGTTTACGTTTATTATTAAACAATGAAACAATAATAATAATTAAATATTTCTTTAAGTATTTCCTTAAATATTTTTCTTTTCGTCGAAAATCGACAGGTTCTACCTCATATGCTTAAAAGTACAGCGTACGTCACAGAATAACGAGCTTCTCTGCAGAATATTTCAAGTAATCTAATTAGTTAACAAATTAGATTGAAGGAAATATCAATTAATTCATGGGGGTTCCGAAAATTTCAAAAAATTAAGGCATTCAGTTCCGAAAATTTAATTTAAAAAAGAAAAATTATATACAGTTGAACCCTGTTATAACAAACTTCATAGGACTGAAGGTTTTGTTCACTATATCCGGTGGATCGCTATATCTGAAAATTAAAAAATGTTAGAGTTCACAAAATATATAATTTTTTGCTGCTACCTTTCTATTAGGGATAGGATGAATATTCGGCCACTATTCGGTATTCGGCCCTTTTGCCAAATATTCGGTTGGCCGAATATTGAAAGCTTGTTGACCGAATACTTCGGCCGAATACCTATAGCCGAATATTTAGAGATATCTCGCTGAATATTGCTGAAATCTCGCCGAATGGTGAAAGATATCTTGCCAAATAAATTTAAGATTTGAAGAATTCCATTTCTTGCGATTTTTTTCCCCCTCTAATCCAAATTGGTTACTTCATTCATGAAGTCATTCTCATTCTTACTTGCAAAACATACAGTTATTCAGATACTAAAAAATATACAGCCTTTCTGTATTTCCTATAAAGGTTGGTGATATTTTAGAAAACGTTGCCCAAGTTGGAGATTTAATTGTACAGGAAATGTCTTCATTAGAAAATGATGTGTTACAATTCAAGATATAAAAACACTTATCGGAAAAAAAAACACTACCTTATTTTAAAACACTCGAATATTTATTAACGCCTGCAAATTCCGTGCACATGTAAAAAAGGCTCGTATGAAATTCATAACTTATTTTCTATAAAGTGAGAAATGAAAAAATTCATTCACTAGGTGTATTAACGAAGATTCATTTTCAAAAATAAATATCAAATATTACTATTCCAAATACAACGATACATCTGAAAACAGAACTGGTGTCAAACTAGATACACATTAGATGACACAACTTGCTTTATGAAGATGATTTTATAAATATTTAAACATAAATTCTAAATGCTGAACAAAATAATTTTTTTATTCTATAGTTATCACTTTTAAATAATTATTTGCATAATTACTGGCTTAAATATGTAACATTATTATGTATATATTTTTAATTTACATCTTCCTTCATTCATGTTATCAATTTCTGTTTATCCTTTTAATGCTTGTTGAGTGGAATATTGAAGTTGAATATTGTATGCACCAATTCAAATGTCTAAGATTTTGTTAACATATACATTCTACTTTAAGCATAACCTTTTGCTTTAACGTAATTTGTAATGTAAAGATTGACAACTGATTTCCAAATAGTCTCATTCTTATGAATTTGCTTATTATTAGGGACACAAACTCTAAATGATCAAATTTACCTCATTAAAGGTTATTTCAGAAAATATTTCCTTGTGAATTCTGAGAGAGAGAGATTAAGAATATTATTGATTTTGGATGCAAGGAAAGGTAAAAGTATCATTTGATAGTAAAAGTGAAGTACATTCTTCATATTTTAATGGAAATATTTTACCATCCTGACTTACTGAAAATCAATTTGATGTACATTAAGATAAAAGAATATAATGCAATTTCATATTTTTTTTTTGTGTTAAAATAAGTGTTTCAAATTTAAGAATACACTTAAAAGCACGTTTAAGAGTAATAATTATTAATGAGTGCCTATTTTTAAAATTATATATAATTAATTTTTTTTCTTTATTGGGAAAAAAAGTTAATATTCGGTATTCGGCCTAAAATTTGGCCGAATATTCGGATATTCGGCCAAATCACTATTCGTCCCATCCCTACTTTCTATCCAGTAATGATGTATTAAGAAAAAAAGACAAATAAAAATGCTGCACAGCGCCAATTATCTGAACAGGAAGATACCAACTCTCTTTCAAATAAGTAAAAGTTAGGATAAATTGGACAGACAATTTTTGTTTGTTTACTTTTTTATGATTTAAACATCCTTTTTTATCTTCTTCTGAACTCCAGAGATTAAAATTTAAGAAAAAAAGTTTTTGAGTATTGCTTGCGGAAAGAAGACGTTATTTTCAATGCTGCCTTATCGGTAGAATTTCGGTGAAAGAAAATGTTTAAGTAGGAACTGTTTCATTGATTTATATTAAATCAACGAAATTAGTTGCAATAAAAAATGCACCTTCTATTGATAAGTCTAACTCTTTACAAAATGATATTTAACCTGAAAATAACAAAGTACTATTTCCATAAAACTCAGTTTTAGAAACTAATAAAAATAAACTTTAATCATATATGTAAGCAGTCAAAAATATAATAAAGGCGAGTTATAATACAGTTATCAATTAACCCCTTGGGGACAAGCGACACGTATACGTGCCACAAAAAGGCTTAAGAATCCTTGATTATTCCCACCGATAAAATTTGCCTTATTCAATCCATTCAAGAAGGCACAAATTTCTGTTTTTTAAAACCGGTGACAAAACATTAAAAATTTCGTAAAAAGCTCCCGTTGCAAAGGAGTTAAGACTTGTTTCAAAAGGAAAAAAGCAAAATTTATTCCACTTTGGCTCAGACATAAATTTTTTTTCCCCCATAAAATCTAAATCTGACATTATTTTAATCATTTCAAAATTTACACATGCAGCTCTCATATATTTTTAAAAGGGCATGTATTTTAATTTCAAAATTTTTCACTTTTTATAAGAAAATGGCAACAAAAAGATACAGTAATCAGTAATCTCTGGCTTTTTTACCTTTCCTTTTAATAGAAATCATGTACTTCTGTTGCCACAATCACAAAAATGGTATTAAAAACTACAACAAAATTAATATCTCAAAACAAATTAAGATACAGTTTTCAAACATTCCATTTAAAAGTGCATTTTTTTCTCTATAAAATAGTGCAAAAATTGAAAGTGTGCAATGTTTAGAAGTTTAAAAGTTTGCAGTAGCGAAAATTGCAAAAATGAAATTGTATTTCGAATTTCAAAGTGTTGTCATTTGTAAAATGACATATGCGTTACACAGTGATATGTTTGGCCTTTATAATATAGATAGTAAAAGTTTTACTGTTTCCAAAATTTTAGGTATGCAATTAAATAACATCTTTCTAATCTTTGATTGTTAACAAAATTGTAAAAGCACATCCCACTCTTGGCTTATTTTCTTTTACACACAGTTTATACAGAATTCCTTTATATTCGGAAGCACGTGAAACAAGCAAGTGTTCTTGAAACCATTTTCCACTTTTTGGTATAGCTGAAAATTTAGTAATTTAAAGGAAAAATTTGATAATTTGTGTAGTTTAGCTAGTAGTTTGTCTTGTCAAATTCATTTTCTTTCACTCACAAACGATTACAACAGAATGCAAATTATTAGACATTTGAATTTTACTCTACTATTTTTAAAAAATGCTAGAAACCCGATAATCCGGATTGGTTTTTTCATTTCTGTTTTTTAAGTTTGAGAAGCAATTGGCAAAAAGTTTTTTTTTTTTTTTTTTTTTTTTTTTTTAATTCAGAGTACGATGATGCAACAAGTTAATGTTATGGAAATTAGCCAATCGCTTCTAAAACTTGGAAAAAAATGAAAAAACTGATCTGGATTATCAGGGTTCTACTGTATATCCATATAATATAAATATATAGTGATAATTTTATTTTTTATGTTTTGTTTACCTTAAAAACTCAATAATTAAAACAATTCAATGGTTTAAAAAAAAAAAATCTTGATTTTAAGCCTCTCTCCCTTTTTTTTAAAAAGTAATTTTTTTTTTATTGCTTACAATCAGGATTTTATGGTAATTTTTTTTGCGTTGAAAACGAAAGTAACTTTATAAAAAAATGTGCACAACCAAAATAAATTGAAAAAATTAAAAAAAAGTGTAATGTACGTACTAAATGCCAAAAAAAAAAAAAAAAAAAAAAAATTCAAAATGCAAACATGATATTAGAAAAATCTCTCCATATAAGATTACCATATGTACTACTTGGTTATCCCATTGACCATTTTTGCCAAATGATACCAATTGCCAAACTTTACATATTGACATAATTTTTTTATTTAAATAACGAAAAAATAAATATTAAGTAATACTGTTCACTCTAGAAATAAAAAGGGCATGGTACAATTTAAAAAAAAGGACACTTTTGCAAGAAAATTGTTATTGCCTTTAGAAAGGGAAAAAAAGAAAGCGGCAAAATACACAATTTTTAAATGTGATAAATCAAGTAACATTAATTTCGAGTGATTTAATGGTAGAAAAATTAAAAATACAATTAAATTAAAACATGATTGAATAGTTTCATGTTCTTTTTCTTAAAGAAATGGAAAAATTCTATTATTTTTGGGAACACAAATTTAGAAATACTATGAAATAAAAAAATATTTATTAAAAATTTCTGGGTAAAACCAGTGGTGCATTTTACTACTTTTAAAAAGGGCAGGGTGCATTTTGTAAATTTTGAAAAGGGCAGGGTGCTGCACCCCTCAAAAATGGCCTAGAATGAACACTATTAAGTAGAATATTAATAAAAATACAAATAAAAAATTGAAATAAAAATGATTTAATGTCATTGAGTGTGACATTCACGATCGCAACATTATTGGCATTTAATCTTATAGTTAGGTGATATTTTTAATGGGATAACCAAGTAGTACTGATTAGCATTAGGTCATAAGTGTCTTTGCAAGCAGGGACAGGAGCCTTAATTTCATAGTTCTGGCAACTTTTCAAAAAAAAAAAAAAAAAAAGTGGCGGAAGTGTGCTTAGTCTGTCTTTCTGATTATTATAAGTGAATATTCTGTGGTGTTTTGTATCTATATCTTATTTCTCTAATAATATCTATAGTGTTCATTCTAGGCCATTTTTGAAGGGTGCAGCACCCTGCCCTTTTTCAAATTTACAGAATGCATCCTGCCCTTTTTAAAAGTAGCAAAATGCACCACTGGTTTTACTCAGATTTTTAATAAACAGGGCTTGAAAATTCTAAAAAAATTTAAGGTTCCCAGCTGGGAACCTACATGAAAAACATAGGTTCCCAGATGAAAAGAGTAAGCTCCCGGAAAAATTTATGTGCAAGTATTTTAATGAAATTTGCCGTTTCATTGCTATTTTTGAACGAAATTTTCCGTCTTTTCACGATTTTTTGATGAAATCTGCCGTTTTATCACGATTTTTTAACAAAATCTGCCGTTTTATCGCGTTATTTTAACGAATGATGTCGTTTTTCAAATTTTTTTAAATGAGATTTGCTGTTTTTACGATTTTTCAATGAAATTTGCGTTGCGTCGCACGATCTTTTGATGAATTTTGGGGCATTTTCACGATTTTTTGACAAAATCTGTTGTCTTTTCTCTATTTTTTGGAAGAAATTTGCCATTTTTTTGGGATTTACTTTACGAAATTTGTTGTTTTCCATGATTTTTTTAACAAAATTTGCTGGTTTTTCGCAATCTCTTAACGAAATTTGCTGCTTTTTTGCGATTTTTTTGACGAAATCTGCCGTTTATTTGCGATTTATTAATGAAATTTGCATTGTTTCGCGATCTTTTGGCAAATTTATGCTCATTCACAATCTTAAGATGAAATCTGTTGTCTTTTAGGTATTTTTAGACAAAATATGCCTTTGTTTTTCAAGATTTGTTGACGAAATTTGCTCGTTTTTTTGCGATTTTTTTTTAAATGAAACTTTTGTTGAAATTCGTTCTTCTCCCATAATATTTCAACAAAATTACGCATCCCACGGACCACTTAAGGGCTATTTTTTTGCGTCCCATCTCCGATTTTTTGCTTAATGCGTCCCCGGCATCGCTAGCGGACATGAAGAAAGGTTAGGTTCCCGGCCGGGAACCTGGGTGAAATAATATGCGTTCCCGGAAAAGATTTCTAGGTTACTCGGGATCCTGGGTACGCTATTTTTCGAGCCCTGATTAATTTTTATTTTGTAGTATTTCTAAATTTGTGTGCCCAAAAATGATAGAATTTTTTCATTTCTTTAAGAAAAAAAACATAAAATTATTGAATCATGTTTTAATTTAATTATATTTTTAATTTTTATATCATAAAATCATTCTAAATTAATGTTACTTGATTTATTATATTTAAAAATTATGTATTTTTCCACTTTCTTTATTCCCCTGCTAAAGGCAATAACAATTTTTTCTTGCAAAAGTACCCTTTTCTGCTGTGGTAGTGCCCTTTTTAGTAAATAGCACCATGCCCTTTTTATTTCTAGGGTGAACACTAATATCTGTATTCTGTAAATAAATATATTCAGCTAAATAAATGTTACAATAAAGCTCATTATACGCAGTTTAAATCAGGGTTGGCTTTTTACCGGTAAAAACTGGTTTTTACCAGGATGTGGTAAAAATGTGGAAAATATGGAAAAAGTGGTATAAACCTAACAACGTTCTATAAATACTTAGTCCTTAAACTATATTTAATTAGCAGGGTTGCAAAAAAGCCGGCTAAAATTTAAAAAAGCCAGGCCGGTGGCTTTTATTGGTTTTATCCGGCTTTTTTTGGCCAAAATTGGCCTTTATACAGTGAAGCATTTTAATTATAAGCCACACATTTTTAAGTGTCTTTTAACTAGTTTTAATAATGTTTAATTTACTTTGAGTTTAATAAATTTATTTATTAAAATAAAAAATAGGGATTTTAATTATGATTCAGTATGATAAATTGGGTTATAAAATAATTTTTCAATATTGAAGACAATAATACTAGAATGACACATTGATAGAATTGATAGTGGTTTATAGTCACAATTGCAAATATGTCAGCTAAATTATAAAATGGCCATACCAAGTGCTTTTTCTATCCCACCAGTTTTTTCCATTTTTACTGCTTTATAAAATTAACTGGGGCAATGGTTATTTAGTTACATGTTTTATTACTTAACTAATTTTAAGAGTTATTGACATGTCATGTTTTATTCCCTATAAACATTTAAAATCATAAAAACAGCATTTCTCACAATTGAAAATAGTTTTATGAATTATGCATATTTCATAATTTATTATATTTCACAATTTATTTCAGTATTATCAGTTACCATATGTATGAATATATTCATGCAAGGGGGCATATATGCACTATTAAATAACAAAGAGCTATTGAAAATTTTAATTCAACAAATGCCTTCACAGTTGACTTCTAACAGTTATAAAGACTTATTTATTTGAAAAATTAAATAGAAATTTATAACTATTTTAGTAGTAAATAATTAAAAATGCATTAAAAATAAATCAATCCAAATTTAAGATGGATTCGATACAAATTAACACTTTAATAATAAAAGCCGGCTTTTTTCAATTTTAGCCGGCTTTTTTTAAGTGGATAAAACCAAAAAAAGCCGGCCGGCTTTTTTTGGTCCGGCTAAAAGCCAGCAACCCTGTTAATTACTATTGAAAAACCTATTTTTATGTAATTGTGTAATTGGTGTGTATATATACATATAACACAAAAAGATAAATAAGCAATTAGTCAGTTCTCTAAAGCTGCTGATGTACTTTAATCATAGATTTTTTTAGATTATCTATAATTTTCCAAATCTATATAAACTTTACAGATGTTTACTGTTTCACAAAGCAAGTTTACATTTCAATTGTACTCTTTTCCACTTATACTCGTTTTCAAAGATTTTCTTTAAACCAAAAGATGTAAAAGGAAAAATTTGGTGAAAAGTAATTATAAAGAAATGAATCCCAAATTCCTAATTTAATGTTGAGTCTTCACTCTTTCAACTATAGAGCAATTTTTTTTTTCAAACTTTTCACATACGCATAGTAAATTAAGAAATAGACTTGGTGTACAGAAAACTTGTATTTTGTATGGAATGCTAATAGGCTCCAAGGACATAGATTAGTAAAATATACTAATATTTGCAAAGACTACATTACAATTTGTAAGCGTTTTGTTTTTATCAAAATGATGAGGGTTTTTAAGAGTGGAAAATGTGTTCTTATGATTTTCTGTTTTAATTTAGTTTAATAGAAAATTGGTAAACTAATCACCATTAAGAAAAATAAGGTAGAACCCGTCGAATTTCGACGAAAGAAAATGTTTAGAAAGGAACTGTTTCATTAACTTATAATAAACCTACAAAATTAGTTATAGTAAAAAAATTCATTTTATATCGGTACATCTAACTCTTAAACAGACGTTACTTATCGTCAAATTAGCAAAATACTACTTCCAAAAAAATTCAGTTGTAGAAATTGTTAAAATTAAATTTTAATCGTACATGTAAGCAGTAAAAAATAATTAAGACCTCTTACCTTGATAAAGTTATCAGTTTGGGTTCTTATGCTAGTATTCCAAAATGAAAAAAAAGCAAAATTTGTTCAACTTTCACTCAATTATAGATTTTTTTTCCCCATAAAATCTAAATCCAGCTTGATTTTCATCATATCAAAATTTTCATATGAACATTTTGTATCCGTATTCACCTTTTCAGAAAAAATTGGTATTTTAATTTGATCATTTTGATTCAAAATTTGAAGTCTGAATGCTATTAGCTGAAACAAATATTAAACTGTTGATATTATTTTATGTGTAAATCAAACTTTGTAAATGAAATCAAAATTCATCGGGTTTTATAACAGAAGATATTTAAATTTACATTTTTTTTTTCAATTTAATGAGGAAATGGCAACATAAAATACAGCAATCAATTTCTTCCCTTTTTACTTACCCATCATACGTAGTATAGGGTAAGTCTTGCAATCGTTTTGAAAATCGAAAAAAAGTTTTTGACGGATTTACACATTTTAGATAGTGGGGATTCCGAAAAACATATTTTTAGAAAAAAATTTTTTTGCCGTCTGTCTGTCTGTCTGTAAACGCTCTATCTCCCGAACAAATTGAGATAGAGACTTGAAATTTTGTATGTAGTTAGTATGTAAGAATGGGACGAACCCTATTTAATATCAGCAACCTCGATTATCCGGAACTATTTTTTTCGGACTCTCGAAAAATTCGTTCTGATGAAAGGTATATAAAAATTTTCGAATTTTTTTGTTCTAAGGAATGGACGTAAAAGGCAATAAAATAACACACATTTTGCATATAGAACGAAGTCGATCGGATTATTAGTTGCCGAGATATTTGTAATCTTGTTTTCCACATTCTTCGATTTTTCATGACCCTGTATTTCATTCAAATTTCAATTCAGAAGTATATTTTAATTGAAAATGAGACGCTTAATCCGACACAGTTAATTTTTAGTTAATAGATTTATTATTTTTGGATTTATAAGGATGTTTCTTTTACGCAGTTTGGTACTTCTTGAGTAGTTTGGCGTTTTATGTAATTTGTCGAAATTGGTACATCAGCCATTCTTTAATATAGCATTACTATGTATATTAACAATATTTAAATTTTGTTTATGAATTGCAATGCATTGTATAAATAGTTTCACATGTTTTATTTTCATATACATATCCATGATGGGTAAGTATTACGGTGGTTTCCTTTGCTTTTAATAGAAATGGAGTACTGTTGCCACAATTAAAAAAGCAGTATTAAAACTTCAAAAAAATTAATATTTCAAAAACAAATTAAGATACAGCTTTCAAACAAATTTCATTTAAAAATTAATTTTTTTCCTTACACGATGGTGTAAAAATTGAAAATGTGCGATATTTAGAAGTATAAGAATTTGTAGTAGCAAAAACTGCAAATCCGAAATTGCATGAGAAAGTGTTGCCATTTGCAAAATGACGCATGCGTTACGCACAGATATGTTTGACCTTCATAATATAGATGTAATAAATATTGTAATGTACATTCTTATAACAATTATGATAATTTTTAGACTCAGTAATGATAAATGCACAATATCTTTAAAATTCTTGTAGGAAGAAAATACAAATGAAATTTTCTGAGCTTTTTATGTTATTAAAAACCACTGTTTTCATACAGTATTCTTTTACTCAGTCAGAATATATAGAATCAAAAATGTATACCTAATTCGAAACTAAATTAGTAAATATAGTTATATGGAATTATAGTATATAATACCCAGAAAAGTTTCACCCCTGAGAAAATGAAACCTTACTACATAAATTTTCATAAAAATGACAAAAACAGTCAAACTAATATGTTTATTTCATAGGTGGCAAAAACCATGGTAAAAACATGTTTTTCCAAAGACAGTAAAAACCATGGTAAATACTGGTAAAAACCTTTAGACGGTAAATACCGTCCAACCCTGGTTTAAATTGACATTATTTATAATTATGCTATTTAAATTTGCTTGATGAATTCTATAACTTTCTTGGGAGGGGAGGGTTGTGTGAGGCCGTGAAAGTTCAGCTTTTTTCTTTTGTAAGCTTTTATGTTTAACCTAAGTTTCTCTAAAATTTCTTGGACCATGTTGAAATAAGTAACTTTTTATTCTGTACCTACTTCAGCTCAATCTCATAATTCTGTTAACTTTTCAAAAAAAAGTGGTTGAAGTGTGCTTAGTCATCATTTACCAAACCTTCTGATGATGACTGTAATTTTGAATATTCTGTGTTTTCTCTCTGTTATGTATGGATAAATGTAATTTCTGCTAAGTAATGTCTGCATTATTGTTGTGTATACAGGGAAGCAGGGTTGGCATTTTTGTAGAGGGCAAAATTAGTACTAGCCACCGGATGAAAATAAGTGGCTACTAAAAAATTGGCTGTCAATGGCCACCTTATGGCCACTTTGCTACGAGCGGAGAGTAAAATTTTCTTTCATTCCATCATGTTGTTTTATTTTTTCCTTTTGCTATATGTTTATATTAGCGTATTTATTTATGCTATTCAATTTTAGGTTAATACTAATAGAAAATTTAACCAAAGTTTACTGTTTAGTATTTTTAAATAAAAAAGTGGCCACTGATAAAAGTGTTACTACTGGCCAGTGGCCAGTAATGAAATTTGTCAGTTTTGCCCTATACATTCTTGCCAGGACAGTGGCAAAAACTGAAAAGGAAAAATGGAAAAAAACCGAAAAAAAAATGGAAAATTCATTTTTTCTCTAATGTGTAATAAAATTTATAAGCTAATAAGGAATATAATGGTACAAACAATTAAATTTAATAATATACCATTTAATATTTTTATTTAATTTGATAATTAATAAATATAATTAAATAATTTTACATATTTTAAATCTTATAAAATAGATGGAATTCAGTCCAACACTTAGGAATTTAAGAACCAAATTAAAAATCTGATATCTAATTTTTTTTTCTTAAATAAATTATTTTGTCAGACATTAATATATTTTTTAATTATCAAAAGGTTTTATATAACTTTGCTACTTTTGTTTTACGTAATGGGTCTTAAAAAAAGATGTAAATATTTAAGTCTTTGATACTGATTTATAATTATTTATCTGATGAAACTAGTCTTAAAAAATACATTTAAATTAAATGAAAAATTTCATATTGAAAAAATTCTGTGTTAGTCTGAAAGTCTTTGGTACTAATTTATTACTATTTATCTGGTGAAACTAGTCTATTACAGATTAAAAATATAATTTATCAAAAAAGTATTTATTTTTATTTGTAGTATAAATGTGAAACTAAATTTTAATCTGGAGTTATTTTATGAGGATTTTTGTTCTTAACTTTTTCTATAATTTGCAGACATATTGTTAAATACCGAGAAAATAGTTTTATGAATTACTGCATATATTATACGTTGATGTTCGAATAAATTTTTACAAATCCATGGTTTCCCCCAGAGGGTTTCAGGAGGGCGCTCTGCCCCTGCTGCCCTTTAGTTTAAAAAATAGCACCCCTCTTGCCCCTCATCCAAAAACTAGCATTTCTCTTGTCACTCATTCAAAAAAAAAAAAAAAAAATACCCTTATTGCACCACATTTGAAAAAACGCAGCCTTTTTCAACGATGATGCGGATGCGCAATAGCGTGTAACTTACGCAAAAAATCAGTAACTGATAGCAAAAAATAGCCCTTGCACATCCCGCAGGATGCATAATTTTGTCACAAAATCCCAAAAATGCAGGAGATTTCCCCCAAAAAATCACAAAATAACATCTAATTTCATTCAAAAATCGCGATAAAGCAAAAAATTTTGTCGAACGATTAGCGAAAAACTGAAAATTTTGTCAAACGATTAGCGAAAACTGAAAATTTAATCTAAAGGTCCCGAAAAACGGCAACTTTAGTCAAAAAATCGTGATAAAACGATAGATTTTGTTAAAAGATTTGCGAAAAAATGGCAAATTTCATCCAAAAATCGCAATAAAACAGAAATTTCTGTCAAAATATTCTCAAAAGACAGCAAATTTCACCAAAAAATCACAAAAACTCAATTTGTCAAAATATCCCGAAAAAAAATGAAAGATTTCGTCAAAAAATCACAATGCCAAAAGTGAATTTTAGTTCTAAAAACAAATTTTCCTGTTTCAAAATTGAGTTTTTGTTGCTCCAAAAGTGGAATTTCCTGATTCACAATCATTTTTGTGCGATGAGAAAATTGAACCCGGGGCATAATTATGTGATTAGAATTTGGCGCCTCCCCCAGCATGGTTCTGTTCACAATCAGTTTTTGATTGTCCAAATCATTCTAAATGTGACTCCTGAAAATATCCAAATTCTTTATTCTTATGAAAGTATAAGAACTTTTTATTCAACAAAAGTATTTTTTTTTAAACATCTTTTTCAATAAATCTGTCTTGCCCTTTTTTTTTTATATATATATATATATATAGGAAATGCGAATAAGATTCCACTCGCATTACAAACTATGTGCTTTTTTGTATATGTGTTTAAACATGACAAAATTGGCAGTTTTTCAAGATCTTTTGAAGAAATTGACCATTTTTTGTCATCTTTTAACAAAATTTGATGTTTTTTTTGCAGTCTTTTCATGAAATTTGTCGTTTTTTCCGCAAGTTTTTAGAAAAATCTGCCGCTTTTGTGTGATCTTTTAACAAAACCTGCTGTTTTTTGCTATCTTTTTAACAAAATTGGCTGTTTTTTTGCAATCTTCTAACAATATATTCTGTTTTTTTCCCGATCTTTTAACAATATATTCTGTTTTTTCCCGATCTTTTAACAAAATTTACTTTTTTAAAAAAAAAATCTGTTTTTCAATTTTTTGCGAGATTTTTTTATATTTTTCTGAATTTTTTGACAAAATTTCTGCATTTCCATGATTTTTTTTTAACTGCTAGATTCTAGATTCAACTCTATAAAAGTGCCCTGAAGAATGTAAAAAGTGCTTTTTTCAGAACAGTAGTGTCCTGCCCATTTTTAAACCTGGGGGAAACTCTGCAGATCAGTTATAAAATCATCTGCTTAAAAAATGAAATCCTTATAACCATTTGATATTTGCTGAGTACTGAGTACTCAGCAAATAGGTCGAGTATCGAGTATTTACTGAGTACTCAGTATGGCTCCATTTTGTATCTTATTTCTCTAGTATTATATATTAATATTGTGGGATTATCTCTGCAGGGAGGACAGCAAGGTGAGCCACTACATCATCAACAGGGTTCAGCAGGAGGACCAGACCCGGTTTCGGATCGGGGACCAGATGTTTCCCGATGTCCCCTCGCTACTCAACTTCTACAAGCTACACTTCCTCGACACCACACCACTCATCAAGCCGGTACGCCTTATTCTTTTGTTTTTCCATTTTGTGCAAATCTCTCACTTTTACTATTTTTAAGGAGTTTATTTAAAAGCCCACACTCTAGTCCTTTTGAATAACAGAGGCGGCTGACCTTGACTAGGTGAAACTATAGTTCCTCCAGGGTTGGCAAGTTTTTGATGCACGACGATTTTTACCAAATTTTACCATGGTTTTTACAGTATTCTACTATTATTCGAATACATCAAGGCAGTCAGTATTCTGCTCATTCTTATATTTCTTCTGTTGTTTCAATTTTGAAAATCTCTTGTTTTATAGTCTGAGTTTTTATTTAAAAGACACTAGGCACTACTACACAGGCCACACTAGTCACTCAAAAAGACCCGCATGATAATGTTAAATCTATGGGGGCCAGCCATTTTCAACACAGTGGCGAGTCTTTTACCACAACATTTTTTTACGATTATCATTTTTTCATATAATATAAATAAGAAAAATTTTTGGTCAGTACTCTTAGATTCGTCCTTTTGTTTCCATTTTGCAAATTTCTTATTTTTATATTTTTAAGAAGTTTATTTAAAAGCCTCAAACTACAGTCCTTTTAAATAACAGTGGTGGCTGATCTTGACAAGGTGAGACTGTGTTTTTTCGAAATGCATGATATAACAACTACATATGATTTCCTCCCTTAAGGGTGTATTTTGATTCAAACTGCTTATTTTCCGATTTATTTTTAAATTCATTTTTGCTCTCAAATGTATCAAACTTTCAAAATCTCTTATTTGGAAAGTACACAAGGTGCCGTGATTGTTGATTCTTTGATAAATGCAGAAAATATTGCAAAAAAATCAATCAAAAACGGCATTTCGAACTGATTTTTCCCGAGCCGGAGATTTGGGATTAAAAAAAAAAGGATCATACTGATAAGGTAATTGTTTATAGCTCAAATTCTAATGAATTGAGTCTAAAAAGACAGCACACGGCACCTCATACGTCCCTTCAAGAATCCCCTCAGCCAGTTTCGTGTTCCTACTTTTAAAAATGTGCCTGAAATTGTATTGGAAAATTTCGAGCTGTTGAAAGTGGAAAAGCGTTTTTTTTCGAATACACCCTTAATTGGCGAATCTTAGGGCTGAGCTTGTCAAGGTCAGCTGCTTGTGTTATTTAAAATGGCTATAGGCACTCAAAAAGATCTGGATGATTAATGCTAAATCTATGGGAATGTTAGTTTCAAACATCTTGCTCATATTTTAACATTTTTGTACTTTTTTGCATTTAGGATAGCTGAGGATGACTAGTTTTTAATTTTTCAATTTTAATTTCAGATTTAAAAAAAAAAAAAAAACCTTTTAAAACTGGTTTGAACCAGTTTTCAAATTGAAACTATCCTAATTTTTTTTGTAAAAAAAGTAATAACCAAAATCTCATTGTTTCCATTTTCAAATTTCTTACTTTTATCTTTTTAAGAAATTTATTTAAGTTACTGTTGATTCCAGATAATAAGAGTTGATTCAGGAACTTTCATTCAGACCAAATTAAAAAGCAGTCTAGGTTAAGAGTCCACACTACTGAGTGAAAAAGACCTGGATGATAATGTTAAGTTTATGGGGGTGTTTCCCTTTACATATTATTTAATAATGGTTTCCCCCCCCCCTCCTTACTTAAAATTACAATATTCTCTAAATTTGTAACTTTATTTAATAAGCTAGATTTTTAATTCCTTTAATCCTGTTCAGTTGCTATCGACCATTTTTCTTTTAAAAGATGATTTGAGTTATCTTTAAAACCACAATGTATATCCGTTTGTTCATGTAACTGTATGTATTTTTCCCATAGCAACAATCTTTTAAAGAATTATTTCTAGGTTTTTTTTAATTCGCATTTAAATGCTTGAAAAGCTGACGTTTTAAGTTTGTCTTTTATTTTATTTCATTAGAATTGATTTCCCCTCATATTCTGTGGGACTCTTGTTAACCCTATGGTTGTTTGTACCATATACACCCTATTATCATTTGGAATTAATTAATTCAAATTTTACACTTTGGCCATTCTCATTGCAAGCCTATGTAACGGAAATCAAATGCATGTCTCCTATCATCGAAAGTGTACATCGTTATTGCCGATAAATACCAAAGTAATTTTGCCAAAACTGTGGTTTCAAAAATTGTATTTTATTCATTCGGCTCTCATCCTTAGTACTGTAATGCAAGACGATATTCTTCTACGCTCCTGCGGCTTACCATTGACCAAAGCCTGTTACATGCCTGATGGTCTTCAATAAAAGGATTTTGTGCAGGGATCTGTTTAGGGGTCCGTTAACAGACTCTTCACAATTTTTATTACGGTAAAAAATGGACCCTTCACAATTTATATTACGGTAGAAACGGACCCTTCACAATTTTTATTAAGTTAAAAACGGACCCTTCACAATTTTTATTAGGTTAAAAATGGACCCTTCACAAAATATTTTATCTTAAAAATGGACCCTTCATAAATTTTTCCCCTTAAAAGTAAAACCTTTCAATCGCCTTCAGTCAGATAGAAACGCAATGGCGGAAATCGGGTTTTTCTCTTTCACAAAACAGCCAACTAGCACCTGAGCCGAAAAGAGCTTTCGGTGTCGTATTGATACAAAAAATTCTGCTACTAAGATTGTTTCTTGTTATCTAGTTAAGAATTTGAAAACCAAAAATTATTATTAAAGTAAAAATCTTTTATGTACATTTTAAAGAACTTAATTAAAAGTTGAAATGAATTGTATAATGTTTGCACACACATAATATATATATATATATTATGTGTGGTTCATCCAAACGGGAACATTAATACTAGTTTTGCAAAATTTTGTTTTTCACAATTTTACAAAAACAAGACCCTGTCACTGAAGTCCGAAGAGACCTGAATTTAACGTTATTTTTAAATTCACAAAATTAATAATACATTTTTCACAATTTCACAAAAACAGGACCCTGTCTGAAAAGTCTGGACAGACCCCTGTTGTGTCAAGAATAACTTACCTTATATCTTGGAGTTTTTGTCCTTTCTCGAACCCATGCTCTCAACACCAATGCGAATTGAATCGCCCCTACAGAGCTATTTGAGAAGGATGCCTCCATACACTAAACACAGGTCTTTTTCACTCAGTAGTCTTTCTTAAGAAAGTTTAGCAAAATTAATTCTATATTATGGAATGCTCTTAGTATATTATTACTTTTTTGCAAAGATAAATTTATTCTTTCAATATTGAAAAATAATTATACAAGATACTTCATTATTTATTTATTTTTTTTTTTTTCTGCTACAGTTATTTATTTATGTATTTTCACAAGCACCATTTCTCTTTGTATGTCGTAGTAGATAATTTTTAAATTATTGCAGTGTATTATGTATTTAAAAATACTCTAAAAAGGGATGTTAAGATATCGTAGAATTTTTTGTAAATATCTTTTTTTAAAACTCTTAAGAAATTCAACTGTGAATGATATCAATAGTTAAACTTATACAGCATCAAATTACTATTATGAAAATTTCTGTTTTTCAAGTGTGTTATTATATAAACAAAGTATCTGATCTTTTTGAAAAATTTTGCTACTTTAACTAAATTCTTTATATATTAAATGCATGCGTGAGTTATGAATCACTGCAGGTTAAAGTTCTTATTTGTATTATTTCTTGGTTTCTGCCAGTTTTTGCTATCTACTGGCAGAAACTAGTTTCAACCATGCCGGTTTTAACGACCCTGACAGAAACTTGCCAGCCTCTGACCTACACTAATGCTGATTTTTTAAAACTTGGATTATACTGATTATCAGGGTTGGCATGGTTTAAACAATTGGGTTTTTTTTTTTCTCAAGAAAATCAATTGTTTTTTTAGAAGAAAACTAGCAACATTTTCTGTTTCTTCTTTATAATTTACATTAGCGATGCACAACCTTTTAGCCAGAAAATCGTTTGACACCAGAATATTTGAAAAGTGACGTTTGTTTTCTTTCATAGCAAACTTTCTGTCATTATTATAAGGAAAATTTTTCTGCATAAAATTACTGGTATCAGTTTGGCCTGCAGGCCACAGGTTGTGCATCCCTAATTTACATGTTTCAGATTACTGGATATAAATAATTTCTACTTTTGACACTTCATTTCAGCAATAAGCATTAGATATAGGGGGTTTAGGTATTTTTTTATGTATAGGATTAAAATCAGTATGCATTGGTGAACATAACTTTGAGCATAAGATTGTTTGCTAATACAGTTTAAATTAAAATATGATTTTTTTTTTCAATTTTTTGCATAAATTCACCGTAATTATTTAAATTATCTTAAAATGAAGTTACACAACTTATAATCCAACAATGTTTAGTTTTATCAATAAATATGCATGCATATATAACATGAAAGGATGATTTTTTTAAAAAATCCAGTTTAAACCAAAAAAAAAAACCTGTTTATGCCAGCTTAGATAAACTATAGTTGTTATATGTATACTTATTTTTCTTCAAATCTGAGTTATATACCAGCCAACTATTCATCATAAGATTAGGGAAACAGTTAAAAAAAAATAATCATATAATCTGTTGTAACATTAGTTTTTTAGAATATATTTTTGGATTATTTGTATATGTTCATAAACACATTCAAGACATTGACATGGAAAAGGTAGTAAGTCAAGAAAACTTAATACAGTATAATCAAAAAACAGTTTTACACTGCTAAATTACAAAGTTTTATTTACAAAAAAAAAAAGCGTATGAGATTTATATGTGGTTATCTCAGCTTAACATTTTTTTTTTTTTAATCGACATACTTATTTTAAAGTATTTTAATTATTTTATATTAAATTTCAAAATCTATTTTTCTTGATTTACTATCTTTTCCATGTCAAAGCTTCGTCTCGTTATCAATCAAATTATAAATACTTTCTTCCTATAAAAAATAATTAAATCAAAATACCAATAGATAGGTGTATACAATAAAATCAAAATAAATAAAACACAACAAAATGTTATTTGGATTTTATTTGATAAGTAAATGTCTCAATTATACACTAAACAAGCTACAAACAATTGAAATGTAAGTTTGTGAGTGTATCTTGCAAGATTAAACAGTATCTCTTAAAGAGAAATAATTTAGCTGCTCAACTTGCGGCCTAAGCCGAAATAATGAAGATTCAGCTGTGATTTAAGATCAAATTGCATCTGACTGTATAAAAAAAATAAATTACTTCAAATGCATGTGGATATATTTATTTTGCAGAACAAATATATTGAAGAATATATTGTAGAATAAATATTATTTGTAGAATGAATATATTTATTTTGTAGAATAAAACTGCATTTCTTGAAAAAATAATCTAACTGAAGAGCAAGCACATGGCGAAAAGCGAAAATATTGGAAATACAGATAAGTCATTGAAATCTGCTTGCATCCGGTAGAAAAAAGAATTAACAAGTTTGCTAATTAGATGTAGTCAAAGTAAATATGCATTTTTCCATATTAAAAAAAAAAAAAAAAAAAAAATTTTTTTTCTTTGTGACCAATGACCAATTCTTTAATCGGTAGAGGTGAAAATTAAAAGCCAAGCACTAATTTTCGCCTCTATCTCACACTTGGGTCATTCCATGCCAAATGGTCACGGATGGGGCTCTTTTTAAGAGAGGATCGTGATATACAGAGATTTCGCTTTCGCAGGCTTTGCTATGAATCAGGGAGGAAAGGTGTGTTGTGTAATAAGGAGTGTACTTGTTATGACAGAAAAATGAAATTTTGTTCCAAGTTTCTTGCAATTTTAATAGGTTTTATAGAAAATGGGTATTCTACTTAAATAACAGTTTTATTTTTTGAATATTGTATAGGTCCATACCATGCCATATCAACCAGTGACTCAATCTGATCCTTTCAGATTTCGATGAAATTCTCAGGAATCATTCTGCCTGATGATATAAATGAGAATATATGTTAATTAATATATATATATATATATATATATATATATTTTCATCAAAATTTCATATAGTTAATTATTTAACTTTTGAAAAATCATCATTTTTTGGCTTACTTGCATGTATTTAATTTCGAATTTCTCAAGTTCTATCAAATGTAGAAAATTTTATGACCACTCATTTCAAAGAGGAGTTTTATAAGATTTAATTTGATATGCAGGTTGACTATGTATAGTAAAAATAAATAAAATTTAATTTTTTTTTTTAATTTGAAAATTTTTTAGATAGTCATTTTTAAAAAAATTTAAAAGATTGTATGTTTTTTGTAATATTATAAGTTTAAAATTCTGAAATTATAAAAGTGGGATCTCAATGGGATCAGGAGTTATTAATAAAAGCAAAAATTACCATTTAAATAGCAATTTTATTCTATCTATTTTGTTATTTATTTATGATTTGTTTGGTAATTTTCAGCTTTTATTCAATAATTCCTGATCCCATTGAGTTCCCACTCTAAAAGTTTCAGAATTTTAAGCTTATAATATTACAACAAACTTACATTTTTTTTTTTTTTCAAAATTTTGAAAAAAAAATGACTACCGTATATACTTGTGTATAAGTCGACCCCCTAACATATGTTGTTAAAAATAAGAAAAAATTCAAAACCCGCGTATAAGTCGACCCTCCTCCAAAAGGGGAGACCAATTGACTTTCCCCCAAAAAGGATCGATTCCTCAAATTCGTTCATACTCCAAAAAGGATCGATTCCTAGGACTCGTTCTGAAATGAAACGACTGAAAAGAATTAATCCCTCGGAATCATTCCGAAATTAAACAACTCTGAAAAGGAGCGATTCCTCGGAATTATTCCAAAATGTATCGTCTGAAGAATTATGCTTAATGTCATAAATCGCAATCAAAGAATGGTGAAGAAAAATCGGATTCATTCCGTTTTTTCTTGGACTCATTCCTTTTTTCTCAAATTTGCTCCATTTTCTCAGATTTGTTCCTTTTTTTCTTGACCCATTCCTTTTTTCTTGGATATGTTTCATTTTTCTTGGATTTGTCCTTTTATCGGAACGACTTTGAATGACTTGTTCCTTTTGGTGAACGATTCTTTAAATATTGGAAATGTGTTCTTGACATAAATCATACACATTTTTTTGTTCTTTACAACAGGGTAGGGTAGATTATTTTGAAAAATAAACTAAAAATGATCTTAAATACAGAATCGTCGAGGTTGGAACTGTTTTGGATTTTGTAATCTACAAACAATGGGTTGCTGCAGCACTGATTCTCTAGCAAACTATTTTCCGATATTTTATTTATAGATTTTTTTTAGGTCTCGCATATAAGTCGACCCCCCTACTTTGAAGTTCTATTTTTGTCTAAAATTTCTCGACTTATACGCGAGTATATACGGTATTTAAAAAAAATTTTAAACTTAAAAAAATTTTTAATTTGTTTTTTTTAACTGTGCATAGTCAATTTGCATATCAAATTAAACCTTATAAACTCTATTTAAAATGAGTGGTCATAAAATTTTCTACGTTTGATAGAACTTGAGAAATTCAAAATTGAAAATATTTATGCAAGTCAAAAAATGATGATTTTTCAAAATTTAAATAATTAATTGTATGAAGATTTAAAGTGATAAACAAAAAATAAAAATATGCTCTAATTTATATCATCACAGAAATCAGAAATGGTCAGGTCGAATTATTTTGGTTGATTTGACATGAAATGACCCATTTATATGTAGAGTGCATTCAGAAATCTGGCATTAAAACCATCTTTTCACTTTTTCTTTTACACTTGCATCGAGCTGTTAAAGAAATGTGAAAGTCCAAATAACCAGTTGTGATCAAAACGTCTTATAAATTGCAAAAAGTTTATAATTTGAGCATTTTGTATTGTTGTTATACTTATGTCCAATGTTATTTATGTGTAAGAACGAATAAATTTGAATTTTTTTTTTTTTTTTTTTTTTTTTTCCATTTCAGGCACCTAAAAAACTTGAAAAAGTGAGAGCTAAATATGATTTTGATGGCAGCGTGAGTATGCAATCTGTTTTTACTTATTTTAGTGTGTAAATATGAATTTATGCATATTACTATTTATATCTTTATATAAGTAATATACACAACATTATAACTTTCTTAATTTCATTGATTATCACTTATAGCTAACAGGGTTGGCGAGTTTTTGCCAAAATTGGAAAAAAACGCAGAAAAAACCTGATAAAAACCGTCCTGGCAAAAATAGGCTGTCCATTTAATTTTTTTCCCAGAAAGAGAAAAAATATTTCACGCTAGAAAAAATAAACTGCATACTTAATTAAAAAATCAATATTCTAAATTTATTTTAAGTTAAATAAGTGTAATTATGCATTTTATAGAAGAATACTAACTTTTATAACAAGATTATAAATGAAAAAAATACCAATTTTATATAAATAGAAACTTCATTTATTCATGTTTATACAATTATTAATAATCCATATAATAGAACTGTTGAGACTGAGTAAAGCATTTATGTTTATAGTTTATATATGATAGAAATTCGAAAAAACAGTTACAGTAACCTAAATTTAATATAAAATTATATTTAAAGCAGAAAACTATTAAATTTCAAAATTTTCAGCAATGTCTTCCTCACTACATAAATTTTTCTGTTTTAGCTTGGCATAGCAGTAAACAAGTTTTGAAAGAGTATCTGTTGATAGTTTATTTCAAATCTTAGTTTGCACGAATGAAAAAATTGAAAAAAAAAAAAAAAAATCTCTCAATAGCAGCACTACTTGCTGGGCATATTTGAAGGTGTGTTACTAATGAACAGAAGTTTTTTGAAATTGCACAAGCTTATTCAATACTGCTCCACCAGTTACACACTCTGCTACTATTAATCACTTCTGCAAAATATGAGCTAGGAAGGGGTATTTCTTTTAGCTCGAAATTAATAATATAAGATATAAAATCGGGTAAGATATTGATCTAAGATTAATGTAACAGAACTTCACTGTTTAAAAAAATTAATTATTATGTCTAATTCAACCATATGGTAGCTCACATAACAATATTAGCTGTTCTCATCTACAATCAAAAATTTATTAAAATTTTTGTAGCAGCCCTGTATGGAATACTTAGATTTGTGTCTATTAACGATTTACCTGCCAAAATGGAGTTCACTTAAGATATATATACATGTCAGTTGAAAATTCACCATCAGTAATTTTCTCTAATAAGGAGAATTATGTGTGAATTCTTTTGCACAGCCTTGTAGACGAGTATAGAATTTACGTATATATAATGAATAACATGCAAAAGATGGAAAGATAGTTAAATTTCAAAGTGCGTACCACATTTAAAAATGTGCATTCCAACAATGGTTACTTAAAGACAGCACTGTAAAGAATTTCTTTTGTGTGTAAATGAATGATAAAATAAGCTTACAAGAGATGAATTTATATATTTATGTTTTAATTTGTGAAGATATACTTATAAAAAAGTAATGAATTACTTTATGAAGTTGGTGCCAAACTACCTTAAGTATTATAAAATTTGTGAATATAGTGTGCCTAGTACTATAGTTAAAATGGCGATGATCATTATCGATTGTGATTGTTTGGCACTGACTTGACAATGTAAGGAATTCGGGTAGTATGTTTAATGTCAAGTGAATATGACATTGACGATCATCCATTATTGGCATTTAGTCTTACAGTTTGGTGACAGTTTTTTTGTTGATGAATAATCAAGTAGTAAGCACCTTTTTTATTTTATTTTATTTTATTTATTTTATTTTTTTTTTGGTAGACTTGGTCCAGGCATTTTATTCTACATATATAGTCTAGTTCGGCACTGGACTTGATTGTTTCCAAGACAAATTTGATAAGCAATCTGTTTTGTACAGGGTTTTTGCTGTCGCTCGCCATTGTGCCAAATTGCGACTCAATTCTTCATTTGGCGAGTAAACAAGCGATTAGATTTGCCAAATTGATAGTGTTCATTTTTTTTTCTTTCTTTTCTTTTTCGTTTTTAATATATACATATTTTTAATATATTTATAGCGGACAGTTGAAATTAGATTAATACAATCGTTGTTGCAGTTATAAATACTGAGGTTATTTTAGAACAGATAGGAAAAAAAGGGGGTACATTAAAGGATTAAAGATAACTTTTTTTAGTGTTACACGGCGACTGTATTTTGCTAATACTTTTTTCATTTTTAATAGCCAAATTACTAACATTGGTCAAATGTCAGAGATAACACTGGTTTTCTATGAATATGGGATATACCGATAATCAACTTCTGTAAATATCTATATATTTAAAAGACCTGGCTGTTTTTTAAGTCATCAACCCTGAGCTTTCTATTGGCCCGATTTTGATAATTATTTTTTTTAATGAAAACTGTTTATGTGTAGATGTGCCCATTCTGGCTAATTTTTAATTTATTTCCATTTTTATATTTTATTTCTTATTTTAAAAGCTATTTCGTGACATTTCTTCAAAACAGTGGCAACGGGTTAAGCTTTTCTCACTACATATAATAAAAATTTAATTTGCTTTGTTACTTTCCACCAATCAGGAGCTTGATCTCATCAGTGAATGTGTAATCGCATGTCAAAGAAAAAAATGATGGTTTTCGTAAAATTTAATCCTAATAAAATGATTGCACATAATTATTCACCAATCGCGCTGCAATTCACAGATTATTTACTGAGTAATATTATTAAGTATTATGTAAATAAAATAACAGAAATGAAACTTTAATAAAATATAATATCTAAAGCGAAATTTTATCGATGGAGAAAATGTCGTCCTTCAGAAACCAGATAACTTTGTTCCATGAATATAATGTACGTTGTTTATAGCTGTGTCAGAGATGATGTCATATTCATTGACTTTTATTTTTCATCTAATTAAACTGAACTTCTATTTCTTTAAAGGTCCGTGGTGGGCACAAATAAAAATATTTCTAAAAATTGCGCCATTTCTATTTAATTATAATAAATATTTTATGAAACTAAAGAATTTTTAAATAGCTGCATGAATCATGCTATTATTTCGGAAAAGATGAGTGTTTCTGAAGGTGTAAATGATGTCATATTAGAAAAAAAAAGAATAAAACCTGTGATATGTATAAACCTCCTATATGGTATTACAATATTTCTATTTCACATAATATCAAAAATTAATTAAAATCATTTCGGTGTATTAAATTATTATTTAAAATAAAAACAAATAAAATGTTTTCTGCATATCAACAACAAACATAAAAATTTTATTCTTTTTAATAACAGAAATATCGTTTTTTCTTTTCGTTGTCATAACAATAAAATTAATTTTGACAAGTTCATGGAGTCAAGTCATTGGCTACAATCAAATAAATAAATTAAATTTATTGCAAGTGCTGTAAATGTGTAGTTTAATAACTCTGTTTCTATTAAAATTAAAATGTTTTATTAATATTATAATTATTGTACACTTACCAAGCGATATTTAAACGGAGAAAAAATAAACTATACAGATATTTTTGAATTCATCTTCTGAAGTATTATATTAATTTCCTAAATAATTTGGCATTTAAATAATATTTAAGGTTTAGAAACCGCATTAAAAAAAGATTTGTAGCTGAAGTTAAGTCCACCATAATAATTTATGAGTTGTTTTCCTTATTTTTTGTTATTTTCTGAAGTTGCATATCTTCATCATGAAAAGTTATGTTATCCCTTCTTTAAGAGGTGGCAATTGTTTATTTCACTCAATATCTTATTGTGTATATAAGATTGATATATATCATATCTAATATATATTCTTTTCCGTCTAATTTTGACGGGTGCAGCTTATAGTCCAGGAAGGATGAAAAAGATAGCATGTAATAGCCTATACAGACTTTTCACTCCCTTGGCTTGGAGGCTTGGCTTAACATGGTTACAATATCTGGCTTTATAGCACTCATTTTGGTGACATAATAATTTTGAATTGCGTTTGCAAAAATCTTATTTCAAAAGTTTTTTTCCCGTCGTTTCTTTGAAAGATTAAATATAATTAGTTATTGACAATTTATTATCAAAGCATATTATTTAAATTAGATTAACATACATATTTTTCAAGAACTTTTCATCTTAGAATTAATCTTTAGAATTAAAATATTTTGGAAGTTAAAATAAACATATTGTTACAATTTAACATCACTTATAATTTTTTTATTATTTTGTAAAGGAATTTTAATTTTTTCTTTGATAAATGAGTTTTTAATAATCAGGTTTAAAGTGATATGTATGTAATGTGTACCTAACATGTGTATCTAACATTGCTCAATGTGCAATTTTGAAGAACCATACGAATTCCCGAAAAGCAACTTCAAAATTTAACGTACAAAAATAAATAAATAAATAAAATAAAATAAATAAATAAGATAAAATAAATATGCAAACGTGAATTTCTACTGGCATTAAAATGATAAAAAAAATAAATAAAATAAAATAAAAAGAAAGAAAGAAAGGACAAATGAACAGTAATTTCATTTTTGTTAGGGAAAGCTACCCTCCTAAAATCCCGTTTAAGATACATTTAAAAATATTGAATTTAAAAAAGAAAACAAATTATAGAATGTACACACTATAAAAATACTGTATACTATAAAACAAAACTTTTCAGATTATTTATTAATTAATATTTTTTCTTTATTTGTTATTCAACCCCATATTCACGTTAAAACTTCTGTACTATAAGCATAATTTTTTTTCCCCGATAACCATAAATAGCAATTTGTTGAATGGATTATGGATTCCGGCAGCACGAAATCCAGGTTAAAGTAAAGAGCTGATAAGCCTGTGGTTCGCAGCCTTCACAACATATTTTAGAATGGAGACTATAAAGATGACATATGCTAAACAAATAATTTTACTTAATCAAAATATCTGTGCAAGACTTTTTTCAAAACATACCAATGTAAAACTATTCTGATGAACCAATTTCGATAAATTGTATGAAATGCCAAACTATTCAAGTGTCACTGAATTGCATAGAAGAAACATCCTTATAACTCTAAAAATATCATATTCACTAACGGTTTCTTGCATAGAATTAAGTGTCTCATTTGCAATTAAAAGATATCTTTGAGTTGAAATTTGAATGAAATACAGGGTCATGAAAAATCAAAGAATGTGAAAAACAGGATTAGAACTATCTCGACAACTAATAATCCGATCGACTTCGTTTTTTATGCAGAATATGTGTTAATTTATTGCCTTTTATGTCCACTCCTTAAAATGAAAAAATTCGAAACTTTTTATATACCTTTCATCAGAGCAAATTTTTCGCGAGTCCGAAAAAAATAGTTCCGGATAATCGAGGTTACTGATATTAAATAGGCTTTGTCCCATTCTTACATACTAAGCACATACAAAATTTCAAGTCTCTATCTCAATTTGTTCGAGAGATAGAGCGGTTACAGACAGAGAGACAGACACACAGACGGACGGCAAAATTTTTTTTTCTAAAAATGTGTTTTTCGGAATCTCCAGTGTCTGAAACGTGTAAATCCGTCAAAAATTTTTTTTCCATTTTCAAAACGATTGCAAGACTTACCCTATACTTCGTATGATGGGTAAGTAAAACAATAAAAAGTAACTTAAAAATTAAATATTATTTAATATTCAGAAATGAATTTCTTTCAGTAAATCAACAAATAGTATTAAACAGTAATCTTTTTAACTAGTCTTTCTTTTTTCAATTATTTAGACCCCCCCCTCATTGCCCTGCATATGCCTAAGTTTTTGTGAAAATGACTCGGTTTTGACGTTAGAAAGATTCATGTTTGAGCAGAATAACTTTCCCCGATTTTTTTTACAACCCTAATAGTAATTGACTGATAATTAGATTTTGTTTCGTTTTCGCCCGAAAATATCAGTTTCGCTGAAAATGCTGCTAACATTTCGGCCTGATCGAAAATATTTTTATTTCAATAATCTCGTTTCTTCAGAAATTTTCAACATTACTCATCGATTTGAGCTGTATCGGCTCAAATGATATTATTAATTGCTATGAACAGGGTGCATAGCGGTGCTTACAGGTGCTTACAAAGTACTTATTTTGAAAGCAAATTTGTCAGGTCCTTACAAGGTGCTTTTTTTTTCCCAGAGTGCTTATTTTTTTTTTCTCTCTCTCCCTTGAAATGCCTATTTTTGAACGAACTGCTTGTTTTAATTTTCGCGATCCTGAACCGAAACTATTTCGATAAAAGTGAAACAACTACAACTTATCCTTATCTAGAACGGCCGATGATGCGTCGTTCGTACCCCAGAAATGTTCCTATTGTTCACTTTTAGCTCCTCCCTCATCTTTCAGCCTTTGATTCTCGGAACTCTGAACGAAAATTCTCAGTCTTTTGTGACTCTCGTGTGCACGTGTGATTATTCATTATTGTCATTTGAGTTTTTTATTATACCAAAGTAAGTTGAATATATCGTCGAACAATCGATCAAAATAAGTTGCGAATATCGTAAAACAATAAAGAAAATATATCTATCAAATGACAGGGCACGCGAAGAGAAAACTGCACGCGGGACAAATTGTAAATTTGACGACCCCTCTACCCAACTTTTTCTTGTAATAGATGAAAAATTGCATTGGTAGTATAAATTTGGTACCCCCTAAATTTCCGTACCCGGGGCGACTCTCCTCCCCCCCCCCCTTTTCGCACGGTGTTGTCAAAAGATCATGAAAATGCTCAGATTTTTAAAAAGAATCGCGAAGAAACCTAAAAATATCATAGAAAAATTTGAAAAAATTCATTGAAAAACCAAAAACAGTTATCAAAAGATTATGAAAATAAAAGCAAATTACACACAAATTTTACCGAAAAATCTCGGAATAAAATCGCAAATTTCCTCAGAAAATGGCGACGAAACCGCAAATTTTGATTAAAAAAAAGCAATAAAACCCCAAATTTCATCAATAAACTGCGATAAAACCACAAATTTCACCAGAAAACCAAAAAAACTGCTGAAATTTCGCGAAAAAATTGAAAAATTCCGTCACATTTTTTATTAAAGAACGCGAAAAAATGCAAATTTCGACGAAGAAATTTGCATTGCTAAAAAAACACTAAGTTTGTTAAAAAATTTGCAATAAAATTACAATTTTCATGAAAAGATCGCGATAAAACTTATTTTTGACGAAAACTCGCGAAAAAACTGCACATTTTGTCAAAATCGCGATAAAATGACAAAATCCGCAAAAAGATCTCAAATAACTGCAAATTACGTCGAAAAAAACCAAAAGATCGCGAAAATACAGAAATTTCTACAAAAAATCACGATAAAACCGCAAAAAATTGCGAAAACCAAAAATTTTCTGCAAAAAAAAAAAAAAAAAAAAAAAAAAAGTCAAAATATTGCAAAAAATTAAATTTTCGTTCGCAGGACCTCCCGCTCCGGAAAATTTTGTCCAAAACGCCGTTTTTGACAGCATGTTTTTGCAACATTTTCTACATTTATAAAAAAATCGACATTTACGGCACCTTGTGTAGTTTCTAAATAAGAGAATTTGACAGTTTGGTGCATTTGAGAGAAAAGATGAATCTAAAAATAAATCGGAAAAAAGGCACTTTGGATCGAAATACACCCTTAAATGACGAAAATGATTGTTTTTTTCGCGAATTTTTTGTGAAATTTGCTGTTTTTTCTTCTAGAAATTTGTCGTTTTTTCGGGCTTATGTGACGAAATGTAGTTTTTTCGCACTTATATGACAAAATTGATCGTTTTTTGCAATTTTTTGACGAAACTGATCTTTCTTTCGCGATTTTTTGATGAAATTGATTCTTTTTTCGCGATTTTTTGACGAAATTGATCGTTTTTTCGCGTTTTTTGACAAAATTTGTCTTTTTTAAAACGAATTTGCGTTTTTACTCCAGGATTCTAGAAGGAAATTTGTTCTCTGCACGATTCCTTAAATAAATTCATGTTTCTATCTTTTAATTTTTGACAAAATTCGCGATATTTTTTAATGTTGGAATTTTTTACTAAGTGTAACGATATCATAAAACCGAAAGGATCGATCGAAAAACTCGGAAATCCAGGATACACCAGGAACACACACAATCACCCCTGTAATGCGTATATGTACATAAATGGGTGCTTCCAGGGGTGATATTCTCGTCCGAAATTTCGGAAAATTTAAGACATCCTCTTCCGAAAATTTGGAATTGGGTTATCAGTTCCGCATAGTTGACAACTTGTACTGTTTTACGCACGGAAAAAACAATTGCGTAGAAATGCAAATTTCGTGATAGAATTGCCGAAATAGCATACATTTCATCAATATTTCGTGGAAAAACGACGATTTCGTCAATGTTTTTGTAAACAAACTTTGTCGAAAGATCGATGAAAAACGCGAATTTCCAGTGCGGATCGTGGAAAAAACTGCAATTTCACCAATATCGCAGATAAAACGCTGATTTCTTCTGAAGACGGCAGGAAAACGACGATTTCATCTAAAGATTGCCGATATAACGCCGATTTTGTTAAAAGACCGCGGGAAAAAAAGGCGTTTTCGATAAAAGATCGCTTAAAAATATTTTGTCAAAAGAATATTTGAAAAAATACGTCGATTTCGTCAAAAGATCGCAGGTATAAAACGCCGTTTAAAAAAAAAAATCGCGTATAAAAAGCAAATTTTGTCTAAAGATCGTCGAAAAATGCCGATTTCACTTAAAAAAAGTATGGGAAAACGCTGATTTCTTCAAAAGATCGTGGAAAAAATGCCGATTTGGGCAAAAGATTGCAATAAATCGCCGATTTTGCTAAAATATTGCTGGTTTCGTCTGAAGATAGCGGGAAAACGGCGATTTTGTCCGAAGATCGCCGGAGGGGGGTAGGGACCCCCCCCCCCCCCCCAAACACCAATTTCCGAATATGCGATGCGAATTTTCGAAAAAAAGAATTTCATCCAGAATCGCCCCTGGGTGCTTCTTTTTCTCTAAAAGTGTGCTTACAGGTACTTATTTTTTAAACTAAAATGTTGCTACTCACCCTGTATGAACTTTATTGTTTGCAATTTATCATTCACAATTGACTCAAGACGTGAGTGGGATTTATAAATTTAATGAAATTCGTACAATAGAAAATATTTCTGTGTTATGGTTGAATTAATTACGTATTATATTATGAAAATAAAATGTGTTGGGTTTAAGTCATAGCGAGTCAACTTGAGTCACATACATAATTAATTAATAATTGTGTATATTTAATAAATATGTATAATTAATTAATAATTATGTATAGTTAATTAATAATTATACTAACTTAATTAATAGTAATTATGTATATTTAAATATGTATATAATTAATAACTATGCATATTTAATAAATACGTGTAATTAATAATTATGCATATTTATGTATGTCTTACTTTATGAATTTTTTACATTCGTTTTTGTTTTCGGCCGAAGACAGAAAGATTACCGAAATTCTGATTCAGTTTCAGCCTTAAAAACCTGTTTCACTCGATCCTTAAACTCAGCACTTAAATAGAAACCTTTTTATTTATTTTATTTTGCTTTAATATTTTATTGTCATATTTAGTATGCATTTAAGTTAAATTTTTCCGATAAGTTCAAATCTACAAATATTGTTTCTGTGTTTTAGAAAGTTTCAAAAATAAAAAACAATATATTGCAGATTAAAAACTCCATTCTTCAAGTAATTATCTCTTAACTGACCGGAAATTGGGAGAGACGTAGGGAGTCGTAAAAAATTGCAAACCTTTTTCAGATAACAACACGTGTTTATTAACGCCAAAATTTCGCCAAAGCGAATAAATACATTTTTATATAAATTTTATATGTACAAGTCGTAATATTGACAAATTTTAACTTAAATCAGTTGCATTTAGTCAATAAATCGTTTTCGCATAAAATTTTTGAAGAAAAAACAGATACCGAGGGAGATTTTATTGAAATAGTCAACGCACTTTTTATTGTCGCGGGAGCATAACATTCACAGTATAAACTGTACTCTCAATGTCTTCGTTCTGCAAGTATAGTACCCTAATAAATTATAGAAAAATAATTCAGAAATCTTTTTTTATTTATTATACAGCTGCAAAAGTGTTTTAACCACATATATATATCCTAAACTGCATAAAACTTTTTAATGTATTTTTTTTAATATTCTTGTCACTATTTTGTAATATTCTATAACCGCTGAACATAATGCTAATCTAAAATAGACTGCAAAATTTTTCATAAATATATATGAAGTTTTAATAATCTACGAATATGTTGATGAAATACAGGCAATGAAAAATAAATTTAAAAAATTGTATTTTTTTTAATATTCTTGTCACTATTTTGTAATGTTCTATGACTGCTGAACATAATGCTAATCTAAAATAGACTGCACAATTTTTCATAAATATACATGAAGTTTTAATAATCTACGTATATGTTGATGAAATACAGGCAATGAAAAATAAATTAAAAAAATTGTAACTGTATATCACTTAAAGAAGAATGGATGCAGTAAAAAGTCTTCTTTCCATATTCTTAACTGCCCTATTTCTTTTCAATATTGGCATGTTTAAGAGTATTGTTAATATTTATTTGTTTGTTCTTAATAAAATAAATTTTTTAAAAATGCTATATTACCTTGAAAATCAGCTAAAAAAGTTAAGGTAATGTTGGGAAGTTTAAATATGTTATCCAAAATTTGAACATGACATTCCTGAAAAAACAGTATGAAAAAGATCTTATGTTTGCTAAAAAAGTAAATAATAATAATAACAAGTCAAGTGCACACACACACACACACAGAAGTTAAACGAATATTGACAAAAAGTTTAGTTTTATATAATGTCTGTTTTTTTTATTTTAAAATGCAATATTATATCACTTGTTATTTATTTCCAAAGGCATACATTTATTAAATATTTAAAAAAAATTAAGATGGATAGGGAGGAGGGGTGAACTTATTAATAAAAATAAATATTTTTTATCTCATAAATTTTCTTTTAATTATATATATTTTTTGAAATTCTTATTTAAAGATGTAAAATTTTTGAGCTGAAAGTATGAAAAACTGTCTGTGTTATTTTCTGCTCCTAATGTTATCTTGTGTTTTTCCCCCAGGGTGACTTAGACGATCTCCCCTTCAAGAAAGGTGAAATACTTACCGTAATATCAAAAGATGAAGACCAATGGTGGACAGCTAAAAATAGTCTGGGACAGACCGGTTCAATACCCGTACCCTACATAGAAAAGGTAAAGGAGAAAAACCCCTCCATCTCTATTTTAATAAAACACAGTGTAATGCATAGTGTGCCAAACCGATTTTTTTTCCTTCAAAAGAGGAGGGGTTATAAACAATAAAAAATATAGTTTTAAAGTTTGATTAAAAAATAATAATTAGTATTATTGCAGTAGCTGTAGCAGACTTTTAACTACAGTTTTATTGCCTTTTTGTTTTATTAAGAAATCTTAGTTATGGTACTTTAGCTGCAAAGCAAGACCAATATATATATACCAGAAGCATGGGTGCAAGTTTTTCCGTCCTGAGACGGAATTCAGTCTTTTAAAAATTACCAAGGATGGAAACGAGACAGAAAAATCTCTGAGGACGGAAGCAGATCGCGTATAACATGCCTTTTCGTCAAACGATCATGGGGAAAAAAAAAAAAAAAAAAAAAAAAAAAAATTCGTCAAAGAATTGCACAAAAAAACATAATTTTCGTGAAATGATCGCGGAAAAAAGGGCTTTTTCTGTCAAAGGATAGCAAAAAAAAAAAAAAAAAAAAAAGACTCATTTGCTGTCAAAAGCTTGTGGAGAAAAAACGCGTTTTCTGTCGAAGGATTGCAAAAAACACACTATTCCTGTCGAAAGATCGCAAAAAACGCTCTAATGTCATCGAAAAATTGTGAAAAAAGATGCAATTTTTGTCAAAGGCTTGTGAAGTAAATGCAATTCCTGTTAAAAAATTGGAGAAAAGACGTCATCTCGGTCAAAGAATGCGAAATAGACGTGGTGTCTGTCAAAGGATCGCTAAAAAGATGAGTTTTCTGTCAAAAGGTTACAGACGCAATTCTTGTCAAAGGATCGCAAAGAAGGTGTTATTTCTGATCGAAGAATACTAAATAGATGCAATTTTTGTCAAAGGATCGCAAAAAAGACGTGAATTTAATCAAAGGATCTTTGAAAAGAAGTGAATTTTGTCAAAAGATCGTGGAAAAGGCGTGAATTTTGCCAAAAGATCAAGAAAAGACATGATTTTCATCAAATGATCACAAAAAATTCCACGATTTTCATCAAATGATTACAGGAAAAAACGGAATTTTTGTCAAAAGATTGAGAAAAAGATGCGAATTTTGCCAAAGGATCGCGAAAAAACGCGATTTCTGTTAAAGGATCGCGAAAAAGACACTATTTCCGGTCAAAGAATACAAAATAAGTAGAATTTTTGTCAAAGGATCACAATAAAAATGTGAATTTAATTGAAGGATCGTTGAAAAGATGTGAATTTTGCCAAAAGATCAAGAAAAAAACGCTATTTCCATGAAATGATCCCGAAAAAGACACAAATTTTGTCCAAAGATCGTATAAAATACTTAGATTTCATTGAAAAATCGCAAATTTCGGATGAAAATAGTAGAAAATAGCAAGTTTCAGTTTAAAATCATGAAAAAAAATCACAAATTTCGGCAAAATATCGTAGAAAAGTCACAAATTTTGTCCAATGATTGGGGGAAAAAACTAATTTCATCATATGGTTGTGCAAAAAACACATTATGTGCATACGTGCTCATTCAGTGTGTGTGGGGGGGGGGGGTCAAAATATTTTAGTCTTGGCAAAATTTCAAACTTGCACCCATGACCAGAAGTAGAAGGGAAAAAAAAATCATTATTAGATAGAAGTACAAAATTGGCCGATGATAATTTGCCACATATAGTGTATGTCAATATTTTATAGGCAACTATTTTTTCTGGATTTAAGAGCCTACACGATTCATTAAAAAAGACCCAGATGATAATGTTAAGTCTATGAAGGAGTTATTTTTAAATATATCTTGCTCAAATGTAAATATTTTTAACAGACTTCAAAGAAGGTTATAAATTTAACCTGTATGTATTTCTTGTTAACTCATAATTTCTTTAAATATGAACCAATTTTTTAATTCTTTCTTATTTTTTTTTTGTTTGAATGTATGATGCCCATGTGGGCCCATTTTACTTTCATTAAATTCTGATCCTTAGAACTTTTTTTTTAAATAAAAACTTTACAAATTCAAATTCTTTTTGAAGCAATCGTCCAATTAAGAGCGTTCATTATTCAGGCAATTACTATTACACAGGTACAAGATCTTTTTTCTTCAAAGTGTGAAATCAGATTAAGATTAATAAGAAAATTTACTCTGTTAGAAATCTACAGCATAATCACGCCACCGTTTTGTGTAGGATATCTCTTCTTTGACCAATGAAAATGCTCCATACATAGTAAACTAATTGTATTATATAAAAACAGCTGAATAATGATGCAGCTGCAGATTTTAAATAGATCACCTATTTAGAAGAGCAAAGATTTAGTAAAAATGCAGGTTTTTGATTGAGCGATAACAGCGATGATTTCTGGTTTCTGAATTCTGATTTTGAAACCAGTCTATCTGGATCCCGGACAAGTTCTGATATCCACGAAATCAGAAGGCTCATACCAATACCAACTGATTTTAATACATTTTAGCGCTTTTTTTTTTTTTAAGTATGTTATTTATTGAATTATTTTTTTAAATTTAATTATTTATTTATTTATTGCATTTTTTTGCATTATATTACCCAACAGCTCATGAAGACTAGTTTTTTGTTTTTCCAGTTTTTATTTCAAATTTTTGAAAAAAAAAAAAAAAAAAAATACTTGTAACTTTCTGAATTGGTTTGAACTGGTTATGAAATTAAAACTATCCTAATTTAAAAAAAAAAAAAAAAAAAAAAAAAAAAAAAAAAAAAAAAAATTAAAAATTAGCCAGCCTAAGCTATCCTATGGAGGAAAAAAAACTGTTTAAAATATTAAAATTTGAGTGAGAAATTAAAAAAAAAAAAGTTCCCATAGATTTTACATTATCATCTGGGTCTTTTTCTGTGATTAGTGTTGCGTCTTAAGAGCTAACTAAAATTCGTAAAAAAAAGATTATCGTATTTACTCGTGTATTTTTTTCCAAAAAATTAGGGCAAAACTTCTAGGTGCGCCTTATACAGGGAATATTTTTTTACTGTTGGATGCAGTCAATAATGATATACATATGAAACAAGAAATTATTCAAAGAAGATATTAAAACTCGGAAAATGTTACTTAATTGAAGTATTGCTGCCTATGTATTTCACTCCTTGCAGTTTTTTATACAACAGAGCTAATGACAATATCTAAACGCTAATTAGCAATTCTCTTTACCGTCACTCATTCCTATTTCCCGTCATTCTCTTAAAACCCGAAGTCTAAAAATGCATTTTCGTCTTGTTTTCTGGCCTGGTGTAATGTTTGTTTCGATGTTTTTTTTTTACTGAAATTAATTTGGTTATTCTCAAGGTTGGCATGATTTAAATCAACTGATTTAAATCTAGATTTAAATCAACTGATTCTTTAAAAAAAATCATTTGATTTAAATCAATTTTTTGCAATTTCACATGAATGCACATATCAAAGGAAAATTTTGGGTAAAAAGTTAGAAAATGTATTAGATAACGATAGAATTACAAAATTTAAAGGAAGATGTGAACAAACTATTAATGGCTGTTATTTTGCTGGAGTTTTATTAAGGTTCTTTCTTTTAAATCAAAATGAAATGAAATTTAAAGTAAGGAAAAATAATGAAGATTTGGCATTCATTAAAGAAGATTGTCTAAAGCTTCTCATCACTGTAGCACATTTTCAAGCAAAAAACGGCCCATTCCAAAAATTACCATTGCTTGAGAAAAAAGTTTCTGATATTATGAGAGATTATGATTGGCGAAAATCCTTTTATGTAATGGGAGGTAAAGAGAGAGTCAGCGAAATTGAAATTGAATTTATTTACCAAATAACAACAACCTTAGCTTCATTTACTGGAGTAAAAAGACAATTTTCTTCTTTTGGAGTAGTTCGTTCAAAACTTCGTAATAAATTAGGAGTAGACAAAGCTTCTAAATTAGTGTTTTTGTTCAAACAATTAAATCCCTGATTTTTTCTTATTTGCTTAAGAAATATAGAATTAATTGTGATTTTTATCCTTTAATAAATAGCTTGCATTAAATGAATACAGTACACTTCCTCAAATCCGCACAGCTTGGGACCAGAGGTTGTGTGGATTTTAGAATTTTGTGAATTTTTGGTCATGGGTTTGTTTACATTTTTAAACAGTAATTTGATTGTAATTAATAATGCAACTGAAGTTAATGAATGCTTATAATATAGTAAAACATTAAAACAATTATGTAAGTTAATAAACTATAATAAAAATTTAGATAATTAAAAATGATTAAAATAAATATTGAAAGCAACAAAGATGAAGTAAATAATCAATAATGTATAACTAAATATTTATTATAAAGATGAGATGCATTTTTTCCTAAATTATTCAATGGAACTTGCCCCATAAAGGTGCACTACTAATTCACATCAATATCATAAAATATAGAAGTTTTATTTCAGGTTTAACCAAACTCAACAATAAAAAAAAAGCTTGATGAATGTATAAATGCATTTTGCAAAAAGATTGTGATCACCACTGATATTAGTAATACCTTGATTTTTTTTCAGAAATAAATTTATTCTTCCTTCATGAAAAAGCATGAATTTAACAATATTAATGAAAGTTACAGATTAAAATATAAATAGAATTGATATAAAAATAAAAGTCAAATTTTGTCCCTATACCTGACCTGAGAGCTTTATTGTTTACATCTGTAAATTATGCACGGATTTTAGAGAGTTGTGGATATTAGGGCAGCGGATTTGAGGGAGTCTACTGTATTTTTTTTTTTTTTTTTTTTTTTAATTTTGCCAGTTTCTATTCATTTACAACATATTTAAATTTATTTCTTATTCAGTTATTTAGTATGCACAATTCAATTACAAAATAATAGAATGTCTTTAGATTAAAGCCTAGATGTTTGATTTTTAGTACCGATCAGTAACTAGAATATAATATTTTCTTAACTATATAATTATTTCTTATATTATTTTTATAACTCATAAATTATATTATTTATCCTTTTTTAGTTATTTATTATAAAAAAATGCTTCATGTATTGTAAAAACATAAAAACACAGTAATTAAATATAGGATTCTAAAAAAATCAAATAAATCAGATTTAAATAAAAAAAATCTGATTTAAATCAAATAAATCCGCTTTTTTTGATTTTTTTAAAAAAATCATGATTTTTTTCCAACCCTGGTTATTCTTCACTAGCGTATAAAAATTATAGTGTGCCTTATATACGAGATTTTAAGAAAATCGCCATTTTTACTTGTAAAGTAGGGGTGCGCCTTATACACGCGTGCGCGCCCTATACACAAGTAAATACGGTAATTAAATTATGAAAATATATAATGATGAAATAAAAAGGATTAAATACTCAAACAAGTTTTAGCAGTCATAAATTTAATTTAATGGTAATATAGTTTTGCACTGGGAGACACACAGGATAATTTATCAACAAAACAGTTGTACAACATTCTCCCTGTATTTTATACCAATTAAACACAAATCAGGGTTGGGTTTCTGACGTCAGAAACTGGTTTTTGACATGACAAGTGTCAAAAACTGGTTTAAACAGTCAAAAACTGGTTTAAACCATCAAAAACTGGCTTAAACCGTCAAAAACGTGTAATGTACTTTAAACATTTTAAGAACAAGAGAGAAACATTGAGTAATTTTTTATTTAAAATTAATTATACTGTAATTTAATAATTAATTACAAATAAATTAAATTACTTTAATTCAGGGTTGGCACGGTTTAAACCAATTGGTTTTAACCATGGTTTAAACCACGGTTTAAACCAAATGGTTTTTTTCTCAAAAAAACCAATTGGTTTTTTTTAGAAGAAATCTAATGAAATTTTCTTTTTTTTTCTTTATAATTTACGTGTTTCAAATTATTGGGCATAAATAATTTCTACTTTTAACACTTTATTTCATTAATAAGTATTATATATAGTGGGTTTAGGTCTTTTTTTATACATAGGATTAAACCAATTGGTTTTTTCTATAATAAAAGCAATTCTTTTTTAGAAGAAATCTAATGACATTTTCTTGTTTCTTTATAATTTACTAATTTCAGATTATTAGATATAAATAATTTCAATTCTTTTTTAGAAGAAATCTAATGACATTTTCTTGTTTCTTTATAATTTACTAATTTCAGATTATTAGATATAAATAATTTCAATTCTTTTTTAGAAGAAATCTAATGACATTTTCTTGTTTCTTTATAATTTACTAATTTCAGATTATTAGATATAAATAATTTCAATTGTTTTTTAGGAGAAATCTAATGACATTTTCTTTCTTTATAATTTACGGGTTTCAGATTATTGGATATAAATAATTTCTACTTTTAACACTTTATTTCAGCAATAAGCATTAGATATATTGGGTTTACGTCATTTTTTATGCATAGGATTAAAATCAGTACACATTGGTGAACATATCTATTGCTCTAAAGAAAAACTTCAAACATGTGAATTAATCAAAGATAAAATAGATTCAATATTTAGTATAAAATATTTTAATTTTTTAAATAATGCAGATTATTTAATGCAATTAATAATGTAACACAATGATCTTTTAAGATTTTGCACAAGCTGTAAAAGAAATTTTTCTTTTGGGATATTATCTTGATGAATTAAAAGAAAGACTGGTTGCTAGTTATAGCATTTTTATAATAATTTTTCCCTTTGCTATCTGCTGAATTTAACGACTAAAAATATCAACTTCAAATTGTCACTCAGAAAGAAAAAATCCTAATAAGTATTTGTAATTTATTATTTGAATAATTTTGGAAAAGAATATTTATTAAAATATATCCAAATGTTTATTATTAGTAATCAAAAGATTGTTTATAAAAATTTACAGGGCTTCAATGGTTCACTGTGTAGAACAGTTAAAACTTTCAATATAAGACTGTTTGCTAAAACTGTTTAAATTGAAAACTGATTTTTTTCAATTTTCAGCATAAATTCACTATAATTATTAAATTTAAATTATTTTAAATGAAGTGACACTGCTTATAAACCAATAATGTCTGTTTTTATCAATAAATATGCATGTATATGTAATAAGAAAGGATGTTTTAAAAAAACCTGGTTTAAACCAAAAAAACCGGTTTTTTTGGTTTTTTTCCAACCCTGCTTTAATTGCAATAAAACATTGTTTTTTAGAATGTTCAAACAGAGGAAAATGATTTTGTACAGTTAATAATCTGGTTCAATTTCACCCCACAGCATCCTATAGCACTTAACCAATTTAGCACATTTATTTACACCCAAATGGTTTATGAGTTTAGAATGTATGAAGCCAAAGTTACAAAATACTCTCTCAATTGGTGCTGAGCAAGCAGGGCTTGATAGTAGCAGGGCTAGTTGAGCAAGTTTGGAGGCAGACCAAATTTTCAGATTTATGACAAATTTTTTTTTCTGTAAATGATAATATACAATACAGTAAAAGGGAATTTTTAAAATTACATCTAATATTGTATATTTGTGACAGATGTTTAATGTGAAATTTTAAAGATTAGTGTAGAATTTGAGGTTTCTGGCAAGAGGTTTTAGCCATGATGGTTTAAACCACAGTTTTAACCGGATAAAACCGCACACTGTCAAAAACTTGCCAACCCTGACACAAATAGTTGAATTTGAAACAAATTTTGCACCTTATTTCTCCAACAGTAGATCATATGTGCCGATGGAAAATGCCGAAAGTCAGATTATTTATTTTGGAATGAACTGGTTTTCTAATCATTTAATTATTTTTATGATATATTTGTTATTTCATAAATAAGAAATAAATGATAAAATTTATAATGATGCAAAATAATAGAAGAAAATTTTGTTTTAATAAACAATTTCTATTACTTAAGAAAGGTGTTACAAAATATATTAAAAACAAATCATTTTTCGTGATGTTTCGGTTTCAATCAAAATAAGAGCCATAAGCATATAACATGTAATTAAGTAATATACAGTCAAAATTCTATAATCCGCACAGGCTGGGGCCAAAAGTTGTGTGGATTATGGAATATTGTGGACTATAGAGTATTATGGATTATACGTCATTTTATTACTAGTATTAAAAAATGCTCTGACGTGCACCAAAAAAGGTTAATATGTTTTAAAGTATGAAAAAGTGTTTGACAAGAGCTTCTAATTGAGAATGAGAAAGGACAAGGGGTCCCTTCTTGGCTGCAATTCACTGTCAATGCCAAATTTGAAAAAATCATATTTGCGCTTTTTCCATGTAAAAGAAATTTGCGTGAAACTTTCTATCTTTACTTTCTAGTAAAACTTTCAATCGTGCTTTACATGTTAACTGCATTTTTGACTCTGCCCTGCAACTGCACTACAAATCAGTTTTCTGTGCTGTTTTACACAGCGACAGTTTATGCTGGGACTGCGTGAATGTTATACGCTGCAGAAAGTGTTGAATGCAGGAGGTGGGCCGGGGAGACATTCCTTACCAAAGGTATCAAATGCTTTCCCCCCCCAATAAAATTTGAGATTTTGTGTTTTTAATGGTAATTTTTTACCATTAATCCCCTTAGAACTCTATTGTGTCGTGTCGTCCCCCCCCCCCCTCGAAGCCACAGAAGACCCTCACGGAGAAAAGTGTCTGAATTCAACACTGGCTGCGGGAACTATGGTTTCCGGCCCTATTTCGCTTTACATTCATGTTTAATCACGCTGTGTCTTTTCTAATTATGCCTTTACACTACACAATTTTGTCGTGACAGTGACTGATTTCTTTTATATGGAAAAAGCGCAAATATGATTTTTTCAAATTTGGCACTGACAGTGAATTGCAGCCAAGAAGGGACCCCTTGTCTTTTCTCATTCTCAATTAGAAGCTCTTGTCAAACACCTTTTCATACTTTAAAACATATTAACCTTTTTTGGTGCTCGTCAGAGCATTTTTTAATACTAGTCATTTAAATTTTTTGATAATTATATATTGAATATAAGAAAACCTCAGTTGCTTTTAAATATTCCCAGTACTTTTTCTTATTTCGCTCAATATTGAACTATTTAATCAATGGACAAAAAATGTGAAAAACGAAATTAATTTTAATTTATTCGTACAGAAATTGACAGATTCAATTAATTTTAGATAATACATATCTTGTAGAAAAATAATGCGAATAGAAATTTTTATTCTTTTCGCATAGGATTCGTGGCATTATTATCTACTTGTTTTAAAAATCAGATGTTATAAAAAAGAAATATTTCAGCCATTAGCGAGATTTTTATGATCATGACACCCAAAGGTCGCTAAACATAATTTTACAGTCAATGCACATAAAAACGTATTTTCCCATTTAAATTTAAAAAAAAAATTAAGTAAAATATTTTTATTTCTCCTTCCTGATAGCTATTGGAATAGCTTATTCCAATTATTGAATAATATTCTAGGACATTTTCAGGGAAATTATAGGATAAATTATCTTCCTTGGAGAAAGTCGCTCGAAATACAGCATTAATAGATTTACGTCAAACTAAGGATGAAAATATACTGAAAATTCATTTCTAGTATTATTTGTAAAATTGACATTGAAATCACCAACTGCAATTAAATTTTTATATAATATACAGTGGAACCTCAGTTCAAGATCATAATCCATTCTTGTATCTGACTTTCTGTATGTGATATAAATTTTTTCGCCCTCTATCTCCAGAACTAATGCATGGGATTAAAAAATATATATATTCAGGTAATCCCTGATATAAATTGATACTGTTTACATTTTGATTTAAATCGTTCAACAGATGGCTTAATCGTGTTGCATTTTTCATTATTTTCGCAGTAGTTCTATCTCGAGAATTAACGCACGGATTTTCATCAAACATCAAATTCAGTTAATCTTTATATGAATTGGCTTTGTTTACATTTTGGTTTCAATAACCAAACACATGGTACTGCTATGCTGAATTGTTCCGATTACCACAATATCTCTATCGCAGGAATTAATGCACAAATTTTCATCAAACTTGAGATTTAGGCACACTTTGATTTATATTATTGCTCATTGCGTGTTTTGGGTAAATCTCCCAACAAGTGTCACATATATGCTGTATTTTTCCCGATATCCGCTACAGTCCTATTTCAAAAACTAATGTTCGGGATTTCATGTTTTTAGAATCCTCACGGTGAGCATATGATTGTCATTTGATTATTGCACTGTAATAATGAATTTTGACGCATTAAATGCATGAGATAGAAAATAGTTTTGGGGTTACCATATCCGACTAGTTCTTTATCATCAGAGTAATCGACGGTTCATCTACACCGTATTGTTTAGCTATTTTGATTACACTATCATCGTTCTTAAGTTTTGTCCCTACTTCTTTTCATAATTGATCAGTAATTCGATTAAGCTTCTTACTACTGCTATCACTAAACGCTTTTTCATTCTTAGAAGTCATAATAAAAGCTAAAATTTTCGCAAAACTGATTAAAATTAAAACAATAAGTTAAATTTTTTACTGTACTGAAGGTCACAAAGCACTCTGATACGCGCACTTTACTCCAAACTTGACCTATAACAAGAGTTATGTGAGGGTTGCCAACTGAACTATTCGACAGCTTTGGTCGCAAATCGAGTTATCCTACGCCGAAAGAGTAAAATTTTGATCACTGAAGTTGGTCATAAACCGAACTTGTCAAAAACAGAGGCGGCCGTAAACCAAGGTTCCACTGTTTTTTGACCGATAAGTTTGCAAATATGGCATTATTTATATATTCAATGGCGATGATCATTATGCAACTTGGCGATTTAGCCGATTAAATTTGCGATTTTAAAGTAGCGTTTGTTAATAACAGAAAATTGAGAATTTCTATTAGAAAAATTAGGATAATTACTATAATTTTTATGCACAGTTTTAAGTAAACTCTGATTTTTTTCATAATTTAAAATTTAGTACATTTGAAAATGGAAGGGAGAGGGAAAGTATATCTTTGCAATGTTTTTTCTACAATATCTCAAACAAAAATATTTTTAAATGTCAATAATTGCTGATCGTAAATGTTACATTCACTTCACACCATCACAAAAGTTTTTTACATCACCATGTGTTTGTTTCATTTGATGCTTTCCTGGCACAGATGCCATATATGCACGACATTGTGCGATATTCTTCTGACGCCAATTTCGCAAAAGCTTAGTTTTCAAACTTCAATTACATACATATATATTAAGGTACTACTTAGTTATCCCGTCGATCAATTTCGCCAAACTATACAAATTGCCAAACTCATAGTGAAATTATACATATGACATAATTTTCATTTTAAATAACAAAAAAATAATTTGTAGAATCTTAATAAAAAATACAAATAAAAAGTCCAGATAAAAATCCCTTAATGGCGTTTTAAACACGTGCATCCTATTTAATGTTATAGGATTCGACATTCACGATCATCCATTATTGGCATATAATATTATAGTTTGGCGATGATTTTTTGGTCGACGGGATTACCAAGTAGTACTTCTATTAACTATTTTCTATTATTTTCAAAAGAAAATAATAATGAATAAAAACCGGTGATAATTGATTATCTCTTCAACCAAAAAATTATCGTCAAATTATAAAATTAAATGTCCATAACGGATTATCATAAATGTTACACTCAGTTTACATTAAATAGGTTACCCATGTTTGTTATGCCATAATGTGATTTTGAATTCAACTTTTTATTTGTACTTTTATTGATGTTTTACTAATTTATTTCTTCTTTCGTTATTTAAAATAACAAGTTGGAAATTGCACGTGAACGTAGCAAATGAGGTGCGTTCGTACGATAACGAAGTTTTAAAAATATTCAGATCTTGCTGATATAGTAGAGCGTACTTCGGATACAGTATAGTAGTCGAAATCTTTGTATTTCTGTAAATATGCAGGAAGTAATTTTTATTACACCTCAGGAACGTATATCTTATTCATAAATTGTGAAATAGTTGAATATAATTAAAACACGCCCCAAACAATGTTTCTCCGTGTCGCATTATTTAGTGGAATACTTTTGTCTTTTGTGTGACCCTGTAATTTAATAATAAAAATTATTTGCATCACAGATTGTACAGAATGCATATTTTAGTATATATTTCATAGATTCATGCCAATTCTATTATGTTCGTATGAGTGTAACACCATAAAAATGCATTTGAATCTTTTTTTCCCATTGGCTGTAATTTAATGGAATACCTTTGATTGTCCCTGTAAATGATCTATGCATCCGACTTTCATAACATTTGAAATGACTCGATAAAATTACGTAATAATTATATGTTTTAAATTTCAAACGATTAAAATGCATTTGAAACTTTTTTCCCCATTGACCGTAATGTAACGGAATCCTTTTGATTGTCCCTGTAATTGATCTATCCATCCGATTTTCATAAAATTTGAAATGACTCGACAAAATTATGTTATAATTATGTATTTTAAATTTCAAACAATTCGGTTGAGTAGTTTTTGCGTTGTTATATGCGGACGGACAGACAGACAGACGGACGGACTGAGCGACAACAATAGGTGCTACGTATTTACATAATTATGAACGCACCTAAAAATTAGGTCAATATGAATTACATGGTGAATAAATTGATGATTTGTAAAATTTGGCGAAATTGGTCGATGGATAATCAAGTAGTATTGAAAAGTTTAATTAATAACTACAGAATGAAACGATTTATAAAATTCAACAAAATTAAATAAAGGTAAATATATATATATTTTTAATAAACATTAGCCCGGTTATCTTATCAGACAAAATAACAAAATTTTCGTGCCAACTAAGTACCCTAATGCATATTTGGCATTACATCCCTATTTAAAATCAATTGAATGCTATTGAAGATATGGACAGAATGTGAAGTTTTTGTTTTACTCTATATCTTTTCCTTGTGTAAATTAGGACGTTATATGATCATAATTAAAAAATCTTACATTTAGTTCCTGAAGAGAAATTTTGGTTTTCCCAGATACATTTTTCCGATGTGCTTGTTTTTTCCCCATTTTTTTCTACTACTAAAATATGTACTTCTCTGTTATCCCGTCGACCAATTTCGCCAAATTATACAAATCGCCAAACTAATAGCCAAATTATACACATTGACATAATTTTTTATTTTAAATAACGAAAAAAGAAATAATTAGTAAAATATTAATAAAAATACAAACAAAAAGCCGAAATAAAAATCGCTTAATGACATTCTAAACACGTGAATCGTATTTAATGTCCTTGAATGTGACATTCACGATCATCCATTATTGGCATTTAGTCTTAAAATTTGGCGATAATTTTTTCGTCGACGGGATAACCTAGATGTACCCTAAAATTCAAAATGTTAGGACACTCGAGAAAATCATTCCATGGTCATATAAATGCATGTTATTTGAAAAAATAATTATGGATTCGACCAAAAAAATAATAACATTGCGTTCACAGCTTTATTATTTAAAGAACTGAAACTAAAAGCTTCGCAATAAAAACAAATAACTATGTTTTTCACGTGATTTGTTTAATTTGAATGAATTATGATACATACATGACAATTTTTATATTAAACTTGGTGGCAATGTATAAAAAAAACTACAATCGCAACAGCAAAAGACAATATTCAACTAAAGGTTTAAGACATAAATTCGATTTTCTCAGAAACCGTCAAACATACAAAGATGAAAAAAAAAACTGTTCTGAGTTTTATCAAGACGATAAAAATAAACCAAAAACGAAGTTAATCCATCCATAAGATCGCTAGCTATCGCTTGTTGAACTTTTCGTCTTAATTTTTTCGTTAAAAGTTAAATAAAAAACTACAGTAAACTACAATAATTTTTTGAATGTTATCATTTTATTCGTCTCGTCGAGTTCTATTGTTTAAAAAAAATCACTGTCGTACGTCAACTGGTTCGCCAGAAATTTCAAAAAGACGTTCGCACTTTCTATTTCTTAAACATATTATACCAAACGCTACCGCGTTTGCTATGATTCCTAGGCAGCATTTTGGCACTATAATCAGTATAATATGAAAAGATAAATAGAATAATAAATTGATTATTAGATTTCATATCTCAAAAAAATGTCTTTTTAAAGTTATTTTATTAAAAAATTAATATGTATGTGCATATGATTAAATAATTATTTATGTTCCGTAATGCAGTTTTTTACTGGTATTAAAATAAGAGTTAAATTTAAAAAAATGTCAATGTTTTTTGATTTTTTTTTTCAATTTATTTATTATTTGTTTTAAAAAATCATTTTTGGATCACAAATTTGTAAATTTTTTAAAGTGTTTATTTCACTGTTTACATTCGTAAAGTAATGCGGATTATAGAAGATTGCAGATTATGGGTGCATGGATTATTGATCTTTGACTGTAATAAGTAAATAATTTTTTTAATTATACAGTAGACTCCCTCAAATCCGCACAGCCTGGGACCAGAGGTTTTGCGGATTTTAGAATTTTGCGGATTTCTGGTCATTGCTTTGTTTAAATTTTTTAAAAGTAATTTGAATGTAATTAATAATGAAATCAAAAGTATAATGAATGCTTACAATGTACTAAAATATTAAAATAACTAATAAACTAAAATAATAAAAATTTAAATACTTTTTAAAATGATTAAAATACTAAAAGCAAATGTCAAGTTAATAATCAATAATATACAATTAAATATTCATTATAAAGATGAAATGTGTTTTTTCTAAAATATTCATTTAAACTTGCCTCTTAAAGGTACATTACTAATTCAAATCAGGATCATAAAATAATGAAGCCTTATTTCAGGCTTAGCCAGACTTAATAACTAAAAAAGCTTGATTAATACATAAATATATTTGGTAAGATTGTGATTACCAATGATATCAACAATATCCTTTTTTTTTTTTTTTTTTTTTTTTTTTCAGAAATAAATTATTCTTTCTTCATGAAAATACATGAATTCAATAACCTTAACAAATATTACAAACTAAAATATATATGGAATTGATATAGAACTAAAAAAGCCAAATTTTGCGCCTACATCTGAACTCAGTGTTTCAATTTTTACATCCGCAAAATATGTGCGGATTTTAGAGAGTTGCGGATTTAAGGGAGTCTACTGTATATTAATAGTTCTATTATTATAGCCATTGTTTCATATTTCTATTTTTGTTGTTGCTATCAATAGTACATGTAGGATACATTCAATAAGGTTGCAACACCACCTTTGAAAGTCAGAGAACTTGGAAATGAATTTGAGAATTTCCATATGTTTTCCGAAATCTGAAAAATATCGGACAGTTTAATAAAATTTCATGGTGGTCATCCAAGAAATAAGTGCTTTGTAACATGATAGGTGAGAAAAATTAGTCATTTTGCCAAATTATAAAAATCGCCAAACTCATAGTCAAATTATACGTATTGACATAATTTTTGATTTTAAATAACAAAAAAACTAACAATTAATAGAATATTAATAAAAACACAAACAAAAAGTCGAAATAAATATCACTCAATGACGTTTTAAACATCTTTATCATATTTAATGTCACTGAATTTGACATTCATTGTCATCCATCATTGACATTTAATTTTATGGTTTGGCGGTAGATTTTTGGTCGACAGGATAACCAAATAGTACCGAAAAATGTGTGCATTCACCAGGTCTTCTAAATATCATGATACATGGCATGATATTATATCTGTATTGTATACTAAGCTTATTTTAACTGAGCATAGCTTGGGCTCTTTTACTGGTTATTTTGTTGGACCATATAGTATTCACTCTGTTGGTAAAGTTTAAAGTGGTTTCCCCACTTTTTGCCAATGTTCCGAAAGGGAAAAAAAAAAAAAAAAGTTTCATATTTAAGTTTTCTTCCCCCCCCCCCCTAAAACGTAAGTTTATCTTATTTTAAAAATAACCTATTTATTTATTTTCACTTACGTTTATCTATTTTCATTTAAGCTATTAAATTCCAGCTACATCGCTCATGTTTACGTTTTTTTTAGCGCCAACTGGGGCGCATGCATGGTTGGTTGTCGCATGGAGTCACTTCAGGTAATCGTCAGTTACGCTGACGCAAAATGCAACATAATCTCCCTGCGCAGAGAGCAATTTTTTGTAAGTGACGGTGGACTTCACAAATTGTGAAGTTTATCTTCGTATTTCTTTTTCAGCCAATCAGAGATCTGTTCTTGAGTCCTTTGGATTTCAGTACTATATCTGGCGATACTTTTTAGACCAGCTGGAAAAATAAATACCGGCGGTTTTAAAATCATTTTGGTATCGGTGCTTAGCTCTGGAATGTGAAGCGAATTATTCTTTACTGAAATGGTTATTAGAATTTTATAAAGTTTTAGCATTATCTTTCATGAAAGTTACGCAGGCATTTTTCAAAGACACAATGTAAAGGAGACAGAACCAATTTCTGATGGAGAAAGATGAGTATAAAATCAAGTTTATTTCATTAATTTTACTGACAAATAGTCAGTTCATTTCAAGTTATTTTTCAAGTTACGTTGTTCCATTTTTGTCTATTTAATAAAAGTTAGTGTGTTACCCATGTTTCATAATTTTGAAATCTCACTTTACATTGAAGTTTTACAGATTAAAAATGAATTTAGTGAATGTGCATCATTAAGAAAAAAATGTACTTACTTGATTGAATGAAATGTCAAAATATTTTCAAGGTCGTATAACAATACATTATAAACACTTCATGCTGGTTTTTTTCTGTATTGCTAGGCTAGTATTGTCAAGTTTGACTTGTTAAATTTTAATGTCGACTTGAACATTGTCGTAACGACATAAGCTTAAAACCCCGACCAGACCCTCTTCTCAACTACTTTTAAAACTGTTTTTTCAGAAGTTTAAATTTCATTTAACGAAATATTTTTCTAACAAGGAAGGTCTCCATAAAGGGCATACTCAGAAAAATTTGAAAAAATTACAGAATGTTCTTCTCATATAGTTATATACGTTTATAAAAAAAAATTTCGGCGGAACTTCCTTATAATGTCCGTAAAAAAATAATAAAAATTTTGCTTATTTGGCGATTTATCTCCGGTTGGCGAAAAAACGTAATTTTGAAAAATACGCTTTTACACTTCGAATACTTAAAGAAAAAACTTTCTATGTTCAATTTATTTAAATAAGTTTAGTTTAAGTAATTTTAGTTTTGCATTGTCATATACGTTTATGTGTACTTATAACAAAATGAAATTAATATATTTTATCATTTAAAACACAATTTAAATTGATTAAAATTGTTCCAAATTGAAAGATACACTATTAAAAATCTGCTGCATTTTGTTGCAACTCACTCCATTGCTTGTATAGAAAACGATTACTTCGCCGTGAAATGGAGCTTTCTCATTGGTTGGAATAGAGATATTATATACAAGCGGTGGAGTGCATTGCAATAAAATGCAGCAGGCTTTTAATAGTGTATGACAGGTCAATTCACCGTGCTATGGAGCATTCTCATTGGTCAGAAGAGAGATATTCTATAAAAGTAGTGGAGTGACGTTGTAGTAAATGCCGCAAATTTTTAACAGTGAAGTCAATTAAAATCAATTTTCAGATTCGTTAAAACCGTCTGCTTTTGGCGAGGAAATGCACTGCTCGCCAAATCCCGCGTTGCTTCCAGCTTTTCACGCCAATTATTCCAAGCTGTTTTATTTTTTTACTTATCTAATAATGTAATTCCGCTGCTAATTTTCACTGATCCTTTATTACCTACATGAGTAGTTTAATTCGTATTTTTTTCAAAAAATTCTGAGTATGCCCCCAATGGAGACCTTCCTTGTAAGTTATCAGTAGGAGTTGAGGCACAACCACAGATTGGTAGCCGAGTAGCGTGGTTAAGATCTACAGCTGCCTAGTATACAGAAAACATTTTGGTTTAAGTTTAAATGTATTTATGAAAGTGAAGTTGAAAGTTAATATTTTTGTATTGTTGTTGTTTTATTACTAGTTTGAAGTATTTATTTAATGAAAATTTAAAGTTTAAAATTTTTATATAGTAAGAAGAGATAGTGAAAAGAAATGGCTTCTTTTAATGATAATGCAATTTTAACTCGAGATAATTATCAAGCCTGGTTTTTAGAAATACAAAAAGTTTTAGATACGGAGGGACTTACTCTTTGGTTAAATAAATCTGCATGTTGTGTTTTTAATTATTTCTCTCTGTCATTTATCCAAGTTTAGTTGCAAGTTTACTGTTTATTGATTTGATTGATTGATTTATGTATTTGTTCCCCAGGTGGATGATAATTTTTTACCTGACGGGGTACAGAACTCTCAAACGCCCCCTACGGGACAAACACAGAGGTCGAGTACAGATCCCACCAGATACAACACACCCAACATACAGGTGAGTGTTGCTCAGAAAAGGCTGCAGGGTCCTTAGAAACTACTTAGAAATGAAAACGTTCCCAAGTGGTACTTAGAACTACTTAGATAAACAAAATACTCCTTAGAAACTCCTTAAATTGTATTATGGTTTTACACGTAAACAATATTGTTCCTACGAAAAAAAAAAAAAAAAAAAATTGCGATTATAAAACGCACGGTAAACCCTTTTTGCACATCATTCATCAGAAGCACAGCAGTGATTGGTTAGGATCATACTAATAGCCACCAAAGTGGAAAGAATAATCCAGACACACCTTTAAGCTTCCAATTTCAAAAGTGATTACATTCCTTCATAGCTAGATATACAACTTTGATTTCTTCTTCATAATACGATTCATCATGATCAGTTTTGCTGATAACGGTGGATTCAGGGATGATTCTCATCTGAAATTTCCACAAATTTGAAATTGGGTTATCAGTTCCGCATTAGTTGCCAATTTGTACGGTTTTGCATGCAGAAAAAACAGTTGCGGAGAAATGCAAATTTCGTGAAAGGATCGCCGAAAAAGCACACATTTCGTCAATATTTCGTGGAAAAATGACGATTTCATCAATGTTTTGTTTCTATGTGTTACTCATAAAGAGCTGTGATAAGGATGTCTGCAAAGACACTCGCAAGCTATTCCTAGGGGAAGGCATTTTTCTAACAACTGTTTCACATTTTGACATTTTTAAACATTTTTGTTTTCCATTGGATAGCTGAGGTCCATCTCAAGATCGCTACTTGATTACTTTTTTTCAGTTTTGGCTGCAAGTATTTTTCGATAAAGTTAGTTTCACTTTCAAAACTTAAAAACTTAAATAAACTTAAATACTACTTCTAATAATATTTAGTGTAGTAGATGAATTTAAAATCTATTTTGGTGTTCTTTAAAATAGTTTTTAAAGTGAATCTCTATTTAACGAATTTTCTATGTAACAAACTTTTTTCGGGATTTAGTGACTTCATTAAATAGAGGTCCGACTGTAATTTAAATATTAAAAACTAAAAACTTATTTATTTTTTGCATTAGATTTGCATACATGTTTAAATTATGTTATTAAAATGCAATTCATTTTTTTAATCTCCCTTTAATTTTTTACACAACCATTTACAATATTAATGACTATCAACAGAGTTAAAGAATTTTCCTTATGTAAAAAAAAAAAAAAAAAAAGGACTTTTGACCAAAAAAAAGGGGGTTCTACTTGGTTATCCTGTCAACCAATTTCACCAAATTATACATGTTGACTTAATTTTTATTTTAAATAACAAAAAACGAATATATATATTAGAAAATTTATAAAAAGTCAAAAATCACTTAATGTTTTAAACACATGTAATCATATTTAATATTGAATTTAATAATCATGATCATCCATTATTGGCACAAGGTAGAACCTGTCGAATTTCGACGAAAGAAAGTGTTTAAAAAGGAACTGTTTCATTGATTTATAATAAACCTACAAAATTAGTTATAGTAAAATATGCATATTATATTGGTAAGTCACACTCTTAAACAAACGATATTTAATGTCAAATTTACAAAATACTATTTCTATAAAACTCAGTTGTAGAAATTGTTAAAATTAAATTTTAATCATACATGTAAGCAGTAAAAAATAATAAAGATCTATCTGTCTTATGATAAAGTTATCAATTTAGGTTCTTATGCTAGTATTTTCAAAATGAAACAAAGCCAAAATTTATTGAACTTTAACTCATAGAATTTTTTTTCCCGTGAAATCTAAATCCAACATCATTTTCATCATATCAAAATTTACAAATACACATTTCGTATCTGTATTCAACTTTTCAGAAAAAATTTGGATTTTAATTTGATAATTTTAATCAAAACTTGAAGTCTCAATGGTTTTAGCTGAAACAAATATTAAACTGTTAATATTATTTGGCGTATAAATCAAATTTTGTAAATGAAATCAAAATTCACAGAGTTTTATAACAGAAGATATTTAAATTTCCATTTTTTTTCCCTTTTAATGAGAAAATGGCAACATAGATAAACAATAATCAATTTCTTCCCTTTTTCCTTTGCTTTTAATAGAAATGGAGTTCTGTTGCCACGATTAGAAAAGCAGTAATAAAAACTACAAAAAAATTAATATTTTAAAAACAAATTAAGATACAGCTTTCAAACAAATTTCATTTGAAAGTACATTTTTTTCCCTACACGATGGTGTAAAAATTGATGATGTACGATATTTAGAAGTATGATTATTTGTAGTAGCAAAAATTTAAAAAAACGAAATTCCATGGGAAAGTGTTGCCATTCGCAAAATGACGTATGCGTTACGCACAGATACGTTTGGCCTTTATAATATAGATTTAATCTTACAATGTTGAATTTAACCACTTTTCTCTGGTAGGGACTTTCATAGCTCCAGTGGAGAAATATCCCTTTTTTGACTATTAAAAACCCAAAATTTCCTGGGATTGACATTTTACTGCTCCAGGGAGGATGTCCCCAAAAATATCATATGAATTTCTGAAAAAAAAAAAAAAAAAATCAGTTAGAAAATAAATCAGTTAAAAAATAAATCAAATTTATTTCATTAAATATTTTTTCCATTCTTTGATGTTATACATGATAATTTTTTGACCAGTTCTACATATATTTAAGGAAGATCTTTGGAAGCTGTTTACAAGTAAGTAAGTATACAAGCAGGGTTCTTACAGACTCCTTAGAAACTACTTAGAAATGAAAACATTCCCAAGTAGTACTTAGATAAGCAAAATACTCCTTAAGTTGTATTGCAGTTTTGCACACTAGCGATATTGCTCCCGGGGAAGGAAAACTAGTCGTTGGGGGCCAGTAATACTTACCCATCATGGATATGTATATGAAAATAAAACATGTGAAAACTATTTATACAATGCATTGCAATTCATAAACAAAATTTAAATATTGTTAATATACATAGTAATGCTATATTAAAGAACTGCTGATGTACCCATTTCGACAAATTATATGAAACGCCAAACTACTCAAGCAGTACCGAAGTGCATAAAAGAAACATCCTTATAACTCCAAAAATAATAACTCTATTAACTAACTATTGACTGCGTCGGATGAAGCGTCTCATTTTCAATTAAAATATACTTCTGAATTGAAATTTGAATGAAATACAGGGTCATGAAAAATCGAAGAATGTGGAAAACAAGATTACAAATATCTCGGCAACTCATAATCCGATCGATTTCGTTCTATATGCAAAATGTGTGTTATTTTATTGCCTTTTACACCCATTCCTTAAAACAAAAAATTTTGAAAATATTTATATACCTTTCATCAGAACGAATTTTTCGAGAGTCCGAAAAAAATAGTTCCGGATAATCGAGGTTGCTGATATTAAATAGGGTTCGTCCTATTCTTACATACTAACTACATACAAAATTTCAAGTCTCTATCTCAATTTGTTCGGGAGATAGAGTGTTTACAGACAGACAGACGGACGGCAAATTTTTTTTTTCTAAAAATATGTTTTTCGGAATCTCCACTATCTAAAACGTGTAAATCCGTCAAAAAAATTTTTTCGATTTTCAAAACGATTGCAAGACTTACCCTATACTACGTATGGATAAGTAATAAAAAAAAATCGGATTGTAAAACTCATGGTAAACCCTCTATGCATGTCATTCATCAGAATTGACTGATCTCTGTGTATATGGCCATTAGTCACTGCACAGGAAAGTTGATTGTGTATTTTTAGCACTTTCCAACAAAGTTGAAAAGCGCTTATGCATTCGGTTTGTCTGGCCGTCTGGCCGCGCTCTAACTCTTGTAAATATACTCGGATTGCTATAAAATTCTTATACGTTATTGAGGTTTACCCTAGCACGAACCCTATTGAAAATGAAGTATCTACCATGATTAGTTTATCTACACGGCGAATCAAAAGTTTCCCATTACATTACGGTTCATGGGGAAAAATTGTTAATATACTCGGATTGCTATGAAATTTTTATGTGTTATTGACGTTTACACTGCACAAGTCCTATCGAAAATGAAGTATCTACCATGATTAGTTTATCTACATAGAGAATCAAAAGTTTCCCATTACATTACGGCCTATGGGGAAAAATAGTTAATATACTCGGATTGCCATGATATTTTAGGACGTTATTGAGGTTTACCCTAGCACAATTCCTGTCGAAAATGAAGTTTCTACCATGATTAGTTTATCTACAGGGCGAATCAAAAGTTTCCCATTACATTACGGTCTATGGGGAAAAATCGTTTCAAAGGAATTTTAAAGATGTTATACCCTGTCAATGCCCCACCAGTGGCCGAGAGGGTCTGACCTCTCAACTGGTAGACGGCAGGTGCTGGGATCGAACCCAATCGCGGCCGTCGGCCTAACCGTTCGGAGTTTTCGTGGTTTTCTTCGAACCTTGCATGAATACGGGTTAGGTTCCCTTAGAAAGACCCCCACGAAGGGCATCCCTCCCCATAGGGCCTATATCCCATAGCGCAAATAATCGGCCGACACAAAATACAACAACAACAACAACAACCTGTCAAACATATTAAAATTTATATGTTTTTACGAGGTGATTAAAATATGTATTCTATAAATTATAAGGTGAAAATGTAGCTATTATTCTTTTACAAGGCCACACAAAAGAATTCCATTAGATAATGGTAAAAGGGGGAATTGTGTGTGACATATTTTAAATATATTAAGCTGTTTCATGTATAATAAAATCAATGTATGTCACTGAAGCTTAATATAAATTATATGCTTCTGTCTTGCATAATATGAAGTACATAGCATTTACAGGGCCATACAAAAGATTTCAAATAGTATATTCTTTCCGAAGTACCGTATATGTGTCCAATGATGGCTGATGGGGGGATGAAAGGCATTTTAATTATGATATTCGCATTTATATTTCACTAAATATATGCACATTATATGGTGTGTATAATTGTTATAGTTTATATACAGGGCTACCCAAAAGAGCTCACCAATGTTACTAAATATGAACGCAAATTATTTAAACGTGGCTCTTAAATAAGCTATGCATTTTTACGCTGAGGTGCATTCGATTTACTGAGAAATGTTTGCAGAATATAGATAAACGGATATACAGGGCCACGCAAAGAATTCGGTACATGGACGCCTATGAATGATGATTTATGAGAATGTGATTTCAGTTGTTTTAAAAGTGTTTTAGTTTACAATAAATTTTAGCCTAATGCTGATGCGTAATAAAGGTACAATGTAAACTACAGGGCTGAACAAAAGTATTCAAGTATTTTTCCATCTAATAGTATGAATTGCTGAAAAAGAAATTTCAAGCTACTGGGTATTTTCTTGCTAAGCTAAATTTTCCCATTATATGAACTGACATATGAAATACAGGGCTGTTCTAATGTACTGGAATACATATTTAGGTATATTTGACTATGCACTATTATTTCCCTAAATAACAAAGTTTTGTTAAAGATTTCATTAAGTGTTGGAAAGTGCTTCATAATCTATGCTTAATGCATGATTTTTCTTACTTGTTTTATTTGAACTTACAAAATCACAAGGTTATTAATTCTGTGTAGTTTCAGCACCAATAATTAGTTTCTAATAGAGAAAAATTTGTTTGAAATGTTCTTCTCTCCAAATGGGACATTAAAAATTTGAGTGTGCAAGTGCGTGCCACATAAAGAACAACAAAAGTGGCAAGTCCTTAAAATTTTTGGGACTCTTTGGATTTTTTCTTCCCAACTCTGTATGAACCCTGATACAAGTAACATTACAAGTAAAAATTTACTCTAAAGTGCTTTAAAACTAATTTTTCTTATTTTCATAATATTGAAATTGTGTTATATTTACAGTATGCAATCTAAATTATTTTTAATTATAAAATTTTGATACTAATTTGTATGACCAATTATTTATATAATAACTTTAATTTTTTGTTTTTTAAGGAACTGGGGGGGGGGGGGGTTACTGTGTGAGGACGTAAAAGTTCAGCCTTTTTTTGAGCTTTGAAAACTAAAAACTTATTAGATTTGCATTTACTTTGCACCATTTTTTTTTTTTTTTTTGTAATAAATTTATTTTATTTTATATTTGTTTAAATTATGTTTTTTAAATGCAGTTCATTTTTTTTTAATCTCCCTGTAATTTTTTACACAACCATTTACAATATTAATGATTATCAACAGAGTTAAAGAATTTTCCTTGTGTAAAAAAAAAGACTTTTGACAAACAAAAAAAAAGGGTACTACTTGGTTATCCTGTCAACCAATTTCACCAGATTATACACCTAATTTTTATTTTAAATAATGAAAAACAAAACATTTTTAAAAAGTCAAAAATCACTTTGATGTTTTAAAAACACATATGTAATCATATTTAGTATTGAATTTGATATTCACGATCATCCGTTATCGGCATTTAATCTTATACAGTGTTGAATTCAGCCACTTTTCTCTGGGGGGGGGGGGGATTTCACTGCTTCAGGGACGAATGACCCCCTGTGTCATCCCCTGAATTCAACACTGATCTTATAGTTTGATGATAGTTTTTTGGTTGACAAGTTAACCAAGTAGTACCAAAAAAAAGTTAAGAGGGTACTTATTGTTTAAAAAAAATACTAAAAGTTAACCTAAAGTTGACAAAATAGTTTGATTTAAAAAATAAAATAAAAAGTTGTTTATGTCTTACAAATTGCATTTTTCACATCATTCAACTTGCTTTGATAACAGGGTCCAAAAGGCCTAGAACATATCAATGCAGAATAGATCTTTATTTTGCTTTCTTGGGATTATAATTTCTTGTACATTGTAATTCAATTTATTGCAGGGTTGGCATGATTTAAATCAACTGATTTTTTTTTTTTTTTAAACACTTGATTTAAATTGATTTTTTTTTTTGCAATATCACATGAATGCACATATCAAAGGAAAATTTTGGGTAAAATTTAGAAAATGTATTAGATAAAGATAGAATTACAAACTTTAAACTTTAAAATTACGAACTCTTTTTTGCTGAAGTATAATTCTGTTTTAAATCAAAATGAAATTTTCCTTAGTGTAGAGGAAAATAATGAAGGTTTGGCATTCATTAAAGAAAATTGTCCAAATCTTCTCACCACTGTAGAACATTTTCAAGCAAAAAATGTTCTATTCCAAAAATTACCATTGCTTGAGAAAAAAGTTCCTGATGTTATGATTGATGGAAGTCCTTTTATGTAATGGGAGGTAAAGAGAGAGTCAGCGATATAGAAATTGAATTTATTTATCAATTAACAACAGCCGTGACTTCATCTGCTGGAGTAGAAAGACAATTTTCTTCTTTTGGACTAGTTCATTCAAAACTTCGTAATAAATTAGAAATAGACAAAGCTTCTAAATTAGTGTTTTTGTTCAAACAATAAAATCCCTGATTTATCCCTATTTGCTTAAAGAATAGTGAATTAATTGCGATTTTTATCCCTTAATAAATAGCTTGCATTAAATGAATCAAATGCGCACATACTTTATGGATGTAAACATAGAAAAATTCAGTTCAGATATAGGTACAAAATTTGACTTTTTTAGCTTTATATCAATTCCGTATGTTTTTTAATTTGTAATTTTTGTTAATGTTATTGAATTCGTGTTTTTTCATGAAGAAAGAATAATTTATTTCTGAAAAAAAATCAAGATATTGCTGATATCATTGGTAATCACAATTTACATTTTTAGCTCACAGGCTATCATAGCCTGAGAGCTTATGTGCCCGTCCGTTCTGTATGTATGTTCGTGCGTAACGCGATAACTCATGATAAAAATATCGGATCCACTTGAAATTTTGTATATAGGCATATCCTGATAAGGCGCTTCCCTGATTAGTTTTTGGAGTTCATTCGATATGTATAAGAGGGGGAACGGGGGGCTCATGCCCCTTCCCTTAATTGATAGAAACGGGATATTCATGCAGAATTGACAGTTTTCGTTCAAAATTTAGATATAGGATCATTCTGATGAGGCGATTCCGTGACTGTTATTAGGTGTTCATTGAATAAGTATAAACAGGGGGAACGGGGGGCTCATGCCCCTCCCCTTAATTGATATAAACGGGATTTTCATGCAGAATTAACAGTTTTTGTTCAAAATTTAGATATAGGATCATTCTGATGAGGCGAGTCCGTGGCTGTTATTAGGTGTTCATTGAATAAATATAAACAGGGGGAACGGGGGCTCTAATGCCCCTCCCCTTAACTTGCATAAATGGATTTTTCAAGCAGAATTGTCAAATTTCGATCAAATCTCTGAATAGTTTTGAAAGTTTAATGGTTAAGTATAAAAGAGGGGAATAACTCCTCTTAAATTATATTAATGCTAAATGGGTTTTTATTAAGAATTATCCGATTTGCTCTGAATTTTGGATATAGATTTTTATATGATAAAGCATCTCCTTGATAATTTAGGAGGTTCAATGATTAAGTATAAAAAAGTAGAAAGGGGAGAGCTGTCTCTCCTCCATAATTTTTTTTCGAACGGAATTAACGAAAATACAAGGCTGTAATGTACAATTAGTATGCGTAGCCTGTGAGCTCAATGCCATCAGTTTAACTGGGCAATATTCTTTTTATTGATTATTAACTTGATCTTTGCTTTTAGTATTTTAATCATTTTAAAAATTATCTAAATTTTTATTATTTTAGTTTACTACTTATTTTAATAGTTTAGTATATTGAAAGCATTCGTTATACTTTTGAATTCATTATTAATTACATTCAAATTGCTGTTTAAAAAATATAAACAAAGCAATGACCAGAAATCTGCAAAATTCTAAAATCCGCACAACCTCCGGTCCCAAGCTGTGGGATTTGGGAGAATCTACTGTATTTAATTTGTTTTTTTTTTTAATTTTATCATTTTCTATTCATTTATAACATATTTAAATTTATTTCATACTTTAGTGTGTGTAATTCAATTGCAAAATAGAATGGCTTTAGATTAAAGCCTGGATGTTTAATTTTTAGTACCAATTAATAACTAGTATATAAGTATTTTTTTAACTATATAATTATTTCTTATGTTATTTTTATAAATTATAAATATTTATTCTTTTTTAGTTATTTATAATTAAAAAACTGATCCATGTATTGTAAAAACATAAAACACAATAATTAAAATAGGATTCTAAAAAAATCAAATAAATCTGATTTAAATCAAAAAAATCTGATTTAAATCAAATAAATCCGATTTTTATTTATTTATTTTTTTTTTTAACCATGATTTTTTCCCAACCTTGATTCATTGTATAATTACATTCAACAATTTAGGAACATTGTTTAAAAGAAATATTAAAATAAATTTGATTGCATTCCACCTGACCCATATTTGATTATTTAAACTATCCTGTATTTTTTTTTTTTTTAAATCAGATTTAATTCTACTAAACTAAATGATCTTTTTTTCCTTTTTTTGCAGCGAATGTTACCGGCATTAGCGAGGGTGAAGCAAGCTAGAGTACCCAATGCATACGACAAAACAGCTCTAAAATTCGAAGTGAGTTTTTATGAATTCCAAATTGTGTTTGCATTGGTTTGTGTAAAAAAAAAAAAAAATATTTTTGTTTGAAATTTCTCGTTAATTCGAACATGTTGGGACCACAAAAAATGTTTGAATTATCCAGACTTCGAATTATGGAAAGTAGGAGAGGAAGTGGTACAGTTATAAAGGAATTAATGTTCTAGTAATTTAAAAAATTTATTTGGACTGTTATCATTAGAACATAACGTCAGGACTTGAGCAGAACAGCACAGGCAGTGCATTTCCTGAAATTAAAGTTTATTTTTGCAGAGTCCTGGATCAAGATGGATCACCTTTAATTTATTAATTTCTTCTGAACAGGGTTGGCACGGTTTAAACCAATTGGTTTTAACCATGGTTTAAACCACGGTTTAAACCAATTGGTTTTTTTATCAAAAAAACCAATTGGTTTTTTTCAAAAAAATTTAATGATATTTTCTCGTTTTTCTTTGCAATTTAAGACTTACAAATTATTGGATATAAATATTTTCTACGTTTAACACTTTATTTCAGCAAAAAGTATTAAATATAGTGATTCTAGGTTATTTTTTATGTATAGGATGAAAATCAGTATGCATTGGTGAACATATTCCATTGCTCTACAGAAAAATCCTAGAATATGTGAACTGATCAAAGATAAAATGGATTAAAAATGTTCCATATTTAGTATAAAATATTTTCATTAAAAAATGCAGATTATTTAAAGCAATCTATCATAACATGCACAATGCTTTTGAGTATGGAGCTACATAACTGGATAATCTTTAAGATTTTGGTGAAAGTATAAAAGAAATTTTTTTTTCTATCGGGCAGATTATCTTTAAGAATTAAAATCAAAATATGAAGTTGAATGAGTATTCAAAAATTGGGGGCTAGTTATAGTATTTTAATAATAACAAATTATTTTTTCCCCTCAGTTATCTGCTAAATCCAATGACCATAAATGTTGATTTCAAATTGTCTCTCAAAACACAAAACCCCCAAGAACAATCTCAAATTTATTTATTTATTTATTTTTTTTAATTGTAGAAAAGAATTATATTCATCAAACTACATCAAATGTTTATTATAAGTAATAAAAAGATTATATATAAACATTTTCAAAACATTATAATTATTTAATTTAAATTATTTTTAAATGATTTTATACTACTTATAATTCAACAATGTCTATTTTTATCAAAAAATATGCATGTATATGTAATAAAAAAAGATGTTTTAAAAAAACCCGGTTTAAACCAAAAAAACCTGGTTTAAACCAAAAAAACCGTTTTTTTTTTTGTTTTTTTCAAAAAAACCTGGTTTTTTTCCAACCCTGCTTCTGAAGAATTTTTGTAAAAAGGTGTTGGCTAAAAGTGTCACATGATTGGCCATCATCAGAAACAGCATGGAGATCATTATACAGTGAAACCCCGATCTATTGTTCCCACATCCATTGTTTTCCCGCATTGGTAGTTTTTTTTTTCTACGGTACCTGCACAAATAATACTTTAATAATGTTAACGAATCCCACATGCATCGTTCTTCAAAAAGTCGTTTTCCCGCATTTATCGTTGTAAAAAAAATTTTCTCACTGAAATGAAATTGAAAGTCATCTGAATCCATATGATATACAAAGTTAATACTTTTTTTTTTATCACTGTTTGTGCTTATAATGGTGACAATAATGCGAATGAAAAGTGGTTGTATATAGCTGAGGATGCGTTTGTGTCCATTGATTAAATGTTGCGACATGTGTCCTAAACATAACGTGTGATAATGCAAAAAATGAAAATAATGGCAAAGAAGCAGAGAATAACGTTCATGCTCATGAAGGTGTATGCAAATCTGTCTAATGCAATTATGGTATTTGGAAATGTATGAATTTTTATATAAGTATATGAAATTATAGAAAATGACCAGAAAAATGTATATTTGAAAATTTATTTTTTGAATTAAATCAATAAACGAAAAACCAAACATAATTAACTTCTATTTATCACTTTTATACTTTAATAAGCAACAAATTAGTAATTTATTAGGATACTGCATATATTGCATGCATTAGTATTAACAAACATTGTGTTTTTAAGTTAATCTGCATTTATCATTTTCCCGCATTCGTTTTTGATGACCCCCCCCCTCCTTTCATAAACTTAAACTTAAGTGTAAATTAGCAGAGTTGTGAAATGGAAGTCTTAGAGATAACAAAAGTTCTTGGAGACATATTTTTATTAACAGTACTTTAACATAACAATCTCCACACAACACAAAAAAGCATTTAAACTAACATTGATGCTAAAATAATTAAACATGATGAAAACTAACTAATCTCAACTGTGCTGACAGCATCTATACGCACGGTAATCATACCAGCATTACTAAATGAATGCGTAAGAAACCAGCTCTTAGAAAAACAAATCCCAACCTTCGATCCTCGGCCAACGTCTTAAAAAGCAAAGAAAATCTTATATTACATTTGCATAATTTCAGTTAGTGGGGAAAAACGGGACTGCGAAGAATCTCTGAAAAACAATTTTTATGATTGGCCGAACATCGATCACATAATGACGTCAAACAGTTTAGAATACCTTTATATATTCAATTGAAATTCTTGCAATGACGTCAGATTGTTCTTTTACATTTCTTTGATTTCTTGAGCTGGAAAGTACAAACTGTTTAAATGCAAGTGAAACTGGAAAAACTACGAGATTGATAAAAAGTTGCGAACGTAAAGCATCTGAAACTATTGCATTTAACTTTTAAAGCCAACAGTTTTTTTTCCCTTGAAAAACAATAGATTGAGGTTCTACTGTACTTGGTATAATGATTGAATAATAAAGGCGAATTTGTTAGTAGCAAGTTTTTATTCTTTGACCTCTTCTCATCACTAAAGAGACAAGGTGTCTTTTTTTATTTTACTCACTTAGAGTATTTAAGGGGTCTAGTACCTTTTAAGGCTTCAAAAATACGATTTTTCAATTTTCATTAATTATCATAAAATAATTCGTTAGAAGTATTTTAAAATAAGCCGTGTGCAAAAATTCCCATTTGAACTGAAGTTATAGCAAAAATAAAATGCTGATTTTGTTTGGCAATTAACTAAAGTTACAACTTTGAAACTGGTTTTTGAAAAACTGCGTTTTTAGACATTGCGCGCATGATAGCTTGAGAACACATGTATGAATTGTTATGATTTTTTTTTTTTAGTTAATAAGCACATACCTATGCTTAAAATGAACTACTTTTATGTATTTATAGCAATAAAATTTTTAGTTATAAATAATTTTATTTATTAAAAAATGTAAAATTTAGATTTTTTTCATTTAGAAATTTGTTTTAAAAAGTTAATGAAACAATTTTTATTTAAGAGTAGTTCATTTTAAAAATACATTATTCTTCTTTACAGAAAAAAAATATCTATGCAAAAATATTGATTTATAGGGTCGTTAGGATGCGCGCAAGGCACGACGGAGTAAAAAATAGAGGTTTTTAAATTTCAGTAATGTATATATTATATGAAAGACTATTAAATGTTTAATGACAGTTTATTAAAAAGCATAATCTTTTCTATTGAATTTTCATGTTAATATGTATAAAAGTTTTAAAGATACACTGAATCGAACTTTGGATGTTTTTGTTGATTTTCATCCCGTTTAAAAGGTACAAGACCCCTTAAGTATACGATTTTAAATGATCTCTTTACATGTACAAGTTTTTATCTACCTGTGTTAATTCTTAAATTTTAAGTTGAGAACCTGCATTATTAACATTACGATACATAACTTAATGTTAAATTTAAAAATATAAATGCATAAACTAATCAAGGGATTAGGAACAATCACAAATATGGATGGGGTTGAGGTGTCATGGATAGACAGACGGGACATTAACAAAGCCAATATAAAATGCATGGGATGGGACTATATGTATGCTTGTTCAGAACAATTCTGATAAAAAAGTGAAAGTTATTTCAAGGATCCAAGGAATCTGTTTAGTTCGAATTAAACGAAGCCAGTAGAAAATGAAAAATTTTAATGTTATTCAGCTGTTAAAAATTTCGGGACTTCATGTTTAGTTCGAATTAAGTGAAGATCTGATTTTGAATTAACGACAGTCAACTGTGTACAGGATTTCAAATATCAAGCATTTAAGAAAAATATTTTTTTCTGTTTTTACATTGTGAAATGATAAAACTGTGTATTTTCTTAATTCAAAATTCTCAAATTTGTCTTTTAAATAAATGTACTTAAAAATACTTTAGTATATGGAATATATCTTATTCTAAATAAAGAAATAATTTCCATTTTTATCACAATCTTTGAAGAAATTTGCACTTTTTTCATGATCCTTTGACTGTGTTTTCTTTGCAAATCTCACATACTCGTGTTTTTTTTTTTTTCCTGCATTCCTGCATAAGTTTTTTTTTTTTTTACATTATTTGCTTCAGCAATCTTTTGATATTTTTTTTTTTTTTTTTTTTTTTTTTTTTAAGATTTGACATAATTTATGTTTTTTACTGCACAATCTTTTAATGAAATGTTCAGTTTTTGTCAATCCTTCGATGAAATTCACAAATTTTCACGATTATTTGAAGAAATTAGCATTTCTTTTCATGAATCTTTGGCAAAATTCATGTTTTTTCAGTAATCATTAAATAAAATTTCCTTTTTTTTTAATCAGTGGTTCTTTGACATATTTTCTGTTTTTTAGCAATCTTTAGATATATTTTCCGTTTTTTTTTAGCAATTTTTAAAAGGAAAGGGGTTAGTGTTTTTCAGGATTTTTTCAAAATTTCAATTTTTTTATAAAGTTAGGACAGGGCATTTGATCTGGAAACACGGATTGAAAATATTTTACAGTAAATAAAAAAAACTTTGGAGGTTGACGGCTACGTTTTCTTCCTCTTTTAAAATATTTATCTGTCTCCAAAGAATGTCATTGTTTTTTCCCCTTTTCCAGGTGGGTGATATCATCAAAGTGACGAAAATGAACATCAACGGTCAGTGGGAAGGAGAACTGCACGGGAAAGTGGGCCATTTTCCCTTCACGCACGTTGAATTCTTGGATTCTGATAATCCCGACGAAGAAGAACCCTGAACATGTGCATGTGTTAGAACATGTTGCCAAAGAAGAACCAATGTGAGAGAGACTCATGTGAAAAAAAAAAAAAAAGTGTCACGTGTGTGTGTGGAACTTTTATTTCAATTGCCCCCACTGTACATAAACGGAGTGGTGTATTTGTTTCCACCCCCCTTCCCCCCCATTCAGTTTTAGCTCAAGGAAGAAAAAAAAAAGTACATTTGTGCCCCGCTCTGCCCAGTAGCAGGTCCAGTGGAGACTGCAGATTAGTTTAGACTTTTCTGATTTAATGACCCCTTAAGTGTTGGAAAAGTAACATGCATGTGGAGCAATGTTTTAATTCATTTTTATATGCTTAAGATGCAACAGTAGTCACTGAAAAAGACCCCAATGATAATGTTAAATCTACGGGGGAGTTATTTTCAGATTTTAATATTTTTGCATGTTTTTTGTTGAAGCTCAGGATGACCTACAACTGGGCTAGTTTCTATTTTTTCAATTTTGGTTTCAGGTTTTTATTTTTAAGGAAAAATACTGTTTTGGAGCTGGTATGAACCAGTTCTTAAATTGAAACTATTCTAATGTAAAAAAATATCTAACCAAAATGGAAAAGAAAAAACTAGCCCACTTGAAGATGGCCCTCAGCTATCCTAAGCAAAAATATTAAAATTTGAGTGAGATATTTGTAAAGAACAACCGCGTAAACTTTACATTATTATCTGGGTATTTTCCAGTGACTAGTGTGGCATCTTAATATTTGTTATTACGCCCTGTATTGAATTTTAAAAAGGAGATTTCTTATTGACTCATCAGAATATTTTAAAATGCAACAATTAAAAACTTAAGGCAAATGTTTAATATGTTTTCAGTAATATTATTGTTACTGTAGACTCTCTGAAATCTACCACTGCTCAAAATGAGAGGTAGTGCAGATTTTAGAATTTTGCTGATAATTGTTTTTACATTTTTAAAACAGTTTATTTGAATGGAGTTGAGCATCGGAAATTATAGTGAATGCTTACAATAAAGTAAAATAACCGAGAAAATTTATTAGTTTATAAGTTTTTAGTTGCTGTAAAATATTTATGTAATAATAAAAATTTAGAAAGATATTTTATTTACTAATTAGTCAACTACCAACTATAAGTTTCTCAAATTATACCTGGATTTTATGCATTCATGGATCTTCCAATTGCAGATTTAAGAGGGTCTTCTGTATTTTAAGTATTCAGTTCTTCCTTTTCTTAACTTTATGTATTGAAATTTTTAATGTATATGTTTATAATTTGTACAGGCTATATTTGTAAATTTAAATTTTGCTTATGTAGATGACTGTTACTTTTTTTTTTTTGGCTATTTGAATATTTTCATTTGTTTTTACTGAATCTATTAGTAAATAAATTTGAATAAACAGTAAAACTATTGTTTTTAAGCATAGTTATTAAGACAAAAATGCCGGATAATTTCTGTGTTGAGTTGTCATTCTGCTGCTACTGGGCTGCTGCCCCTCCCTCCCCCATCTCCCAGCATGTGGGACAATCTGCAGTTTCTGCTGAGTTGTATGAACTAGTCACAAATAAATTTTAAATTAAAAAAAATTAAGAAAAAGAAAGAGAGAGAGAAAGCGTCAGGGGGGCAGGGGCTATTATTTTGAGTTATGTCAAGGTCAGTCGGTTGGATGTGATATCGTTTAGATGTGTTTTTCTGTATTGTTTAGATCCACTCTTTTAAAATGCAGGGTTCATACTCAACATTAAAATCTAACGTTATGCCATTGGATAAGAAGCTATTTTAAAAGTCAAAAAAGTAATGTTTGTTAATGATATATCAGTTCACTTTTTTTTCACTTGTTGTTGGGTGCCACCCTAATACTTACCCATTATCGATACAAGGTGGAACTCGTCAAATTTCGATGAAAGTAAATGTTATTATTTAAAGCTAAAATTAAGGAAAAAACTATTTCTTTAAAATTCAGTTGTCCAAATTATTAAAATTAAACTTTAATCGCATACGTAAGATAATAATAAAGAAAAATATAATACAGATCAGTTATTAAGATGGAGTTATCAATTGAAATTCTTATGTTTGGCATAAATGCATATGAAAAAAAAAAATTTCAAATTGACATGATCTTAGAATTTCACCTGAAATCTAAACCCATCATAATTTTCATCTTCTCCAAATTTTCATGCGCGCATTTTAATTTTTATCAATTTTAAGAGAAAATGGCGTATTTCTGTTGCCACAATTACAAAATTCGTACTGAAAACTATAAAGAAATTAATATTTCAGGAATAAATTGAGATACAGCTTTCAAATAAATTGCATTTAAAAGTACATATTTTTCTCTATACGATAGTGTAAAAATTGAAAATGTGCGATGTTTAGTAGTATAAAATATACAGTACCGAAAATCGCAAAAGCCAAATTGCATGTGAAAGTGTTGCCATTCACAAAATGATGTATGCGTTATGCACAGACATGTTTGGCCTTTATAATATAGATATGCATCTATAAAAATAAGAAAATAAAGTATATGTAAACTATTTATAAAATACATCATTGCAATTTGAAAATGAAGTTTAAATGTATTTTATTGTACATTCATTCTTTAAAAGAAATAATTCAGAAATTTTTTATATTTGTTTGGGAGAGGGGGGGGGGGGGCACAAATCGAGGAATAATAACATATGATTGCAAAATTAACAAAACGTTATATATGCACTACTCCTAAGCACTCTTTGTTGGGATGTTAGCCATGTCTGAAAGCAGATAAACTGGATTTTAAAACTATTGCACATTAAATATTTTTGGATTGCTTTTATAGAGTATGTTTGCGAGTATGAACCCTGCTTTTTTAGAAATGAGCTTTTTTGTTGATTTTATTTTATTCTGTACGAGAAGATTGTAATCAAATTTCATTTTTTATGTTCCTTTTTTTGTTTTATTTTCCACCCACAAAAAAAAAAAAAACTGTGTACAAAAACTTGAATTGCTTATTATTATAAAAGGGTTTTAGGGTAAAAGACGTATCGGAAATTGTTTCCTTTTTTAAGATATGAATAAAGTCATGTTTATGTTTCCAAAATTTACATTATTTGTGCAATTTTTAATTTTTTTAAATTCTAGGCAGATTATTATTATATAGTTTCCCTCCTTCAAATCAGAATTTAGTTATGTCTTATATATGTATATATATTATTGCTTTTCATTCAGTTTTGGTTAGAAAAAAAATCAAACAAAAACAAAAAAAAAAATCTTCTGCAATACGATGCTGTTTACATTACTGTGAAATATTTCAAAAGTCCCGTTACAAAGTTGTTTTTAGATTGTGAATTATGCCATGCAAGAAATGTTTTTCTTTTTTTCTTTTAAAAAATCTATTAGAATCATTATGGAAAATCCCTTAAAAAATGAACATTTTTTTTGTAAATATTTTTTGTTTTCAGCCAATTTTCTCTGTCAATCTCCAAATTAATCTGTATTATAGTTCTTTTCTTTTTTTGAAGGTAATTTTGAATGTTTTATTTATGAAAATAAAATTTTACATCTTGTAGCTTTGTTTAGATTCTTTTTTTTTTTTTTTTCACATTTCATTCCTTTTTTTTCACAGAGCGAGAATATGCTTCCCACCCTCTTCATTTTCATAAGCCCCTTACTTTTTCTTGAGCCTCCCCCTATTCACTTCTAGGTACACCCCCACATGTAAGGGACAATCCCCCTCCCCCCCCCACCCCCCCCCCCCCCAAAAAAAAAATGAAACAAAAACACAAATTTCATCAAAGGGTCGTGAAAGAAATACTAATTCATCAAAGGGTAGCAAAAGAAACGTATTTTGTCCTGATATTAGATACATAAAGAAACAAGCAGTCTTAAACCAAATTAGTAATTTTTACATAATTCTGAAGATTAAAAAGTATTCCTAAGTAATTATTTGGGTGTGTCCTTTATGAAGCTTTTATTGTATACAGGGGTGCTAGACCTTCAGTCTCAGGACGAGGACTGATTTGAGAGACTCTTGGAGAGATTTTTGACTAATAGTAAATTTTGCTTTGTATGCAAAAACAACAATCTTACTCTAAAAACCTTTTAACCTGCTTCTTTTACCATAAGAGATCATTTTAAGCCAAGACCTATAAGTCATTTGAAGAGTAGTCATAAGGCAGGGTTCCCAGTCTCATGGAAAGTCAGGGAAAATCTGGAAAGTCATGGAATTTCAAAGTAGTCATGGAAAGTCAGGGAAATTTCAAAATATGTATGAAAAGTCAGGGAATTTACAAATTTTTTCTAAAAAGTCATGGAAAATTCTTGGAGAAAAAAAATGTAAAATGATACAAAATTTATCAAATAATCTTTTTTAAAAAAATCACAAAATTCATCAAATAATCAGGGAAATCAAAATTTAGAAATTTGAAAAACAATTGCAGAAAAAAATCATTAATTTTGATAAAGAATACTGGAAATAAGTAGCAAATTTCATTGTATACCTGCTTGTTCGGGGAATTTTTTGAGATTTGGTCAGGGAAAGTCATGGAATTTTTCGAGATTCGGTCATGGAAAGTCAGGGAATTTGCCATTCATGTTTTGCGCACACAACTTGGGTCAACTGCAAACACTTTTAACGCCGCATCTCAAGATGATTAGAGGAAAGATTTGAAATTTAACCCTTAACCACTTAACCGGTGATGGGAATGGGGAAACAGTGCTTTAACCCCCGACTTAACTTGGGGCAGCCGTTGAAGTGGTTAAATACCCTTAGATCCATGAAATTGTTAAATTTATATAAAAATATTTAGCTTAAGTAAAATATTCATATCAAAAATCTATTATTATTTTACATAACAGATATTTCTTAAAAGTTCTGATATCTGACCACAAAAATGTATTATCAAAAGCAAAAATTCATTCATCGTACTCTTAATCCTTTGTGCTCACATGGGTAAATTTCTTCAAAATTCCAAACTCACACTGACAACAGTATTTAACAAAGGAAATATTCGGTTTAAGATATACACAAAAAAAGAATGTGACAAATATATTTCAAATAAATTTGGGTGAATATTCCAGGACCATTGTGACATTTCAGTGTTAGAAAACCGAAATATCAGATAATGAAAAGGTTGGCTGCAGTATGCTTTAGCTCTTTTTTGGAATTCGCCCATAACAATTTAATACTAAAAATATCATTTCTTGTAACTTTTTAAAATATCACATTTCAGCAGATTGAAATATAATTCTCAATTTTTATTTGTGAAAACTGTTGAACTTTGTACTTTTTTCACAATTTTTTTTATTTTATTTCTTTTGTGAAAATAAGCTTAACACCCATGAAAACATTTTCTGTCATAAAATGTAAGCTTATAAATCTTTTCATAAAACGCTTTTGAAAATCTTGTCTCTAACTTGGCCTGTATTTTTCAAAACCCTTTGTGAAAATTCTTGCGAAACAAGAATCTTTTTGGGATTTATTTCAGATTACTGAGATTATTTTGCGATATAGCTTTAGTGTTGAAAAATATCTATAAGATATCAATAGGAAAAGAAGAATGTTATGCAAATATTTTCGTATCGAAAATTTTACAGTTCATACTAGAAAAAAAAAAAAAATGATGCAGGATTTAGAATTTAAAAGTTTATTTTCTATTACAGTAATCCTTTAAGAGCTGAATGCACAAAACCCTATGTCATTGAGCACAAGGAAAAAAACCTTTTATGTTAGTAATACAGGGTTGCCACACCACCTGGAGAACCGGGAAAACACAGGGAATTTTAAATCTCCTCCCAAAACAGGGAATTTCTTAAAAAAATCTGGAAAACACAGGGAATTTGGTAACGGCAAATTATAATATTTCTAATTAGTCTTCATACTCGCATACATTTTTTCGCACTCAACATGGAATAAATGTGTCGCAGTACAGGGAAAATACAGGGAATTTTTTTTCAAGATTAGAGTGGCAATCCTGTAATAGGAGAATCTAATCATCCATGTTTGCTGGAAGCGAAGGGGTACCTAAACCAAAAATGAATACTACTAGTGGTTGATTCGTAGACTTAGCTTTATGTTTGATGTACAATCAAAAGTATGAAAACATGAAAAACTGGGTGCAGGAGAGCTCAATGAGTAACCCACTCGCCGTATTCAATTTTTGGCTTAGGCACCACTTTGCTTCCGGCAGACCTGGATCATTCAAAAATTTTCCCTAATCCAATATTTTGTTCGCTACCTAGGTTATCCCGTTGACGAAACAATTATTGCCAAACGTAAAGATTAAATGCCAATAATAGATGATTGTGAATCTCACATTAAACATGATACACATTTTTAAAACGTCATCAAGTGGTTTTTATTTCGACTTGATTTTGATTTTTATTTCGATTTGTATTTTTGGTACTACTCTGTTGTACTCTTGCCGACCGGACCATTTGATTCCCCCATGAATACTCTTACATAATGTAAAGGATTTCTTTCTTGTGCAGTCGGATCTTGGACTATAAAGATCTGTTATGCTTGCTCCGAATGCAGTAGGGATTAGAGGCAGATAAAAATTCTTTTCAACAAAACAAGTGGACTACATTTTTTTTTTCTTTCTCTTTTTGTATTAGTAAACTCAAGCTTCCTTTGAAATGTAACCGGTGAAATCACCCTGATTAAAAATACCTGTAACCGAAATCGAAAAAGTAAAGAAAGGGGCTGCATTCAGATCAATCTCAGCTATCCAATGCAAAAACAATCCTTTAAAAATATTAAAATGCAACCGAGATATCTATAAATTTCTTCCATAGAATTAGCATTAGCGAACAGGTCTTTTCATTTGAGTGAAGCGGCCCCTTAAACGTCCTAACCGGGTTTTTCCGTCACGTAACCTTTGAAATGAAGGGCTGATTTTATATTTTTTTTATTATGCGTGAGATGAATAAATTTACAGGGTAATCATATCCAAATCTCCTTTCCACAGGTATTATTTTAGGAATCAAAAAGACAAAATATGCCAGACGCTTAAAGGGTTAATAGTACATGTCTTTTAATCAGTGTTGAATCCAGGGGGTGGTCTGGTAAAGACGTGCCCTCCCCCCCTCTCGTATCAATGAAATGACTCCCCCAGAAAATTTGGCTGTCTGCGATTCTTTGATTTTAAGGGAGACCATTTTCGGGCAAAAATCATCAAAAGTTCAAAAAAATTTTTATCTCAGAAAACGATAAAATACATATTTGCGAATATCCATGCAAAATTACAGAAACTCTGGGACACATGGAACAAGTAGCAAATGAGGTTTTTTTAATTGTAGTCACTATAGAGTTTAAAGGACTAGCGGCCATTTTAAAATGTGTTTTCCTGAAAATGACTTTTTTCATATTTTGCCTAAGTTCAAAGTACAGTCGAACCCCATTGTAGTGAACTTCAAGGAACCGAAGTTTTTGTTCGCTATATCCAAACTATTAAAAAATGTTTGGGTTTACAAAATATGCTTGCTTGATACCTATATGTTTCATAATGATGTATAAAGAAAAAAACGTAAAATCTATTACATATGATAATTAATGAATTGAATTGACAAAAATTGATTACATTAAACTGACACAATACTAATTAAATTAAGTAAAAATGAAGACAAATAGAAATACAGTAAAGCGCCGATTATCTAAACATTCGAGACCAATTGGGGATTGCTAGTTCGGATAAATGAACAAACAATTTAAGGAATGATCCTGACTGTACTAAAATCTTTACATTTTATCCAGAGAACAGGAGGGGGGAAGGGGAGTCTCTTTCTCTTTGATTTGGACTCGTTCCAGTAAGATGTGACGTATGATTGGTCTCCTCTGGGTGCGCGTGCCTGCTTATTTTTACTGTCGCTTTGCGACATTTCCTAGTCAGTTCGCCTAAGGGCGAGCTCAGTTACAAGACTTATTTTATTTTGCGATGTGACATTCTTTTATATTTTACACTTTTAGCACTGATGATGGGACTTAAGAAGTCCCGAAACATGTATGCTTTTAACATCTTTTATTTTATGGTATTTGTGCTTTTGAACGTTGTGTATTTATTTAGTTATATATAAGAGCAAAGTACAATCCTCCCCCCCCTTCTTATCTTGTGAACTCCAGAGGGAAAGCGTGATTACACCTGCAGAATGGCTATCATAAAAGAGAAAGAATGCAGGTCTTACTACTCTTTAATAAAAAGACTTATCGTTAGTTTGCAGCATGTTTTACCAGCATTTTCTTATAAAATTAAGAGTCTAAAACCTTTTTTCACATCAGCGGAAAAGTACATAGAGAAAAAAAATCCCTGTCGGCTTGGCCTATAGGCAGAGGTAGATTTCGAAGAGTGCTCATTTCAACAACAACAACAAACAAAAAGTATGATTAGACATAAACCCAGTTTAATAACTTCATTTGGCCGCTTATGAAAATTTTTTAATTTCATTTTTCTGCAAGAACTGGTTTTATCAGAATCATCTTAATTTAAGCGAAATTCAGCTCAAATGCCCTTTTTGACAACATATTTTGAAATATATTCTGAATTTATTAAAAATTCGCCCCTTGAGCCCATTTTTAAATTTATCAAAAATCTGTTACGCCTAAACTTTTGGACTATTTTTAAGAAGTTATATAAACTTTAAACCGATTCGATATCTATTTTAATTAAGAAGTTATGACGTTTTTTCGATTTTCACAAAAACCCTCCCTATTTCCACCTCCTTGGTCCGATTTTGCCCATTAACGAACTTGACCGAGATTTTATGCCTCTCAATCTTATGTAAAAGTTTGAAGAAAATCTGAGCATAATTATGGAAGTTATCGTGTCCAGAAGAAAGTGATACACCGATAGATAGATAGTAGGGGTGATTCTCGTCCGAAATTTCCGAAAATTTAAGGCATCCTCTTCCGAAAATTTGAAATTGGGTTATCAGTTCCGCATAGTTGCCAACTTGTACGGTTTTGCACGCGGAAAAAACAATTGCGTAGAAATGCAAATTTCGTGATAGGATCGCCGAAATAGCATACATTTCGTCAATATTTCGTGGAAAAACGACGATTTCGTCAATGTTTTTGCAAACGAACTTTGTCAAAAGATCGATGAAAAACGCGAATTTCCTGTGCGGATCGCGGAAAAAACGGCAATTTCACCAAATATCGCAGATAAAACGCTGATTTCTTCTGAAGACGGCGGGAAAACGCCGATTTCGTCTAAAGATTGCGGATATAACGCCGATTTTGTAAAAAGATTGCGAGAAAAAACGCCGTTTTCGATAAATGATCGCTTAAAAATATTTTGTCAAAAGAATATTTGAAAAAATACGCCGATTTCGTTAAAAGATCGCGGGAATAAAACGCCGTTTTCGAGAAAAAATCGTGTAAAAAAGCAAATTTTGTCTAAAGATCGTCGAAAAAGCGCCGATTTCACTTTAAAAAACATGAAACGCCGATTTCGTCAAAAGATCGCGGAAAAACCGCCGATTTTGGCAAAAGATCGCAATAAATCGCCGATTTTGCTAAAATATTGCTGATTTCGTCTGAAGATACCGGGAAAATGCCGATTTTGTCCAAAGATCGCTGGAGAGGGGGGGGGGACTCACGACCCCCCCCCCCCCCCGCGCCGATTTCCGAAAAAAAAAATTTCATCCAGAATCACCCCTGATAGATATATATATAAACCTTTTTACTGATGGTAGTTTTAGGGTCTAGGAGTCATGATTCGTGTAGATCCGCAAAAATTTTTCCGAAATTCCAACATGGGAGAGAATGCAATAGGTAGTATTTCATACGAAATCTACCTAAAAATCATGGTCGACTAGAACAATATTTCATATATTCTATTGTATCTGATGGAATGTTTACTATTACACCAAGATCTGAATATTTTTAAAACTTTGTTAGAGTACGAACACACCTCATTTGCTACGTTTGACGTAAAATTTCCAACTTGTTGTCTTACAGAAGCTTCACTGGCCTCTGTCTGTCTGGTCCCCTAGAGGAGATACTTTATTCAAATGAGAAGACGTTCGCTAATGCTAATCCTACGGAAGAAATTCACACAGATATCGGTTGCATTTCAATAGTTTTAAATGGTTTTTTTCGCATTGTATAGCTGAGATAGATCTGTATACAGGCCGTTTTTTACTTTTTCGATTTTCGTTGCAGATATTTTTTATGAGGGTGCTTTCGTTCTCCAAACCGGTTCCGAAAATGAAAGCGTTCTCGTAAAAAATATCTGTAAACAAAATAAAAAAAGTAAAAAACGGTCTACATTCAGATCAGTCTCAGCTATTCAATGCAAAAAGAATCATTTAAACTAGTCGTTGGGGGGGCCACCGTAATACTTACCCATCATGGATATGTATATGAAAAAAAACATGTGAAAACTATTTATACAATGCATTGCAATTCATAAAAAAAATTTATATACTGTTAATATACATAGTAATGCTACATTAAAGAACTGCTGATGTACCAATTTCGACAAATTATATAAAACGCCAAACGACTCAAGTAGTACCGAACTGCGTAAAAGAAACATCCTTATAACTCCAAAAAATATCTGTAAACAAAAACGTAAAAAACGGCCTGCATACAGATCGATCTCAACTATCCATTGCAAATAAATAAAAATAAAAGAATAATAAATAAATAAAATCATTTAAAAATATTAAAATGCAACCGAGATATCTTTATAATTTTTACTTACCCATCATACGTAGTATAGGGGAGGTATACATAAAATTAACGTAAAATGGACGTCCAAAATTTGTTCTTATTACGTCTAAAATTACGTTCATACTACGTACAAAATTTGTCCATATTACATCTAGAATTTATTCTTATTACGTCCAAATGTCACCTCTCTTTACGTAAAAAGTACGTCTTTTGGGTCACAAAATGAGCATAGAATGAACATAAAATTTACGTAAATTGGACGTCCAAAATTTGTTCGCATTACGTCGAAAATTACGTCCGTACTATGTACAAAATTTGTCTATATTATATCCAGAATTTATTCTTATTACATCCAAAAATTTGTCCGTATTACGTTCAAAATTTATTCATATTACACCCAAAAACTTCGACATCCAGACGAAATACAGGCACCTTTTAGTCGTAATATAAGTGCTTATAGATTTAAAAAAAAAAAAAAAAAAAAAAAACAAGATGAATGTAGATTCTACCATTGCAGAATTCAGTTTCGCCTCCGATTAGAAAAAAAATCGATAGAAATTTTTTAGAAGGGCGACCCCGTTTAGATTGCAATGAACTAACTTCATTTTTCTTGTGTTTATCAATATAATAGCAAACAGAACGGCGTGAAATACCCAATTGAATAGCAATTTCTCTCTGAGACATTGGAATTGCGGAATAATAAAGAGATACAATTTGACGTGCTACTTCTTCATAGAATAGATTCATCAAAAACGGATTTTTTCTTTAGTTTAAACGCTTTTTTATAGACTCTGAGTAAAAGGAAATGCAATTTAACAATAAAACCCAACGAATCCCATGGAATCCCATCGAATTCGACGAATGAAATGTTTAAATGACCCGATTGATTTGGTTTTAAAAATAGCAAAAGTAATTACATTATTGAATCAATATATAATAAATATACTTACAAAGTAAATGTCAAATTTGCCAGTTACAATTTTGCATGCAAATATTCGCACAAGTACAGTTAAAATTGTAATATGAGTGCCGACGAAATCCAGAAATTTTATTTTATATGCACTCTCAGAAAAACAGCTTTATTAAAAATAAAAAAAAAGTAATATCGGGTACTACTAGGTTATCCCATCGACCAAAAAATTATCGCCAAACTATAGGATTAAATGCCAATAATGGATGATCGTGAATGTCACATTCAATGACATTAAATACAATTCATGTGTTTAAAATGTCTTTAAGTGATTTTTATTTCAACTTTTTATTAATATTTTTTTTTTAATATTCTACTGATTATTTATTTTTTCGTTATTTAAAATAAAAATTATGTCAATATGTATAATTTGGCTATTAATTTGGCGAAATTGGTCAACGGTATAACAGAGTAGTACCTAATATCGTTATGAGTAAAAATACGATGTTTTAAATAGTGACGTCATTTTCTCTTCAAATGTTCTTTAAAAGTTACTGTTTATGAAAAAGGCATCCATAATAATATTGTAATTCCCATTTATCTGGTTGCTGAATGACATCATTTTCCTCATTTGAAATTTCTCTTATTTTGATTTAGACATTAATTTTTATCATATATTATTTTCTGTCATTTTATTTACATTATTAATATTATTTCTCGGTAAATATATTTTTTTAACTCAATTAGTGCATAATTATACGCAATCATTTTAGAAAATAAATTTTTATTATCGAGAGAAAAGCTAAACTGTGTTGCCACCATTTTGAAGAAATGTCATGAAAAAGCTTTTAAAATTAAAAATAAAATATAAAAATGGAAGTAAATTAAAAAATAATTAAAATGGGCACAACTACAAATAAATAGCTTTCATTTAAAAAAATAATTATCAAAATCGGTTGACTAGAAAATTCAGGGCTGATGACACGACATTTTTAGCTTGTCTGAAAGAAATAGCCTCGGAGGCTAAAAAAAAGATGACATTATATTGAAAAGCAAATAAAGTCAGTCAAACATTTTAACTATTTAAAATATCTTGAATTTAAAAAAAATTATTTTTTTCCATTTCATATTAGAAAAAAAAGTTAACTAAAATGTTAAAATTTTTCTCTTGTCAATGCCAATGTATATACATTCACATCCATTAATTTTAGATAAATAAAACAATTTTTTAATTCAATAATATATCAAAAAAAATTTGTTGTTGTTGTTAAATAATAACAAATTATTTAAAGGATAGTAAATTTTCTTGTGACTTTTAAAAGTATATATATTTAAAGATATTATTGCTAATAAAACTTATTTTTAGCTTTTTAAAACTTTCAGTTCTGAAAGATCTTTAAAGAAACTACTTTAGTTACTGCCCTTCATCTCTACACAAAATAGGAAATAAAAAATGCAAGATACCTACCAGCGTACCAGTTTTTGCTTTGTGCATTTCTAGATATCTATGCATTTTTGCTCTTCTTCACATTTTTATTTTATATACAGTCAATCAGAGTAACATTGCTCCACCTTTACAAAACTTTGATCCATTCTGCCATGATGGAATCTTGACAAATTATTTCCAATGAGATGCCAAATTCAAACTAGTGCAAGTAGCTATATTTTGAGACCAAAACTTTGCCATTAACTCAAGTGATATAGAACATTTTTCTTTTTCTCTTGGCCAAAGTTACTCTGATTAACTGTACTATTTCTCCTGGAAAAAAAAAAAAAAAAAAAAAAAAGTTTTCATTTATATTATTATTGATGGTGATAATTCATCTAAAAAGGTCGAATTTACATAGCAGACAACAGCTATGATTTTTATCTAGCACTAATTTTTAATAGAAATTTTCGCTTTATGCAATCCTTTCATGACAAGAGCCTTTTAATTTTTAATATTTTACCACCAGTATTTCAATGCAGAAAATTTTCTATAATTGAATCTTGAAAATGCTCTGATTATAGGAGGTAAATTTTATAATAAAAAAGTAACTGGTGAGAATAAGCTAAGATTTTGGGCAATTTAAGGGGCATGTATACTGATCGTTCGTCTCTAACGGGTTAATAAAAGATACCTGCAATTAAAAAAGGTGAAGATTTTAAAAAGAAATTAGAGATGACTAAAACTCACATAATTTTGCAATTGTATTTAGAAAATTTATTATATTATCCATTATCATCAACTGAAAGGTTTCACATTTGGTGAATAATAGACTTTTCTTTTAAATTCTAAATAAAATCAGTAGCTTTATATCTCATTTTACAGTGAAGCTGCCTAAATGGGAAAATTCAGTGTTAGACACAGGTGTCTGGTGTGTCATTCAACATATTAATCAACATCAGTTCTTTTTTTTCCAACAAAATTGAATGAAAAAAAAATCTTGTGAATTATTTAGGTATTATAAAATTAAGTTTCTTATTTATAGTCATACATTTCAGTTAAATTTTAAAAAAATGTAAAAATGGTATTATTACATAAAAAAAAACTATTTAAATTATTTTAGATTAATTTTGAAAAAATACAATGCCATGGTCAAATTGTGAGCAATATAATTAGTTAAAAATCTAGATTATGTACAAAATGGGGATAAATCTAATTTATTATAAAATATATTTCATAAATTTCTTATAATGATTATCAATATTATATATATCAAGGAATGTTTAAAGAGTTACTGTATAAGATCATTCAATTTTAAAGAGAAACACACAATAAAAATGTGGGGAAAAAAGTTTTATTTATTTTTATTTACAATTACAATACTTTTATTACAATTTTTATTTACAATAATAATCTTGTATGTCGCATCAAATTTGCTATAAATTTTCCAATCGGCAATCTGATGTTCCACTCCGCAAAACATGATTCTTAACAGTAGCTAGGAAAAAAAAATAAAAGTAACTATAAAACACATAATTAATAATATATAAATTTAAATAAAAGACTTTATGTCAAAAAAAGTATTAATATAAGAAATTTATTATTTCTGCTTGGCAGCATTGAAAGAAGAGCAGAAATTTTCCTATTTTTTCATATATTAAATTCTTTGTGTTTTTCATAGTTTGGATTTAATATTTTCAAAAAGTATCATAAAAAGTTTATTAAATCTATTAGATTTTAAGAACTTCACCTTTAATATAAACTAGCAGGGGTGACCGAGCTCAGCTCGGTCAAAATTAATTTTGTGTTCAACTCGATATAGTATTATTTACAAAAACAATCAATAAGAAAACTATGTTTGTATGCACATGTTCATAAATTTTACTTTATTTTAAAATTTACAACGAAAGGACATCAATCCAAATCACTTTTTTACCTCGACTCTGATTAGTTTAACTATGCATCTCGAAGACTATTAAGAATGTATAAGAAATTTCTTCACATTCTGAAAGACAATATTTTTTGCCAGATATAACCAAATTTGGACACATTCTTTCATTTGGCGCCAAATATGTGTTTTGGTTTCGTAACCTTAATAGTCGATTTTTCGGCCAAATTTCGCCAGTATTTTGTCAAATATCGCCAACTTATTGGCTTTTGCCATAGTCTCGTTATCCTGACCCTTATTACCCAAATGATCCACAAATCACATGAGATCAAACATGTGACTTAGCTCAATGGTCTTCAGGTAATCAAAAACAGTAGAGCATAAAATGAATCAAAATCGTTTAAGCCATTTCTTAAGTAAAATTAGTTTGACAGCATTCAGCAAAGAAGCGATATGACCCACTAATATAATTTTGTTTAATATGCAACTCAGCTCAATAGTCTTCTAGTGACAAAAGACGTTCCGTTGCAAAATTTAGGTAAAATTGACTGAGTCGTTGTTATATATAATTAGAATGACCCGAACCCATTAAGACCTAAAACGACCCTTTAATTGAATTGTTACGTGCATGTGTTCTATCTCAACGGTTTTCTTTTGCCCGAAAACGATATAATAGAAAATATACTCAAAATGGTGAGAACAATTTTCTAGATAAAATTAGCATGACCCACAAATGACCCTTATATCGAAATATCTCGAAAATGTGACTTAGTTCATTAATTTTTGCGTGCCGAAAAACGTTAAATACAAAATTTAGATAAAATCGATTGAGCCAATTTTTAAGTATAAATAGTTTGACCTTGACCCATTATGACCCAAAATGACTCATTAATCGAGTTTTCTCAAACATCTGGCCTAACTTAATGATTTTCTTGTGTCCGAAAACGATAGAATATAAAATTTAGTCAAATTTGCGCGAGACATTGTCTAGATAAAATTAGAATAACCCAAAAGTGACCCACTGATCGAAATTTCTCGAACATGTGACATAGCCCAATGATTTTCTCGTTCCAAAAATATGCTGTATACAAAATTTCGTTAAAATCGATTCACCCGTTCTTTAGATATAGCTTGACCATGACCCATCATGACCCACAAATGACCCTTATAATCGAAATCTCTTGAACATGTGACTTAGCCCATTAGTTTTCTCGTGTATAAATATTGTTACACTCAAAATTTCGTTAAACTCGATCCTGCCGTTCTTTAAATATGAATAACTTGACCCAGACCCTTTACGACCCTTTATGACCCATTAATCAAAATTTCTCGATCTTGTGACCTAGCCCAATGATTTTCTCATGCCAAAAAATGTTGTATACAAAATTTCGTTAAAACTGATCCACATGTTCTTTAGATATAGCTTGACGTGACCCGTTATGACCCATCATGACCCATAAATGACTCTTATAATCAAAATCTCTCAAACTCACAATAGCCCATTAATTTTCTCGTGTCAAAAAACTTACATACAAAATTTCATTAAATTTGATACTGTCGTACTTTATATATAAATAGCTTGACCCAGACATTTTATGACCCAAAATGACCTAATAATCGAAATTTCTCGAACTGAGACCTAGCCCAATAGTTTTCTCGTGCCAAAAAAATGTTGTATACAAAATTTCGTTAAAATTGATCCACCTGTTCTTTAGCTATAGCTTGACCATGACCCATTATGACCCACAAATGACCCTTATAATCGAAATCTCTCGAACATGTGACTTAGTCCATTAGTTTTCTCGTTTCTAAAAATTGTTACATACAGAATTTCGTTAAAATTGATCCTGCCGTTCTTTAATTATATATAGCTTGACCCAGACCCTTTATGATCCAAAATGACACATTCATCGAAATTTTTCGAACATGTAACCTAGTCCAATGATTTTATCGTGCCAAAAAAAATGTTGCCTACAAAATTTCATTAAAATCGATCCACCTGTTCTTTAGATATAGCTTGACCATGACCCATTATGATCCATCATGACCCACAAATGACCCTCATAGTCGAAATCTCTCAAACATGTGATTTAGCCCATTAGTTTTCTCATGTCAAAAAACTGTTACATACAAAATTTCGTTATAATCTATCACGCCGTTCTTTAAATATAAATAGCTTGACTCTTAATGACCCAAAATGACCCATTAATCGAAATTTTCGAACATGTAACCTAGTCCAATGATTTTATCGTGCCAAAAAAATGTTGGATACAAAATTTCGTTAAAATCGATCCATCTGTTCTTTAGATATAGCTTGACCATGACCCATTATGACCCATCATGACCCACAAATGACCCTCATAGTCAAAATCTCTCAAACATGTGATTTAGCACATTAGTTTTCTCATGTCAAAAAGCTGTTACATACAAAACTTCGTTATAATCCATCACGCCGTTCTTTAAATATAAATAGCTTGACCCAGACTCTTAATGACCCAATATGACCCATTAAAATTTTTTCTCGAACATGTAACGTAGCCCAATGTTTTTCTTGTGCCCGAAAACCATAGAATGCAATTTTTAATCAAAATTGCGTGAGAAAATCTCTAGATAAAAATAGCATGACCCACAATGACCCCAAAAATGACCCGCTAACCGAATTTTCTCGAACATGTTACCAAACCCAATGGTCTTCTTGTAATCCAAAGCGATACAATATAAAATTTGGTCAAAATCGTTAGAGCAGTTTTTTAGATAAAAATGGCTTGACCCATAATGACCCAAAAATGACCCACTAATCGAAATTTTTCGAACATGTGACCCAGCCCAATAGTTTTCTCGTACCAAAAAACGATTGGATATGAAATTTCCTTAAAATCGATCCAGCCGTTCTATAGATATAAATAGCTTTATCCTGACCCATTATGACCCAGTAATCGAATTTTCCCGAACATGGGACCTAGCCCAATGGTCTTCTCGTGCCCAAAAATGGTAAAATCCAAATTTTTGCGAAAATCGTTAGAGCCGTTTTTGAGATAAAATTTACCCACACACACACACACACAATTTTTGCTCGCATTATAGTATAAGATATTTGAATAAACAATTTCATATTACTTGAGAGAGGTGTAACAAAAAATTAAAACAAATAGTATTATTGACATGTTTCGGTCCAAATTCAAATAAAAACCATAGTCATAATAAAAATGCAAATTGTTTCATGGTCAATACAAATGGCATGCGACAATGAGATGTAAACAAAAACCACATGCTCTATTATAAAAACAATAAATTAAAAATAGACCATGATCTAAAATTAACTTCCTACTTGGTTCATACTATTCAAGCTTTCAAGAGGAATTTATTTATAAACTGTAACCATAATTTAGGAGTAATAAAAGAAAAACTATCATTGCTAACAAAATTTTTACACAGTTAAATTTTAATGGACTCTCTTATAATAGATTTACAACAACAATTTGATACAAAACATAATTTGCTTACATTAAACAGAGTTTTTATCTCCCCATCTAAATATAGTGCAGATAAAGCAGTGTTAGTATGACCAAATTTAAAATCAGATTAATGTTCACCTTTTCTAATTCCAAGTTTTCTCCTATTCATGCCTATGTAATAATTTAAGTCACCTTTTTTCTTTCTTCAAAAGTGCATGGTTTTTTGTTTACATCTCATTGTTGCATGCTGTTTGTATTGACTGTGAAAAGATTTGTGTTTTTATTTTTATTATGATGGTTTTTATTAGAATAGAACTCATGTCAATAACATGTTTTTTTTTTTTTTTTTTTACACCTCTCAAGTAATATGAAATTGTTTATTCAAATACTAGCTGAGCCGCCTGACGTTGCCCGGGCCCGTAATGATATTCTTAAATTAACTGAAATTGACACTGCAAAATCTCATTAAAAGATCCAATCTCTAACCGAATTCTCGCTGCCTATGGTATTGTTTAGCAGAAGCGCTGCATACACACAAAAAAAAAGGGGTGGGGAGACTAGAATCTTTTAGTTTCATATTCCACCACCATGGTGCAAACTCTTTTCTTCACAAAATTGTTTCTGGACTTAAAGATATTTGATGAAATCATTATTTGAAAATAGGGGTAGGTACACTTTTAAAATTTTGTATTAAATAAGTATTATTTATCCCAGGGTTCTGAAAAATCTGCATCTAAAACGGTACAGATTTAAATATTTGATCACGCCCTCCCTAAAATAATTATTGCCTGCTCCCTACCCATAATTTCCAGTCCCCTACTCTTTAAAATCTATATTATATGTTATAAACTATCTGAACATTTTATATTAAATAAATAATATTTATCCCAGAGCTTAGTGAAAAGTCCACATTTGAAATTGTAGAAAACAGTACATTTTAAGTATTTGATCGCTGCCCCTAAAAGATCCCCCCCCCACCCCTTATTTGATGCTCATTACTCTTTAAAATACGTACTATGTGTTATAATTTATTTGATCTTTTTTTTTTTTTTAGAATTTTAATTGGCGTTTTCACATTTCTTTTCCTTTTTTAAAAAAAGTTTTTTTATTAAAAAAAAGAAAAAAAATGGATTTTTATAAATTTTGATATTATTAAACAGCGTTTAAAGATATTACTCAATGCATAGCTTTAAAATATCCAAATAATGTATTTTTAAAAATTTGACAGGGTGCCAAAGAATCCTTATATAAAAATTGTTTATGGTTTCGAAAAACTCACTTTTAAATGGAGCAAGTCCTCCAAGTAACTGATTAAAAATTAATATCTAAGGTTGTTACTGAGTGACTGTGAAGAAATTTACATATTTGAAATCAGCAAAAAACTTATCATCTGGATATGTAAATATTAAATTTATGAATTTAATTTTTGAAAAAAATTACAAGTCATCTATAAATGCGAGTACCCACCAACACCCAGTTGTCATCGATGAACAACTGCTCTTGTTATATTAGATTTCTTAAAAATCTGTTTCTTTAAACGGAAATGAAATGAGATTTTATAAATAGATTTTTAATGAATTTTTCAACTATTTATAGGAGTAGGAAAATAATTTTTAGAATTTCTGAAAGGTGAATTTTTTCTGATCTAGCTGTCTAATTTTTGAGTTTTTAGGCTCAGTAGATTTTAAAATACAACCCTATATATAAAAATAAAAAAAAAACGAGTACATTTATCGTCATGTTAGCCCTTCATTTACATTAACCCTTTTCCCTCTCTTCCAGCTTTCGAAGAAATATTCTGAGGTTTGATAAAAATCTATTCTTCTATTAAATTATGAGTACTTTTCCATTCTTCTGATTTAGGAATTTTAATTCATTTTTCAATTATTAGAATTTTAAAATTCTGATGGTCAGGTACATTAGCAGAGTCTTTGAACAATCTTCACAAAAAATTTGAGCCTCGTACGTGCCATAATTTTTGCTAGTCATCGCAGCCACACACACACAGAGCGATTTGTTATTTTATTAGTATAGATTTTCAAAAAGGGGTTGTTTTTCTGCAAAACATTTGGTCCATTATGGCAATGCACTTCTAAGGCATAACTTAAAAGGAATCAACAAGCCAAATGTATGCTTTTAAAGCTAAAATCTTCTAAATGATGGTGTTTTAACCCGTTCCCGACAGAGCGTGCATCTGAGGACGGAGCGGGGAAGTTTGATTACATGTTCTGGGCCGAAGAATTTTGCGAAGTGCTCTTTAAAAAATTATTTAAAAAATCATTTTTCCATGTAACCTTTTGCAATACACATGCATGAAGTAACTTGTTATTACATATATTGATGCAAAGAATTGAAGTATTTCCTCTGATATTTTAGCATAAAAATGACTTTTTAAATATATAAAATGTATATTTTAGCCACATTTTCAGGTTTAAAAAGATTACATACAGTACAGAACCATTTATCCAGAATGGTTGGGGTCAGATGTATTCCGGATAACTGGTTTTACCAGCTAACTGGTTGGGTATCAAAGCAGCATCGATTTGATAAGTGTTGTGAAACATATGTAGTTGTCATATTACTTCTAATTTTAAATTGATTATGAGATTACTTGAACCAAGAATCTGATGCAAGTAAGATCAATTGTTAAAGTTTGAAAAAAGATAATTTATGGGAACTCCTTGGGAACAAAAACTTTTCTGTTTTCTCTGCATAAGCATGAAAACATCTGTAATACTATAATATTATTTATTAATCTATAATATGATTATATGCTTCTATTTCAAATACTAGAGGCTGTTATCAAACTATACAATTGTTTCAAGCAATGTATATGTCAAACTGATTGTGTATGACATTTTTTCTAAAAAGATTCTAACATCAGTCTATTAGAAGTATCGTTCCGGATAACTGGTTTATGGATAAATTGTTCCATACTGTAATATAATTACAAAACACTTATGTGCCTCTACTATAGCATAGCTGCCAACTCTTCTGATTTTTCGGCCCGGAAAAATTTAATAGAAATTTTCGTCTTATTTAATCGACAGATTATGGCGATTTCTAATCATAAAATTTTCTATAAAATTTTTCCGTTCCAAAAAAGTGGAAGATGTTGGCAGCCATGATATAGCAACATATGAAACATTTTACTCAAGTGAAGAATAATTTTGTTAAAAAAAAATAAATAAATAAAAAATAATAGTAATAATAGGTTTGTTTCTAAATGATTTTTAACACATTTTTAAACAAAATAAGGGATTTTACAAAAGCTGATTGATTCACAAATAAAAATAATCAAATAAAACTTTCAAAACAACTTGTGCATGCTATTTTTCAGTCTTAATTATGCAGACATACTTGAAAAATAGTTTAAAAAAATGCTTAATTTTATTTAAATTTTTGAAAATTCAAAAATAATACTTAAATATATGATTAATCATAAAATATCTTTTAAATAAAAAGTATTTAATAATAATAAATAAATTAGAATTATACTTTATAATAAGCATTTCTAAAAAGTTATTAAATGTTAAAAATATTTCTGAAAATAAAAGAACAATACATAGTAATTTGATAATAATGAGTAAAACTTGAATAACCTAAAATGCATTCATCAAAAAAATACACTGTTAATATAATTAGCACCGGTATAACATAAAAGTACCATATTATCCACTGTCATATTATTATTATTATTCAAACTCATAACTGCAAAATTAAACAGACATATATAAGACAAAATTTTATTTTGTATCATTTATAGATTTTAATGGAAAGTTTACCTTATTCAAAGTCAGATCCTTGTTGAAAAATTGGAATCCATGATTTATACTGCTCTTAAACCACGATTTTTCTATGGAGGGGTGGTAATCATCTTTTCAGATCATTTCAACAAATCTATACTCATCTAAGATCTTCATCCACAAGACAGTATATTTACCAGGGAGCTTGTAACTATTAGTTGAAAAAGAAAAGGAAAAAAAATTATATATATGGTGGATCCAGTAACCTTATTCTAAAGCAATTTTAAAATGCTTAGGAATACTTTAACTCATGTATCTACAAAATAAATAAATAATATTAAATTAAGTTGTTTTATTCACTATTTTCTCTTCTCTGATTCAGAAACAAGCATTGATTGATTGCCTTGTTTACAAAACAAATTAGCACTCAATAAATGGGCATTCTACAACCAATGTTTCATATGTAGATTGCAATATAAAAGAACATATATAAGCTACTTAATAAAATCTATAGCAAATAGTGTTGATCTCTACACCAAACTGGTAAGGCACAGTGCCTGGCAGCATTTAAAAAAAAAAAATACTTTCCTTTTAAATTATTTTACATATCATGTAGTACTTAATCCAATTTTTGGCATGACCTGTCAATTAATTACTTTTGTTCAGAAGAAGAAAAAAAAAATCACAAAACATATCTAATGATTGTAAGAAGTAAATTATTAATTTAATCATTTGATCACAGGGAAGTAATGTGGAATATATCAATCAGCTTTCCATGGAAAAAAAAAATGTCCGTTGATTACATGGGAAAATAATAATAATTAAATTTCGAAACATGAAATATGTAGCATATTGTGTATTTCAATTGTATTGAATACATGAAAAAATAAATAAATGAATAAATTTTGAGCCATGAAATATGTAACATATTCTTAAATCATGCAAAAAAATACACTTTTACTAAATAAATTATCACATAAATCTGTAGTAATACATATCACTTTTACAAGACTAGAACTTTATTTATTTTTAACTGATTAATAATTTTCTGGATTTTTTGCTTAAAAAATATTAAATATTTCGTTCAGTTGTATTAAATACTAATAATGTTCATAACATAAAATAATATTGTGCAACAATAGAAAATAACAAATTATTCAAAAATAAACATCTATTTTTCTCAACTGAACAACCAGAGTTTATCGCAAAATTATAATTCATGTATGACATTAAAATAATATATCATATGGTGACATAATATTTGGCATCGATGTCATAATATGCACCATATTGGAGAAATATTTTTCTGACATCAATTGGGAGAAAACTTTGGTTTCAAATACTAGTTATATATCAAATAATTTTCCATTATTTAAAAAAGGAAATATTAATAAAAAATGTTTAGAACAAAACAAACTATATTATTTTAAAAAGAAATAAAAGTAAATAAACAGTTTATAAGTAACCAACAGTAGCCAAGCAGGGCTTGAATTTCAGGATGGAATGGCGGGATTTGCACCCGAAATTTTGAAAATCCCGCCTAAAAAAATATCGTAGAGGAGAGATTCCTGAAAAAAAAAAAAAAAGAAAAAAGAAAAAAAGAAATCAAGAATTTACGAAAAATTTTGTATTTTAAAACTAGGTCCCACCTTTTTTTTTGGGGGGGGGGGGGGCGAATTTTGTGATATTTTCGTGCAACTGAATAACATATTTTGCTGAAAAAAATAGTTGGAATTCATGCTATTTTTCTGCAACCAATTGTCAAATTTCCCATTTTTCCCCCACAATCAATTGATAAATTTTGTGCGATTTACAGATGCAAGAACGGAGTAATTCCGTTTCAAATTTTCCAAAAAATGAACACATTTGATTCCAAAAGTTATGAAACATCGTTTATCAACTCTGAAATTTGGATAGTTATGTCTGAATTTCCGGTTTAATTAACGATTTTTCATAGCTTTTGAACCCAGCTGAATTTTTATAATCAATTTCATCAATCGTTCACAGAAAATTTTGTTAGATTACGCAAAAAAATGCCAATTTTCTCACAAAAATCGCAAAAAAAAAACCTCGACTTTCCTTAAAATATTTCGATAAAATGCGAATTTCTTTTTAAAAAATCGCAGAATAAACACGAATTACGAGAAAAGATCGTGAAATAAACACAAATTTTATGAAAGGATTGCGAAATAAACGTACATTTTGTGAAAGCATCCTGGAATAAATGTGAATTTTGTAAAAGGATCGCCATATAAACAGCGTCGTGTGAAAGGTGACAAAGGGGAGGTCGCCCCAGGCACAGAAACTTAGGTGCCGATTTTCTACTACCAACATCATTTTAACTGGTAAAAAGAAAAAGAACACTAAATTGAAATTTTGCCCTGAGGGCAGTTTTCTCTTTACACGTCCCTGCATATGAACCCAAATTTATCAAAATGCCACTTAAAAAAAAGCGAATTTCATGAAAGAATCTCGAAATAAATGTGAATTTCATTAAAAGATCGTAAAAAAATGCTAATTTTTTAAACGACAGCGGGAAAATGCCAAATTTATCAAAGGGTTCTTCAGGGGTGATTCTGAGTAAAAACTTTTTTGAAATTTGCAGCAAATTTTCTGAAAAGTTACAACAGATTGCATAAGAGGGGGAGGGGATATTTACTTTTGACTTGTTTTTCCGCAACCCTATGACGAAGTTTTCATTTTTTTCGCAATCTTTGGATGAAACTTTTTAGATTTTTCGATAAAATTTATGATTTTCCACCGTTTTTTGGCAAAATTTGTGGGGTTTTTTTTTTTTTTTTCATGGTTCTTTGATGAAAGTTGAGGATTTTTCTAGATTTTTTAGACAAAATTCGTGGATTTTTTGCAATTTTTTGCTGAAATTTGAGGGGTTTTTTGTGATTTTTTCTCGCAGGTTTTTTGAAGATATTTTTGTTTTTTCTGTGATCCCTACCCAAAATTTGTGTTTTTTTTGCAAATCTTTGATGAAATTTGTGTTTTTCTTTCACTATTGTTTCACAAATTTCATAGTTTTTTTCATGATCTTCAGACGAAATTTGAGATTTTTCACAACTATCTAACAAAATTCATGTTTTCCCCTCAAACCTCTTATGATATTTACAATTTTTCTGTGAACAATTTGCAAAATTGATTTTTTTTTTTTTTTGGGGGGGGGGGGGTTGACGATTGTCGAAATTTGTAGTATGTTTTTTTCTAAATTTCTGGATTTATGACTTTTTTTTTTTTGAGCCGAAAACCTATGATATTGAAAAATACAGAACAGAATTGCCTTTGGATCGCTTAATGGATGCAAAATTCGTCAAAGGAACGCATAATAAATACGAATTGTCACAGAGTCGTGTAAAGCATGCAAATTTCAACAATGCATTGCGGAAAAAAACATGATTTTCGTCAAAGTCTCGTTAATAAACACTAATTTAGTCAAAAAGCTGCTAAAAAATGCAAATTGCATTGAAGAATCGCAAAAAAGATGTGAATTTTGTCAGAAAGCTGCAGAATAAATGCAAATCTAGTCAAAAAGCTGCTAAAAAATGCAAATTTCATCACTGAATTACAAAAAAAGATGTCAATTTCGTCAGAAAATGCAGCCGTCTGGAAAACAACACACATGTGACTCATGAGACTCATGTGAAAAAAAAAAAAAAGTGTCACGTGTGTGTGTGGAACTTTTATTTCAATTGCCCCCACTGTACATAAACGGAGTGGTGTATGTGTTTTCACCCCCCTTCCCCCCCATTCAGTTTTAGCTCAAGGAAAAAAAAAAGTACATTTGTGCCCCGCTCTGCCCAGTAGCAGGTACAGTGGAGACTGCAGATTAGTTTAGACTTTTCTGGTTTAATGTGGGTGATGACCCCTTAAGTGTTGGAAAAGTAACATGCATGTGGAGCAATGTTTTAATTCTTTTTATATGCTTAAGTAGTCACCGAATGATAATGTTAAATCTATGGGGGAGTTATTTTCAGATTTTAATATTTTTGCATGTTTTTTGTTGAAGCTCAGGATGACCTACAACTGGGCTAGTTTCTATTTTTACAATTTTGGTTTCAGGTTTTTATTTTTAAGGAAAAATACTGTTTTGGAGCTGGTATGAACCAGTTCTTAAATTGAAACTATTCTAATGTAAAAAATATATAACCAAAATCAAAAAGTAAAAACTAGCCCACTTGAAGATGGCTTTCAGCTATCCTAAGCAAAAATATTAAAATTTGAGTTAGATATTTGTAAAGAACACCCGCGTAAACTTTACATTATTATCTAGGTTTTTTCCAGTGACTAGTGTGGCATCTTAATATTTGTTATTACGCCCTGTATTGAATTTTAAAAAGGAGATTTCTTATTGACTCATCAGAATATTTTAAAATGCAACAATTAAAAACTTAAGGCAAATGTTTAATATGTTTTCAGTAATATTATTGTTACTGTAGACTCTCTGAAATCTACCACTGCTCGAAAGGAGAGGTAGTGCAGATTTTTGAATTTTGCTGATAATTGTTTTTACATTTTTAAAACAGTTTATTTGAATGGAGTTGAGCATCGGAAATTATAGTGAATGCTTACAATAAAGTAAAATAACCGAGAAAATTTATTAGTTTATAAGTTTTTAGTTGCTGTAAAATATTTATGTAATAATAAAAATTTAGAAAGATATTTTATTTACTAATTAGTCAACTACCAACTATAAGTTTCTCAAATTATACCTGGATTTTATGCATTCATGGATCTTCCAATTGCAGATTTAAGAGGGTCTTCTGTATTTTAAGTATTCAGTTCTTCCTTTTCTTAACTTTATGTATTGAAATTTTTAATGTATATGTTTATAATTTGTACAGGCTATATTTGTAAATTTAAATTTTGCTTATGTAGATGACTGTTACTTTTTTTTTTTTTTTTTTTTTTTGGCTATTTGAATATTTTCATTTGTTTTTACTGAATCTATTAGTAAATAAATTTGAATAAACAGTAAAACTATTGTTTTTAAGCATAGTTATTAAGAAAAAAATGCCAGATAATTTTTGTGTTGAGTTGTCATTCTGCTGCTACTGGGCTGCTGCCCCTCCCTCCCCCATCCCCCAGCATGTGGGACAATCTGCAGTTTCTGCTGAGTTGTATGAACTAGTCACAAATAAATTTTAAATTAAAAAATTAAAAAAAAAAAAGAGAGAGAGAAAGCGTCAGGGGGGCAGGGGCTATTATAATGAGTTATGTCAAGGTCAGTCGGTTGGATGTGATATCGTTTAGATGTGTTTTTCTGTATTGTTTAGATCCACTCTTTTAAAATGCAGGGTTCATACTCAACATTAAAATCTAACGTTATGCCATTGGATAAGAAGCTATTTTAAAAGTCAAAAAAGTAATGTTTGTTAATGATATATCAGTTCACTTTTTTTTTCACTTGTTGTTGGGTGCCACCCTAATACTTACCCATTATTGATACAAGGTGGAACTCGTCAAATTTCGATGAAAGTAAATGTTATTATTTAAAGCTAAAATTAAGGAAAAAACTATTTCTTTAAAATTCAGTTGTCCAAATTATTAAAATTAAACTTTAATCACATACGTAAGATAATAATAAAGAAAAATATAATACAGATCAGTTATTAAGATGGAGTTATCAATTGAAATTCTTATGTTTGGCATAAATGCATATGAAAAAAAAAATTTCAAATTGACACGATCTTAGAATTTCACCTGAAATCTAAACCCATCATAATTTTCATCTTCTCCAAATTTTCATGTGCGCATATCAATTTTAAGAGAAAATGGCGTATTTCTGTTGCCACAATTACAAAATTCATACTGAAAACTATAAAGAAATTAATATTTCAGGAATAAATTGAGATACAGCTTTCAAATAAATTGCATTTAAAAGTACATATTTTTCTCTATACGATAGTGTAAAAATTGAAAATGTGCGATGTTTAGTAGTATAAAATATACAGTACCGAAAATCGCAAAAGCCAAATTGCATGTGAAAGTGTTGCCATTCACAAAATGATGTATGCGTTATGCACAGACATGTTTGGCCTTTATAATATAGATATGCATCTATAAAAATAAGAAAATAAAGTATATGTAAACTATTTATAAAATACATCATTGCAATTTGAAAATGAAGTTTAAATGTATTTTATTGTACATTCATTCTTTAAAAGAAATAATTCAGAAATTTTTTATATTTGTTTGGGAGAGGGGGGGGGGGCACAAATCGAGGAATAATAACATATGATTGCAAAATTAACAAAACGTTATATATGCACTACTCCTAAGCACTCTTTGTTGGGATGTTAGCCATGTCTGAAAGCAGATAAACTGGATTTTAAAACTATTGCACATTAAATATTTTTGGATTGCTTTTATAGAGTATGTTTGCGAGTATGAACCCTGCTTTTTTAGAAATGAGCTTTTTTGTTGATTTTATTTTATTCTGTACGAGAAGATTGTAATCAAATTTCATTTTTTATGTTCCTTTTTTTGTTTTATTTTCCACCCACAAAAAAAAAAAAAAACTGTGTACAAAAACTTGAATTGCTTATTATTATAAAAGGGTTTTAGGGTAAAAGACGTATCGGAAATTGTTTCCTTTTTTAAGATATGAATAAAAAGTCATGTTTATGTTTCCAAAATTTACATTATTTGTGCAATTTTTAATTTTTTTAAATTCTAGGCAGATTATTATTATATAGTTTCCCTCCTTCAAATCAGAATTTAGTTATGTCTTATATATGTATATATATTATTGCTTTTCATTCAGTTTTGGTTAGAAAAAAAATCAAACAAAATCAAAAAAAAAAATCTTCTGCAATACGATGCTGTTTACATTACTGTGAAATATTTCAAAAGTCCCGTTACAAAGTTGTTTTTAGATTGTGAATTATGCCATGCAAGAAATGTTTTTCTTTTTTTCTTTTAAAAAATCTATTAGAATCATTATGGAAAATCCCTTAAAAAATGAACATTTTTTTTGTAAATATTTTTTGTTTTCAGCCAATTTTCTCTGTCAATCTCCAAATTAATCTGTATTATAGTTCTTTTCTTTTTTTGAAGGTAATTTTGAATGTTTTATTTATGAAAATAAAATTTTACATCTTGTAGCTTTGTTTAGATTCTTTTTTTTTTTTTTTTTCACATTTCATTCCTTTTTTTTCACAGAGCGAGAATATGCTTCCCACCCTCTTCATTTTCATAAGCCCCTTACTTTTTCTTGAGCCTCCCCCTATTCACTTCTAGGTACACCCCCACATGTAAGGGACAATCCCCCTCCCCCCCCCCCACCCCCCCCCCAAAAAAAAAATGAAACAAAAACACAGATTAGAGGAAAGATTTGAAATTTAACCCTTAACCACTTAACCGGTGATGGGAATGGGGAAACAGTGCTTTAACCCCCGACTTAACTTGGGGCAGCCGTTGAAGTGGTTAAATACCCTTAGATCCATGAAATTGTTAAATTTATATAAAAATATTTAGCTTAAGTAAAATATTCATATCAAAAATCTATTATTATTTTACATAACAGATATTTCTTAAAAGTTCTGATATCTGACCACAAAAATGTATTATCAAAAGCAAAAATTCATTCATCGTACTCTTAATCCTTTGTGCTCACATGGGTAAATTTCTTCAAAATTCCAAACTCACACTGACAACAGTATTTAACAAAGGAAATATTCGGTTTAAGATATACACAAAAAAAGAATGTGACAAATATATTTCAAATAAATTTGGGTGAATATTCCAGGACCATTGTGACATTTCAGTGTTAGAAAACCGAAATATCAGATAATGAAAAGGTTGGCTGCAGTATGCTTTAGCTCTTTTTTGGAATTCGCCCATAACAATTTAATACTAAAAATATCATTTCTTGTAACTTTTTAAAATATCACATTTCAGCAGATTGAAATATAATTCTCAATTTTTATTTGTGAAAACTGTTGAACTTTGTACTTTTTTCACAATTTTTTTTATTTTATTTCTTTTGTGAAAATAAGCTTAACACCCATGAAAACATTTTCTGTCATAAAATGTAAGCTTATAAATCTTTTCATAAAACGCTTTTGAAAATCTTGTCTCTAACTTGGCCTGTATTTTTCAAAACCCTTTGTGAAAATTCTTGCGAAACAAGAATCTTTTTGGGATTTATTTCAGATTACTGAGATTATTTTGCGATATAGCTTTAGTGTTGAAAAATATCTATAAGATATCAATAGGAAAAGAAGAATGTTATGCAAATATTTTCGTATCGAAAATTTTACAGTTCATACTAGAAAAAAAAAAAAAATGATGCAGGATTTAGAATTTAAAAGTTTATTTTCTATTACAGTAATCCTTTAAGAGCTGAATGCACAAAACCCTATGTCATTGAGCACAAGGAAAAAAACCTTTTATGTTAGTAATACAGGGTTGCCACACCACCTGGAGAACCGGGAAAACACAGGGAATTTTAAATCTCCTCCCAAAACAGGGAATTTCTTAAAAAAATCTGGAAAACACAGGGAATTTGGTAACGGCAAATTATAATATTTCTAATTAGTCTTCATACTCGCATACATTTTTTCGCACTCAACATGGAATAAATGTGTCGCGGTACAGGGAAAATACAGGGAATTTTTTTTCAAGATTAGAGTGGCAATCCTGTAATAGGAGAATCTAATCATCCATGTTTGCTGGAAGCGAAAGGGTACCTAAACCAAAAATGAATACTACTAGTGGTTGATTCGTAGACTTAGCTTTATGTTTGATGTACAATCAAAAGTATGAAAACATGAAAAACTGGGTGCAGGAGAGCTCAATGAGTAACCCACTCGCCGTATTCAATTTTTGGCTTAGGCACCACTTTGCTTCCGGCAGACCTGGATCATTCAAAAATTTTCCCTAATCCAATATTTTGTTCGCTACCTAGGTTATCCCGTTGACGAAACAATTATTGCCAAACGTAAAGATTAAATGCCAATAATAGATGATTGTGAATCTCACATTAAACATGATACACATTTTTAAAACGTCATCAAGTGGTTTTTATTTCGACTTGATTTTGATTTTTATTTCGATTTGTATTTTTGGTACTACTCTGTTGTACTCTTGCCGACCGGACCATTTGATTCCCCCATGAATACTCTTACATAATGTAAAGGATTTCTTTCTTGTGCAGTCGGATCTTGGACTATAAAGATCTGTTATGCTTGCTCCGAATGCAGTAGGGATTAGAGGCAGATAAAAATTCTTTTCAACAAAACAAGTGGACTACATTTTTTTTTTCTTTCTCTTTTTGTATTAGTAAACTCAAGCTTCCTTTGAAATGTAACCGGTGAAATCACCCTGATTAAAAATACCTGTAACCGAAATCGAAAAAGTAAAGAAAGGGGCTGCATTCAGATCAATCTCAGCTATCCAATGCAAAAACAATCCTTTAAAAATATTAAAATGCAACCGAGATATCTATAAATTTCTTCCATAGAATTAGCATTAGCGAACAGGTCTTTTCATTTGAGTGAAGCGGCCCCTTAAACGTCCTAACCGGGTTTTTCCGTCACGTAACCTTTGAAATGAAGGGCTGATTTTATATTTTTTTTATTATGCGTGAGATGAATAAATTTACAGGGTAATCATATCCAAATCTCCTTTCCACAGGTATTATTTTAGGAATCAAAAAGACAAAATATGCCAGACGCTTAAAGGGTTAATAGTACATGTCTTTTAATCAGTGTTGAATCCAGGGGGTGGTCTGGTAAAGACGTGCCCTCCCCCCCTCTCGTATCAATGAAATGACTCCCCCAGAAAATTTGGCTGTCTGCGATTCTTTGATTTTAAGGGAGACCATTTTCGGGCAAAAATCATCAAAAGTTCAAAAAAATTTTTATCTCAGAAAACGATAAAATACATATTTGCGAATATCCATGCAAAATTACAGAAACTCTGGGACACATGGAACAAGTAGCAAATGAGGTTTTTTTAATTGTAGTCACTATAGAGTTTAAAGGACTAGCGGCCATTTTAAAATGTGTTTTCCTGAAAATGACTTTTTTCATATTTTGCCTAAGTTCAAAGTACAGTCGAACCCCATTGTAGTGAACTTCAAGGAACCGAAGTTTTTGTTCGCTATATCCAAACTATTAAAAAATGTTTGGGTTTACAAAATATGCTTGCTTGATACCTATATGTTTCATAATGATGTATAAAGAAAAAAACGTAAAATCTATTACATATGATAATTAATGAATTGAATTGACAAAAATTGATTACATTAAACTGACACAATACTAATTAAATTAAGTAAAAATGAAGACAAATAGAAATACAGTAAAGCGCCGATTATCTAAACATTCGAGACCAATTGGGGATTGCTAGTTCGGATAAATGAACAAACAATTTAAGGAATGATCCTGACTGTACTAAAATCTTTACATTTTATCCAGAGAACAGGAGGGGGGAAGGGGAGTCTCTTTCTCTTTGATTTGGACTCGTTCCAGTAAGATGTGACGTATGATTGGTCTCCTCTGGGTGCGCGTGCCTGCTTATTTTTACTGTCGCTTTGCGACATTTCCTAGTCAGTTCGCCTAAGGGCGAGCTCAGTTACAAGACTTATTTTATTTTGCGATGTGACATTCTTTTATATTTTACACTTTTAGCACTGATGATGGGACTTAAGAAGTCCCGAAACATGTATGCTTTTAACATCTTTTATTTTATGGTATTTGTGCTTTTGAACGTTGTGTATTTATTTAGTTATATATAAGCGCAAAGTACAATCCTCCCCCCCCTTCTTATCTTGTGAACTCCAGAGAGAATAATTTAAGGAAAAATTTTTTGATTATTGCTTGCTTCATTCTTAAATACATTAGTTAAATAGGTTAGTTTAAATGCGTTACTGAATTGCTATGACAGGAGTAATGGATAATAACAAACGGGAAAGCGTGATTACACCTGCAGAATGGCTATCATAAAAGAGAAAGAATGCAGGTCTTACTACTCTTTAATAAAAAGACTTATCGTTAGTTTGCAGCATGTTTTACCAGCATTTTCTTATAAAATTAAGAGTCTAAAACCTTTTTTCACATCAGCGGAAAAGTACATAGAGAAAAAAAATCCCTGTCGGCTTGGCCTATAGGCAGAGGTAGATTTCGAAGAGTGCTCATTTCAACAACAACAACAAACAAAAAGTATGATTAGACATAAACCCAGTTTAATAACTTCATTTGGCCGCTTATGAAAATTTTTTAATTTCATTTTTCTGCAAGAACTGGTTTTATCAGAATCATCTTAATTTAAGCGAAATTCAGCTCAAATGCCCTTTTTGACAACATATTTTGAAATATATTCTGAATTTATTAAAAATTCGCCCCTTGAGCCCATTTTTAAATTTATCAAAAATCTGTTACGCCTAAACTTTTGGACTATTTTTAAGAAGTTATATAAACTTTAAACCGATTCGATATCTATTTTAATTAAGAAGTTATGACGTTTTTTCGATTTTCACAAAAACCCTCCCTATTTCCACCTCCTTGGTCCGATTTTGCCCATTAACGAACTTGACCGAGATTTTATGCCTCTCAATCTTATGTAAAAGTTTGAAGAAAATCTGAGCATAATTATGGAAGTTATCGTGTCCAGAAGAAAGTGATACACCGATAGATAGATAGTAGGGGTGATTCTCGTCCGAAATTTCCGAAAATTTAAGGCATCCTCTTCCGAAAATTTGAAATTGGGTTATCAGTTCCGCATAGTTGCCAACTTGTACGGTTTTGCACGCGGAAAAAGCAATTGCGTAGAAATGCAAATTTCGTGATAGGATCGCCGAAATAGCATACATTTCGTCAATATTTCGTGGAAAAACGACGATTTCGTCAATGTTTTTGCAAACGAACTTTGTCAAAAGATCGATGAAAAACGCGAATTTCCTGTGCGGATCGCGGAAAAAACGGCAATTTCACCAAATATAGCAGATAAAACGCTGATTTCTTCTGAAGACGGCGGGAAAACGCCGATTTCGTCTAAAGATTGCGGATATAACGCCGATTTTGTAAAAAGATTGCGAGAAAAAACGCCGTTTTCGATAAATGATCGCTTAAAAATATTTTGTCAAAAGAATATTTGAAAAAATACGCCGATTTCGTTAAAAGATCGCGGGAATAAAACGCCGTTTTCGAGAAAAAATCGTGTAAAAAAGCAAATTTTGTCTAAAGATCGTCGAAAAAGCGCCGATTTCACTTTAAAAAACATGAAACGCCGATTTCGTCAAAAGATCGCGGAAAAACCGCCGATTTTGGCAAAAGATCGCAATAAATCGCCGATTTTGCTAAAATATTGCTGATTTCGTCTGAAGATACCGGGAAAATGCCGATTTTGTCCAAAGATCGCTGGAGAGGGGGGGGGGGACTCACGACCCCCCCCCCCGCGCCGATTTCCGAAAAAAAAAATTTCATCCAGAATCACCCCTGATAGATATATATATAAACCTTTTTACTGATGGTAGTTTTAGGGTCTAGGAGTCATGATTCGTGTAGATCCGCAAAAATTTTTCCGAAATTCCAACATGGGAGAGAATGCAATAGGTAGTATTTCATACGAAATCTACCTAAAAATTATGGTCGACTAGAACAATATTTCATATATTCTATTGTATCTGATGGAATGTTTACTATTACACCAAGATCTGAATATTTTTAAAACTTTGTTAGAGTACGAACACACCTCATTTGCTACGTTTGACGTAAAATTTCCAACTTGTTGTCTTACAGAAGCTTCACTGGCCTCTGTCTGTCTGGTCCCCTAGAGGAGATACTTTATTCAAATGAGAAGACGTTCGCTAATGCTAATCCTACGGAAGAAATTCACACAGATATCGGTTGCATTTCAATAGTTTTAAATGGTTTTTTTCGCATTGTATAGCTGAGATAGATCTGTATACAGGCCGTTTTTTACTTTTTCGATTTTCGTTGCAGATATTTTTTATGAGGGTGCTTTCGTTCTCCAAACTGGTTCCGAAAATGAAAGCGTTCTCGTAAAAAATATCTGTAAACAAAATAAAAAAAGTAAAAAACGGTCTACATTCAGATCAGTCTCAGCTATTCAATGCAAAAAGAATCATTTAAACTAGTCGTTGGGGGGCCACCGTAATACTTACCCATCATGGATATGTATATGAAAAAAAACATGTGAAAACTATTTATACAATGCATTGCAATTCATAAAAAAAATTTATATACTGTTAATATACATAGTAATGCTACATTAAAGAACTGCTGATGTACCAATTTCGACAAATTATATAAAACGCCAAACGACTCAAGTAGTACCGAACTGCGTAAAAGAAACATCCTTATAACTCCAAAAAATATCTGTAAACAAAAACGTAAAAAACGGCCTGCATACAGATCGATCTCAACTATCCATTGCAAATAAATAAAAATAAAAGAATAATAAATAAATAAAATCATTTAAAAATATTAAAATGCAACCGAGATATCTTTATAATTTTTACTTACCCATCATACGTAGTATAGGGGAGGTATACATAAAATTAACGTAAAATGGACGTCCAAAATTTGTTCTTATTACGTCTAAAATTACGTTCATACTACGTACAAAATTTGTCCATATTACATCTAGAATTTATTCTTATTACGTCCAAATGTCACCTCTCTTTACGTAAAAAGTACGTCTTTTGGGTCACAAAATGAGCATAGAATGAACATAAAATTTACGTAAATTGGACGTCCAAAATTTGTTCGCATTACGTCGAAAATTACGTCCGTACTATGTACAAAATTTGTCTATATTATATCCAGAATTTATTCTTATTACATCCAAAAATTTGTCCGTATTACGTTCAAAATTTATTCATATTACACCCAAAAACTTCGACATCCAGACGAAATACAGACACCTTTTAGTCGTAATATAAGTGCTTATAGATTTAAAAAAAAAAAAAAAAAAAAAAAAAACAAGATGAATGTAGATTCTACCATTGCAGAATTCAGTTTCGCCTCCGATTAGAAAAAAAATCGATAGAAATTTTTTAGAAGGGCGACCCCGTTTAGATTGCAATGAACTAACTTCATTTTTCTTGTGTTTATCAATATAATAGCAAACAGAACGGCGTGAAATACCCAATTGAATAGCAATTTCTCTCTGAGACATTGGAATTGCGGAATAATAAAGAGATACAATTTGACGTGCTACTTCTTCATAGAATAGATTCATCAAAAACGGATTTTTTCTTTAGTTTAAACGCTTTTTTATAGACTCTGAGTAAAAGGAAATGCAATTTAACAATAAAACCCAACGAATCCCATGGAATCCCATCGAATTCGACGAATGAAATGTTTAAATGACCCGATTGATTTGGTTTTAAAAATAGCAAAAGTAATTACATTATTGAATCAATATATAATAAATATACTTACAAAGTAAATGTCAAATTTGCCAGTTACAATTTTGCATGCAAATATTCGCACAAGTACAGTTAAAATTGTAATATGAGTGCCGACGAAATCCAGAAATTTTATTTTATATGCACTCTCAGAAAAACAGCTTTATTAAAAATAAAAAAAAAGTAATATCGGGTACTACTAGGTTATCCCATCGACCAAAAAATTATCGCCAAACTATAGGATTAAATGCCAATAATGGATGATCGTGAATGTCACATTCAATGACATTAAATACAATTCATGTGTTTAAAATGTCTTTAAGTGATTTTTATTTCAACTTTTTATTAATATTTTTTTTTAATATTCTACTGATTATTTATTTTTTCGTTATTTAAAATAAAAATTATGTCAATATGTATAATTTGGCTATTAATTTGGCGAAATTGGTCAACGGTATAACAGAGTAGTACCTAATATCGTTATGAGTAAAAATACGATGTTTTAAATAGTGACGTCATTTTCTCTTCAAATGTTCTTTAAAAGTTACTGTTTATGAAAAAGGCATCCATAATAATATTGTAATTCCCATTTATCTGGTTGCTGAATGACATCATTTTCCTCATTTGAAATTTCTCTTATTTTGATTTAGACATTAATTTTTATCATATATTATTTTCTGTCATTTTATTTACATTATTAATATTATTTCTCGGTAAATATATTTTTTTAACTCAATTAGTGCATAATTATACGCAATCATTTTAGAAAATAAATTTTTATTATCGAGAGAAAAGCTAAACTGTGTTGCCACCATTTTGAAGAAATGTCATGAAAAAGCTTTTAAAATTAAAAATAAAATATAAAAATGGAAGTAAATTAAAAAATAATTAAAATGGGCACAACTACAAATAAATAGCTTTCATTTAAAAAAATAATTATCAAAATCGGTTGACTAGAAAATTCAGGGCTGATGACACGACATTTTTAGCTTGTCTGAAAGAAATAGCCTCGGAGGCTAAAAAAAAGATGACATTATATTGAAAAGCAAATAAAGTCAGTCAAACATTTTAACTATTTAAAATATCTTGAATTTAAAAAAAATTATTTTTTTCCATTTCATATTAGAAAAAAAAGTTAACTAAAATGTTAAAATTTTTCTCTTGTCAATGCCAATGTATATACATTCACATCCATTAATTTTAGATAAATAAAACAATTTTTTAATTCAATAATATATCAAAAAAAATTTGTTGTTGTTGTTAAATAATAACAAATTATTTAAAGGATAGTAAATTTTCTTGTGACTTTTAAAAGTATATATATTTAAAGATATTATTGCTAATAAAACTTATTTTTAGCTTTTTAAAACTTTCAGTTCTGAAAGATCTTTAAAGAAACTACTTTAGTTACTGCCCTTCATCTCTACACAAAATAGGAAATAAAAAATGCAAGATACCTACCAGCGTACCAGTTTTTGCTTTGTGCATTTCTAGATATCTATGCATTTTTGCTCTTCTTCACATTTTTATTTTATATACAGTCAATCAGAGTAACATTGCTCCACCTTTACAAAACTTTGATCCATTCTGCCATGATGGAATCTTGACAAATTATTTCCAATGAGATGCCAAATTCAAACTAGTGCAAGTAGCTATATTTTGAGACCAAAACTTTGCCATTAACTCAAGTGATATAGAACATTTTTCTTTTTCTCTTGGCCAAAGTTACTCTGATTAACTGTACTATTTCTCCTGGAAAAAAAAAAAAAAAAAAAAAAAAAAAAAAAAAAAAAAGTTTTCATTTATATTATTATTGATGGTGATAATTCATCTAAAAAGGTCGAATTTACATAGCAGACAACAGCTATGATTTTTATCTAGCACTAATTTTTAATAGAAATTTTCGCTTTATGCAATCCTTTCATGACAAGAGCCTTTTAATTTTTAATATTTTACCACCAGTATTTCAATGCAGAAAATTTTCTATAATTGAATCTTGAAAATGCTCTGATTATAGGAGGTAAATTTTATAATAAAAAAGTAACTGGTGAGAATAAGCTAAGATTTTGGGCAATTTAAGGGGCATGTATACTGATCGTTCGTCTCTAACGGGTTAATAAAAGATACCTGCAATTAAAAAAGGTGAAGATTTTAAAAAGAAATTAGAGATGACTAAAACTCACATAATTTTGCAATTGTATTTAGAAAATTTATTATATTATCCATTATCATCAACTGAAAGGTTTCACATTTGGTGAATAATAGACTTTTCTTTTAAATTCTAAATAAAATCAGTAGCTTTATATCTCATTTTACAGTGAAGCTGCCTAAATGGGAAAATTCAGTGTTAGACACAGGTGTCTGGTGTGTCATTCAACATATTAATCAACATCAGTTCTTTTTTTTCCAACAAAATTGAATGAAAAAAAAATCTTGTGAATTATTTAGGTATTATAAAATTAAGTTTCTTATTTATAGTCATACATTTCAGTTAAATTTTAAAAAAATGTAAAAATGGTATTATTACATAAAAAAAAACTATTTAAATTATTTTAGATTAATTTTGAAAAAATACAATGCCATGGTCAAATTGTGAGCAATATAATTAGTTAAAAATCTAGATTATGTACAAAATGGGGATAAATCTAATTTATTATAAAATATATTTCATAAATTTCTTATAATGATTATCAATATTATATATATCAAGGAATGTTTAAAGAGTTACTGTATAAGATCATTCAATTTTAAAGAGAAACACACAATAAAAATGTGGGGAAAAAAGTTTTATTTATTTTTATTTACAATTACAATACTTTTATTACAATTTTTATTTACAATAATAATCTTGTATGTCGCATCAAATTTGCTATAAATTTTCCAATCGGCAATCTGATGTTCCACTCCGCAAAACATGATTCTTAACAGTAGCTAGGAAAAAAAAATAAAAGTAACTATAAAACACATAATTAATAATATATAAATTTAAATAAAAGACTTTATGTCAAAAAAAGTATTAATATAAGAAATTTATTATTTCTGCTTGGCAGCATTGAAAGAAGAGCAGAAATTTTCCTATTTTTTCATATATTAAATTCTTTGTGTTTTTCATAGTTTGGATTTAATATTTTCAAAAAGTATCATAAAAAGTTTATTAAATCTATTAGATTTTAAGAACTTCACCTTTAATATAAACTAGCAGGGGTGACCGAGCTCAGCTCGGTCAAAATTAATTTTGTGTTCAACTCGATATAGTATTATTTACAAAAACAATCAATAAGAAAACTATGTTTGTATGCACATGTTCATAAATTTTACTTTATTTTAAAATTTACAACGAAAGGACATCAATCCAAATCACTTTTTTACCTCGACTCTGATTAGTTTAACTATGCATCTCGAAGACTATTAAGAATGTATAAGAAATTTCTTCACATTCTGAAAGACAATATTTTTTGCCAGATATAACCAAATTTGGACACATTCTTTCATTTGGCGCCAAATATGTGTTTTGGTTTCGTAACCTTAATAGTCGATTTTTCGGCCAAATTTCGCCAGTATTTTGTCAAATATCGCCAACTTATTGGCTTTTGCCATAGTCTCGTTATCCTGACCCTTATTACCCAAATGATCCACAAATCACATGAGATCAAACATGTGACTTAGCTCAATGGTCTTCAGGTAATCAAAAACAGTAGAGCATAAAATGAATCAAAATCGTTTAAGCCATTTCTTAAGTAAAATTAGTTTGACAGCATTCAGCAAAGAAGCGATATGACCCACTAATATAATTTTGTTTAATATGCAACTCAGCTCAATAGTCTTCTAGTGACAAAAGACGTTCCGTTGCAAAATTTAGGTAAAATTGACTGAGTCGTTGTTATATATAATTAGAATGACCCGAACCCATTAAGACCTAAAACGACCCTTTAATTGAATTGTTACGTGCATGTGTTCTATCTCAACGGTTTTCTTTTGCCCGAAAACGATATAATAGAAAATATACTCAAAATGGTGAGAACAATTTTCTAGATAAAATTAGCATGACCCACAAATGACCCTTATATCGAAATATCTCGAAAATGTGACTTAGTTCATTAATTTTTGCGTGCCGAAAAACGTTAAATACAAAATTTAGATAAAATCGATTGAGCCAATTTTTAAGTATAAATAGTTTGACCTTGACCCATTATGACCCAAAATGACTCATTAATCGAGTTTTCTCAAACATCTGGCCTAACTTAATGATTTTCTTGTGTCCGAAAACGATAGAATATAAAATTTAGTCAAATTTGCGCGAGACATTGTCTAGATAAAATTAGAATAACCCAAAAGTGACCCACTGATCGAAATTTCTCGAACATGTGACATAGCCCAATGATTTTCTCGTTCCAAAAATATGCTGTATACAAAATTTCGTTAAAATCGATTCACCCGTTCTTTAGATATAGCTTGACCATGACCCATCATGACCCACAAATGACCCTTATAATCGAAATCTCTTGAACATGTGACTTAGCCCATTAGTTTTCTCGTGTATAAATATTGTTACACTCAAAATTTCGTTAAACTCGATCCTGCCGTTCTTTAAATATGAATAACTTGACCCAGACCCTTTACGACCCTTTATGACCCATTAATCAAAATTTCTCGATCTTGTGACCTAGCCCAATGATTTTCTCATGCCAAAAAATGTTGTATACAAAATTTCGTTAAAACTGATCCACATGTTCTTTAGATATAGCTTGACGTGACCCGTTATGACCCATCATGACCCATAAATGACTCTTATAATCAAAATCTCTCAAACTCACAATAGCCCATTAATTTTCTCGTGTCAAAAAACTTACATACAAAATTTCATTAAATTTGATACTGTCGTACTTTATATATAAATAGCTTGACCCAGACATTTTATGACCCAAAATGACCCAATAATCGAAATTTCTCGAACTGAGACCTAGCCCAATAGTTTTCTCGTGCCAAAAAAATGTTGTATACAAAATTTCGTTAAAATTGATCCACCTGTTCTTTAGCTATAGCTTGACCATGACCCATTATGACCCACAAATGACCCTTATAATCGAAATCTCTCGAACATGTGACTTAGTCCATTAGTTTTCTCGTTTCTAAAAATTGTTACATACAGAATTTCGTTAAAATTGATCCTGCCGTTCTTTAATTATATATAGCTTGACCCAGACCCTTTATGATCCAAAATGACACATTCATCGAAATTTTTCGAACATGTAACCTAGTCCAATGATTTTATCGTGCCAAAAAAAATGTTGCCTACAAAATTTCATTAAAATCGATCCACCTGTTCTTTAGATATAGCTTGACCATGACCCATTATGATCCATCATGACCCACAAATGACCCTCATAGTCGAAATCTCTCAAACATGTGATTTAGCCCATTAGTTTTCTCATGTCAAAAAACTGTTACATACAAAATTTCGTTATAATCTATCACGCCGTTCTTTAAATATAAATAGCTTGACTCTTAATGACCCAAAATGACCCATTAATCGAAATTTTCGAACATGTAACCTAGTCCAATGATTTTATCGTGCCAAAAAAATGTTGGATACAAAATTTCGTTAAAATCGATCCATCTGTTCTTTAGATATAGCTTGACCATGACCCATTATGACCCATCATGACCCACAAATGACCCTCATAGTCAAAATCTCTCAAACATGTGATTTAGCACATTAGTTTTCTCATGTCAAAAAGCTGTTACATACAAAACTTCGTTATAATCCATCACGCCGTTCTTTAAATATAAATAGCTTGACCCAGACTCTTAATGACCCAATATGACCCATTAAAATTTTTTCTCGAACATGTAACGTAGCCCAATGTTTTTCTTGTGCCCGAAAACCATAGAATGCAATTTTTAATCAAAATTGCGTGAGAAAATCTCTAGATAAAAATAGCATGACCCACAATGACCCCAAAAATGACCCGCTAACCGAATTTTCTCGAACATGTTACCAAACCCAATGGTCTTCTTGTAATCCAAAGCGATACAATATAAAATTTGGTCAAAATCGTTAGAGCAGTTTTTTAGATAAAAATGGCTTGACCCATAATGACCCAAAAATGACCCACTAATCGAAATTTTTCGAACATGTGACCCAGCCCAATAGTTTTCTCGTACCAAAAAACGATTGGATATGAAATTTCCTTAAAATCGATCCAGCCGTTCTATAGATATAAATAGCTTTATCCTGACCCATTATGACCCAGTAATCGAATTTTCCCGAACATGGGACCTAGCCCAATGGTCTTCTCGTGCCCAAAAATGGTAAAATCCAAATTTTTGCGAAAATCGTTAGAGCCGTTTTTGAGATAAAATTTACCCACACACACACACACACAATTTTTGCTCGCATTATAGTATAAGATATTTGAATAAACAATTTCATATTACTTGAGAGAGGTGTAACAAAAAATTAAAACAAATAGTATTATTGACATGTTTCGGTCCAAATTCAAATAAAAACCATAGTCATAATAAAAATGCAAATTGTTTCATGGTCAATACAAATGGCATGCGACAATGAGATGTAAACAAAAACCACATACTCTATTATAAAAACAATAAATTAAAAATAGACCATGATCTAAAATTAACTTCCTACTTGGTTCATACTATTCAAGCTTTCAAGAGGAATTTATTTATAAACTGTAACCATAATTTAGGAGTAATAAAAGAAAAACTATCATTGCTAACAAAATTTTTACACAGTTAAATTTTAATGGACTCTCTTATAATAGATTTACAACAACAATTTGATACAAAACATAATTTGCTTACATTAAACAGAGTTTTTATCTCCCCATCTAAATATAGTGCAGATAAAGCAGTGTTAGTATGACCAAATTTAAAATCAGATTAATGTTCACCTTTTCTAATTCCAAGTTTTCTCCTATTCATGCCTATGTAATAATTTAAGTCACCTTTTTTCTTTCTTCAAAAGTGCATGGTTTTTTGTTTACATCTCATTGTTGCATGCTGTTTGTATTGACTGTGAAAAGATTTGTGTTTTTATTTTTATTATGATGGTTTTTATTAGAATAGAACTCATGTCAATAACATGTTTTTTTTTTTTTTTTTACACCTCTCAAGTAATATGAAATTGTTTATTCAAATACTAGCTGAGCCGCCTGACGTTGCCCGGGCCCGTAATGATATTCTTAAATGAACTGAAATTGACACTGCAAAATCTCATTAAAAGATCCAATCTCTAACCGAATTCTCGCTGCCTATGGTATTGTTTAGCAGAAGCGCTGCATACACACAAAAAAAAAGGGGTGGGGAGACTAGAATCTTTTAGTTTCATATTCCACCACCATGGTGCAAACTCTTTTCTTAACAAAATTGTTTCTGGACTTAAAGATATTTGATGATATCATTATTTGAAAATAGGGGTAGGTACACTTTTAAAATTTTGTATTAAATAAGTATTATTTATCCCAGGGTTCTGAAAAATCTGCATCTAAAACGGTACAGATTTAAATATTTGATCACGCCCTCCCTAAAATAATTATTGCCTGCTCCCTACCCATAATTTCCAGTCCCCTACTCTTTAAAATCTATATTATATGTTATAAACTATCTGAACATTTTATATTAAATAAATAATATTTATCCCAGAGCTCAGTGAAAAGTCCACATTTGAAATTGTAGAAAACAGTACATTTTAAGTATTTGATCGCTGCCCCTAAAAGATCCCCCCCCCCCACCCCTTATTTGATGCTCATTACTCTTTAAAATACGTACTATGTGTTATAATTTATTCGATCTTTTTTTTTTTTTAGAATTTTAATTGGCGTTTTCACATTTCTTTTCCTTTTTTAAAAAAAGTTTTTTTATTAAAAAAAAGAAAAAAAAATGGATTTTAATAAATTTTGATATTATTAAACAGCGTTTAAAGATATTACTCAATGCATAGCTTTAAAATATCCAAATAATGTATTTTTAAAAATTTGACAGGGTGCCAAAGAATCCTTATATAAAAATTGTTTATGGTTTCGAAAAACTCACTTTTAAATGGAGCAAGTCCTCCAAGTAACTGATTAAAAATTAATATCTAAGGTTGTAACTGAGTGACTGTGAAGAAATTTACATATTTGAAATCAGCAAAAAACTTATCATCTGGATATGTAAATATTAAATTTATGAATTTAATTTTTGAAAAAAATTACAAGTCATCTATAAATGCGAGTACCCACCAACACCCAGTTGTCATCGATGAACAACTGCTCTTGTTATATTAGATTTCTTAAAAATCTGTTTCTTTAAACGGAAATGAAATGAGATTTTATAAATAGATTTTTAATGAATTTTTCAACTATTTATAGGAGTAGGAAAATAATTTTTAGAATTTCTGAAAGGTGAATTTTTTCTGATCTAGCTGTCTAATTTTTGAGTTTTTAGGCTCAGTAGATTTTAAAATACAACCCTATATATAAAAATAAAAAAAAAACGAGTACATTTATCGTCATGTTAGCCCTTCATTTACATTAACCCTTTTCCCTCTCTTCCAGCTTTCGAAGAAATATTCTGAGGTTTGATAAAAATCTATTCTTCTATTAAATTATGAGTACTTTTCCATTCTTCTGATTTAGGAATTTTAATTCATTTTTCAATTATTAGAATTTTAAAATTCTGATGGTCAGGTACATTAGCAGAGTCTTTGAACAATCTTCACAAAAAATTTGAGCCTCGTACGTGCCATAATTTTTGCTAGTCATCGCAGCCACACACACACAGAGCGATTTGTTATTTTATTAGTATAGATTTTCAAAAAGGGGTTGTTTTTCTGCAAAACATTTGGTCCATTATGGCAATGCACTTCTAAGGCATAACTTAAAAGGAATCAACAAGCCAAATGTATGCTTTTAAAGCTAAAATCTTCTAAATGATGGTGTTTTAACCCGTTCCCGACAGAGCGTGCATCTGAGGACGGAGCGGGGAAGTTTGATTACATGTTCTGGGCCGAAGAATTTTGCGAAGTGCTCTTTAAAAAATTATTTAAAAAATCATTTTTCCATGTAACCTTTTGCAATACACATGCATGAAGTAACTTGTTATTACATATATTGATGCAAAGAATTGAAGTATTTCCTCTGATATTTTAGCATAAAAATGACTTTTTAAATATATAAAATGTATATTTTAGCCACATTTTCAGGTTTAAAAAGATTACATACAGTACAGAACCATTTATCCAGAATGGTTGGGGTCAGATGTATTCCGGATAACTGGTTTTACCAGCTAACTGGTTGGGTATCAAAGCAGCATCGATTTGATAAGTGTTGTGAAACATATGTAGTTGTCATATTACTTCTAATTTTAAATTGATTATGAGATTACTTGAACCAAGAATCTGATGCAAGTAAGATCAATTGTTAAAGTTTGAAAAAAGATAATTTATGGGAACTCCTTGGGAACAAAAACTTTTCTGTTTTCTCTGCATAAGCATGAAAACATCTGTAATACTATAATATTATTTATTAATCTATAATATGATTATATGCTTCTATTTCAAATACTAGAGGCTGTTATCAAACTATACAATTGTTTCAAGCAATGTATATGTCAAACTGATTGTGTATGACATTTTTTCTAAAAAGATTCTAACATCAGTCTATTAGAAGTATCGTTCCGGATAACTGGTTTATGGATAAATTGTTCCATACTGTAATATAATTACAAAACACTTATGTGCCTCTACTATAGCATAGCTGCCAACTCTTCTGATTTTTCGGCCCGGAAAAATTTAATAGAAATTTTCGTCTTATTTAATCGACAGATTATGGCGATTTCTAATCATAAAATTTTCTATAAAATTTTTCCGTTCCAAAAAAGTGGAAGATGTTGGCAGCCATGATATAGCAACATATGAAACATTTTACTCAAGTGAAGAATAATTTTGTTAAAAAAAAATAAATAAATAAAAAATAATAGTAATAATAGGTTTGTTTCTAAATGATTTTTAACACATTTTTAAACAAAATAAGGGATTTTACAAAAGCTGATTGATTCACAAATAAAAATAATCAAATAAAACTTTCAAAACAACTTGTGCATGCTATTTTTCAGTCTTAATTATGCAGACATACTTGAAAAATAGTTTAAAAAAATGCTTAATTTTATTTAAATTTTTGAAAATTCAAAAATAATACTTAAATATATGATTAATCATAAAATATCTTTTAAATAAAAAGTATTTAATAATAATAAATAAATTAGAATTATACTTTATAATAAGCATTTCTAAAAAGTTATTAAATGTTAAAAATATTTCTGAAAATAAAAGAACAATACATAGTAATTTGATAATAATGAGTAAAACTTGAATAACCTAAAATGCATTCATCAAAAAAATACACTGTTAATATAATTAGCACCGGTATAACATAAAAGTACCATATTATCCACTGTCATATTATTATTATTATTCAAACTCATAACTGCAAAATTAAACAGACATATATAAGACAAAATTTTATTTTGTATCATTTATAGATTTTAATGGAAAGTTTACCTTATTCAAAGTCAGATCCTTGTTGAAAAATTGGAATCCATGATTTATACTGCTCTTAAACCACGATTTTTCTATGGAGGGGTGGTAATCATCTTTTCAGATCATTTCAACAAATCTATACTCATCTAAGATCTTCATCCACAAGACAGTATATTTACCAGGGAGCTTGTAACTATTAGTTGAAAAAGAAAAGGAAAAAAAATTATATATATGGTGGATCCAGTAACCTTATTCTAAAGCAATTTTAAAATGCTTAGGAATACTTTAACTCATGTATCTACAAAATAAATAAATAATATTAAATTAAGTTGTTTTATTCACTATTTTCTCTTCTCTGATTCAGAAACAAGCATTGATTGATTGCCTTGTTTACAAAACAAATTAGCACTCAATAAATGGGCATTCTACAACCAATGTTTCATATGTAGATTGCAATATAAAAGAACATATATAAGCTACTTAATAAAATCTATAGCAAATAGTGTTGATCTCTACACCAAACTGGTAAGGCACAGTGCCTGGCAGCATTTAAAAAAAAAAAATACTTTCCTTTTAAATTATTTTACATATCATGTAGTACTTAATCCAATTTTTGGCATGACCTGTCAATTAATTACTTTTGTTCAGAAGAAGAAAAAAAAAAATCACAAAACATATCTAATGATTGTAAGAAGTAAATTATTAATTTAATCATTTGATCACAGGGAAGTAATGTGGAATATATCAATCAGCTTTCCATGGAAAAAAAAAATGTCCGTTGATTACATGGGAAAATAATAATAATTAAATTTCGAAACATGAAATATGTAGCATATTGTGTATTTCAATTGTATTGAATACATGAAAAAATAAATAAATGAATAAATTTTGAGCCATGAAATATGTAACATATTCTTAAATCATGCAAAAAAATACACTTTTACTAAATAAATTATCACATAAATCTGTAGTAATACATATCACTTTTACAAGACTAGAACTTTATTTATTTTTAACTGATTAATAATTTTCTGGATTTTTTGCTTAAAAAATATTAAATATTTCGTTCAGTTGTATTAAATACTAATAATGTTCATAACATAAAATAATATTGTGCAACAATAGAAAATAACAAATTATTCAAAAATAAACATCTATTTTTCTCAACTGAACAACCAGAGTTTATCGCAAAATTATAATTCATGTATGACATTAAAATAATATATCATATGGTGACATAATATTTGGCATCGATGTCATAATATGCACCATATTGGAGAAATATTTTTCTGACATCAATTGGGAGAAAACTTTGGTTTCAAATACTAGTTATATATCAAATAATTTTCCATTATTTAAAAAAGGAAATATTAATAAAAAATGTTTAGAACAAAACAAACTATATTATTTTAAAAAGAAATAAAAGTAAATAAACAGTTTATAAGTAACCAACAGTAGCCAAGCAGGGCTTGAATTTCAGGATGGAATGGCGGGATTTGCACCCGAAATTTTGAAAATCCCGCCTAAAAAAATATCGTAGAGGAGAGATTCCTGAAAAAAAAAAAAAAAAGAAAAAAGAAAAAAAGAAATCAAGAATTTACGAAAAATTTTGTATTTTAAAACTAGGTCCCACCTTTTTTTTTGGGGGGGGGGGGCGAATTTTGTGATATTTTCGTGCAACTGAATAACATATTTTGCTGAAAAAAATAGTTGGAATTCATGCTATTTTTCTGCAACCAATTGTCAAATTTCCCATTTTTCCCCCACAATCAATTGATAAATTTTGTGCGATTTACAGATGCAAGAACGGAGTAATTCCGTTTCAAATTTTCCAAAAAATGAACACATTTGATTCCAAAAGTTATGAAACATCGTTTATCAACTCTGAAATTTGGATAGTTATGTCTGAATTTCCGGTTTAATTAACGATTTTTCATAGCTTTTGAACCCAGCTGAATTTTTATAATCAATTTCATCAATCGTTCACAGAAAATTTTGTTAGATTACGCAAAAAAATGCCAATTTTCTCACAAAAATCGCAAAAAAAAAACCTCGACTTTCCTTAAAATATTTCGATAAAATGCGAATTTCTTTTTAAAAAATCGCAGAATAAACACGAATTACGAGAAAAGATCGTGAAATAAACACAAATTTTATGAAAGGATTGCGAAATAAACGTACATTTTGTGAAAGCATCCTGGAATAAATGTGAATTTTGTAAAAGGATCGCCATATAAACAGCGTCGTGTGAAAGGTGACAAAGGGGAGGTCGCCCCAGGCACAGAAACTTAGGTGCCGATTTTCTACTACCAACATCATTTTAACTGGTAAAAAGAAAAAGAACACTAAATTGAAATTTTGCCCTGAGGGCAGTTTTCTCTTTACACGTCCCTGCATATGAACCCAAATTTATCAAAATGCCACTTAAAAAAAAGCGAATTTCATGAAAGAATCTCGAAATAAATGTGAATTTCATTAAAAGATCGTAAAAAAATGCTAATTTTTTAAACGACAGCGGGAAAATGCCAAATTTATCAAAGGGTTCTTCAGGGGTGATTCTGAGTAAAAACTTTTTTGAAATTTGCAGCAAATTTTCTGAAAAGTTACAACAGATTGCATAAGAGGGGGAGGGGATATTTACTTTTGACTTGTTTTTCCGCAACCCTATGACGAAGTTTTCATTTTTTTCGCAATCTTTGGATGAAACTTTTTAGATTTTTCGATAAAATTTATGATTTTCCACCGTTTTTTGGCAAAATTTGTGGGTTTTTTTTTTTTTTTTCATGGTTCTTTGATGAAAGTTGAGGATTTTTCTAGATTTTTTAGACAAAATTCGTGGATTTTTTGCAATTTTTTGCTGAAATTTGAGGGGTTTTTTGTGATTTTTTCTCGCAGGTTTTTTGAAGATATTTTTGTTTTTTCTGTGATCCCTACCCAAAATTTGTGTTTTTTTTGCAAATCTTTGATGAAATTTGTGTTTTTCTTTCACTATTGTTTCACAAATTTCATAGTTTTTTTCATGATCTTCAGACGAAATTTGAGATTTTTCACAACTATCTAACAAAATTCATGTTTTCCCCTCAAACCTCTTATGATATTTACAATTTTTCTGTGAACAATTTGCAAAATTGATTTTTTTTTTTTTTTGGAAGGAGAACTGCACGGGAAAGTGGGCCATTTTCCCTTCACGCACGTCGAATTCTTGGATTCCGATAATCCCGACGAAGAAGAACCCTGAACATGTGCATGTGTTAGAACATGTTGCCAAAGAAGAACCAATGTGAGAGAGACTCATGTGAAAGAAAAAAAAAAAGTGTCACGTGTGTGTGTGGAACTTTTATTTCAATTGCCCCCACTGTACATAAACGGAGTGGTGTATGTGTTTTCACCCCCCTTCCCCCCCATTCAGTTTTAGCTCAAGGAAAAAAAAAAGTACATTTGTGCCCCGCTCTGCCCAGTAGCAGGTACAGTGGAGACTGCAGATTAGTTTAGACTTTTCTGGTTTAATGTGGGTGATGACCCCTTAAGTGTTGGAAAAGTAACATGCATGTGGAGCAATGTTTTAATTCTTTTTATATGCTTAAGTAGTCACCGAATGATAATGTTAAATCTATGGGGGAGTTATTTTCAGATTTTAATATTTTTGCATGTTTTTTGTTGAAGCTCAGGATGACCTACAACTGGGCTAGTTTCTATTTTTACAATTTTGGTTTCAGGTTTTTATTTTTAAGGAAAAATACTGTTTTGGAGCTGGTATGAACCAGTTCTTAAATTGAAACTATTCTAATGTAAAAAATATATAACCAAAATCAAAAAGTAAAAACTAGCCCACTTGAAGATGGCCCTCAGCTATCCTAAGCAAAAATATTAAAATTTGAGTTAGATATTTGTAAAGAACACCCGCGTAAACTTTACATTATTATCTAGGTTTTTTCCAGTGACTAGTGTGGCATCTTAATATTTGTTATTACGCCCTGTATTGAATTTTAAAAAGGAGATTTCTTATTGACTCATCAGAATATTTTAAAATGCAACAATTAAAAACTTAAGGCAAATGTTTAATATGTTTTCAGTAATATTATTGTTACTGTAGACTCTCTGAAATCTACCACTGCTCGAAAGGAGAGGTAGTGCAGATTTTTGAATTTTGCTGATAATTGTTTTTACATTTTTAAAACAGTTTATTTGAATGGAGTTGAGCATCGGAAATTATAGTGAATGCTTACAATAAAGTAAAATAACCGAGAAAATTTATTAGTTTATAAGTTTTTAGTTGCTGTAAAATATTTATGTAATAATAAAAATTTAGAAAGATATTTTATTTACTAATTAGTCAACTACCAACTATAAGTTTCTCAAATTATACCTGGATTTTATGCATTCATGGATCTTCCAATTGCAGATTTAAGAGGGTCTTCTGTATTTTAAGTATTCAGTTCTTCCTTTTCTTAACTTTATGTATTGAAATTTTTAATGTATATGTTTATAATTTGTACAGGCTATATTTGTAAATTTAAATTTTGCTTATGTAGATGACTGTTACTTTTTTTTTTTTTTTTTTTTTTGGCTATTTGAATATTTTCATTTGTTTTTACTGAATCTATTAGTAAATAAATTTGAATAAACAGTAAAACTATTGTTTTTAAGCATAGTTATTAAGAAAAAAATGCCAGATAATTTTTGTGTTGAGTTGTCATTCTGCTGCTACTGGGCTGCTGCCCCTCCCTCCCCCATCCCCCAGCATGTGGGACAATCTGCAGTTTCTGCTGAGTTGTATGAACTAGTCACAAATAAATTTTAAATTAAAAAATTAAAAAAAAAAAAGAGAGAGAGAAAGCGTCAGGGGGGCAGGGGCTATTATAATGAGTTATGTCAAGGTCAGTCGGTTGGATGTGATATCGTTTAGATGTGTTTTTCTGTATTGTTTAGATCCACTCTTTTAAAATGCAGGGTTCATACTCAACATTAAAATCTAACGTTATGCCATTGGATAAGAAGCTATTTTAAAAGTCAAAAAAGTAATGTTTGTTAATGATATATCAGTTCACTTTTTTTTTCACTTGTTGTTGGGTGCCACCCTAATACTTACCCATTATTGATACAAGGTGGAACTCGTCAAATTTCGATGAAAGTAAATGTTATTATTTAAAGCTAAAATTAAGGAAAAAACTATTTCTTTAAAATTCAGTTGTCCAAATTATTAAAATTAAACTTTAATCACATACGTAAGATAATAATAAAGAAAAATATAATACAGATCAGTTATTAAGATGGAGTTATCAATTGAAATTCTTATGTTTGGCATAAATGCATATGAAAAAAAAAATTTCAAATTGACACGATCTTAGAATTTCACCTGAAATCTAAACCCATCATAATTTTCATCTTCTCCAAATTTTCATGTGCGCATATCAATTTTAAGAGAAAATGGCGTATTTCTGTTGCCACAATTACAAAATTCATACTGAAAACTATAAAGAAATTAATATTTCAGGAATAAATTGAGATACAGCTTTCAAATAAATTGCATTTAAAAGTACATATTTTTCTCTATACGATAGTGTAAAAATTGAAAATGTGCGATGTTTAGTAGTATAAAATATACAGTACCGAAAATCGCAAAAGCCAAATTGCATGTGAAAGTGTTGCCATTCACAAAATGATGTATGCGTTATGCACAGACATGTTTGGCCTTTATAATATAGATATGCATCTATAAAAATAAGAAAATAAAGTATATGTAAACTATTTATAAAATACATCATTGCAATTTGAAAATGAAGTTTAAATGTATTTTATTGTACATTCATTCTTTAAAAGAAATAATTCAGAAATTTTTTATATTTGTTTGGGAGAGGGGGGGGGGGCACAAATCGAGGAATAATAACATATGATTGCAAAATTAACAAAACGTTATATATGCACTACTCCTAAGCACTCTTTGTTGGGATGTTAGCCATGTCTGAAAGCAGATAAACTGGATTTTAAAACTATTGCACATTAAATATTTTTGGATTGCTTTTATAGAGTATGTTTGCGAGTATGAACCCTGCTTTTTTAGAAATGAGCTTTTTTGTTGATTTTATTTTATTCTGTACGAGAAGATTGTAATCAAATTTCATTTTTTATGTTCCTTTTTTTGTTTTATTTTCCACCCACAAAAAAAAAAAAAACTGTGTACAAAAACTTGAATTGCTTATTATTATAAAAGGGTTTTAGGGTAAAAGACGTATCGGAAATTGTTTCCTTTTTTAAGATATGAATAAAAAGTCATGTTTATGTTTCCAAAATTTACATTATTTGTGCAATTTTTAATTTTTTTAAATTCTAGGCAGATTATTATTATATAGTTTCCCTCCTTCAAATCAGAATTTAGTTATGTCTTATATATGTATATATATTATTGCTTTTCATTCAGTTTTGGTTAGAAAAAAAATCAAACAAAATCAAAAAAAAAAAATCTTCTGCAATACGATGCTGTTTACATTACTGTGAAATATTTCAAAAGTCCCGTTACAAAGTTGTTTTTAGATTGTGAATTATGCCATGCAAGAAATGTTTTTCTTTTTTTCTTTTAAAAAATCTATTAGAATCATTATGGAAAATCCCTTAAAAAATGAACATTTTTTTTGTAAATATTTTTTGTTTTCAGCCAATTTTCTCTGTCAATCTCCAAATTAATCTGTATTATAGTTCTTTTCTTTTTTTGAAGGTAATTTTGAATGTTTTATTTATGAAAATAAAATTTTACATCTTGTAGCTTTGTTTAGATTCTTTTTTTTTTTTTTTTTTTTTCACATTTCATTCCTTTTTTTTCACAGAGCGAGAATATGCTTCCCACCCTCTTCATTTTCATAAGCCCCTTACTTTTTCTTGAGCCTCCCCCTATTCACTTCTAGGTACACCCCCACATGTAAGGGACAATCCCCCTCCCCCCCCCACCCCCCCCCCCCCAAAAAAAAAATGAAACAAAAACACAAATTTCATCAAAGGGTCGTGAAAGAAATACTAATTCATCAAAGGGTAGCAAAAGAAACGTATTTTGTCCTGATATTAGATACATAAAGAAACAAGCAGTCTTAAACCAAATTAGTAATTTTTACATAATTCTGAAGATTAAAAAGTATTCCTAAGTAATTATTTGGGTGTGTCCTTTATGAAGCTTTTATTGTATACAGGGGTGCTAGACCTTCAGTCTCAGGACGAGGACTGATTTGAGAGACTCTTGGAGAGATTTTTGACTAATAGTAAATTTTGCTTTGTATGCAAAAACAACAATCTTACTCTAAAAACCTTTTAACCTGCTTCTTTTACCATAAGAGATCATTTTAAGCCAAGACCTATAAGTCATTTGAAGAGTAGTCATAAGGCAGGGTTCCCAGTCTCATGGAAAGTCAGGGAAAATCTGGAAAGTCATGGAATTTCAAAGTAGTCATGGAAAGTCAGGGAAATTTCAAAATATGTATGAAAAGTCAGGGAATTTACAAATATTTTCTAAAAAGTCATGGAAAATTCTTGGAGAAAAAAAATGTAAAATGATACAAAATTTATCAAATAATCTTTTTTAAAAAAATCACAAAATTCATCAAATAATCAGGGAAAACAAAATTTAGAAATTTGAAAAACAATTGCAGAAAAAAATCATTAATTTTGATAAAGAATACTGGAAATAAGTTGCAAATTTCATTGTATACCTGCTTGTTCGGGGAATTTTTTGAGATTTGGTCAGGGAAAGTCATGGAATTTTTCGAGATTCGGTCATGGAAAGTCAGGGAATTTGCCATTCATGTTTTGCGCACACAACTTGGGTCAACTGCAAACACTTTTAACGCCGCATCTCAAGATGATTAGAGGAAAGATTTGAAATTTAACCCTTAACCACTTAACCGGTGATGGGAATGGGGAAACAGTGCTTTAACCCCCGACTTAACTTGGGGCAGCCGTTGAAGTGGTTAAATACCCTTAGATCCATGAAATTGTTAAATTTATATAAAAATATTTAGCTTAAGTAAAATATTCATATCAAAAATCTATTATTATTTTACATAACAGATATTTCTTAAAAGTTCTGATATCTGACCACAAAAATGTATTATCAAAAGCAAAAATTCATTCATCGTACTCTTAATCCTTTGTGCTCACATGGGTAAATTTCTTCAAAATTCCAAACTCACACTGACAACAGTATTTAACAAAGGAAATATTCGGTTTAAGATATACACAAAAAAAGAATGTGACAAATATATTTCAAATAAATTTGGGTGAATATTCCAGGACCATTGTGACATTTCAGTGTTAGAAAACCGAAATATCAGATAATGAAAAGGTTGGCTGCAGTATGCTTTAGCTCTTTTTTGGAATTCGCCCATAACAATTTAATACTAAAAATATCATTTCTTGTAACTTTTTAAAATATCACATTTCAGCAGATTGAAATATAATTCTCAATTTTTATTTGTGAAAACTGTTGAACTTTGTACTTTTTTCACAATTTTTTTTATTTTATTTCTTTTGTGAAAATAAGCTTAACACCCATGAAAACATTTTCTGTCATAAAATGTAAGCTTATAAATCTTTTCATAAAACGCTTTTGAAAATCTTGTCTCTAACTTGGCCTGTATTTTTCAAAACCCTTTGTGAAAATTCTTGCGAAACAAGAATCTTTTTGGGATTTATTTCAGATTACTGAGATTATTTTGCGATATAGCTTTAGTGTTGAAAAATATCTATAAGATATCAATAGGAAAAGAAGAATGTTATGCAAATATTTTCGTATCGAAAATTTTACAGTTCATACTAGAAAAAAAAAAAAATGATGCAGGATTTAGAATTTAAAAGTTTATTTTCTATTACAGTAATCCTTTAAGAGCTGAATGCACAAAACCCTATGTCATTGAGCACAAGGAAAAAAACCTTTTATGTTAGTAATACAGGGTTGCCACACCACCTGGAGAACCGGGAAAACACAGGGAATTTTAAATCTCCTCCCAAAACAGGGAATTTCTTAAAAAAATCTGGAAAACACAGGGAATTTGGTAACGGCAAATTATAATATTTCTAATTAGTCTTCATACTCGCATACATTTTTTCGCACTCAACATGGAATAAATGTGTCGCGGTACAGGGAAAATACAGGGAATTTTTTTTCAAGATTAGAGTGGCAATCCTGTAATAGGAGAATCTAATCATCCATGTTTGCTGGAAGCGAAAGGGTACCTAAACCAAAAATGAATACTACTAGTGGTTGATTCGTAGACTTAGCTTTATGTTTGATGTACAATCAAAAGTATGAAAACATGAAAAACTGGGTGCAGGAGAGCTCAATGAGTAACCCACTCGCCGTATTCAATTTTTGGCTTAGGCACCACTTTGCTTCCGGCAGACCTGGATCATTCAAAAATTTTCCCTAATCCAATATTTTGTTCGCTACCTAGGTTATCCCGTTGACGAAACAATTATTGCCAAACGTAAAGATTAAATGCCAATAATAGATGATTGTGAATCTCACATTAAACATGATACACATTTTTAAAACGTCATCAAGTGGTTTTTATTTCGACTTGATTTTGATTTTTATTTCGATTTGTATTTTTGGTACTACTCTGTTGTACTCTTGCCGACCGGACCATTTGATTCCCCCATGAATACTCTTACATAATGTAAAGGATTTCTTTCTTGTGCAGTCGGATCTTGGACTATAAAGATCTGTTATGCTTGCTCCGAATGCAGTAGGGATTAGAGGCAGATAAAAATTCTTTTCAACAAAACAAGTGGACTACATTTTTTTTTTCTTTCTCTTTTTGTATTAGTAAACTCAAGCTTCCTTTGAAATGTAACCGGTGAAATCACCCTGATTAAAAATACCTGTAACCGAAATCGAAAAAGTAAAGAAAGGGGCTGCATTCAGATCAATCTCAGCTATCCAATGCAAAAACAATCCTTTAAAAATATTAAAATGCAACCGAGATATCTATAAATTTCTTCCATAGAATTAGCATTAGCGAACAGGTCTTTTCATTTGAGTGAAGCGGCCCCTTAAACGTCCTAACCGGGTTTTTCCGTCACGTAACCTTTGAAATGAAGGGCTGATTTTATATTTTTTTTATTATGCGTGAGATGAATAAATTTACAGGGTAATCATATCCAAATCTCCTTTCCACAGGTATTATTTTAGGAATCAAAAAGACAAAATATGCCAGACGCTTAAAGGGTTAATAGTACATGTCTTTTAATCAGTGTTGAATCCAGGGGGTGGTCTGGTAAAGACGTGCCCTCCCCCCCTCTCGTATCAATGAAATGACTCCCCCAGAAAATTTGGCTGTCTGCGATTCTTTGATTTTAAGGGAGACCATTTTCGGGCAAAAATCATCAAAAGTTCAAAAAATTTTTTATCTCAGAAAACGATAAAATACATATTTGCGAATATCCATGCAAAATTACAGAAACTCTGGGACACATGGAACAAGTAGCAAATGAGGTTTTTTTAATTGTAGTCACTATAGAGTTTAAAGGACTAGCGGCCATTTTAAAATGTGTTTTCCTGAAAATGACTTTTTTCATATTTTGCCTAAGTTCAAAGTACAGTCGAACCCCATTGTAGTGAACTTCAAGGAACCGAAGTTTTTGTTCGCTATATCCAAACTATTAAAAAATGTTTGGGTTTACAAAATATGCTTGCTTGATACCTATATGTTTCATAATGATGTATAAAGAAAAAAACGTAAAATCTATTACATATGATAATTAATGAATTGAATTGACAAAAATTGATTACATTAAACTGACACAATACTAATTAAATTAAGTAAAAATGAAGACAAATAGAAATACAGTAAAGCGCCGATTATCTAAACATTCGAGACCAATTGGGGATTGCTAGTTCGGATAAATGAACAAACAATTTAAGGAATGATCCTGACTGTACTAAAATCTTTACATTTTATCCAGAGAACAGGAGGGGGGAAGGGGAGTCTCTTTCTCTTTGATTTGGACTCGTTCCAGTAAGATGTGACGTATGATTGGTCTCCTCTGGGTGCGCGTGCCTGCTTATTTTTACTGTCGCTTTGCGACATTTCCTAGTCAGTTCGCCTAAGGGCGAGCTCAGTTACAAGACTTATTTTATTTTGCGATGTGACATTCTTTTATATTTTACACTTTTAGCACTGATGATGGGACTTAAGAAGTCCCGAAACATGTATGCTTTTAACATCTTTTATTTTATGGTATTTGTGCTTTTGAACGTTGTGTATTTATTTAGTTATATATAAGCGCAAAGTACAATCCTCCCCCCCCTTCTTATCTTGTGAACTCCAGAGAGAATAATTTAAGGAAAAATTTTTTGATTATTGCTTGCTTCATTCTTAAATACATTAGTTAAATAGGTTAGTTTAAATGCGTTACTGAATTGCTATGACAGGAGTAATGGATAATAACAAACGGGAAAGCGTGATTACACCTGCAGAATGGCTATCATAAAAGAGAAAGAATGCAGGTCTTACTACTCTTTAATAAAAAGACTTATCGTTAGTTTGCAGCATGTTTTACCAGCATTTTCTTATAAAATTAAGAGTCTAAAACCTTTTTTCACATCAGCGGAAAAGTACATAGAGAAAAAAAATCCCTGTCGGCTTGGCCTATAGGCAGAGGTAGATTTCGAAGAGTGCTCATTTCAACAACAACAACAAACAAAAAGTATGATTAGACATAAACCCAGTTTAATAACTTCATTTGGCCGCTTATGAAAATTTTTTAATTTCATTTTTCTGCAAGAACTGGTTTTATCAGAATCATCTTAATTTAAGCGAAATTCAGCTCAAATGCCCTTTTTGACAACATATTTTGAAATATATTCTGAATTTATTAAAAATTCGCCCCTTGAGCCCATTTTTAAATTTATCAAAAATCTGTTACGCCTAAACTTTTGGACTATTTTTAAGAAGTTATATAAACTTTAAACCGATTCGATATCTATTTTAATTAAGAAGTTATGACGTTTTTTCGATTTTCACAAAAACCCTCCCTATTTCCACCTCCTTGGTCCGATTTTGCCCATTAACGAACTTGACCGAGATTTTATGCCTCTCAATCTTATGTAAAAGTTTGAAGAAAATCTGAGCATAATTATGGAAGTTATCGTGTCCAGAAGAAAGTGATACACCGATAGATAGATAGTAGGGGTGATTCTCGTCCGAAATTTCCGAAAATTTAAGGCATCCTCTTCCGAAAATTTGAAATTGGGTTATCAGTTCCGCATAGTTGCCAACTTGTACGGTTTTGCACGCGGAAAAAACAATTGCGTAGAAATGCAAATTTCGTGATAGGATCGCCGAAATAGCATACATTTCGTCAATATTTCGTGGAAAAACGACGATTTCGTCAATGTTTTTGCAAACGAACTTTGTCAAAAGATCGATGAAAAACGCGAATTTCCTGTGCGGATCGCGGAAAAAACGGCAATTTCACCAAATATCGCAGATAAAACGCTGATTTCTTCTGAAGACGGCGGGAAAACGCCGATTTCGTCTAAAGATTGCGGATATAACGCCGATTTTGTAAAAAGATTGCGAGAAAAAACGCCGTTTTCGATAAATGATCGCTTAAAAATATTTTGTCAAAAGAATATTTGAAAAAATACGCCGATTTCGTTAAAAGATCGCGGGAATAAAACGCCGTTTTCGAGAAAAAATCGTGTAAAAAAGCAAATTTTGTCTAAAGATCGTCGAAAAAGCGCCGATTTCACTTTAAAAAACATGAAACGCCGATTTCGTCAAAAGATCGCGGAAAAACCGCCGATTTTGGCAAAAGATCGCAATAAATCGCCGATTTTGCTAAAATATTGCTGATTTCGTCTGAAGATACCGGGAAAATGCCGATTTTGTCCAAAGATCGCTGGAGAGGGGGGGGGGACTCACGACCCCCCCCCCCCCGCGCCGATTTCCGAAAAAAAAAATTTCATCCAGAATCACCCCTGATAGATATATATAAACCTTTTTACTGATGGTAGTTTTAGGGTCTAGGAGTCATGATTCGTGTAGATCCGCAAAAATTTTTCCGAAATTCCAACATGGGAGAGAATGCAATAGGTAGTATTTCATACGAAATCTACCTAAAAATCATGGTCGACTAGAACAATATTTCATATATTCTATTGTATCTGATGGAATGTTTACTATTACACCAAGATCTGAATATTTTTAAAACTTTGTTAGAGTACGAACGCACCTCATTTGCTACGTTTGACGTAAAATTTCCAACTTGTTGTCTTACAGAAGCTTCACTGGCCTCTGTCTGTCTGGTCCCCTAGAGGAGATACTTTATTCAAATGAGAAGACGTTCGCTAATGCTAATCCTACGGAAGAAATTCACACAGATATCGGTTGCATTTCAATAGTTTTAAATGGTTTTTTTCGCATTGTATAGCTGAGATAGATCTGTATACAGGCCGTTTTTTACTTTTTCGATTTTCGTTGCAGATATTTTTTATGAGGGTGCTTTCGTTCTCCAAACCGGTTCCGAAAATGAAAGCGTTCTCGTAAAAAATATCTGTAAACAAAATAAAAAAAGTAAAAAACGGTCTACATTCAGATCAGTCTCAGCTATTCAATGCAAAAAGAATCATTTAAACTAGTCGTTGGGGGGCCACCGTAATACTTACCCATCATGGATATGTATATGAAAAAAAACATGTGAAAACTATTTATACAATGCATTGCAATTCATAAAAAAAATTTATATACTGTTAATATACATAGTAATGCTACATTAAAGAACTGCTGATGTACCAATTTCGACAAATTATATAAAACGCCAAACGACTCAAGTAGTACCGAACTGCGTAAAAGAAACATCCTTATAACTCCAAAAAATATCTGTAAACAAAAACGTAAAAAACGGCCTGCATACAGATCGATCTCAACTATCCATTGCAAATAAATAAAAATAAAAGAATAATAAATAAATAAAATCATTTAAAAATATTAAAATGCAACCGAGATATCTTTATAATTTTTACTTACCCATCATACGTAGTATAGGGGAGGTATTGCAATCGTTTTGAAAATCGAAATTTTTTTTATGACGGATTTACACGTTTCAGATAGTGGAGATTCCGAAAAACATATTTTTAGAAAAAAAAATTTGCCGTCCGTCTGTGTGTCTGTAACAGCTCTATCTCCCGAACAAGTGGAGATAGAGACTTGAAACTTTGTATGTGCTTAATATGTAAGAATGGGACGAAGCCTATTTAATATCAATAACCTCGATTATCCGGAACTATTTTTTTCGGACTCTCAAAAAGTTCATTCTGATGAAAGGTATAAAATTTTTTTCGAAATGTTTTATTTTAAGGAAGGGACGTAAAAAGCAATAAAATAACACGAATTTTGCATATAGAACGAAGTCGATCGGATTATGAGTTGTCGAGATATTTGTAATCTTGTTTTCCACATTCTTCGATTTTTCATGACCCTGTATTTCATTCAAATTTCAATTCAAAGATATATTTCAATTGGAAATGATACGCTTAATCCGACGCAGTAAACTGTTAGTTAATATGATTATTATTTTTGGAGTTATAAGGATGCTTCTTTTACGCAATCCGGTACTACTGGCGTATTTTGGAGTTTTATATAATTTGTCGAAATGGGCTCATCAGCCATTCATTAATAAAGCATGACTATGTATATTAAAACTATTTAAATATGCGTTTAAACTTTATTTTGGAATTGCGAAGCATTTTATAAATAGTTTACATGAGTTTTATTTTCATATTTTATATTATGCGTATCCATGATGGGTAAGTATTACGGTGGTCCCCCAAAGACTAGTCTTCCATGGGATTAGTATTGGCGAACGGGTAATGAAATAGCCTCTTAAGTCTTTCCGGCAAATTCTGTTAGTAAAATGAAAAAATTATCGACTGACACCGGAATTTGCATATGATTTTTTTTGAGAAATTAAGAATTTCTTCATTTAAACTTTCATTGTAAATGCAAAATTTTATTGAAATGTTATTGATGCCAATTGCTAGTTTGTAATTAAAATTAGGTATTCCAGACTGGGCACACTGAGCCGAAAAGGGTTAAAGAAGTCTAAATCAACTGTCAGAAATTAGTGGTTTACAAAGTATTTGTAAATCTTATGGACGTGGGATACATGGCAATATAGAGTAGATAAGAGAATAAGAATTGTAGACCCACTTTTTTTAGGTGCGTTCGTAATTATGTAAATACGTAGCGCCTATAGTTGTCGTTCAGTCTGTCTGGCCATCCGTCAGCATATAACAATGCGAAAACTATCCAACTGAATCGTTTGAAATTTAAAACATATAATTATTGCGTAATCTTGTCGAGTCATTTCAAATTTTATGAAAATCGGATGCATAGATCGATGACAAGGACAGTAAAAAGTATTCCACCACATTACAGTCAATAGGAAAAAATAGTTTCAAGTACATTTTAATGATGTTACATTTCTTTCGAATATAATAGAATTTACACGAATTTATGAAGCAAATTCTAAAATATATATTCTGTGCAATTTGTGATGTGAAAAATATTTATTATTAATTTACAGGGCCACACAAAAGTATTCTATTACATAATGGTATACGGGGAAACACTTGTTTGGGGCACACTATTAACATTATTCAACTATTTCACATTCTATGAAATTGCTATACGTTGTTGAGATCCAATACAGTTTATTTCTTGCATAATAAAAAGCAGATAGCATTTACAGGAACGCACAAACGATTTCGACCACTATGCTGTATCCGAAGTACTGCATACTATAATAACCAAGATCTGAATATTTTTGTAGAATCGTTACTAGCGGCCGCCGCCAAGCTACGCTGGTCGGTTTATCTAAAAAAAAAAAAAAAAAAAAAAAAAAAAAAAAAAAAAAAAAAAAAACTTGAAGAACACGAAACATATCTGTAAATTGGGTAATGACTTTTAAAGTAATTATTTTTAAAGCAGAAATAAAACTCAAAAGTACCCTGATATATTTGGTTGGCTAGTTTTTGCTCTACTATATGTGGACAGACAGACGGACGGACGGACTGAACGATGACTATAACTTGGTGTAATCCTGTGCAACGTATATCAATTTTATAAAATATTAAATTGTTTAATATACTATTAAAATGCATACCAAACAATGTCTCAATATATAATTATGCAATGGAATACTTTTGTGTGGCCCTGTGAAACAATAAGAAATATTATTTGCACTACAGATTGTACAGAATGTATATTATAATATATACTTCATAGATGCATATCAACTTAATTATGTTCGAAAGAGAGTAAGACCATTAAAATGCACTTGAAATTTTTTTTTTTTTTCATTGACCGTAATGTATCGGAATCCTTTTGATTGTCCCTGTAACTGAACTATGCATTCGATTTTCATAAAAATTGAAATGATTCGACAAAATTATCTAATTATTATATATTTTAAGTTTCAAACGATTCGGTTGGGTCGTTTTTGAGTTGTTATATGCGGACAGACAGACCAATGAGCAACTTGGGATCCCGGGATTTTTTCCCTTCAATTCAATACAAACGCGACTTTTCTCCGTTTCCGGGATCGGAGGAGACATACATACATACGTCACATACATACATACGGTCGGATTTTAATAGTGTAGATAGCACGAATGCACCCCATTTGCTGCGCTTATCGTGCAATTTCCAACTTGTTTGTCTTTGAGCTTGCTTTTTGTCTTTTACAAAATTCCTTAATCTCTATTAGTAATGTTTTTTTTTTTCTAATTCACCAGCCATGAAATCGCTTGCTCCACCCTTCGGATCAGTGCCGAAACGGGCCTTTTTTTTTACTTACCAAACTCAAGGTTGTGATGCATCCTTTGTTTTTTTGGCCGAGGTTTTTTCCCGGGACTAAATGGACACCTGTTTCGACACATCGGAACACAAACGCAATCCGAAGGATTTCTTTTCTGCACACACCATTACCATTCAAAATATGGGTCAAACTATTTTTTCTTTAACCTCTATTTTACAATTATTCTGTATACAGAAGGATCGAATGCTCACTCACACATAGAATTTTAAATGAAATTTCAGTACTACAATCTTCTGAGCTGCAAATTTTTACACTTCTAATTATCGTACATTTTAAATTTTTACACCGTTGCGCAGACAAAAAAAATGCACTTTTAAATGAAATTTGTTTGGAATCTCTATCGCAATTTGTTTTTAAATTATTATTTTTTAAAAAAGTTTTTATGACTCTTTTTGTCATTGTGGCAACAGAAGTATTCCATTTTTGGACACCAATCAGAAAACGAATAAAATATCATAACTTGCGGAATTCAACCAATAAAAAGATTAAGATATACACTATATTGCCATTGATTATGGGACACTTGCGATTTTAGACATTTTACTAAATATCTAGAAAAATACATGAGGAATCATCTCGAAACTCTTGGTATATAAATATAATAGTATAAGTCATACATCTCCGTGAGGATTTTTTTCCGAAACTCCAAAGGGGGCCGTCAACAAATTAAAAAATAATGAATATCTTTTGAATAACCCTATCAAAACTAATGTAGCAAAAGCGCTCAAACTCTAGATTGTGATTGAATGCCTTATTTTAATAAACCTTGTTCATTTTTATGCAAATAGCATGCATACTCGCAGAGTAATTAAGGTTTTTATAAAAATGATCCCAAATTTTTCCAAGTTTTTTTCTTATAATTTTCAGAGTTCTTAATATAAAATATTATTTTTTTTCAGAAAATGTGACAAACAACATTGCACACAATACCCTGTAATCAGAATTAAAAAATAATGAAAATTGTATAAAAAAAGAGTTGGTTTACTAAATAATTTTTTACTGCGCATGCGTCAACGATATCAAAATTTCATTTGCATATTATGTTAGCTAAATGTATAGAGCAACTTTTGTGAAAGTCACAAAATCATAACTTGAAAATTCTGACAATGATCGTCAATTGAATAAGTCGAAAATCCGTTATTCTCAAAATGAAGCAAAAACAAGAGGGGTTGTATCCATATATTCATTGATTAGTGTCAATATAGAATACACAATATGGGATGTACTACTGCATTTGGATTAAATCCCTCATTTTTTTGCTTCATTTTGGAAACAACGGATTTTGTCCTTTTTCTATAGACGATTACTTTCAGAATTTTCAAGCTATGATTTTGAGACTTTTACAAAAGTTGCTCTATACATTTAGCTAACATAATATGCAAATGAAATTTTGATATCTTTGACGCATGCGCAGTAAAAAATTATATAGTAAACCTACTCATTTTTCATACAATTTTTATTATTTTTTAATTCTGATTACAGGGTACTGTGTGCAATGTTGTTTGTCATATTTTCTGAAAAAAATATTATTTTATATTAAGAACTCTGAAAATTATAATGGAAAAACTTGGAAAAATTTGGGACCATTTTTATAAAAACCTTAATTACTCTGCGAGTGTGCATGCTATTTGCATAAAAATGAACACAGTGTATTACAATAAGGCATTCAATCATAATCTAGAGTTTGAGCGCTTTTGCTACATTAGTTTTGACAGGGTTATTCAAAAGATATTCATTTTTTTTTAATTTGTTGACGGTCCCCTATGGCGTTTCGGTAAAAAATCTTCACGGAGATGTATGGCGTATACTATTATATTTATACACTAAGAGTTTCGAGATGATTCCTCATGTATTTTTCTAGATATTTAGTAAAAAGTCTAAAATCGCAAGTGTCCCATAATCAATGGCAATATAGTGTACTTCAGATTTCCCACTTCTCTAACGAGGACAACAACTATTTTGTTAAATAGTTAATAAATTGTAATTTAACAAATTACAACGATTATTTGGGAAATGATATTTTCAAAGACTCAAATTTTAAAAGAATCATAAATAAATTCTATATTTTAATTAATTAATAATAATAAACATCATTTTTATGCTGATTCAAAGCGTGGTTTATGTAATAACAGAGTCCTATATTATTTATGCCAAGGATTAAAAATTAATATTCCTGTACCAATCATATACAAATTTTAAATGAGGCTTTAGTTTTACAATTTTCTCTTCTGTAAATTTTTAAACATCGCACATTTTCAGTTACTAAAGGATTGAATGCTCACACATAATACATCATTAAAATTTAAAAAAAATGTAATTTAACAAATTACAAATACCATTTGGAAAAAGACTAAAATTTTGAACTAATGAATAAATGTTATATTAAAAAAAATAATAAACTTTTTTTAGGATGATCATAACGTGGTTTACGTCATAACAGCGTCTTCTATTACGTACGCTGTGGATTAAACACGAATATTCCTGGACCCATGCAAAGCAAATTTTAAATAAAATTTCAATTTTAAATTGCAAATTTTTAAACTTCTAAGCATCGCACATTTTCAGTTACAAACGGATGGAATGCTCACATATAATCCATACTAATAAAAGAACAAAACGCTCTGTCTGTCTGTGTGCGTGTGTGTCTGCGATGGCTAGCAAATTCTACGGCACGTACGAGGCTAATTTTTTTTAGAGTAGCCTAATATCTCTCCTGATGCACCTGAAGCTCAGAATTTTAATTTTTTGATTAGTTTCATAGATATTAATTATGAAGCTGAACTCACTCTCTTCAAAAAGTCATTTTTTTAATGTTCGGGGAAAGAAAATGCTCACAAACTCAATTACGCATCTAAACGAAGGAAGAAACTTTCTTTCTCCGTTTATTTCTGTTTTTGGATCCTTTTGTTTAAATCCAAATCAACCAAACTGCTCGACGCAGTTAAACTTAAGAGACATATTTCGAAAGATCATATTTTTAGGTCTCAAATGCAATAATCAATTCGAATAAATGTTGCAGTTAACCCTTTGAAAACAAATATTCAAAAATGGTCGTTTTTTCCAAAAAAAATTTTTTTCCCTTTTTTCATTGCCCCTCCAGGGCGTAATTTTTAAGATATAAACAAACCAGAAAGAAGATCTTAAAGTTGAAACTTTCTTCTAACCGATGGTGTAATTGGTTTAAAAAATATGGATTTTCCTGGACCTATCCAAAACAATTTTTAAACGAGATTTTCTCCACACCATACCATTCAAAATATGGGTCAGACTATTATTACTAACCCATCGTACGTAGCATAGGGTAAGTCTTGCATTTGTTTTAAAACATAAAAATAAATAAATAAACAGTTTTGCTCGTTTCAGACACTGGAGATTCCGAACAAAATTCTTGACATCCGTCTGTGTGTCTGTAAATGCTCTATCTGCCGAACAAATCGAGATCGAGACTTGAATTTGGGTGTATACTTACTATGTGAAAATGCAAAGAAGCCTATTTAATTTCAATAACCTCGATAATCCGGAACATTTTACTATTTTTACTAGATTTCACCTATCTCTCATGCAAGAGTCCCTTTCTCATATAGGATAGTCAAACATATTTAAATTTATATGCGTTTGCGAAGTGCACTAAATTATACATTCTGTAGCGTATGCAGTGAAAGGAATAGTTATTATTCATTTACAGGGCCACACACAAAAAAAAAAAAATTCCCTTACTTAGGTGAGGGGAATTGTTTCGAGCATATTGTAGTGTGTTAAACGATTTCATGTATAATAAAATAGGTATACGCCGATGTAGCTTAATATTTCACGCATAATATGAAGTGCATAGCATTTACAGGGACACACAAAAGATTTCAAATGGTTACTGAATAGGAGCATAATTTGCTTAAAGGTGGTTTTTAAAATAAGTTATGTTTTTTTTTTACGTTGAATTGCATTGAGTTTTCTAAGAAATGTTTGTAGAATATAGATAAAATGATAGATAAAATGACGCAAAGGACTGGATACATGTTCGCCTTTGGATGATAATCTATGGAAATGTGATTTAAGTAGTTTTAAGATTGGTTTTGTTTGAACTAAATTTTAGCAAAATACTGGCGTGTAATAAAATTACTATAGGGCTTAACAAATGTATTAAAGTATGTTTCCATCTATTTGCATAAATTACTGCAAAAGAAATTTCAACCAGCTAAGCGTTTTCTGGCTAAACTAAATTTTCCCATTATATGTCGACTGACAGATCATCTGCCAACTTTTACGCAATTTTCCTACCACAAAAATTTTATCTTAAATATTATCTTATTTAATCGTCAAAATCTTATGATTAAACAAGTGGAAAATCTCTGTACAACTTTAGTGGTAGCAAAAATGCGTAAAAGTTGGCAGCTATGCATACAGGGCTATTTAAATGCATTGGAATACATATTTGGCTATATACAGTAACATTTTATTTTCCTGTATATCGAAGTTCAGTTAAAGGTTTCATGGATAGACTTGGAAATTTATTTTGATCCATTAAAAAAGTACAGGAATTTATATCTTATAGTTATATATATTCCAGAGTTTCCCCCAGGTTTTAAAAGGGGCAGGGCGCTACTGTTCTGAAAAGGGCACTTTTTACATTTTTAAGGGCACTTTTTTTATTTTTAAGGGCACTTTTATAGAGTTGAATCTATAATCTAGAGGTTAAAAAATCGTGCAAAAACAGAAATTTGATCAAAAAATCCAGAAAAAATAAAAAATTTCGTCAAAAAAAAAGGAAAAAACGAAAAAAAAAAGCCGATTTTGCTTAAAAAAAAATCGTAAAAAAAACGACAAATTTCGTGAAAAGATCGCAAAAATTGCTATTTTTGTTAAAAGACCTCAAAAAATGGCAAATTTTTTCAAAATATATCGTTCAACTATTGTTGAAAGGCTGTGTTTTTTCAAATGCGGGGCAAGAAGGGCGCTATTTTTTGAATGAGTGACAAGAGGGGCGCTAGTTTTTGGATGAGGGGCAAGAGGGGCGCTATTTTTTAAACTAAAGGTCAGGAGGGGCGGAGCGTCCCCCTGAAACCCTCTGGGGGAAACTTTGCAAATTCTATGCTTAATGCATGACCTTTTTCTTTCTTCTTACAATTTAAATGGGAAGTTTGCATCACTCATCTGATGATCATTCACTGTCTGATCATCATCATGCGCGGTCCATTGTAAACTATCTGAAAAATCTAAAAATACTATCGCTCGCATTTTTCAGAAATGGAAAGCTTTTTTAGAATAGAATATGTTACCTCACCTGAAACCACTATTGTGTCTGGTATTTATTTACGGAAATATACACCGTTTTCAGAGAATTTCCACACATTTCATTCCACGCAATGGAGAATAATAACTCGATTCCATATTTGTTTACTTTTGGCGATTTTATCTTATATGTACGCGAACCCGAACACAAAAACGGCATTTATCAGATTTCATTCTTTTCACTTTTGATTTCATGAAGCGCCGTTCACATCTCTTTTACTCTATAAAAAGCTATTTTTTTTTTCACTTCCGGGAGGGTGGACAAATTTCCTAAAATTTTATGAAAATCGGATGCCTAGCTTAACAGGGACCATCAAAAGCATTCTGTTACAGTACGGCCAACGGGAAAAAAAATGGCTTCAAGTGGATATTGCTATGATGTTACACTATTTCGAACATAATAAAATGGATAAGTGTCGATGAAATATATATATTTACTTAAAAATACATTCTGCACCATCTGGAGGTCCAAAGAATAATTTGTTATTAATTTATAAGGCCACACAAAACTATTTTATTACACAATAGAATAGGGGAAAACAGTGTTTGAAGCGCGTATTGGTATGTTATTAAACTATTTCACACTTTATGAAATGGGTATATACACTGCTAAGGTTGATAACAAGTTATTTCCTGTATAATAGACAGAATTTAGTATTTACAGGGACACAGAAAAAAATTTCGGGTACTGTATTGTATCTGAAGTAACTGATGTATATTTTAAAAACTTCTTATAGTACGAATGCACCTCATTTGCTATGCTTGATGTGCAATTTAAAATTTGTGTACAATTTTATTGCGAAAAAGCTTTAAATCGGGATACTTGCGAAATCCTCGTGCATGATTGAGTGTAAACTATCAGAAAAATCTAAAAATACGATCTCTATCGTTTTTCAGAAACGAAAATGTTACCTCACCTCAAAAGTGTGTCTCGTATCTATTTACGGAAATATACACCGTTTTCCGGGAATTTCCACACATTTAATTCCATGCAATGGAGAATAAAAACTCAATTCTATATTTGTTACTTACCCATCATACGTAGTATAGGGTAAGTTTTGAACACATCGAAAATTTATTTTTGACGGATTTACACGTTTTAGACACTGGAGATTTCGAAAAACATATTTTTAGAAAAAAAAAAAAATTGCCGTCCGTCTGTCTGTCTGTAACCGCTCAATCTCTCGAACAAATTAAGATAGAGACTTGAAATTTTGTATATACTTAGTATGTAATAATCGGACGAAACCTATTCAATATCAGTAACCTCGATTATCCGGAACTATTTTTTTCGGACTCTCGAAAAATTCGTTCTGATGGAAGGTATATAAAAATGTTCGAATTTTTTTTCATTTTAAGCAATGGACGTAAAAGGCAATAAAATAACACAAATTTTGCATAAAGAACGATGTCGATGAAATTATTAGTTGCGGAGATATGTGTAATCCTGTTTTCCACATTCTTCGATTTTTCATGACCCTGTATTTATTACAAATTTCAATTCACAGATATTTTTTAATTGGAAATGAGACGCTTAATTCGACGCAGTAAATTTTTAGTTAATATGATTATTATTGTTTGAGTTATAAGGATGTTTCTTTTACGCAATCCGGTGCTACTTGAGTATTTTTGTGTTTTGTATAATTTGTCGAAATTGGCTCATCAGCAATTCATTAATAGAGCATTATTATGTATATTAAAAACATTTAATTATGCGTTTAAATTTTATTTTGGAATTGCCACAGATAGTTTACACGCGTTTCATTTTCATATTTTATATTATGACTAGCGGACCCGACAGACGTTGTCCTGTCACCGACAGACGTTGTCCTTCTGGCACCGACTCCAGAAAATCAAATAAATGTACGTAAATATAGTAATACGAGCGATAAACACTTCGCTCTTGATTTAATTTTTTATCACAATTATGTAAGGAAATTATTTTTCACTCTTCAGTATTTTTTGAATTCGGTTCAATTTCTGGCAGAAAAGTTTATTTTTCTCATTTTAGTTAAAAGTTAACGATTTTCTGAAGTCGGTTAAGAAAAATTATAATACAGGAAATATTATTGTAAAGCATACACGTTTGCCAGGAGCGGGATTCGAACACGCGACCTCTTTCTTCAAGAAGCATAGCTTAAATCTGCCGCCTTATACCCTGTTCACACTATGGATAGTTAAGATATCTCAGGCCTGGAACTCTCTCAGAGAGTTTCAATTCTCTCGGGTTAGATACAGGAACAACCACTCACTCTCATTGGCTGTAAAGCTTCGCTTTTACTGATTGGCTGTTGCGCCCGTCTTTACTTCAAGCGCATGCGCATACGTTACATTTGTTCAGTTCAGAGATACAGTGACATTCGCTGAGATATCTTAGGTAGGCTTTTCAGTGTGAACAGGCATCCAATTCCGGGAGGGTCCACTTCAAACACGGCGATGTTAAGATATCTTATGTTTGTGGTGTGAACAGGGTATTAGACCGCTCGGACATTCCGTCCATACTCTATTCGTCGAACTTATTCAACACTTTTAATTAGCGAAAAATCACAAACTATTAGTTTTTGCCTAATTACAAAAAAAGAACTGAATCAATTTCGATGAAATGTGAATCTAAACCATTCTCAAATCCACTGGAACACACACACAAAAATTCATTAAAATCGGTCCAGTCGTTTAGGAGGAGTTCAGTGACATACACACGCACAGAAGATTTTTATATATAAAGATGGGTCAGTATTACGGTGGCACCCCAACGACTAGTTTACTTTTGGCTACACGGCTCATATGATGAGAACCCGAATACAAAAGTGGTTTCTTTCCATAGCCATTCTTTTCCCTTTTGATACCAAATATTTGATATATAGATTTTATATCGCCAATACAGGGCTGCACAAAATGTTCACATGAAATAGCTGTAGAGGAATTTTCAACCGAAATCTCGTAAATGAACTAAATTTTGAAATACATGTTCCCAATCGACACAAATCTTTATATCATATGAAAAATTCAGATCATTTTCCGATTGCTGAAATTCGGTTTTGAAATGCGTTACACCTTTCCATAGGGTTAAATGAGACGCAATAGTTTAATGCAATTTTGTTACATTATTCCGGATGTTTAGGAAAGTGCTTCATAATATATGCGTGACGCATGATTTTTTTTTCTCGTTGCAATTTAATGGGGGTAAATCTTTAAAAGGGAAATTTGCGTGATCGTCATTCATGATCGAGTGTCAGCTATCTGAAAAATCTAAAAATGGAAAGCGTGTTAAAATACGAAAATGTTACCTCACTATTGTGTATCTCGTATTTATTTACGGAAATATACACCGTTTTCAGGGAATTTCCACACATTTAATTCCATGCAATGGAGAATAATAACTCAATTCTATATTTGTTTACTTTTGGCGATTTTATCTGCCACGGCTTATAGGAACACGAACCCGATACACAAAAGTGGTTTTTAGATTTCATTCTTTTCCCTTTTGAATTCCATGGCGTGCCCATGAATGGCGCCGTTCACTTTTCTCTTTTTTAGTCTATTAAGAGGTATTTTTGTGCACTTCCGGGAGGGTGGACAAACTTCCTGAAAAAGTTCGAAAAAGAAGTGAAAATCACACGTTGGATACCGTTTAACTTTTTTCGAGAATGGATGCTGTTTTCTAAACAACCCTGCTAGGGGTTCTTAAACTTACTATAATATATAGTATATTTACTATTATTTTAATTAATTCGGGTTTGGTGTACTACTGTTAGTACGTGTGTTTTAATGGAGCATTATTTTGTTCAAAGAAATATGTATGCTATACTATTTACATGTAGTCATGTTAGTCTATGCATTTACTATAGGACTTTATTTATGTTTGGGCTCTTAGCAATAACAATAATTATTATCACTTATTTAATTTTCTCTGCGCTGTTTGCGATTCTTTCATTTTTAGACATCTGTTTAAAATTAAAATAAAGGTTATTTTCCTAAAAGGATCATGTGTAATGAAGTGCAAAAAGTATTAGAAAGTTGTAATATACGTTATATCTTACTGTAATAGAATATTTTTTAAACTAAAATTCTTCTTAAAATCTCTACCTTAGCTTATTTCCATATGAATATGAATTTACTAGTACGCAAAACAACAAAATTAGCTTATCTTCCAGACAAAGAAATATTTGTGAAATACTAATTAATCTACTTGGATAGTTAACATTATTAACGTACATTTTTCTAAAAAATGAAAAAAAAAAAAAAATCGAACCCGAAAAGGTTAAGTTTATATGAAAAGCACACATAAGTGTGCAGAATATATTTTCAGGTGTATGCATCTAATATAAATTTATTTAAAATACATTAAAAATATCTTAAAGTACATTAAAATTTATTTAGATTGTTGTTTTATCAGGTTTTGATGCTAAATGTTCAGCCACCAACTCTAATGTTAGAGTCAGAGTAAATTTAATCTAGAATCTGATTGGCAAAGATCTAGTCAATCGAGTGTTCGAATAAGTACATTGAAGTTAAGGTATTGATAAATTAATTAAGAGATCAACTTTAAGTTTTGATCAATTAAATAAAGAAATTTTAATAATAAAAAAACTTGCTAAGTCACTCTATTGAATAACAAATAACATAACAAATCATTTTAAGCAATTGAAGAATATTATGCATGGCAGGAGCTATGATTTAAGGAGCTCCGAAAGAACTTGGTTTGCAGTGAGATCTCTCTCTCTCTTTTTTTTTTTGGCGAAACCTTTAACAAACTTGGCATTCTTTCACATTCATGTTTTTAATAGGATATCAATATTTTTTGTCAAATCACTTCTTTTATTAGCGAAACCTTTAATGAACTTGGCATTTTTTCACATTCATGTTTTTAATAGGATTTAATGTTTATGGAGCTACCAATTAATATTTATGACCAATTTCCCCAAATTATACAAATCGCCAAATTATACATATTGGCATAATTTTTATTGTATAACGAAATTGTATAACGAAAAAAAAAATTGGTAGAATATTAATAAAAATATTAATAAAAAGTCGAAATAAAAATCACTTAATGGCATTTTAAACACGTGAATCGTATTCCATATGACCTTCACGATCCTCCATTATTGGCACTTAATCTTAAGGTTTGGCGATAGTTTTTGGGACGACGGGATAACCAAGCACTACTATATTTATTGTAATAAACATCTTTTATGCCGCTATGAGTGAAATAAACAATTACAGGGTACAAAATTATCCCTTGTCTTGATTTGATAACATATAATGTTTCAAAATTAAAAAACAACATTTTTTGATCCAAATACACTCAATTCCACATGCGTACATCGATTTACTCATTTTTCAGTACTTCATTCTTTTTTTTTTTATCAGAGTAGAGAAAAGCTTTAAAATGTATTTCAGATACCAATCGAAAAGAGCCCACACTACTGAGTGAAAAAGGACCCGGATGATAATGTTGAGTCTATGGAGGCATTATTTTCAAATAGCTCGCTCAAATTTGAATATTTTCGCATGGTTTTTTTTGTTTAGGATAGCAGAGGATGATTTACAACCAGTTATTTTTAACCGACTTCAAGGAGGGGGTTATGATTTCGACCTGTATGTATTTCTTGTTCACCCATAAATTCTTTAAATATGAATCGATTTTGATCATTCTTTTTTTGTTTGAAAGTACAAGATACCCATGTGGTCCCATTCTAATTTCATTAAATTCTGGTAATAAGAAATCTTTTTTTAGATTAAAAAAAATGTAAATTTGATTAAAAAAAAATAATGATTTGGCGCAAATCATCTTTTATTGTTGCAACCGTTTTCAAATCATAAGCATATTAAAATTATGCATTCATATGCGTTAGCGCCAAGTTGTAGCCAAGCTTGATTTTTTTTTTTTTTTTAAAGTCGGTTAGTATTTTTTTAAAGCATATTTTATTTATCTCAATTTTGGTTATATATTTTTTATATTACGATAGTTTCAATTTCAGAACCGGTTCCAACCGGTTTTAAAAGTTTAAGTAAAAAAAAAAAATAAAAAAAAATCCGAAACTAAAATCGAAAAAGTAAAAAATTAGCCCGGTTGTAGACAATCTTCGGCTATCCTATGTAAAAAAAAAAAAAAAAAAAAAAAAAAAAAAAAAAAAAAAATCCTGTAACAATGTTAAAATTGGAGCGAGATATTTGAAAAGAACATTCCCATAGATTTAACATTATCATCTGTGGGGGGAGGGGGGGGGGGTCTTAAGGATCGTTTCAGTGTCTTCGAAGAGAATCGATTATTTTAAACGGAATCGACCGAGGGTGAAATCGAAACATTTGCTGTCGCGCCAAGACACTGTCCAAAAGGAGAAACTGGTTTTACAGAGGAAGTAATCAGTGCGAAAGGGAATAGGAAAAAACGCGATTTTCAAAATTACAGGGGTTCTTTAGTTAAAAAACAAATAAATTTACTTGAAAATAAATCGAAAGTAGCTACCCAAAACTTTCGTCTTAGTTCAAAAACCTAAGGTATGCAGCTACCCTCGCTAAGACTTTTTATTTGGTGGGAGAAAGAGCCTTAAATTGCCAAGTCAAAATTCAGTATTTGCCAACTCAGTAAAAAGCGAACATAAATAGTTCTGGGCGTTTGCCAACTTGTTTCATAATTTTACCAAGATATCACAATTAGAAAATATAATATAGTTTTTATTTGTCAAAAGCTTAATAATATTTTTTATTATTTTGGTAACTTTCATCAAATCTATCAGAAATAGAAAGTGTATTGTAGTTTTTTCATTAAAGTTTTGAACTAACTTGCTAACTTTAACACAATGTGCAACATTTAGGGGGAGGATCCCCCCCCCCTCCTTAGCGAGGCCCCTGAACAAGGAGGAAAAAATCCTTTATATCTTTCTTAAAAAATAGCGTTTCCGTTTCACAAAAAAAGTATCCCCACCTTAAGTGCCCTTATCCCTTATGTATAGAGTAGCAAATCACTTCCTTGTAGGTCTTTGGGTCAGCAGTTATATTACTCCGTAACAAATGCGGGCGCTTGCTGTCAACATTATTTCACTAACGCCAGTCAGGACTGCAAACAAACAAGTAAGTGTCTTTTTTGTTTATATTTAAATCATTTACTTGCGACTTTCATCATTAAAATAACAAAGTAGAATCCGTTGAAATTCGACGAAAGAAAATATTTAAGAAGGAACTGTTTCATTGATTTATAATAAACCTACAAAATTAGTTACAATAAAAAAAAAAAAAAAAAAAAAACTTCATATTGATAAGTCTAACTATTAAACAAAAGATATTTAACTCAATGTTAACAATGCCCCATCAGTGGCCGAGAGGTACAGACCTCTCAACTGGTAGACGGCAGGTGCTGGGTTCGAACCCAATCGCGGCTGTCGGCCTAACCGTTCGGAGTTTTCGTGGTTTTCTTCGAACCTTGCGTAAATACGGGTTAGGTTCCCTTAGAAAGACTCCCACGAAGGGCACTCCCCCTCTGGTCCTATATCCCTAGCGCAGATAATCGGACGACAAAATAAACCAAACCAACCAATTTTAACAAAATACTGTTTCTAATAAACTCAGTTTTAGAAATTGTTAAAACTAAACATTAATCGTGCGTGTAAACAGTAAAAAAAAAAAGTTACTATGATAAAGTCATAGATACTAAACTATTTATATTATTTTAATTGTAAATGAAATTTTGTAAACGAAACCAAAATTCGTCGGGTTTTATATTCTTGACACAGTACGTTCATCATACCACATCAGCTTTTCTCTCTAAGTTTTAACTAGTTGGATGTGTCAATCCCAAAACTTTCTTCTATCTCATACATACATTTTAATATTAAAAAAAAAAATAGTTACTCATTTTAATGCTTTAATAGTTTTAATTCAATACCTCACCAACTTTGATTTTCATCTTAAATTTCTGCTTCAATCAATTAATCGGAGTAAAAACGAATTTCCGTCTCTGCACGAGCCGATGGACAATAGAATGATAAGCAGATTTTTTTTTCAAATTCAGCGAGGACCTACTTGCCTTACCAAAAAATAATCATATACAAAATGTTTAGTTCAGTTCTAGAACTAACTTCATACACTTTTATGTGGTGCAATATACAAAATGGCATAAAATTCGCTATTCCAACGCCCCCTTCAGGCGGATTTTTTTTTAGATTCAGGGCGATCCAACTAGCCATAGTCATACAGATACAGAAAAAAATTCGGTTCAGTTCCATAAATAACTTCATATACTTTTGGTCGGTACAATATTGAAAATGTCACAAAAAATCGCGATTACGGCACCCCCTTCCGGCGGAATATTTCAAAACTGAAGGAGGACCTGCTTGCCACAGCCAAAAACACTCACAAAAATTTTGGTGCAATTCTATGCATAACTTCATACACTTTTTGATGGTAGAATGGCGACATACACAGACAGACATTTTGTAAAAACATGCTTTTTGGAATCTCTGCCCCCTAAAACGTGTAAATCCGTCGAAAACCGGAAGTCAAAAAAAATTTCGATTACGATACTTTCTTCTATTGCAGATAGAAGAAAGTAAAAATTGAAAATGCTCTGTGCTTAGCAGAAAAACATAAATAAACAAGTTGAAAATTGCACGTGAACGTAGGAAATGAGGTGCGTTCGTACGATAACAAAGTTTTAAAAGTATTCAGATCTTGCTGATATAGTAGAGCTGACTTCGGTTAGTAGTCGAAATATTTGTGTTTCCGTAAATATGCAGAAAGTAATTTTAATTACACCTCAGAAACGTATATCTTATTCATAAAATGTGAAATAGTTTAATATAATTAAAACACGCCCCAAACAATGTTTCCCCGTATAGCATTATGTAGTGGAATACTTTTGTGTGGCCCTGTAATTTAATAATAAAAATTCTTTGCTTCACAGATTGTACAGAATGCATATTTTACTATATATTTCATAGATTCATGCCAATTCTATTATGTTCGAACGGGTGTAACATCATAAAAATGCATTTGAAACTTTTTTCCCATTGACCGTAATGTAATGGAATACCTTTGATTGTCCCTGTAAATGATCTATGCATCTGACTTTCATAACATTTGAAATGACTCGATAAAATTAGGTAATAATTATATGTCTTAAATTTCAAATGATTAAAATGCATTTGAAAAATTTTCCCTCATTGACCGTAATGTAACGGAATATTTTTGATTGTCCCTGTAATGGATCTATGCATCCGATTTTCATAACATTTGAAATGACTCTACAAAATTACGCAATAATTATATGTTTTAAATGTCAAACGATTAAAATGCATTTGAAACTTTTTTCCCCAAATGTAACGGAATATTTTTGATTGTCCCTGTCATTGATCTATCCATCCGATTTTCATAAAATTTGAAATGACTCGACAAAAAATTATGTTATAATTATGTATTTTAAATTTCAAATAATTCGGTTGGGTAGTTTTTGCGTTGTTACATGCGGACAGACTACAGACAGACAGACAGACAGACGGACTGAGCGACAACAATAGGTGCTACGTATTTACATAATTACGAACGCACCTAAAAAGCAGTATTGAACCGTATCAAACGGAACTTTTTTGGGGGGGACACTTTAATTTCTGAGCGAAATAAATAATTTGTGTCGATTTCCGTCAGGTTGTAACACTGTCTTTTAGACATCTAATAGGAATAACATATGTCGAACAGAATAAGGGCGCATATCCCCGAACAAAAAGGACGCATGTACATGTGGGCCACTGTGACAGATGCGGTAAATAGTTTTATTCGTAGCATGGAAATGAAAATAAATAAATGAGCACCGTCATAATTAAAGGTGTCGAAAAGGAGGAACAAAAAGGGAGCGTCATCATCGGGTAGTGGACAATGGTCAGCGGAATGACCGAAGAATGCGACAGGCATCAGGTCTAAAATCCACAGTAATATCCTCTCTGCGGAGTACAGCATACAAGCCCCGTGATTACTTCGGCAGATTATTTTTTGATAGCCAAACCCGCAAGGCCGAAACTAAAGAGGGGGGGGGGGGACTTATGGAAGGGTTCTTTTTAAATTTGTGAAAGTAAAAATTACTTCATGAAAAAAAAAAAAAAAAATCCTTTCCGCTTCCCTGTTTTACCCGTTCATGGTACGGGCAACGTGTTTTTACCAATGATGATTTATTATTCTCCAGTGAAATTTTATTGCAAATTTTGTATTGTTTAATTCGAGCACTTTTCAGAAAAGATTAAAAATTCTGTAAAAGACATAAACAAGTTGGAAATTGCACGTAAAGCGTAGCAAATGAGGTGCGTTCGTTGATAACGAAGTTTTAAAATATTCAGATCTTGCTGATATAGTAGAGCGTACTTTGGATACAGTAGAGTGGTCGAAATCTTTGTGTTCCTGTAAATATGCAGGGAGAAATTTTTATTATACTTCATTAACGTATATCTTATTCATAAAATGTGAAGTAGTTTAATATGATTAAAACACCCCCCCAAACAATGTTTCCCAGTATAACATTATTTAGTGGAATACATTTGTGTGGCCCTGTAATTTAATAATAAATATTCTTTGCATCACAGATTGTACAGAATGTATTTTTTAGTACATGCATCATATTTTCATGTCAATTATATTATGTTCAAATGAGTGTAACACCATTAAAATGCATTTGAAACTTTTTTTCCCCATTGACCGTAATGTAACGGAATCCTTTTGATTGTCCCTGTAATTGGTCTATGCATCTGAGTTTCATGAAATTCGAAATGACTCGACAAAATTATGTAATAATTATGTATTTTAAATTTCAAACGATTCGGTTGGGTAGTTTTTGCGTGGTTATATGCGGACAGACAGACGGACAGACTGAGCGACAACAATAGGTGCTACGTATTTACATAATTACGAACGCACCTAAAAAGTAAACAATCGAAATAATAATAATAATAATAATAAAATAAAAAAATTTGTAAATTAAAATTCTGTAAAAGACATGAAAGAAGTAGACAATTGAAAATTTAAAAAAACAAATATTGATCAGTTGAGTGGGTAAGAAATCAGATGCGTTTTCAGACAAATTGCGTTTAGGAAGCGGGATGCAAAATCCTCTGTCGATCAAACAGGTGAGTTCTTGCGGATTCAATTTTTGCTGTAAAAATTGCGTTTTCACTTAAATTTGAAAAAAACTTATAAAAATATTTATAAGATGAATAAAAGATGTAAATTTTTTTCTTAGTTTTCAGAATATTTCTAGAATCTATTTTTAATTTTAAATAAAGTGTTAAAATTTCACTTCCAGTTCGAACGTTTTTAAAACACAAAATATTAAATTAAGCCAAGATTTTAGAGATATTTTGAGAACTAAGAAAATAAAGAACGCATTCTTTAAATAGAGAATACTGAAAAGGGAGATTAAAAACATTAATTTCCTGAGAATATATTTTGACTATAAAAATGCATCAAGCGATCATAGAGACTTTACATTATGGAATGGATGAGTCAAAATGAGTCACCAGCAGCCTTAAAACTGTTTTTCTCTCACTAAGTTATAAACAAGTCGTTGGGGGCCACCGTAATACTTACCCATCACGGATATGCACAATATAATATATGAAAATAAAACATGTGTAAAATATTTATAAAATGCACTGCAATTCCAAAATAAAATTTAAACGCAAATTTAAATAGTTTTTATATGCATAATAATGCTCTGTTAATGAACTGCTGATGAGCCAAATTCGACACATTATATAAAACCCAAAATACTCAAGTAATACCGGATTGCGTAAAAGAAACATCCTTATAACTCTAAAAATAAGAATCATATTAACTAACAATTTACTGCGTCGGATGAAACGTCTCATTTCCATTTAAAATTTGATTGAAATACAGGGTCATGAAAATCAAAGAATGCGGAAAACAGGATTACACATATCCCGGCAACTAATAATTCGATCGACTTCGTTCTTTATGCAAAATTTGTGTTATTTTATTGCCTTTTACGTCCACTCTTTAAAATAAAAAAAATCGAAATTTTTTATATGCCTTTCATCATAACGAATTTTTCGAGAATCCGGAAAAAATAGTTACGGATAATCGAGGTTACTGATATTAGATAGGCTTCTTCCCATTCTTACATACTGAGTACATACAAAATTTTAAGTCTCTATCTCAATTAGTTCGGAAGATAGAGCGTTTACAGACAGACGGACGGCAAGAAAAATTTTCAAAAAAATATGTTTTTCGGAATCTCCACTATCTGAAACGTGTAAATCCGTCAAAAATTTTTTTTCGATTTTCAAAACGATTGCAAGACTTACCCTATACTACGTATGATGGGTAAGTAAAATTGAAAATGCGCTATGTTTAGCAGTCATAAAAAAATTGCAAGTAGGTATTATCAGTATTGAACAGTATCAAATGGAACTATTTTTTGTTCGAGGGGGGGAGGGAGAGACTGACAGTTTAGTTATTGCCCGATAAAGACAGTTTTTGTCGATTTCCCTCATCCAATATCTGCCAGGTCTTTTGGAGAATTAATAGGAGTGACACTATGAAAACAGAATAAGGGCGCATTCTCGACACCCATTAGAAACAAAAGCGCCTGTACCAGCGTGTCCATTTGGGGCACTGTGACACGCGGCGGATAGAATCGCGATAATTTTATTCATATCGTGGAAATGAAAAAAACAAACATAACAAAATAACAGAAAAGGGAATAAATGAGCTCTGTCATTAATAAGGGTGTCGAAAAGAAAGGACGTCACCGAAACACCGGACAATGGTCAGCGGATCGACCGAAGGACACTATAGAGGCATCGGGGATTAGGAAACGGGTTCTGAAATCGTAGTATCCTCTGTCTAACGGCAAGCGTAGCAGGTGATCCCGAGCTAGCCCGAGATACCACAGGTGAGTTTTTGCGGCTTCGTCGCACATTTCCAACAGTTTATTTTTGGATAGCATGCAAGGCCGAAACTAAGGGCTGGGAGCGAACAGCACTAGTTTTTATTACACTAAAAGAGCAATCAATCAATCTTTGTTGACCGAACGAAACAAGGGTAAAATCTCTTTAAATGATTTTTGAGGGACTGACCCTACCGAATTGACAAAGGAAGGGAAAGTTTATCTTGCCCCCATCTTCAGTCGTAAAGCTGTCAACTGATTTCGAGTTCGATTTCTCGCTTGAAATTCAAATTCAGTTCACTGAAAAAGTACTTTATACATCAAAGTGCCTACACGAAAGATCAAAGATAGCGCAAGAAGTTAGTGCTATGTGCGTGGACCTTAAAGGGGTGTAGAGAGGAATTCGGGCCCGATTAACAATCTGAAGCATAGTGTCATTTCGCGGTCCCCTTTCATTCGAGAAATGTTCAGGCAAATCGGGACTTTTTCCATTGGGCCCCGGATCTTGGGGGCCCCCAAGACCATATAATAAATTATAAAATGTTTACTTTCTTTTTTCCAATTCCAACTCTTCCAATTGTTGAAGTTATTAAATTCATCTTAAAGTAACGTAACAAATTGTTAAAGTTACTTTAATTTTTTTTTGTTCTGTTTTAAAGAAAAATAAGGAGTATTTTTTTTTCTTAATTAAGCTATTTAATTTAGAATTGATGGAGCTAAAATTTTTCTTCTGCGTGCGGAAATATGTTTATGCATTACACATACAAATAGGATTAGGAGTGACCATCAGTTCTATTTAAATAACCTTGCAGTGATTCGAAACGGGGCCCCTAATTTATGTTTGCCCAGGGCCCCCATTAGTCATAATCGGAACTTGGAAATGCTTTTTAATTTCGACTCATCGGTGCTACCGGTTCAGTTTTTTTCACTTGCATTTCATTAAATGATTCCCCCCCCCCCCCATATATGCACAATAATTGGATACAGTCAAGAAAAATATGGAAAAATTATTTCGCATAGTGTAAAAATATAAACTTAAATTTTAAAAATTTAAATTGGATAAGAAATTTGAATTTAAGGAAGACCCGAACCCCATTTTCGGCCAAAAATCATCAAAAGTTCAAAAAAATTTTTATCTCAGAAAACGCTAAAATACATATTTGCGAATATCCATGCAAAATTTCAGAACTCGGGGACACTTGGAACAGGTAGCAAATGGGCTTTTTTAATTGTACTCACTATAGAGTTTAAAGGACTAGCGGCCATTTTAAAATGTGTTTTCCTGAAAATGACTTTTTTCATATTTTGCCTAAGTTCAAAGTACTAAAGCTGAGTGGTAAAATGAGTTAGAAACAAAGTGTTTATGTTTTTAGAATCTTAAAAAAATTGCAACAAAAGTAAGGAGAGATATTTTTTTTTTAACTATTTCTGAAAATTTTACATAAATTGGTAAACATAAAAATTATAACGAATTTAAGGAAATTTACCATGCGTATTTTTATTTTTTTTAGCTGATTAAAATAGAAAATTAAAAATATCTCTCCTTAGTTCTTTTCCATATACTATAACACTATTTAAGAAATTTTAGTAATACCAAAATATTGAAAATTGAATGAGGAGTAGTAATTTTAAAAAGTGTATTTCTCGACAAAAAAAAAAAAAAAAAAAAAAAAAAAAAAAAATCATAAAAATCCCCATAAAAAATATACTTTTTAATAAAAAGTGAATTTTTTTGTTAATTATTCCTTACAAAAAGATTCTTTAATAGTACACCAAAATTCATTATTTTAAAATCAATAATGAAAATTTTGGGTTTTTTCTTACGGGTCTCCCTTAACATGTATAAAATAACATCTAAATAATTCTTTCAAATTTGACAATAGTTTAAAGTATTTTACATTTTGCGTGCAAGCCAAATTAAAAGAAAATGTATTAACATTCAGTTATGTAAAATAAACGTAATCTAACATTACAATTAATTCAATATAAAATTTGACGCTCCCGTTTTCTCAATTTCGGGTCATATTGAAATTTTCTATGGGAAACATGTGCTAATCGGTTATTGAGGCCTGCCTATGGGAACTTTTTTGGAGGGATTTTGTTCTTCTGTCGAAACTTTATTCTTATCTGTCTTTTGTCTGTCCGTCTGTCACAGATTTCGTACGCAAAAATTATAAAAAAATAGAAACTTCAAATTTTGCATATTTGTAGCTGAATACCTCGTATTACACGACAAATCATAGAAATTTGTAAAAGTCTATTATTTTGATTAAATTAATATTTTTAGTGAGAACCCTTCATTTTTGCGAATTAAATTTTAAACAAGTGGGTTAATTGGGATCGCAGATAACGCAGAGAGTTTCGTTTAATATCTTTAGTAAAACCGTTTAGCATGAATAAATCACGTGAAAAACAATTAATCGTGCTTTTCACGTGATTTATTGAATCCGTTAATTTGTGTTACATATATAATAATTTTTAGATCTATTTAAACTTGTGTGCAACGATTAGAAAACAACAACAAAAAAAAAAAGTGAATGGATGATATTTAATTTTTTTTAAAATTAAAATACAGTTAAACCTCCAAATAAAGGACACTCGGAATAAAGGACACCTCTATTTAAGGGATAAAAGTTCTGGTCCCTTAATTAAAGGTTTCACTGTAATAGTCTTTGTTCAAAATTGTATGCGTGACAAGAGGTATTCAGCTGTAAGTACACAAATTTTGAACTTATAGAGTTTTTGTGTGCAGACTCTGTGACAGACAGAGACGAACAGGGCTCCGTCAGATGAACGAAAACCTAAAAAAGAACCTCTATTTCAACCTATTTTACGTAAGCAGCATGGCTTGAAGGTAAAGTATCTTGCTGGTTAACAGACGGTTCTAAGTTCGAACCTCGATGTTGGAACTTTAAGTTTCCAAGTTAACATGGATTTAGTAAGAAGAAATTTCGTATCTTTAGATAATTTAAGGGATTATATTATTAGGGTTTCGTTCTTCTGACATTCATAATAATTTGGGGAATTCGAATTTCTTTCTATTTCAAAAGCTTTTGCGATTCAGCATTTTAAATTTAGTTTTAAACAATATTTTTCGCTTTTAGAAATTTTAAATTTTATTTAAATCTGCACAATTTTATTTTTTAATTTCGGATTTACAAAAAAGGAAAATTAGAACTTTGGATTTTATTTAAGTAAATTGATTTGAACATTTTAAACTTGATTAAAATAAATAATTCCCTTTTATAATTATTTTAAAAATAAATTTATTGGTGCTACCATCATGTAAGAATTTAATTAACAATTAGGATTTATTAATGAAAGGATGAGTTGGTTTGAAAGAAATGCCCTCTATGCGATTTACTTGTTTGTAAATTTGTGAAAGTAAAAGTAACTTTATATATACATATATATGTATATATATACATATATAAAATCTGCACCAATTTTAAAACGTAAGTTATAACCCGGTAGAATTCAATCTCAGCTATTCAAGGCAAGGAAAAAAAAATCACCTAAAACTATTAATATGCAAGTGCGAAAATTTAAAAAGAACGCTCCCAGAGGTTTATCAAGAACGATCCAGTTTTTCGCGCGAATCGTATAGACTCTTAATTCTCAAGCTAATGTTAATCCTATTTAGAGCGGGGTGTTTTTCAGTCAATAATAGTAAAAATAAACGTGTTTTTTCTGATTTTAAAGTATGAATTTGCATCTTTTAGTAATTGAAATTCAAGTAAGGTGATGTTAATTTGCTATATGTGATTTTTGTTTTTTAATAATTTTTTCCTTTTTAGGTGCGTTCGTAATTATACGTAGCACCTATTGTTGTCGTTCAGTCCGTCCGTCTGTCTGTCTGTCCGTCCGCATATAACAACGCAAAAACTACCCAACTGAATCGTTTGAAATTTAAAATGCATAATTATTACATAATTTTGGGGAGTCATTTCAAATTTTATGAAAATGGGATGCATAGATCAATTACAGGGACAATCAAAAGGATTCCGTTACATTACGGTCAATGGGGAAAAAAGTTTCAAATGCATTTTAATCGTTTGAAAATTTAAATACATAATTATTACATAATTTTGTCAAGTTAGTTCAAATTTTATCAAAATCGGATGCATAGTTCAATTACAGGGACAATCAAAAGTATTCCGTTACATTACGGTTAATGGGGAAAAATGTTTCAAATGCATCTTAATGGTGTTACACTCATTCGAACGTAATACAATTGATATGCATCTATAAAGTACATATTATAATATACATTTTGCATAATCTGTGATGCAAAGAATATTTGTTATTAATTTACAAGGCCACACAAAAGTATTCCATTGCATAATGGTATAGGGAGAACATTGTTTGGTGCGCATTTTAATTGTAATTAATTATTTACAGTTTTATGAGATTGATATATGCGAGTGATACTTTTAAAACTTCGTTATCGTACGAACGCAACACATTTGCTACGCTTCACGTGCAATTTCCAACTTGTTTTCTTTTGCATACGGCACCTGCGGTCGGTAATTTTTATTGTGTATCAGGAACGGACAGAGGGGGGGGGGGGGGCTGATTATTGCTTGGACACCCGGGGCTTGTCCCTTAGGCACAAAACTTTTCATAATATCAGAAAAGTAAAGAAAAAAATGTGATATTTGTGATATTAATATGATGAAATGACAAATATATCTCAATATATGCTTAAAAACACATTTCAATAAATATTTGGGAAAAATATTTTATTTTTATTTCTTTTTTATTTGTTTTATTTTATTCGTTAATATTTATTTTTAATCGTTTTTCAAATTTCAGGGAAACTTAATTTATTATTTGACACTTTTCTAATAAATGCGTAATATGCGGAAAAAAAACAAATACACTGTAAAAGAAAAATCCGTTACATTTACGACAAAAAACTGCTGGCAACATTGCTACCAATTTGCCGTAAAAATTGCAGTAAAATTAGATGTAATAAAAAAAAATTACATCTAATTTCTCTGCAATTATTACGGCACGAAAAATTGAAAATATCTTTGGTGCAGAAACTTGGTAGTTCGGCCCTGAAGGGTGGTTGTGCGTGTGTGTGTGGGGGGAGGGGGGGTATCGCCAAAATCCATGTTTCCCCCGACGCAAAAACGGCTAGTTTCGGCCCTGTAGCTAAACTTTATCAAAACCCAGGGGTCGATTTAGAAAAAGAAAGTTGCATAGCAGTAACTGCTATACAAAGTCAATTTTGAATAGCAGTTAGACACTTTTGTATAGCAAGTAAAAAATAGCTAACGTAACTTTTACATCTTGAAAATTTACAATTTTTTTTAAAGCAATATTTAACCAAAAGTATAAATGAAAGTAAATAAAACTATACAAAGAATAAAAAATAAATGATAACTCACCTACACATTGAGTAGGTGAGTTATCATTTATTTTTTATAATGTAAGTAATTTTATAATGTAAATTAATTTTTATAATGTAAGTAATTTATATTGGGTAGTACCCAATATAAATTACTTAGGAAATCAGAAGCTGGCTCTTGAATGACTTATAGGTCAATTTACCTTCGCCACAGGTCCATTAAATATATGTATCAACTTACCACAGTACCAATTCTTAAAAAATATATTTGTTGTGAGGGACAATATTTTTACTTTACGTGTACATGACATAACAAAGGGTGTGGGAAATATGCATCGCAATGATTGCGATTTAATGCATTTCTTGGATCGCATTTTAGTTAAATTTTAATCGCAAATTGCGATGCGATACCGCTTAAATCTAACCCGAAATTTTTGCATTCTCTATAAAATATAACGACAATTCAGTAATAGAACAATGCTGTATCTTCCGAACAAATTGAGATAGAGACTTGAAATTGTATTGGTATGTACTTAGTATGTAACAGTGGAAATAAACCTAAGTTACTTCGATTTTATCTGGAAATATTTTTTTCGGACCCTCGAAATATTCGTTCTGTTGATAGGTATATAAACATTTTAGAAATTTCATTTTAAGGAAAGACAATAAAATAACATAAATTTTGCATAAAGAATAAAGTCGATCATAGCATGCGTTGCCAAGATAATTGTCATTCTATTTTTCACGACCCTGTATTACATTCCAATTTCAATTCAAAGGTCTGTTTTAATTGAAAACGTCTTCATACGACGTAGTCAATTGTTAGTTAATATGTTAATTATTTTTGGAGTTATAAGGATGTTTCTTTTACGCAATTCGGAACTGCTTGAGTCGTTTGACGTGTTATATAATTTGTCGAAATGGGTTCATCAGCAATTCATGAATAGAGCATTACTATGTACATTAAAACTATTGAAATAGACGTTTAAATTTTATTTTGAAATTGTAATGAGTTTTGTGAATAGTTTACACGTGTTTTATTTTTCTATTTTATAATTTGCATATCCATGATGAATAAGTATTACGGTGGTTTTCTTTTGCATACAGTTCATTTTTGTGCATTAGAAAGAATTAAAGAGGGGGAGGGGCAACAAAATTTATGTTTGTCTCCAAAAAAAAAAAAAAAGCTGGTTTTGGTTTTAACCTTATCAAAACCTTTTCCCCAATCGAAAACGAAACTTTCAGATTCGACATGAATTTTTCCTTTCATCAAACTGGACAATTCCACGTTCCACTGACCTCAATGTAAATAAATATCGACAGGAGGGGGGGGGGGGTTACATTCCATACAACCGCTACTTACTATGACGTCACTCAAATAAGTCCGGAAAAAAAAAAACCCACTGTCGTACACAGGGGGTGCTTTGGACCGCAGATCCGGGATATCCGAATCGGGGACTGACCAATGGTCTGGTGTGGTCATCGCGCCGTGACGATCCTGGCTGTGGTCAGTTTTCGGACGCTGTCCATTTTCGTTGTCCCGAGTGACCAAGATGAATCCTTTTTTTGCAGGTATAGGTGCAGTATGACCCCTGGATTCAAGATGGTGCCGCTGGTATCTTTCCTCGCTGCGTTGCGAATACTGACAGAAGGTGAGTAATACTTTATTATTATTATTATTATTAAATACCCCGTAATAATATACCCCCCTACCAGATAAGCTAGCGCTAGCTAATCCTGCTCACACGCTGCTGATTTTAAAAACACGCTAATCCGTAGTTATTTAATAGTTAATTATAATTAAAAAACAGCATCGATCTTTCTGTAAATGTGTTCATTTACCTTTGTTTGGGGAATTTTATGGCCGAATCAGCTTCTGTTAAGATATCTAACGGTTGTTTCCGTATATAATTCAATAAGATCAATTAAACGTTTGAAAATAAGTTAAAATAAAATAAACTATGTCTTTGCTTCAAGGCGTTTTTTGACAACGCCATGAGAAAATTGTATTAAATAAGACATTTTAAATGTATTCTTTTAAATGTGACGTTATTTTCACCAACATTTCCTTCCTTTTTTTTTTTTTTTTTTTTTTTTTTTTTTTTTTTTTTTTTTTTATCGTTACGTGAAAATATTTTTAGTGTCAGAAAGGGAAAAAAATATATATATTTGCGCGGCCATTGTGCAACAATAGTTAAATCTCGCGTCTATATACTATTTTATTTAAATTATTTGACAATATATCATTATTTGGTCATTTTAAATATCACGTAACGTCCCCGTTTGACTGCTTTTAACAAATATTAATACGTTTCTCATTTTAAACTTTTTCTTTTTAATTATTAACTTGTAAATAAATTTTTAATGGAAAGAAATTATTATTATTATTATTATTATTATTATTATTATTAATATTACTGCCCTCTACGAGATACAGCGTAGCACACCGCAGATAATACGGCGCAGATACAGTATTTAAAATTGTACTTAAAAGTACATAATTTCCCCTATACGACAATGTAAAAATTGAAAATGTGCGATGTTTCGAAGTTTTAAAACTTGCAATGGCAAAAATTGCAAAACTGAAATTTTATTTTAAATTTCAAAGTGTTGTCATTCGCAAAATGACGTATGCGTTACGCGCAGATACGTTTGACTTTTATAATATAGTTATACTCCAACTCTACCCCCTTCGTTCGCACACCGAGTACTCTAAAAATACACCGATTCTTTGCTATTTATCATGCTAATTATAATTTAAAAACATCGTTGTTTTCTCTGTATGCCTGCGGATTGATTTGAGAATTTTAATGCCGAATCAGGTGTTGTTAAGACATCTAATGGCTGTTTTTGCGTTTAATTCAATAATATGAGTTAACCATTTGTAATTGTAATTATAATATAAAATTGTAAAAAATACTTTTTACCGCATGTCAATTTTATTATGTTCGAAAGAGTTTAACAGCATTAAAATGCACTTGAAACTATTTTTTTTACCATTGGCCGTAATGTAAAGGAATAATTTTTATTGTCCCTGACATTAAACTATGCATTCGATTTTCATAAAATTTGAAGTGACTCGAAAAGATTATACAACAACTATATATTTTAAATTTCAAACAATTCGGTTGACTAGTTTTTACTCTTTTCAAAAATATGCATTAAAATATTTAATTGCTATAAAGGACGTTAAATACTAATAAAAACATTAACACTAGAACGCCGGGAAATTTTGCACAACATTATTAAAATACATTTACTAACAGAAAAATAATTTGAAAATATTTACTTTATTTGTATAGTTCATTTCATTGCAACTGACATATGACATATTTCTTGAAGATTTTTCTGGTTCGAATGGACAGTTAGTCCAGTGATCGGTGTCGAATTGACACTTTCCCGGCGTTCTAGTGTTAAAAGATCTTAATAATTTTTACATGTTTCGATTGAAATTACTCAATCATCATCAGAAAAAGAAAATACAAATAAACACAAAAATGGAAAATGACAATAAACTAGTACAAATGAAATTTAAAAATTTAAAAAAAATTAAAATCACGCGCGTTATATTTTAATTATGTATCACGTTGCTTAATTTTTAAATTATTTAACAATTCGATCCAAATATTTGGGATTTGAAATGACAAGGAATCATTGCATTGTTTATTTGTATTTTCTTTTTCTGATGATGATTGAGTAATTTCAATCGAAACATGTAAAAATTATTAAGATCTTTTAATGTGTTTATTAGTATTTAACGTCCTTTATAGCAATTAAATATTTTAATGCATATTTTTGAAATGTTTTTAATGGACGTATATGAAAACTTCTATTTATAATTAATGTAGTTTTTACTCTGTTATATGCGGACGGGTGGAGAGACGGTCGGATAAAACGACGACTATAGGTACTGCATATTTACAAAATTACGAAACGTATGATGGTCAAGTAAAAATAAGTTAGGCCCTGTCCGATACTTCAGGATAAAAGTAAGGTCCGAGATTCACTATTAAAATTCCCAAATCAATCAAAGGCGAATGAACCCGTTTATAGATAAATCAACGATGTTCTTTAATTATAAGTAGCGTGTTAAATAGCTATACGAATTGGCGTGTTTTTGGTGTAGTATAAGGTAAATCTTGCAATCGTTTTAAAAATCCTTTTTTTTTTTTTTTTTTTTTTTTTTTTTTTTTACGGATTAGACTAGAGTTCTTACGCACTAGAGATTCCAAAAAATATATTTTTAGAACAAAAATTGCCGTCCGTCCGTCTGTGTGGCTATCTATGTGCCTGTAAACGCTCTATCTCCCGAACAAATTGAGATAGAAACTTGAAATTTGGTGTGTACTTAATATATAATAATGGAAAAAAAAAAAACTACTGAATATCAGTAACCTCGATTATGCGGAACTATTTTTTTCGGACTCTCCAATTATTCGCTCTGATGAAAGGTAGATAAAAATTGTCGAAATTTTTTATTTTAAGAAATGTATGTAAAATACAATAAAATAGCACAAATTTTTCATAAAGAACGAAGTCGATCGAATAATTAATTGCCGAGATATTGGTAATCCTATTTTCCGCATTCTTCGATTTTTCATGACCCTGTATTTCTTTCAAATTTCAATTCATTTTAATTGGATAAGAGACATTTAATTTAACTCAATACGCTGTTAATTAATATGATTGTTATTTTCGGAATGAGCCAAAAAAAAAAAAAAAAAAAAAACTACATATTTATATAGGTATATATAATTTTCACTTGAAAATATTTTTATTATTAGAAAGGTAATTTTACTATTCACGCTGTCTTAAAATTTGCAACAATAGTTAAAACTATCAACTTGAAATATGAAATAATTTTTATATCCAGTGTCATTTAGTTTTCTATTGATTTTATGTGTTATGAATACGGTTCTTATGAATGAAGCGAAACATGTCAACTTTTTAATTTAATTTTTATTTGTGACACCTGTTCTAAGTAAATAAATATGAAATGTTTTTTATACGTGAATGAAAAAAGGTGAAGTGATTTTGTTTTAGTTTTGAAAAAACGAAAGCTAACAACAGTTTTAACCTTTCGTGTATGTTTAAATATATACAGTCGAGTCTCCATATAACGAAATTCATCGTTCCAGTAAAAAATTCGTTATATAGAGAAATTCTATGCATTTAATGTGTAAATTTTGAACAAATATCATTTTTAATCTTTTGAATTAAGAATTTGAAATGTTTAAAAGTATACATTAACCTAACATTTTATTTCTTAATTATTTAAGTAGTTTCAAAAAAGAGAACAGACTTGAAAGCTTAATGAAAATCAAATAAGGAAGACTTGAATTAATTTCAGCGGAAGAAATCTGTAATTTTTTGTTATTTTGATTTTAAAATTGTTACGCTTTCAAACAAATAAATAGATAAAAATAAATGCTCAAATTTTAGCAAGGAATAAAAAATTGTAGTTAACATTTTCCTCCATTTGAAGGCCTCTCTTAGGTGTCTCTCATTGATTCCTCTCTTACGTGTGTATCGATCCAATTGACTCTGTTTTGAGAAGGATGTGGAAAGGCGTGTGGGAGGGGAGGGTGATTAATTCGTTGGATTTAAAGAACAAGGAATGAAGTATTATTTATTTAAAAAAAATTCAGCACTGAACGATAAATCAAAAATAAGTGATGAAAAATTGATATCGTATGATTTCGAAGCTTTTTTAAAACTGAATAAATTAAGACCAATTTATAAAAAAATTCGTTATATGGAGATAGATATTTCGCTATATGGAGACTGTTTTTAGTGTAATCATGCGAAAAGAGGACCGTTCCTACTAAAAATTCGTTATATAGAGAAATTCGATGTATGGAGTTTCGTTATAGCGAGACTTGACTGTATATATATTAATTTTAACTGTTCGGAAATTTTAATTTTGGGCATTTGAAATAAGGTGTAATTTTTCTCATTTGTCTGCTTTAAACACATTAAGGGGGACACATTTTAGAATATTTTTTATTTATTGAGTTATTTTATTTATTTATTTATTTTTTTTTTTTTTGTGATGGCTAACCCTATCATTTGCAAACTGATAAACACATGATATAACTTCTCATAATTGCTTTAAAAAATTCAAAACTTAAAATTTATTAAAAAAAGTGAGGTAATTTAAAATCGTAATAACTCAAAATATTATTTATAGAATTTCAATGTTTTTACATTTAAATAAACATAGATATTTATATTTAATTTTGATTGAGTATTTTTTAAAATATTAATTAAAAAATATTTAAAATAAAAAATTTAAAAACAAATGATGTAATTTATTTTTTTTTTAAATCATATTTTCAAAAGTAAATATTTTTTTTTTTCAAATTTTCTAAATCAAAATTAAAGTAAAACATAATAAATTAAACAATTAGACAATTAAAGTAAAGTAGTTTTCAATTTCTAATCCACCCTTTGAAAATGGATACGAGTGCATCCGAAAGATCTAAGGTATGTAATAAATAAATAATATCTGTTTTTCCACTGTATATTTGAAAATTAACATTAATAAGAAGTTTTAAATTCCATCACGGCACTGGTATTCCCGGGGAAAAACCTCGGCCAAAAAAAACAAAGGATGAGCGACAACCTTGAATCTAAGGGGAGAAAAAAAAAAAAAACTTGTTGTTGGGGGGTGGAGCACCTTAATACATACAAATCATCGATATGCATACTTTAAAATAGGAAAATAAAACCAAGTAACAGGGAATTGCTTAAAATAAGTATCCTTATAACTCAAAAAATTATGATTATATTCCCTAACAGTGTAGTGCGTTGGATTGAGCATCTCATTTCGAATTAAAAGATATATTTGAATTGAAATACAGGGTCATGAAAAACCGAAGAGTATGGAAAATAGGATGACCAATTTATGATCCAATTGACTTAATTCTTTTTACAAAACTTATGTTATTTTACATCAATTCCTTAAAACTAAAAAAAAAAAAAAAAAAAAAAAAAAAAAAAAAAAAAAAAAAAAAAAAATTAAAATTTTTATATATATTTTATTAGAACGAATTTTTCGAGTGTCCGAAGATAATAATTTCGGGTAATCAAGGTTACTGAAATTCATTAGGCTTCGTTTTATTCTTATATACTAAGTACATAAAAATTTTCAAGTCTCTATCTCCATTTGTTCGGGAAATAGAGCGTTTAGACTGACAGACGGGCTGAGGGATTTCAAAAATTTTGTTCTAAAAATATGTTTTCTCGTCATCACCAGTGTCTGAAATGCGTAAATTTTTTCGATGTGTTCAAAACAATTGCAAGATTTACCCTGTACTACGCTATGATGGTAAGTAACATATCTTTGAATTGAACATTGAATGAAATACAGGGTCAAGAAAAATCGAAGAGCGTGGAAAATAGGATTTTTACGTCATACTGCTTAAAATACAAAAATTCGAAAATTTTTGTATCCCTTTCATCAGAACGACTATTTCGAGAGACCGAGAAAAATAGCTGCTGATATTCAATAGTTTTCTTTTCATTATTATCTACTATGTAGCCAAATTTCAAGTCTCTATCTTAATCAGTTCGCGAAACAGAGTGTTTACAGACAGACAGACGGCAAAATCTTTTTTCCTAAAAATGTATTTTTCGGAATCTAAAGGTTCATTTAAAAGAATTACTATACAACGTATGATGGGTAAGTAATACAGTCTGACCCATATTCTGAATGGTATGGTGTGTATAGAAAAGAAATCCTTCACGTTTTCGGATTGTGTTTGTGTTCCGATGTGTCGAAACAGATGTCCATTTAGTCCGAAAAAAAAGACCTCGACCAAAAAAAAAAACAAAGGATGTGCCGCAACCTTGAATTTTACAAAAAAAAAAAAAAAAAAAAAAAAAAAAAAAAAGTCCGGTCGGCACTGACCCGAAGGGTGGAGCAAGCGATTTCATGGCTGGTGAATTAGAACAAGCATACACTATATGGCCACTTGCGATTTTAGACACTTTGTTAAATATCTAGAAAAATACACGAGGAATTATCCTGAAACTCCAGGTGTGTAGACATAATAGTACAGGTCATACTTTTATTAAACTTTAATTAATTATAATTATTAATTTTAAATACTATAATAATAATTGAATATTATTAATATTCATTTTATCATCATTATATAATATAATAAGATAAAGTATTAATAAATAATAAAAAGTATTATAAAAATCATTAAAATTCTCTTCTTTTGTCTAACAGTTAAAAGAAATTGTTATTATTTAAAAATATCTTTTTGTAACATAATGCAATGAACAGCAGTAATGTCTTGTTACACTTGCCTCGCACGAAAGAGGGGCGGATCCATTTAGAGGAGGGGGGGCTCCTTTTTGGGGGGGGGAGAATGGGGGGTCACTTCACTTAAGATCCTATTTTCATATCCAAAACAACTGCTTTTCTGGTATTTTGGGGAATTCGTTTTCATTCGTAAATACAGAAACATGCATTAATATTTTTAAAAATATAAAATTTACACAGTTTATTAGATAAAAAGAAATTGAAGAATTTGCCATTTTCTTATAAAAGCAAAGAATCAATCAGAAATGGAGCATTTTATGCTAATTAAGGACTAGACAGTTACGAAAACGCTGCTAACGAAATTCAGTTTAATCCCTCCCCCTCACATTTTAAGAGGTTTCGCTTTGCCTTTATCGAGAAATGAAAAACGCTAATTAATCACATTTATTTTGAATAAGTGCACTTGCAAATATCTTGCATCTAAAATTGGAAATGTCAGAAATTATCAGCTTCGTATTTAAGTAGAGCTTTAAATTGTTAGAAAGATTCACATTGTTGAGCAAGGGGTTGATTTGAAAGAATTTAATGTATATTTCATTTTTAGGTGCGTTCGTAATTATGCAAATACGTAGCACTTATTGTTGTCGCTCAGTCCGTCCGCATATAACAACGCAAAAACTATCTAACCGAATCGTTTGAAATTTAAAATATATAATTATTACATAGTTTTGTCGAGTCATTTCAAATTTTATGAAAATCGGAAGGATAGATCAATTACAGGGACAATCAAAAGGATACCGTTACATTACGTCAATGGGGAAAAAAGTTTCAAATGCATTTTAATCTTTTGAAATTTAAAATGTATATTTATTACATAATTTTGTCGAGTCATTTCAAATGTTATGAAAGTCAAATGCATAGATCAATTACAGGGACAATCAAAAGTATTCCGTTACATTACGATCAATGGGAAAAAATGTTTCAAATGCATTTTAATGGTGTTACACTCATTCGAACATAATAGAATTGACATGAATCTATGATGTATGTACTAAAATCTACATTCTGTACAATCTGGGATGCAGAGAATATTTATTATTAAATTACAGGGCCACACAAATGTATTCCACTAAATAATGTTATACGGGGAAACATTGTTTGGGGCGTGTTTTAATTATATTAAACTACTTCACGTTTTATGAATAAGATATACGTTAATGAAGTATAATAAAAATTACTCCCTGCATATTGACAGGAACACAAAAATTTCGACCACTGTACTGCATCCAAAGTACGCTCTACTATATCAGCAAGATCTGAATATTTTGAAACTTATAGTACGAATGCACCTCATTTGCTACGCTTCACGTGCAATTTCCAACTTGTTAAAATATGCTTTAGAAATTTTTTTCGCCCAGGCCGGGGGGGAGGGTGTAGTATAGTTCTGTATTTTAAATATTGTTGACCAGGTTCCTTTTAAAACGCATTCGCTAAAGATGTAGGCTGTGATCCATATAAGAAAATAAATGCTTTTTAAGAAATTTGTTTATTTGAAGTAGATTTATAAAGATGAAATCATTTCTTACAGAAATAGTTAGGGATGGTGCCTGAAAGCATTTTTTAAGAGACCTTCTTTGCATGATTGAGTTCGAGAAGCGATGGCGAGGCTGTGAATTCCTCATTCTATAATTCACACGTTGGCACCACAGAATTGGCGACAAAAAGCATATAAAAAATGAATGATATCATATACGTGAAATTTTCTGTTACACCTTAAACAATTAAGATGATTTTGAATTTAATGCAGGGCAACCAGAAATAGGCAGTCCCAAAGAATTCGCGCCAAATCGTACGTTAGAGCACTTTTTTGAGAGAATTTGTGAAAGGAATAATATGTCACATGCACATGAAATGATTATTATATAACGAGTAAGTTAGACAAAATTACGCAGAGAGGAAAATGATATTTCACTAGCCGCAAGCAACGTGGTTCTTTATTCTTTTTAGGTGCGTTCGTAATTATATAATACGTAGCACCTATAGTGGTCGTTCAGTCCGTCCGTCTGTCCGTCCGTCTGTCCGCATATAACAACGCAAAAACTACCCAACCGAATCGTTTGAAATTTAAAATACATAATTATTACATAATTTTGTCGAGTCATTTCAAATTTTATGAAAATCGGATGCATAGATCAATTACAGGGACAATCAAAAGTATTCCATTACATTACGGTCAATGCGGAAAAAAGTTTCAAATGCATTTTAATCGTTTGAAATTTAAAATACGCAATTATTACATAATTCTGTCGTGTTATTTCAAATTTTTTGATAATCTTGTGCATAGATCAAGTACAGGGACAATCAAAAGTATTCCGTTACATTACGGTCAATGGGAAAAAATGTTTCAAATGCATTTTAATCGTGTTACACTCATGCGAACGTAATAAAATTTATATGCAACTATAAAGTACATGTTATAATATACATTTTACATAATTTGTGGTGCAAAAAACATTTGTTATTGATTTACAAGGCCACACAAAAGTATTCCATTACATAATGGTATAGGGAGAACATTGTTTGATGAGCGTTTTAATTGTAATTCACTATTTACAATTTTATGAAATTGATGTATGAAAGTAATATTTTTGAAACTTCGTTATCGTACGAACGCACCTAATTTGCTACGCTTCACGTGCAATTTCCAACTTGTTTAATTTGTTTCCAGCAAAGGTGAATATTCATCTAAACGAAACCGAACCGTTTTAATGATAAAGCAGATGCTACATATGTATTCTTTCTTTTCTTTTTAAAGGAACGTTATTGTGGGATCGAAATAAAACGTTAAGATAAAATGGATATGTAATTAAAGAATATTTTTAACTGTAATTTAGAAAAATGTATAATTTAAGAAAACAATATGTGATTCTACATCACAGAGGGGGTTATGACCCCCATGACGTCCCCCTTGGATCCGACATTGGTGGTGGTGCTATAGAAATTCTCCCCCTTCTCTTTTTAGGTGCGTTCGTAATTATGTAAATACGTAGCACCTATTGTTGTCGCTCAGTCCGTCCGTCTGTCTGTCCGTCTATCTGTCTGTCCGCATATAACAACGCAAAAACTACCCGACCGAATCGTTTGAAATTTAAAATACATAATTATTACATAATTTTGTCGAGTCATTTCAAATTTTATGAAAATCGGATGGATAGTTCAGTTACAGGGACAATCAAAAGGATTCCGTTACATGACGGTCAATGGGGAACAAAGTTTCAATTGCATTTTAATCGTTTGAAATTTAAAACATATAATTATTACGTAATTTTGTCGAGTCATTTCAAATGTTATGGTAAGTAAATGTAAAAGTCGGATGCATACATTCGGAGATCATTTACAGGGACAATCAAAAGTATTCCATTACATTACGGTCAATGGGGAAAAAAGTTTCGAATGCATTTTAATGATGTTACACTCATTCGAACATAATACAATTGGCATGAATCTATGAAATATATACTAAAATATGCATTCCGTACAATCTGTGATGCAAATAATTTTTATTATTAAATTACAGGGCCACACAAAAGTATTCCACCACATAATGCTATATACGGGGAAACATTGTTTGGGGCGTGTTTTAATTATATTCAACTATTTCACATTTTATGAATAAGATATACGTTGCTGAGGTGTAAAAAAAATTACTTTCTGCATATTTACAGAAACGTAAAGATTTCGACTACTATACTGAATCCGAAGTACGCTCTACTATATCAGCAAGATCTGAATATTTTTAAAACTTCGTTATCGTACGAACGCACCTCATTTGCTACGTTCACGTGCAGTTTCCAACTTGTTTTTATTAGTAAAAGCAAGCTTCATTTCAAATACATTTCTCGAACAGCGATTGTATATGCATACACATATGAAGAAAAATAGGGATATCAAATGTTTTGGTATTTTATATTTAGAAATTAAATATCTTTATAACAAATTAGTGATTTTAATAATTTTTTTTTTCATAAAAATAAATAAGAATAAAAATCAATAACACACTATTTTGAACCAAAAACCCTGTTGCAAATGAAAAAAAAAAAAAAAAAGAAAATTTTGGTTGGATGAAAAATGATATCGATATCAAAAGTAAACCCCCCCTCCCCCTAGAGATATCTTACGATATCATTCGCCACTTTCACATTTAATATCTCTTTAACTCTTTCCGGCACACTGTGCCCGGTCTGGGATACCTAATTTTAATTCCAAACTTGCAAACGGCACCATTAATATTTTAGTGAAATTTTGATTTTACAATAGAAGCTTAAATTAAGCAATTCAAAATATTTAAAAAATTCGTTTATGAATTCCGGTGTCAGTCGATAATTTCGCATTTTAGTACAGGTTTTGTCCGTGCCGGAAATAATTCTTTGCTTTATGAACTGCCTGCTTCAACATGTTTTATCAAACATTAGCAAATCCGCGGCTTTGCTCGCGTAATAGTTGAAATAGGCCAAGTGATATTTGCGTGTCTGATTTTTATTAGAAGTAATGAAATAATTAGGAATAAATCAAAAGTTTCCATTTAAACCACAGTTTGAGTAAATTTCATTATTCCGAAATGAGATTTAAAATAACAAATTTGAAATTGCCCGTCAGGCGTAGCAAATCAGTTGCGTTATTACTATATCGAAGTTTTTAATATATAGTCGGCTCTCGTTAATTCGAACTCGTCGGGACCACAAGAAATGTTCAAATTATCCGAAGTTCGAATTATGGAAAATATGATATGAAAGCTTGCTCAATATGGTACTATTACAAATGAATTAATGTTATAGTGTTTAAAAAATTTTTTTTAAATGTTTTAAAAATATTTTTTTTAAATGTTTTTAAAATCGTCTGTTATCATTAGAATAATACTTAACATTAAATTAAAATGTATAAATGCATAAACTAAGTAAAATATTAGAAAAAAGCACGATGGAAGAAAAATTTAAAGCTTCACTGATGGACAGAAAGTGGATATCAAATGTATTGGATTATATATATACTCGTTCGAATAATTTTCACAGAAATCAAAGAAAGAAAGTTATTCAAATGATCTGAAATCCGTAAGAAATAAAAGAAACATGAAAAATCGGAATTTGCGTTAGTTCATCGAATCGAACAAAGGCAGAGAAATCGAGTTCGAATGAATGAAAATTTTAGTGTTATTCTGCCATTGAAAATTTCGGGATTTCATATTCATTTCAAATTAAGCGAAGATTCGAATTATCCGATTTCAAATTAACGAGAGTCGACTGTATTATCTTAAATAAGTCATTGTGAAGTAAGTGTGAAGTACTTAAAATTGAGTACCTTTTACTTAATTTTGGTAACCTCTTTTTTTAGGTGCGTTCGTACGTAGCACCTATTTTTGTCGCTCAGTCCGTCCGTCTGCCTGTCCGCATATAACATAGGTTCCCAACGGGGGCGGTACCGCCCCCCAGTGGGCGCTGGAGCCTTCCAGGGGGGCGGTAGCGGGTCTGGAGAAAAATGAGGGGCGTTAGGACGGTCAAGGGGGGCGGTCATGGCTTACTTGCATATATAGGAATTATATAATGAAAATAGTTGATTTCCTCTGCATTGCCCAGTCCGTGACGAAAATCTTAACTGCACCTTTAAATGAAAATATATGCAGACGAACCTAGATCTGAGTGTTAGATTTATTTTACTAGTATAAAAATATTGAAGTGGAAAACAAAAAAGGGCTAAAATTGCGGGGAACAAAATTTTATTATATCAGGCTAAAAATAATGTAGCTGCAATTCTTTCATGAATGTCAAAATATCGCAGCTGAACACGAAAAATCACTATGACTCACATTAAAAATTATTATGAATTTAAAAATTGTATAATACAAAATTCGCGATAATTTGTTGTCTGAAAGTTTTAAACAGAATTCTTTTTTATTAAGCTGTATTTAAAAAAATTCTGAAATATGACTATATATGTCTGAACAGACATTTTTAAACGAACCTGTGATTTCAATCAATTCAAAAAATTTGTTTTTTCTTAGTGAAAGTGATAAAAATCATTATATCTATAAGTTTGTTCAAATTTAAATTTATTTAAACTTAAATATGAAAAAAATTATTTCAAAATATCTTAATCAAAGAAAAAATGTCGGCAGTACAATATTGAGTATTTGAAATATGGATCTACGCACTCTCCTACAAATCACTCATTCCCTATGTGCTTAATTTGTCAAAAAATGTTTTTTTTTTTCAAACTAAGTAATGAAGCCTTCTAGGCTATAAAAACATTTGAATAAATGCGTGCTGATAGACAAGCAGAGCTGTCAAGTCTTCGGCTTTTAGTACACCACTATTATCTTAGTGAAAATACGGTTATTGTAAATCGCCCAAATGTTAAAATTAAATAAAGAAACATTTTCTGAATTAAAATATTGGCATCGAAAAAGACGGAGACTTGGCAGCTCTGGAAAAGATATGTTCTATTTTTCAAGGATTAGAAAAGAAAAATTTTGAACTGTCAGTTATATCAAACCTTTTCTGTCGTCTTCTAAACAAAATGACGGACTACGAGCCTCGTATAATAATATATTGTTAATCGCAAAAGTATGAAAACAGCACACAAACAACGAGAAATTAATCTTGCCGGCAGTCAGAGAGATAATAAAAAATGTTCTTCATCATAAGAAACCTCCAGATATCACCGAAAAAAAATATTGCGTAATAATTTTGTACAAAGAAGAATAGATTGCTAAAGGCATTGAAATATCATCATGTTATTACTTAAAGACCTGAAATTTTTCCATTCAACTCGATGGATCAGCGTTACCAAATAACAAAAACTCATAAAAGAAAAAAATGTTAAGAATTATTATTTGCTAAAAATTTGGAAACTAATACGAAGAGAAAATCGATATTTAATACCATGAAGTTAGTCCAAGAGAAATTCCTTTTCGAAATATCTTGTTATTGATGTTGCTCCAGAAACGACGGGGCAACATCAGGATTTCATTAAGACATTTTAAACAAGCAGTAATAAATGTACTCTCTGTGCATTCTTTTACACATCATCAGCATTTGGTTTAAAAAAATTAGAGTGAACACCAGTATACTTCGCTTCATAACAGTATTAGAGTAGTCATGAATAGAAGCAATTTATTGAAGGACCGGATATTTAGCTAACTTTATAGTAAAAATCATTTCAAAATAAAGTGAAACAATTGTTTCACTTTGTAGTGCAGTTGACACTATCATTGTGTGTCAGACTTGCAAATGAGTACAATTGTTTGCTGCTTAATACAGAAGTTCGTTGTCTTTGAAAAGGTATTTCTCTGAATCGTTTTTCAATATATTTGATTCAGTATTATACTTAATTGAAAACAGAGGCGTAAAAATACGCCAAAACCTGATTACATTAAAATTATGACACCGATAATTTGACAGAGCTGTTTAGAATCTTTAACTAAATCAAGTTAAACGTTCTAAATATTTTAATAAGGCATCAGATGATTGCAAGACGATGAGTTGAATTTAATTAAAACAAAAAACCTCATAGCTGCTTCTGTAGGTAAACTTTTTTGTTCAAATAAAATCTAAGTAAATGAGAATACAGCTACTTTGCCACATTATTCGCAGTTTGTAAAAACAGAATATTTACTTCGCAAATGCAGGTACAGCAGTATCATCATATTTAGACGAGGAAATCGCGGAACTCACAACAAACGAGAATTAAAGGTAAAATTCAGAAATGGATACCAAGAATTCTAACTTAAAAAACCAATACAGTTCTTTAATATGGATTGTGAGCAAGATTATATAAAACTTTAATTGTTTTTCCTTCATCAGATTTGATGAGAATGGGTTCCGCGCAGTAGCTAATTTGCTGTATAAGAAAAGGAACAGACATCTTTGAGCCTGACAATTTGTGACTGATGTTAAAGAAATTGGAATCCGACATCAACAAATTGTTAAAACTCCACCAGCCTCAACCTTTTCGGTATTTTTTTTAATTCATTTTTCAGTTTTTAATAAACGATTTTTTATTACGTTTTTTTACTACGTTATTCTTAATAGATAGATAAACAGATAAAATGTAGATAATATGCAACAAATATTTTAACATTTTGTATAATTAACTATTATGGAAGAGGGGGGGGGGGCGTTGGCATTTTTTTCTCTTGTAAAGGGGGCGGTGGTCCAGAAAAGGTTGGGAACCTATGGCATATAACAACGCAAAAACTACCCAACCGAATCGTTTGAAATTTAAAATACATAATTATTACATAATTTTATCGAGTCATTTCAAATTTTGTGAAAATCGGATGGATAGATCAATTACAGGGACAATCAAAAGGATTCCGTTACATTACGGTCAATGGGGAAAAGTTTCAAATGCATTTTAATCGTTTGAAATTTAAAACGTATATTTATTACATAATTTTATCGAGTCATTTCAAATTTTATGAAAATCGTATGGCTAGATCAATTACAGGGACAATCAAAAGGATTCCGTTACATGACGGTCAATGGGGGAAAAAGTTTCAAATGCATTTTAATCGTTTGAAATTTAAAACGTATATTTATTACATAATTTTGTCGAGTCATTTCAAATGTTTTGAAAATCGGATGCATTGATCAATTACAGGGACAATCAAAAGTATTCCGTTACATTACGGTCAATGGGGAAAAAAGTTTCAAATGCATTTTAATGGTGTTACACTCATTTGAATATAACAGAATTGACATGAATCTATGAAGTATGTACTAAAAAATACATTTTGTATAATCTGTGATGCAGAGAATATTTATTATTAAATTACAGGGCCACACAAATGTATTCCACTAAATAATGTTATACAGGGAAACATTGTTTGGGGTGTGTTTTAATTATATTAAACTACTTCACATTTTATGAATAAGATATACGTTGATGAAGTATAATAAAAATTACTCCCTGCATATTTACAAGAACACAAAGATTTCGACCACTCTACTGTATCCAAAGTACGCTCTACTATATCAGCAAGATCTGAATATTTTAAAACTTCGTTATCAACGAACGCACCTCATTTGCTACGCTTTACGTGCAATTTCTAACTTGTTTTCAATGTATTTGCATGCTATGAACGCACCTAAAAAGTACTTCGAACGTAAGCATATATAAGTTTAAATAACTCCTTTTGCCGCAAGTAGTGAACTTTCGGTTTATACTGTTGTTTTGTAAACAAACAAAAATATTCGTTGAAGCGCAGTGCCGTGTAAGGGGGGACAACGGCCGGAGTTGAATGTAGCGCCCGCAAATAGAAAAATCATCCGTTTTGTTATATAAAATGCACGCGAAAAAAAGAGGAAAAAATGGGCTGCGGTTAGGGTAATTGACCTTTCACCTATGCAAACCGTTTTAGCACTTTCGGCGACTAAAACGGTATTTAAATTAACAAATTATTCATTAAAATGAATAATGAATGGTACAAGTGGTATATTAAAATAAAAATGGCAAAAATAACTTTTATTTAAAGGTAATAAATAAAAACATGATTGGAAAAACATGATTACAAATATATCAACAACTCATGATCCGATCGACTTCATTCTTTATGCAAAATTTATGTTTTTTTTTTTTTTTTTTTTTTTTTTTTTTTTTTTTTTACATTCACTCTTTAAAATAAAAAATTTCGAAAATTTGTATATCCCTTTCATCAGAACCGAAAAAAATAGGAGTTACTGATATTAAAGAGACTTCTTTCCATTCTTACATATTACCATTCATACATACTTACACACTACTTACCCAATTTCAAGTCTTTATCTCAAATTGTTCGGGAGATAGAGGCAGACAGACGGACGATTTTTTTTGCTTCTAAAAATATGTTTATATACCTTTCATCAGAACGAATATTTCAAGGATCCGAAAAAAAAAATAATTCCGGATATTAAGTTAATTTGAAAAATTTCAAAAACCACTTTTGAAATTTTATTTATCGTTAAAATATTTATAATTTATCGCTATTATGTTAAATAAGTCATTTTGCCGAAAATAGTGAATTTTCAGTTTGTGCGGACAACGGCCGCAGTTGAATGCAGCGCCCGCAAACAGAACAAGTTGGAAATTGCACGTGAAGCGTAGCAATTGAGGTGCGTTCGTACGATAACGTTATTACACCTCAGCAACGTATATCTTATTCATAAAATGTGAAGTAGTTTATTATAATTTAAACACGCCCCAAAAAATGTTTCCCCGTATAACATTATTTAGTGGAATACTTTTGTGTGGCCCTGTAATTTAATAATGAATATTCTTTGCATCGCAGATTGTACAGAATGTATATTTTAGTACATGCTTCAAAGATTCATGTCAATTCTATTATGTTCGAATGAGTGTAAGGCCATTAAAATGCATTTGAAACTTTTCCCCCCATTGACCGTAATGCAACGGAATACTTTTGATTGTCCCTGTAATTGATCTATGCATCCGATTTTCATAACATTTGAAAAGACTCGACAAAACTATGTAATAATTATATGTTTTAAATTTCAAACGATTAAAATGCATTTGAAACTTTTTTCCTCATTGACCGTAATGAAACGGATTCCTTTTGATTATCCCTGTAATTGATGTATCCATCCAATTTTCAAAAAAATTGAAATGACTCGACAAAATTATGTAATAATTATGCATTTTAAGTTTCAAACGATTCGGTTGGGTAGTTTTTGCGTTGTTATATGCGGACACACAGACAGACGGACAGACTGAGCGACAACTATAGGTGCTACGTATTTTTATAATTACGAACGCACTTAAAAATCATCCGTTTTGTTGTAAAATGCACGCGAAAAAAAGTGGTATAAATGGGCTGCGGTTAGGGTAATTGACCTTTCACCTATGCAAACCGTTTTGGCACTTTCGGCGACTAAAACGGTATTTAAATTAACAAATTATTCATTTTATGCTACAAGTGTATGCAACTAATCGTTGGGGGCAACTGTAATATTTACCCATCATGGATATGCATAACATAATGTATGAAAATAAAACATGTGAAAACTATTCATAAAATGCATTGCAGTTCCAAAACAAAATTCAAGCATATATTTAAATATTTTTAATACATAGTCAAGGTCTATTAATAAACTGCTGATGAGCCAATTTCGACAAATAATATAAAACGCCAGTAATACTTACTGAATTGCATAAAAGAAACATCCTTATAACTCCAAAAATAATAATCATATTCACTAACAGTTTGTTGCGTCGGATGAAGCGTTTCATTTCCAATTAAAGTATATCTTTGAATTGAAATTTGAATGAAATACAGGGTCATGAAAAATCGAAGAATTGGAAAACAGCATTAAAAATATCTCGACAACTAATAATCCGATCGACTTTGTTCTTTATGCAAAATGTGTGTTATTTTGTTGCCTTTTACGTTCACATTTAAAAATAAAAAAAATCGAAAATTTTTACATTCCTTTCATCAGAGCGAATTTTTCGAGAGTTCGAAAAAAATAGGGTAACATCCCCAGTGATTGGCACATCCTACAAACATGTCCTAAAATAAGATTTATATCCAGTCTTTTAAAAATGCAAGACCATATACCAGTTATATGCTCGTTTACGTTAAAGATTATAACTTTGATTTATGCTACTAGATGACAATAGTGCCTAGGAAAGAGAAACAATTATGGCTTGTATGAAATTAGCCATTTTTGTTGCAAATGCTTCGTCTTTGGTTTAAGGAAGGCATGCTTTTCAATTCATTATTATATGATTTATAATATATTTTAAATTTTAATTGATAACAGTTTTGTTTAGTTAAAAAAGGTTACTTTAATTGTGTAAAAGTATTTTCGACACAAATACTTGGCTTTCTGAATTAATGATAGATGCCAATTAATGGTGCTTCAATTTTGCTAGTTCCAAGTAATTCGCACCTATTCCAATTACAAGGAATACGCAAGGAATTTGAGATTAAACCACTTATTTTGGAAGTACTTTTAAAGTTATAGACTAATTTTGTTTACCATTTGTTTTTATTTGAAAATATGAAATATTATCAGTAATTGGAACCCATTAAAGCTTCATATGACAATTACTGGGAACAGCATGGCAATTACTGGGTATTAGTATAAGTATATTGTATTGTTTTAAAGTGTTCGCATTTCAGACTAATATGCTGATTTCTTACTCTCAAAAACCTGAAATATGGCATCTTCATGTACAGTAAATTCATTTAAAGCGATTAAACCCAATGCAAAATGTAAAGTTTTTTTTTTAATACTAGGAGGGCCCCGCCCCCCTGCTCGCTATGCTCGCCAACCCCCTGCGTAATCGCTTCGCGATTCCAAATTATTGGCTACCCCTGCTTGCTGCGCTCGCCAATACCCCATGGTATGAATAAGCAGCTGCAGACCTTTCAAATGATGTGTCACATGACTGGTTTTGCAAAGAAATTAAAAATGTGCCCCCTGGGGGGCAGAGTGGGAGGCGACACAAGACATCCATAATATGAATAAGCAGCTGCAGACCTCTCAAATTATGTGTTACACGACTGGTGTTGTAAAGAAATTAAAAATGTGCCCCCCTGGGGGGCAGAGTGGGGGTGACACACAAGACATCCATAAAATGAATAAACAGTTGCAGACCTTTCAAATGATGTGTCACACAATTGGTGTTGTAAAGAAATTACAAAATGCGCCCCCTCTGAGGTCAGAGGGGGGGTGTTGCACACAAGATATCCATAATATGAATAAGCAGTTGCAGACTTCTCAAATGATGTGTCACACAATTGGTGTTGTAAAGAAATTAAAAATGTGCCCCCCTGGGGGGGCAGAGTGGGGGATGGCACACAACACATCCATAATATGAATAAGCAGTTGCAGACCTTTCAAATGATGTGTCACACAACTGGCGTTGTAAAGAAATTAAAAATGTGACCCCCTCTGGGGAGAGCAGAGTGTGGGGATGACACACAAGACATCCATAATATGAATAAGCAGTTGCAGACCTTTCAAATCTTGTGTAACACGACTGGTGTTGCAAAGAAATTAAAAATGTGTCCCCCCTGCGGAGCAGAATGGGGGATAACACACAAGGCATCCATTATATGAATAAGCAGTTGCAAACCTCTCAAATAATGTATCAAACGACTGGTGTTGTAAAGAAATTAAAAATTTGGCGAAATATTACAGTTATCGTCAAATTGGCGTCACTTTTGACAACTAATTTTTGTCGCCAAATTTGGCGATATATCGCCAAGTTGGCGACAAACTTGGCGATTGTTGGCGATGGTAACCTTTCCTCTCTTTATGGTAACCCATACGGCGATGCATAGACGGAGCCCTTTCCTGAATGGTCTATTCGACTCATGGAAGGAGTGGACAACCCGGATTCGTTAGTTCCGGAAATCTTCCACATCAGCATCATTCCAGGAGTCATTCCTTTTAAGGCTAGTTTTTTTTTACTATAGAAGGATAAACTTGTGCCAGTTACTGGATCACAAGGTGTCATACAATACATTGGTGCTCTAGGTGCCAATTACTGGTGATTTCAGCAACTTTTTCTAAATATATTTTTATAAAAATACTTTTTCAAAATTTTTTGCTATTGATGGGCAAAATAGATGTACATATATGCATTCTTTGATTTAAAAATATTTCCAAGTAAATATCTTACTTCTTTGTAATGAAAATTGAAGTAAGTTTAAAGACAAATTCTTAAAGTGCCAATTACTGGGGATGTTACCCTACTTCCGGATAATCGAGGTTACCGATATTCAAAAGACTTCGCCCCATTTTTAGATACTAAGCACATACAAAACTTCGAGTCTCTAATCGAACTTGGTAAATAATTGTTTATCAATCAGATTCTAATTAATTCAGCAAAAAATGACATCACACGGCATCACTTCAAAAATCATCTCAGCGAGTTTCATGTTTCTACTTTTAAAAATGAGTCTGAAATTTTCGAGCTGTTAAGGGTGAAAAAATATTTTTTCGAATACACCCTTAAAATCCATTGAAAGAGAAGAACATTTATCAGAAAACTATAATATTCTTTAGCCCTTTCTGGTCTTGGTAATGTAACTATGTGTTTTAATAAAGCATTATTTTGTTTTAAGAGACACTTTAACTATTTTTTGCATACAGTCAATGCATTTACTATATGACTTTGTTAACGTAATAATAATCTTTAATAATAACGTAATAATAATCTTTAATAATAACGTAATAATAATCTTTAATAATAACGTAATAATAACGCAATAATTATCTTTGCACAGTTTGCGATTGTTTTATTTAACATATACAGTCGAGTCTCCCTATAACGAAACTCCATACATTGAATTTCTCTATATAACGAATTTTTTGTAAGAATGGTCCCCCTTTTCGCATGATTACATTAAAAACAGTCTGTATGGAGCGAAATATCTATCTCTATATAACGAATTTTTTCATAAACTGGTCTTAATTTATTCGGTTTTAAAAAAGCTTCGAAATCATATGGAATCAATTTTCCATCACTTACTTTTGATTTATCGTTCAGTGCTGAGTTTTTTTTTTTTTTTTTTTTTTTTTTTTTAATATTACTTATATCCCTGTTCTTTAAATCCAACGAATTTATCCCACCTCCCATACACCTTTCCACATCCTTCTCAAAACAGTCAATTGAATTGTTACACATATAAGAAAGGAATCAATGAGAGGCACATAAGAGAGGCCTTCAAATGGAGGAAAATGTTAACTACAACTTTTCATTCCTTGCTAAAATTTGAGCACTTTTTTTTGAGAGCGTAACAAATTAAAAAAAAAATACAAATTTCTTCGTCTGAAATTAATGCAAGTCTTCCTTATTTGATTTTCATTAAGCTTTCAAATAAATGACTGTTCTCTTTTTAGGTGCGTTCGTAATTATGTAAATACGTAGCACCTATTGTTGTCGCTCAGTCCGTCCGTCTGTCTATCCGCATATAACAACGCAAAAACTACCCAACCGAATCGTTTGAAACTTAAAATAATAATTATTACATAATTTTGTAGAGTCATTTCAATTTTTTTGAAATTCGGATGCATAGATCATTTACAGGGATAATCAAAAGGAATCCGTTTCATTTCGGTCAATGGGGAAAAAAAGTTTCAAATGCATTTTAATCGTATGAAATTTAAAACATATAGTTATTACATAGTTTTGTCGAGTCTTTTCAAATGTTCTGAAAATCGGATGCATAGAGCAATGACAGGGACAATCAAAAGTATTCCATTACATTACGGTCAATGGGAAAAAAGTTTCAAATGCATTTTTATGATGTTACACCCATTCGAACATAATAGAATTGGCATGAATTTATGAAGTATATACTAAAATATGCATTCCGTACAATCTGTGATGCAAAGAATTTTTATTATTAAATTACAGGGCCACACAAAAGTATTCCACTACATAATACTATATACGGGGAAACATTGTTTGGGGCGTGTTTTAATTATATTCAACTATTTCACATTTTATGAATAAGATATATGTTTCTGAAATGTAATAAAAATTACTTTCTGTATATTTACAGGAACACAAAAAAGATTTCGACTACTATACTGTATCCGAAGTACGCTCTACTATATCAACAAGATTTGAATATTTTTAAAACTTCGTTATCGTACGAACGCACCTGATTTGCTACGTTCACGTGCAATTTCCAACTTGTTTTGAAATTGCTTAAATGATAAAGATCTAGAATGTTAATATTTACTTCAGTTTTAAATAGGTTAATATTTACTTTTAAATATTTCAAATTCTTAATTAAAAACATCAAAAAGAATATTTGTACAAAATTTACACATTAAATACGATTTTTAACATCATTCTCTATACACCGAATTTCTCTGTATAACGAATTTTTTACTGGAACGATGAATTTCGTTTTATAGAGACTCCACTGTATTTCACTCTTTGAATTTAAAATAAAAGTTACTTTCTTGTATGAATCATGTGTCATAAAAGTGCAAAAAGATTAGAAACTTGTAATATAAGTTAAATCTCATTGGAATGCAATATTTTCTAAATATTCCGAAAAACTTTTCCTTAGCCTATCGTCCTGATGAATGTTAATAGAATAGCAAAACAACAACAACAACATTCGTTAAATGCTAGCTAATCTATTGGGATAGCTACAGTTAACGTTATTAACGTAACAGTCGGTTTTTCTAAAAATTGAAAGAAACAAGTCGGAAATTGCACGTGAACGTAGCAAATGAGGTGCGTTCGTCCGATAACGAAGTTTTAAAAATATTCAGATCTTGCTGATATAGTAGACTACGTACTTCGGATACAGTAGAGTGGTCGAAATCTTTGTGTTTCTGTAAATATGCAGGAAGTAATTTTTATAACACCTCAGAAACGTATATCTTATTCATAAAATGTGAAATAGTTGAATATAATTAAAACACGCCCCAAACGATGTTTCCCCGTATAGGATTATGTAGTGGAATACTTTTGTGTGGCCCTATAATTCAATAATAAAAATTATTTGCATCACAGATTGTACGGAATGCATATTTTAGTATATATTTCATAGATTCATGCCAATTCTATTATGCTCGAATGAGTGTAACATCATTAAAATGCATTCGAAACTTTTTCCCCATTGACCGTAATGTAATGGAATCCTTTTGATTGTCTCTGTAAATGATCTATGCATCCGACTTTCACAACATTTGAAAGGACTCGACAAAATTACGCAATAATTATATGTTTTAAATTTCAAACGATTAAAATGCATTTGAAACTTTTTTCCCCATTGACCGTAATGTAACGGTACTTTTGATTGTCCCTGTAACTGATATATCCACCCGATTTTCATAAAATTTGAAATGACACGACAAAAATATGTTATAACTATGTACTTTAAATTTCAAACGATTCGGTTGGGTAGTTTTTGCGTTGTTATATGCGGACGGACTGAGCGACAACAATAGGTGCTACGTATTTACATAATTACGAACGCACCTAAAAACGGTACTACTCTGTTATCCCGTTGACCAAATTCGCCAAATTATACAAATCGCCAAACTAGTAGCCAGATTATACATATTGGCATAATTTTTATTTTAAATAACGAAAAAACAAATAATGAGCAGAATATTAATAAAAATTCAAATAAAAAAAGAAATATATATCACTTAATGACATTTTATACACGTGAATCGTATTTAACGTCATTGAATGTGACATTCACAATCATCCATTACTGGCATTTAATCTTATAATTTGGGGCTAATTTTTTGGTCGACGGGATAACCTAGTAGTACCGAAAAAACAAATCGGACCAAAAAGGCTTAAGGAACCTTAATCAATTGAAATTGGAACTTTATTAGAAATTATCTTTAGTGTAAAGTAATAATTGTATTTGCAGTTAACTAAACTTTTAGATAAAGTAGTTGTAATTTGCTGCAATAAAAAAGTTTTTTTGTTAAATGGCACAAAGTATAAGCATTTGTCTGTATATAAAGAAAAAAAAACTTGTTTTCTATTCTAAAAGAAAGTAACTAACGCTGTCACCGCCGCTGACTATGAATTTTTTGTGACTTAGGGCATATCTTTGGCAGGGCCACACGGTGTTGAATTCAGACACTTTTCTCCTGTAGCTCCGGGGGGGGGGGGGGATTGCAATTTTTGACCATATAAAACACAGAATCTCAAATTTCCCGGGGGGGATGTCTCCCCGGGCCACCCCCTGAATTCAACACTGAGGCCATTGCTAAGACTTTTTATTGGTGGGGGAGAAGACCTTAAATTGCCATGTCAAATTTTCATATTTGCCAACTCGTTTTATAATTTTGCCAAGTTACCACACTTAGAAAATATAATACAGCCCTTATTTATAAAACAAGTTGGAAATTGCACGTGAAGCGCAGCAAATGAGGTGCGTTCGTACGATAACGAAGTTTTAAAAATATTACTCTCATATATCAATCTCATAAAATTGCAAATAGTGAATTACAATTAAAACGCTCATCAAACAATGTTCTCCCTATACCATTATGTAATGGAATACTTTTGTGTGGCTTTGTAAATCAATAACAAATGTTCTGTGCACCACAAATTATGTAAAATGTATATTATAATATGAACTTTATAGTTGCATATAAATTTTATTAATTTCGAATGAGTGTAACACCATTAAAGTGCATTTGAAAAAATTTTCCCCATTGACCGTAATGTAACGGAATACTTTTGATCGTCCCTGTAATTGATCTATGCATCCGATTTTCAAAAAATTTGAAATGAATCGACAAAATTATGTAATAATTATGTATTTTAAATTTCAAACGCATAAAATACATTTGAAACTTTTTCCCCATTGACCATAATGTAATTGAATACTTTTGATTGCCCCTGTAATTGATCCATGCATCCGATTTTCATAAAATTTGAAATGACTCGACAAAATCATGTAATAATTATGTATTATAAATTTCAAACGAATCGGTTGGGTAGTTTTTGCGTTGTTATATGCGGACAGACGGACAGACTGAACGACCACTATAGGTGCTACGTATTTACATAATTACGAACGCACCTAAAAATTAATAATATTCCCAATTAGCATAGCTGCCAACTTTTACGCATTTTTGCTAACACTAAAATTATACAGAGATTTTCCATTTGTTTAATCATAAGATTTGAACGATTAAATAAGACAAAATTTATTGTAAAAATTTTGTGGTAGGAAAAATGCGTAAAATTTGGCAGCTATGCAATTAGAGTTGTAACTTTTGTAAGTTCTATCAAAAGAAGAAAATGTACTGCAATTTTTATCAAAATTTTAATTAAATTTGCCAAGTGTGACAACATTTGCGAATGTTTGGGTTGGGTGGGGTGGAAGGCTCTCGCCTGTCCCCCCCCCCCCCTTAGAGAATCCCCTGATCTTGGGTAATATTAAGAAAACTACTGCACACAAAATTTTGGAAATTGATGGTATTATACAGAAATTTTTTATAAATACGCTGATGTAGACAGTTTTTAAATCGAATAATTATTTTAAGAAATATTTATTACTAAAATTGGTCAAAATCATGCCATTAAAAAAGTTTTATAGGAGAAAAAACTATACATGGGAATTTAATCATTTTAAACTCGTTTTATACATTAGAAGTGTCCGGTGCGCGACTGCATTTATTTTTTAATTTGATTCATTATTTAAGGATTTATTTCCATTTTAAATTCAAATTTTCAATATTATCAAAGATATTTTTTACATATTTTAGAAAACGTCATTAGTTTAAATTGTTGTCAAATGATCAAAAAATAATATTTCCTTCAAATTGAAAAAATATTTGGAACCCTATTAAAGCACGAAAAAAACTTTTAAATGAGAATTAAAAAAATTACGAATTAAAAAGGAAAAATATTGAAAATTACGTCATAAAACTATATTTACATGTAAACATTAAAAGAGAAAAAAATGTTAAAACCAGCAGGTAAAATAAATTACGTCATATTTAAAATGATCAAGTAATATTACAAAACAGTTCAAATTAAAAAAAAATATATATTTAGATGAGACATTTACTTCTTATTTTGATAGAATCTTTTTAAATATTGTTGTGAATTCTAGGACGAAACAAATAATATTGCCTTTCAAACGACAAGAGTATTTTCACGTGAAAATTAAAAAGGGAAGGAAAAAATTAGAGAAAATTACACCAGATTTAAACAATACATTTAAAATATTTTGCTTGAAAAAATTTTATGTACCGCGGTTCAAAAATTACCAGGATACAAAGACTGTGTATTTCATTATTTAATTGATCTTGTGTAATCAGATGTGTAAAATAGCCAGTTTTAATAAAGTTTAACAGCAGCTGATTAAACCTTAAAACTCCCCAATCAAACGAAACAAATGGAAACCCCTTCTTCGTTTAAGGGTGTATTCGAAAAAATGACTTTCTACCTTCAACAGCTCCAAATTTTCCGATTTTAGATACATTTTCAGGCTCATTTTTAAAAGTAAAAACATGAAACTTACTGGGGTGATTTTTGAAGTGATGTAGAAGATGCCGTGCGAAGTAATTTTTCGCTGAATTAATTAGAATTTGATTTATAAGCAATTATTTTCTAAGCGTGACCCTTTTTTTCGTTCGCAGATCTCCCGCTTCTGAAAATTTGGTCCAAAACGCCGTTTTTGACAGCATTTTTTGCAACATTTTCTGCATTTATCGAGGAATCGACAATCACGGCACCTTGTATAGTTTCTAAATAAGATAATTTGAAAGTTTGGTGCATTTGACAGCAAAAATGAATCTAAAAATAAATCTGAAACAAGGCAGTTTGGATCGGAATACACCCTTAAGAAGAAGAAATAGATCGCAATCTTTTAAAAACCGGCCAAATTACCGTGTTTTTTTAGACTTTGTGCCATCTCAAACGGGGTTGACGAGCGTAGCCCGTGGAGCTACCACGGATAGCACCAAATTCCTTTACTTACGGACTCTAAATAGAAAAGGAAAAAAAAAAAAAAAAAAAAAGAGAAATTGAGATCGAACAAATTTAACAGAAAAAGTAGACAAATAAAAGATTTTGAAAGACTGTTAGTGGGTGGGGCTCTGAGATTAGAGATTCCCCTGCCTTCATCCCGAGTATATGTGGCTTACCGAATATATTTGTCTAGGTAAAGCAATAATACAAACATTAAGCTCGAAGCCACTGCTCGTCCTCCGATGGCTTTTGCCTGAACCCATCCCGTTTTCGGCGTCTTTTGTTTCATGAATATCGCTTTCAAATTTGTCCGGTTTAAATTTTGAAGTTTTTCTTCTCCACGTTTCTGCCAAGTGTCACAAAGTGGTTAGTGTTGTAGAGAAAGTGAAGTGCCTTTTGATCATTTTTCACTTTCTCTCATAGGCATAGAGTTGATAGGGCTTGAGCCCAAACAACCAATAATTTCGAACATTTTAATAAAAATTTTATTTTACTTAAGAAAGCTGTTACAATACTTAAAAATAAATGACATTGACATGTTTCGGATCAGTCTAATAAGATCCATAATCATAATAGAAATAAAAATAAAATTTAAAAACATTTCACAGTCAAATGACTCGCGACAATGACTTGCAACAAAACAACAAATAAAGAATACTGCCCAGTTAAACTGATGGCATTGAGCTCACAGGCTACAAATACTAATTGTACATTACAGCCTTATATTTTCAAGGGTTAATTCCGTTCGAAAAAAAAATTAAGAAGGGGAAACAGCTCTCCCCTTTCCCCTTTTTTATACTTAATCATTGAATCTCCTATACTATCAAAGACGTGCTTTATCATATAAAAAAATCTATATCCAAAATTCGGAGCAAATGAGATAATTCTTAGTAAAAACCCATTTAGCATTTATATAATTTAAAAGGAGTTATCCCCCTCTTTTATACTTAACCATTAAACTTCCAAAACTATTCAGAGATTTGAACGAAATCTGAAAATTCTGCTTGAAAAACCCATTTATATAAATTAACGGGGGGGGGGGGATTAGAACCCCTGTTCCCCCTATTTATACTTATTTAATGAACACCTAATAACAGTCACGGAATCGCCTCATCAGAATGATCCTAATCTGAATTTTGAACGAAAACTTAATTCTGCATGAAAATCCCATTTATATCAACTAAGGGGAGGGGCATGAGCCCCCCGTTCCCCCTCTTATACATATCGAATGAACTCCAAAAACTAATCAGGGAAGCGCCTTGTCAGGATATACCTACATACAAAATTTCAAGTGGATCGGATATTTTTATCGCACAAGTTATCGCGTTACGCACAAACGCACGAACATACGAACGTACATACAGATCGGACGGGCACATAAGCTCTCAGGCTATGATAGCCTGTGAGCTAAAATCCACGCGCTCTATTGTAAAAAATTAAATTAAAATTGACCAAGATCTAAATTTAATTTTTATGGATCTTATTAGACGGATCCGAAACATGTCAATGTCATTTATTTTTAATTATTATAACACCTTTCTTAAGTAAAATAAAAATTTTATTAAAATGTTTATATAAAAGGTGAATCTTTTAAATTATGATGATTTAAAAAATCTATTGGATTTAATAAAATTTTTATCAAAATTTTCGAAGATTTTTCTTTTTTTTTATAATAATATTAAAAAAAATCTCATATTTTTTTATCTATATTAATAAAATAACAAATCGCTCTGTGTGTGTGTGTGTCTAGCGAAAACTACGGTACGTACGAAGCTCAAAATTTTTCTGAGAGTAGCCCAATATCTCTCCTGATGCACCTGAGTTTCAGAATTTCGCAATTCTATTTATTAACTGAGCAATTAATTAAATTCCAAAGATCACTCATAAAAAATCGCCCTTTTTCTTCTTTTTTTCCCTTCATTTAGTTATGGTTGGTTGGTTGCATAAAATTTTCGCATAAATAATTAAAAAAGCTAGAACAGACCTTTAAAATCCATAGACTGGCAAACTGTCAGTTTAAATGATGGTTTTTTATCACAGCGGTTGTAAACCATGGAGGAAAAAGATAGGTGGTGGTGAAGTAAACAAAAAAAGGGTTGCAATATTAAACCATTTATCGCTCAAATTTTAATGTCCCAAACAAAAGTATGTGGAAGGGATTTTGTATTAATAAGACGAATTGAAAGAAATGAATTACAGCTGAAGCATATTTTACGAAGAAATAGTAATTTTTTAAAATGGTCTTTTTTCTATTATATTATTTATTTTTAAAAAAATGTTTGCTTTTAAAATAATTGAAATTGATAAATTCGAAATAATTAAATGTCAAAGTAAAATTAAATAAAATATTGAAAACATTTGATTTGAACTAAAAATTGTATTACTAAAAGTTTTCTTTTTTTTTCAGAACTTTTTAATACTTTAAAACGTAGATGAAATTTTTTTTATAATTTAACAACATAATAATAACTCTATGTCAATATAAAAAATATATTTATGTAAACATTCTTTTAAAACCATGCGCGAAAACTTAAATAACAAATATTAGTCTAAAATCTAGATTTCAGAGTGCAAACGATTTTTCAAGCAAAATCTTAAATGATGCTTCTATATTGATATTTCAAAGTGACGGTTAGGTTACATTTATGTTATATTTAAGTTACGGTAGGGTACTGTTTAGTCGCAGTTAGGTTACAGACAGATTATGGCAGTTAGGTTACAGACAGATTATGGTTATGGTACAAAAGTTTACGGTTAGGAATTTGTCCACAGAGTCAACATTACGCATGCTTTGATTAAAAATATACACTTTTGTTAAATGGCTCTGAAATTATGATACTATATACCAATCTTTTATCATCGCGTATAGATTTCATTCACGTTATAGTCGGATTTAAGAGTGATATAATTAGTTTGAAATTCAAAATATTTCACTTGGGATTTCTATGCGAAAAAAATAATTAGTTACATAATTTAACAGTGATTTTTACGGATAAATATCAACACTTAACACGAAACTAAATCAATCGTTGGATACATGTTCCCTCCCGTGTTTCTCATTGCTCATTTTAAGTATTTGTAGAGCTTAATATTAGTTGTTTTTAAAACCGATTTTTCACAAAGTCAGCTGCGACGTATTTCAGACAATGCATTTCTGCATGCTTCCAGTTAATGATAAAATCATACAAATTTCAAGTTCGTTTAATATTGTTAATACGGACACGGGCAACGCCGGGTGGGTCAGCTAGTATATAATAATTTTATAAATATTTTACTGTTACTTTTCCAGCAGATAATTTATTTATTATTATTAAAAAATTGAAAAATGATATAGAAATTTGGAGAAAAACAGGTGTTTTTCTTTGAAAAAAAAATGGTATTCTTTCAAAACTTTTTTCATAATAAATATTTTATTATTCAAATTTTTAGAATTTTTTTCATATTTTTATATATATGTTTCAGACGCAACACTAGTCATTGATAAAGACCCGGATGATAATATTAAGTCTATGGGGCGTTATTTTCCAATATTTCACTCCAATTTTATTATTTTTGCATTATTATTTTTTTGCATAGGATAGCTGAGGACCATTTTCAACCGGACTAGTTTTTATTTTTTCGATTTTGGTTTCAGACTTTTTAGAAAAAATACTTTAACTTTCGGAACTGGTTTGAACCGGTTCTGAAATTGAAACTATCATAATATAAAAAAATACCGAGACCGAGACTAATAAATTCGGGATGTAGCTTTGAACTTCGCTAGTTTCATCTCCCAACCCACCCTCTAACAATTTTTCATTGTCTTTAATTTGTCTACTTTCTCTTTTAAATTTGCCCGGTTTCAATTTCTCTCTCTCTTTTTTTTCCTTTTCTATTTAGAGTCTAAGGCATAGGGGTCGTAGGTAAAGACGTTTGCCGGGCTCTTGGCCGATTAGAATCTATTCGAGACATAGGTAGGGGTCGCCGACGAAAATTGACCTCCACGGTTATAATATTAATTAACTACCAGAGCTCCAGCGGCATATCGCACTAAAGACATTACTTCATTCAAATGAAAAATCCCGTTCGCTATGAAATCTACTAAAGCGGGATCCACTAATTCTATGGAAGAAAAGTATAAAAATATCTTGGTAATTTTTTTTTATTTTTAATTTTTTTTCCAATGAATATTTAAGATTGATCTGAGTGCAGACCGTTTTTTAATTTCTTGATTTTGTTTACCGATATTTTTTATGAAGACGCTTTCATTTTTGGAACCGGTTTGGAAAGTAAATTGAATTTTCTTTACACTGAAATTCATAATCAAAAGAAATATATATTTTTAGCGTTTACAAATGAACTTGTTTTTCAAACTCATTTCAACATTTTCGAAATAAATACTCTGCGCCGCAAAGGGTTAAGAAGAAGTTAAAAACATTAATTCCCCGAGGAGATATATTAAGATATATGTAATTTTACAATAGACACACATCCAAGTATCTACGAGTTTTTTTTACGATTTAATATTTAGTTTAAAAAAAATTAACTTTATACATTTACAATTTGCATTGGATAATTAATTTTAATTTTGAACTTGGCTTGGCTGGCACCGACTCCAAAAAATCGAATTAATGCACATAAATATAATAATATGCATGGTAAATACTACACTCTTAATTTAATTTCTTATGACAATTATGTAAATAAATTATTTTTCACTTTGCAGTAGCTTTGAAGTCGGTTCAATTTTTGGTAGAAAGGTCAATTTTTCTATTTTTAGTGAAAAGTTAACGATTTTTTGAAGCCGGTTGATAAAAATTATAATACGGAAAAAACTATAGTAAATTATACACTCATGTCAGGAGTGGGGTTCGAACCCAGGCTCTCTTTCGAGAACCAGAGCTTAAATCTGGCGCCTTAGATCAATCGGCCATCCTGGCTGCACTAAATTCGGCGAACTTATTCAAAGCTCATGTTACTTTTAATTTTCGAGAAATCACAAATTTTATTAGTTTTTGCTAATTACTAAAAAAGTACTGTACCAATTTCGGTGAAGGAAGTGGTACCAATTCGAGAGTAACCTCTTTCATTTAACATAAAAACCAAATTAATCGGTTGCATAGTTTCGGAGTAATCGGTGAACATACATTAAAAAATACATACGCGTTGAATTGATAACATCCTCCTACTTTTTTTGGAGTCAGTTAATAAAAATTATAATACGGAAAAATTATAGTAAATTATATACGCACGTCAGGAGTGGGGTTCGAACCCACGCTCTCGTTCGAGAACAAGTGCTTAAATCTGGCGCCTTAGACCGCTCGGCCATCCTGACTACACTCCGTTCGCCGAGATTATTCAAAATCCATGTTATTTTTTATTTGCGAGAAATCAATAATTTTATTAGTTTTTGCCTAATTACTAAAAAAGTACTGAACCAATTTCGGTGAAATGGAAGTGGTACCAATTCGAGTGTGTAGTTCAATACAAAAAATAAATTAATCAATTGGATAGTTTGGGAGTAATCGGTGAACATATATAAAAAGATGTTTTAGTTTGGTTTATTTTATGTTTATATACACGTGGGATATAGGCCGGAAAGGGGTGGAATGCCCTCCGTGGGGGTCTTTCTAAAGGAGCCTAACCCGCATTTACGCAAGAAAATCCAAAGTTCGAAGAAAACCACTGAAAACTCCGAACGGTTAGGCCGACGGCCGCGATTGGGTTCGAATCCAACACCTACCTTCTACCAGTTGAGAGGTCAGAACCTCTCGGGCACTGGTGGGGCGCATACATAAAAAGAAAAAAAATACATACTCGTCGATTTGATAATCTATTCCTCCTTTTTTGAAGTGGGTTAAAAAATATACGACGGAAAAGATTATTGTACATATGTATGTCAGGAGTGGGGTTCGAACTCTCGATTTCTTTCGAAAACCAGAGTTTAAATCAAGTGCCTTAGACCGCTCGGCCATCTTGACTGCATTCCGTTTGGCAAACTTATTCAACGTCCATGTTCTTTTAATTTGCGAGAAATCATTAATTTTATTAGTTTTTGTCTAATTACTAAAAAAGTACTTAACTAATTTCAATGAAATGGAAGTGGTACCAATTCGAGTGTATCCCCTTTCATTTAACACAAATACTAGTTTAATCGGTTGGATAGTTTTGGTGTAATCGGTGAACATACATAAAAAAATACATACACGTCGAATTGATGATAACCTCCTCTTCTTTTTTTTTTTTTTTTAAGTCGGTTAAAAAATTTGTAATTCGGGGAAAAAAATGCATATTATACACGTATGTCAGGAGCGAGGTTCGAAACCAAGCTCTCTTTCAAGATCCAGAGATTAAATCAGGTGCCTTAGATCGATCGGCTATCCTGACTATAAACTATTCGTCGAACTTATTCAACGTCATGTTACTTTTCGCAAGTCTATTATTTTAGTACTCTTTCACTGATAAAGTACTGAGTTGATAAAATATCTCTGATACTCTGTGCTAACGGTTAAATACAAAATATTCGTAATTGCATAATTAGTATAATGTACATGTAAAAATTATAATACGAAAAAAGGTTATTGTACACATGTATGTCAGGAGTGGGGTTCGAACCCACTCTCTCTCGAGCACCAGAGCTTAAATCAGACAATCTCTCGGCCATCCTGACTGCACTCCATTCTGAGAACTTATTCAACACTTTCAAATAGCGAAAAATCATTAATTATATTAGTTTTTGCCTAGTTACTAAAAAAATACTGAACCAATTTCTATGAAACGGAAGTGGTACCAAAGCAAGCACTTTCATAAAGCCAAATTAATTGGTTGGATAGTTTCGGAGAAATCGGTGAACATACATAAAAAAAAAAAAAATAAATACGCGTTGAATTGATAACGTCCTCTCCTTTTTGGAAGACTGTTAAAAACAAACGTAAAATTTCCAAATGTGTGAAAAAAGTCCGGTCCAGGATTTGAACCAGGGATATATACACGCTGAAGCCGCCAAAGCTTTTCCAACTGAGCCACCTCGACGAATACTGAAGGACTAATTCACCCAACGTATTATAAATTAATCTAATACTCATTAAATCATTAATGTTTTCTATTGAAACATTGCATGCTTATAAAAGAGTGTTTTTAAACTTTTAATGTACAATTTTGTCTATTATTATAGATAGACGAAAAGCAGTTGAATTTATAACGTCATGCGACTTTGAAAAAACGTATTGAAACATGACAAAAAACACCAGACTATGAAAATATTGGTATATTTTAACATTTTGAGATTCTATGATTTTGCCATTTTTAGGTGCGTTCGTAATTATGTAAATACGTAGCACCTATTGTTGTCGCTCAGTCCGTCCGTCTGTCTGTCCGCATATAACCAAGCAAAAACTACCCAACCGAATCGTCTGAAATTTAAAGCATAGAATTGTTGCATCATTTGATCGAGTCATTTCAAATTTTATGAAAATCGGATGGATAGATCAATTACAGGGACAATCAAAAGGATTCCGTTACATTACGGTCAATAGGGAAAAAAGTTGCAAATGCATTTTAATCGTTTGAAATTTAAAAATATAATTATTACGTAATTGTGTCGAGTCATTTCAAATGTTATGAAAGTCGGATGCATAGATCATTTACAGGGGCAATCAAAAGTATTCCATTACATTACGGTCAATGGTGAAAAAGTTTCAAATGCATTTTAATGATGTTACACTCATTCGAACATAATAGAATTGGCATGAATCTATGAAATATACACTAAAATATGCATTCTGTACAATCTGTGATGCAAATAATTTTTATTATTAAATTACAGGGCCACACAAAAGTATTCCACTACATAATGCTATACGGGGAAACATTGTTTGGGGCGTGTTTTAATTATATTCAACTATTTCACATTTTATGAATAAGATAAACGTTGCTGAGGTGTAATAAAAATTACTTCCTGCATATTTACAGAAACGTAAAGATTTCGACTACTATACTGTATCCGGAGTACGCTCTACTATATCAGCAAGATCTGAATATTTTTAAAACTTCGTTATCATACGAATACACCTCATTTGCTACGTTCTCGTGCAATTTCCAACTTGTTAAATCTATTCTATATTTATGCGTATGTGTATGCGTATATTAGAATTTTCACCAAAGGTTTAGGTCTCAAGAGCTTAGTCATGAAACTGGGTTTATCTCTAATCTTGGTTAAGTTGTCTGTGAGATTAGTAATTAACTTCAAAAACTACCTCTGCCTGTAGGCCTAGCCGACAGGGATTTTTTTTTTTTTTTTTTTTTTTTTTTTACATCTCTGCTTTCTTGATATTTTTAATGCTTTAAAAATTTTATACAACATTTTCACCCATTATAGTATAAAAATAAACTAGTTAAAGTTAATAAAATAAAAGAGTGTTTTTTGTTTTTAAATCCTTTTAATGAACAACTTTGTCTGTATTCCAGCCCAGAGCTGCAACAACGGGGTTGGCAAGCTGATGTTTGAGCGAGTCGCCGACTACAAACTGTCCGGAGGATACGGAGGCACCAGGAGGGCAGAAGTGGTAAGCGCAAACTCTTATTTCCACACTACTACTTACTTCCCTTATTTATTTTTATCCATCATACGTAGTATAGGATAATTAGTCTTAAAACGTTTTCAAAATCGAACTAGTTCGATGTGCCAATCCCAAAAATTTCTATATCATACCTACATTTTAATATTTAAAAAAATAGTTACTCATTTTAATGCTTTATTAATTTTAATTCAAAAACATACCAACTTTAATTTTCATCTTAAATTTCTGCTTCAGTCAATTAATCGGAGTAAAAACGAATTTCCGTCATTACACGAGCCGATGAACAATAGAATGATAGGCAGATTTTTTTTTTCAAATTCAGGGACGACTAACGAGCCATAGCCATAAACTTACACAAAAAATTTGGTTCAGTTCGATGCATAACTTCATATACTTTTGGTCGGTATAATATTGAAAATGGCACAAAAATCGCTATTGCAGCGTCCCCTTCCGGCGGAATATTTCAAAAGTGAAGGAGGACCTGCTTGCCACAGCCAAAAACATTCACAAAAAATTTGGTTCAATTCTATGCATAACTTTATACACTTTTTGATGGTAGAATGGCGACATACACACAGACACACGGACAGACAGACACTTTGTAAAAACATGTCTTTTGGAATCTCTGACCCCTAAAACGTGTAAATCCGTCGAAACATTTTCGATTACAATAATTTCTTCTATTGAAGATGAAGATAGAAAAAATTAAAATATATATATATATATATATACTAGCGCACCCGACAGACTTTGTCCTTCTTGGCACCGACTTCAGAAAATCAATTAAATGTACGTAAATATGGTAATACGCAGAATAAACACTACGCTCTTAATTTAATTTCTTATTACAATTATGTAAGGAAATTATTTTTTACTCTTCATTAGTTTTTGAAGTCGGTTCAATTTTTGATAGAAAAGTTTATTTTTCTCTTTTTAGTTAAAAGTTAACGATTGTCTGAAGTCGGTTAATCAAAATTATAATACAGGAAATGTTATTGTAAAGCATACACGTTTGTCAGCAGTGGGGTTCGAACACGCGATCGCTTTCTTCAAGAAGCTGAGCTTAAATCTGGCGCCTTAGACCGCTCGGGCATTCCGTCCGCACTCCATTCATCGAACTTATTGAACACTTTTAATTAGCGAAAAATCACTAAGTATTAGTTTTTGCCTAGTTACTAAAAAAGTACTGAATCAAATTCACAAACACACGCACAGAAGATTTTTATATATAAAGATAACCATTGAAAATTTTAGGTTTTTGCGCCGAAGACATCGCCAAATTAAGAAAATGTGAATTATCTCGCGAACTACTGGATTTAAACGAATTTGCTTAGTACCATTCGATTCAGAATGAAAAAACGCACTAAAATATGTTATCAGTTGAAAAATAGTTACAGAAGCCGATTTTTATGGAATTTTTTAAAAGTTCGTTCTTTTTTCTATTTATCTTTGGGGTGGAATTTTAGAAAATCTTTTCTTAGCGACAATCGATGTTATCAGAAGTATTTTTACCGAAATTTTCAAGATTTTTGGTTCGGTAAATTTTTTTGTGCTGTGATTAATACGAAATCCTGACTTTCTTTTATATATATAGCACTTTTAATTAGCGAAAAATCACTAACTATTAGTTTTTGCCTAATTACTAAAAAAGTACCGAATCAATTTCGACGAAATGTGAATCTAAACCATTCTCGAATCTACTGGAACGCACACACAAAATTTCATCAAAATCGGTCCAGTCGTTTAGGAGAAGTTCAATTACATACACACGCACAGAAGATTTTTATATATAAAGATATATATATTTAGTGGATTGACACTGGTTTCAGACACTGAAGATTGGAAAAAAAAAAAAAAACTGCCGCCCGTCTGTCTGTCTGTAAACGCTCTATCTCCCGAACAAATTGAGATAGAGACTTGAAATTTGATGTGTACTTAGTATGTAAAATAGTAAGCATAAACATCATCTAGGGTACTAGTAATTCCTTTTTACTTACCCGTCATAATACGTAGTATAGGGTAAATCATGCAATCGTTTTAAAACATCGAAAAAACTTTTTTTTTGGACGGATTTCAGACACTGGAGATTCCCGAAAAAAGATATTTTTCAAAAGAAAAAAATTGCTGTCCGTCTGACTGTCTCAGAACTTTAATTTCAATCGCTTACGTGACTGATTTGATGGCTCCGTGGTAAAGCGTATGTCTGAATTTGTTCAATATCGGATCGATCCAATATTACTGTATTTTGTGCTCTTTTTAACGCCAAAAGTAGAAAATATTTTTATCAACATTTTTTTATATATAATGGATTCATCTATTTTTACCATCCTACGTAGTAGGGTAAGTCTTGCAATCGTTTTGAACATCATCGAAAAAACATCTTTTTTGACGGATTTACACGTTTCAGACATTGGAGATTACGGAAAACATATTTTTAGAAAACAAACATTGGCCGTCCGTCCGTAAACGAAATACAAAGACGCGCAACGTTAAAAAGCACCAAATATTGTATGTAAACATCAGACCGGTTTCGGTAGCATTTAGCGTACCGTCGTCAGTGCTAGCGGAGGTAGAAATCTGCTCATATATATACTAGAGACGGAGGATTGAAGGCAACCAATAGGAAGGCAGAGGACTGCAAGTAATGGCCAATAGGAGAACACACGTGGAAAAGATCCGGAAGGAGAGAGAAAAAAGGTCAAAAGGAGCGGGAAAAAAATAAAGAAAGAAGAAGTTGAAATCTCTCAATCGGCTGAGATTGAGACGTTGTAAACGTCTACGTATCATCCCAAAATTCATTACTCTAAAATGCAGTATTTCTGGTTCCTTTTACTTGAAAAAGGCTTTATACAGATCTCACTTCTCGATTTTGCGTGCCGTTATTAAAAATACTCTGTTTCCAAATTGGAAAAGGAGTTATTTGATCTGCATCTAAAATTGGCTGCCACTTTTTTCCCACCATTGTTATAAATTCTTGGCATCATGCCGAAAATATTTCCAGCAAGCAAGTTCAATACTAAATTTACACACCTGTTGAATTCATCAGTTTCCGTATCTTGCACTGATCTTCCTACTGTCAATCAAAATGCTGTAATCAACCTTTCAGGTAACTGATACTTAACTTCCTTGAAGCATTTCATATTTATAAAAATTTTGACAAAATTGTCAATTGTGAATTCGCTATCCCCACTCTATCGAATTGCTGGAAATATTACATTAAACTTCTATTTCGTAATTATTATTTTTATTTTCTCCCGCTCCTTTTCACTTTTTTCTCTCTCCCTTTTCCACCTGCGTTCTCCTATACAAGCGTCTAGAGATCACACTTTCTCAATTTGATCCCGCGGGGGATCGGCCACTGCGCATATCGTTCCCCGCATGACGTAGCGATTTTCGCGGATTTTTTTTCTCGCGCGCGTGTTTCTTTCTAATCATCACTCCATTGATGAAGTTGTAGTATTTCTCTAATGAAGAAATACATTTATATTATTACACAGAAATTAGCATAAATGTATATTTATTATACATCTATGCACGTAATCCCTTCATTGATTGCGCGATTATGCAAACATGATGATGAAACACGCGCGTGAGAATAAATGTACTTCTTCATTAGGAAAATATTACAAGATTTAAAGTTTTTTGTTTACTGCATGGCGAATAATTTAAAACATAATTTTGAAAAACAACGGCCCTTTTCAGGGCCAATATTTAATCAAATTGACAAGTCTGGGTCTTCAAAAATTCTTTTCTGTTGTGAATGTCAAAAAACATTCTCAAATAAGAGTAATTTAAACAAGCACGTCAAAAAATTTCACCCTGCGGAAGTTTTTGAAATGGCGCTGGCAAAAAATTTGGAAATTAAGTGCATAGATTGCAACAAATATTTCAGCGACAAGATCAATCTCAAATACCACTGGTGCGAATCTCAAAAAACATTTTCAAATAAGAGTATGTTTTCAGAAAATATTTTGTGTTGTGAATGTCAAAAAACATTCTCAAATAAAAGTAATTTAAACAAACATGTAAAACAAATCCACCTCAAAGAAGATCCTGAAATGGTACCGCTAAAGAAATCGGAATCTCAGTCTATAGATTGCAACGAACAACTCAGTAGCCAGAATAATTCTTGTTCTAATTGTCAACAAGTAATCAGAAATAAAAGTAATCTGAAGAGACATGAAAAGAAATTCCACCATGAAGAAATCACACAGGTGAAAAATTCAGAAATAGATTGCAACAAAGAATTCAGTGATGAGAGTAATCTGAAATACCACTGCTGTGAATGCCAAAAATCATTCTCTAATAAAAGCAACCTTAAGAAACATGCCAAAAAGTTCCACGCTAAAGAGACTGTAAAATTTCATTGCACAGAATGTAAAAAAAATATTCTCTAACAAAAATAAATTTGAAAACCACAGGAATAATAATCATGTAATAAAGCTTCACGTGTGTCCAGAGTGTAAACAAAACTTTAACAAAAAGAACATTTTGTTTCATTATGCTAATGAGCATGATCTAAAGGTGAAAATTGACAAAACAAAACAAGAATTCATGGACTGGAAGTCTGGAATGGAGAAAAATTCCATTTCAAAATATGTAAAAATAAATTCAAAAAAATTAAAAGATGGCTGCACTCATTACTATGTCTGTCACCGATCTGGTCAATACAATGCTAAAGGTCAAGGAAAAAAGATATTTAAAAGTTAAAGGAAGCAACAAAATTGATGGATACTGCCCCGCAAAAATAATTGCAGTAGAGAAAGCAAATGACAAAATTATTGTAAGTCACGCAAGTACGCATTTTGGCCATAAAAGCGATTTAGGTCGGCTTACTTTAACTCCTGAAGAAAGGCAATCTATAGCTGCAAATATACCTTTTGATGACATTCTTGATGAAATAAGAGATACCCTCACTTCGTATAATGTTGAAAGAAAACACTTATTAACAAAAAAAGATTTAATTAACATCGAACAATCTTTCAATATTCGCTGTAATGAAAAAAAACATGAAAATGACATGGAAAGTGTCAAAATTTGGGTAGAAGAATTAAATAAAGATGAAAATAAGCCTGTAGTGTTTTTTAAAACATTAGGTCAGGAAGATATTGAAAAAGGGTTGGGCAAAGATGATTTTGTGCTTATTATAATGACAGATGCCCAAAGCGAAATGCTAAAAATGTTTAGCAGTGATTGTATTTGTATTGATGGTACCCATGGAACTAATCAGTATGGTTACCAACTGTTCACTATCATGATACTTGATGAGCTGAGACAAGGATTCCCTTGTGCTTCCCTGTTTTCAAATTGCAGTGCTGAATCTATTCTCTCTTTATATTTCAGGATCATTAAGGAAAAGATTGGCATAATGACTCATAATATATTTATGTCCGACATGGCTAATTAATTTTATAATGCTTGGCTCAACGAAACGGGGACCCCTCATAAACGTCTATTTTGTACGTTGCATGTGGATCAGTCATGGCGAAAAAATCTAAAAAAAATTGGCAATAAAGATAAAAAAAATGTTGCGCGTTTTTTTAACAGAAACTGATAAACAAACATTTCTTACTTTAAAAGAAATAGTTCTGGAAACTTTATACTCTGATACAGAAACTGCAGATTTTGCTTTATATTTAGATTCTTACTGTCTTAAAAATCCCCATCTTTGGGCATACTGCTATAGAAACCATGCTGGTTTAAACACCAATATGCATTTAGAACGTATGCGTAAAACATTGAAATATATATATTTGAAAGGAAAAAATGTTAAACGTCTGGATAAGTCGATAAATGCAATCATGAGACTAATTAAAGACAAATTGTTCGAAAGATTAATTACTCAACATAGAGGAAAACTAACAAATAAACTAAAGGAACTGAGACAAAGGCACAAAACCAGCTTAGGTTTATCTTTAGATATCCTAAAAACAGAAAATGAATGGATTATAAGTTCAGAAAACAGCACAGATACATGCTCAGTGCAACGAATAAAAGATAAGTGTGATTGTGATTTAATATGCACCGATTGTAAAGCATGTATCCATAACTTTTCATGCACATGTGTAGACTCTGCTATCCGATGGAATATGTGTAAGCACATACATTTCTTATGTGTTTCTTTGCTTAAAAATGATCAAGAATTAGAAAATCAGTTGCAGATTGATCCTTACATTCCTGAAAATATAATTGTACAAGAACTCTCTCAAAAAAGTAAAATTGAAGCTCAAGATCTTGAAAGCCGAAAAAAAGTTGCAATAGAAAGGTACATACAATTAGTAAATTTAGTTGAAAACGATGACCAAATGATTAAAATTGAAAAACATTTAAAATATACAACAGCTGCTATAAATATTAAACCTTCTGGGGATAGTAAAATTTTTATTGATAATAGCTCAGCTAACAAGAATATCATTCCACAAAGAAAACTAGTTGGATGTGTCAATCCCAAAACTTTCTTCTATCTCATAAGTACATTTTAATTAAAAAAAAAAAAAAAAAAAAAAAAAAAAAAAAAAAAAAAAAAAAACGTGGTGACGCCAAAGTTACCCACTATCGAATTTCCTCGAACATTTGACCTAGCCTAATGAGATTCTGGTATCCGAAATCCTAAAACGCAAAATTTAATTAATATTCTGAGAAAATGAGCTTAGTAGTGCCTCATATTGGGTAATTTATAATAAAACCTAATAAGCATCTATTTATGTCAAGACCTAATAGAATCTGAAATTTGATGGAATTTCGTCCATTAGTTCTTGAGTTATAACAAAAAATTTGCAAAACGTAGCACAGCAACACCATATCTTGGACAATTTATGCCAAAACGTAAAAAAGCGTCTAATTATGTTATGGTGTAAAAGAATCTGAAGTTTGATGAAATTCTGTGCATTAGGTCTTGAGATATAGCTAGTTTAAAAAAAACCGTGTAAAATATAGCACAGAAGCACCATCAGTTAAAGAATTTATAAGAAAACGTAATCATCGTGTAATTATGTTATATGTCATTTTGTAACAATGTATGTTTGATGAAATTCTGTGTGTTGGTTGTTGAGATATAGCTATCGGAAAAATTGTGCAAAATGCAGCATAGCTGCACCACCTGTTACAAGGTTAATACCAAAATGTAATCAGCGTCTAATTATGTTATATATTCTAGGGTAACAGAATCTAAAATTTGATGAAGTTCTCTGCATTAGTTCTTGAGATATAGCTATCGCAAAATCGTGCAAAATGTAGCATAGCAGCGCCACCTATAGGGCAGTTCACACCAAAATCTTATCAGCGGCTATGTATCTCAAGGTATCACGGAATCTGAAGTTTGGTGAAATTCTGTGCATTAGTTCTTGAGATATAGCTATCATGAAAATCATGAAAAACGTGGCATAGCAGCGCCACCTGCTGGCCAATTTACACCAAAACTTAATCAGCGTCTATTTGTATCAAGGGGTCACATAATCTGAAGTTTGGTGAAATTCTGTGCATTAGTTCTTGAGATATAGCAATCTTGAAAATCATGAAAAACGTGCCATAGCAGCGCCACCTGCTGGCCAATTTACACCAAAACTTAATCAGCGTCTATGTATATCAAGGGGTCACAGAATCTGAAGTTTGGTGAAATTCTGTGCATTAGTTCTTGAGATATAGCAATCTTGAAAATCATGAAAAACGTAGTATAGCAGCGCCACCTGCAGGCCAATTTTCACCAAAAACCAATAGGCACTAATTCATATCAAGGTCTAACTGAATATAAAATTTTATTAAATTTCGAGCATTAGTTCTTGAGATAGAGCGCCCACAAATTTTTTGTCACAGACAGACAGACAGACAGACGGACAGACTCACAGACAGACATTTTCTAAAAATAGTCAAAACGTGTTCAGGACCTTCTAAAACGTATAAATCCGTCGAAAACCGGAAGTCGAAAATTTTCATGAATCCAATACTTTCTTCTTGTAAAGATAGAAGAAAGTAAAAACGATCTGCTGTAGCTGTGCAGAAAAATTCTGTAAGTGGAAAATCCAAAAAAAGAAAAATAAGTAACATGTGCTTTTCTTCAAATGAGTTACGAAAAACAGCTTTGAATTTGTTATTATCTAAAACGGGACAAAACATAAAAAACAGTAAATAATGTGAAGTACGAATATAAAATAAGAATTACAAAAGTCCAAAAAAATCATTACATTATCATCATGAACTGTCTTATGATACATCATTTGGCACAAATGTCATATACGCACCACATTGGCGCGATTTTTTTTTTTTCTGACGCCAGTCTGGCAAAAACTTCGTTATCAAATATCAGTTGCATATATATTTTTTAACCATTTTCTATTATTTTAAAAAGGAAATAATAATAAATTACAAGAGTTTAATTAATAACAATAGAACAAAACAATTTATATCGATTTGTAAAAGAAAATACAAAGTAAATAAGCAATTTATAAATAACTAAACAACAATGACCGGGTTACCATATGAAGCATAAAATCGCCCTTTTGTCGCACTCTATTGATTAAAAAATATATATGCAACTGATATTTGATAACGAAGTTTTTGCCAGACTGGCGTCAGAAAAAAAAAATCGCGCCAATTTGATGCGTATATGACATCTGTGTCCTGATATATATATATATATATATGTATTTTAAATAATGTTATGAATAATAAATTCCAATATCTTGATGTTATGTAATATTTCTTTTACAATATTATTTCATATGTTTTTTTCATTTGTCTTTAAGTGAAATTTAATTATACATCTGCTGAAGGGTTAAGCTGCTTAAAATGTTTAGAATTAGAAATTATTACAAAATTACGACATAAGTCAGTCTATTTTAAAAACAGTCTATAGAAATGTATAACAACATGTACATAAACTATAAACCTGAAAAAGAAAGATTTTTTATAGCCTTTCTTCTTGAAGAAGTAATTATTATATAAAAGATACTATATATAAAAAAAAAAGTATTTGGCATATAGAATTAGTGAAACTTCAATTTCCATTAGCATAGATCGGTGATGCATATGATTTTTTTTTTTTTTTATCATTACAGAGTATAAACAATTACTGTTATAACTAATTAAGTGTTTAAATGTTATTATCATTATTTTCTTGCTATTAATACTGCTTTGTCTGAAATGTCAAATAATGGTGAGGAATTTGTTTGGATGCGAACTTGGACATTTTTTCGCCAAATACTGGCAAAAATGTACCACTAAACTATATTGATGAGAATTGAAATTTCATTAACTTTTTTTTTGTAATAGGGATTGGAAGGAAAATCCTACAATTATCTATCAAAACAATTAACAGTTTTAAATAGAAAGAGACTATAATAAAAAAATAAATAAATATGTATGCATTTAAAATGAATTATTATCGCGCCATCGATGAAGGGATTACGTGCATAAATGTATAATAAATATATTTCTGTGTAATAATATAAATGTATTTATTTATTAAATACTACATCTTCATCAGTGGAGCGATGATTAGAAATAAACACGCGCGCGAGAATAAATTTATTACTATTTCTTCATCAGAGAAATACTACAATCTAAACAAAAATATACGTCATGCACGGAAATATATGTGCAGTATGCAAAAATCCGCGAAAATCGCTACGTCATGCGGGGAACGATATGCGCAAATTGAGAAAGTGTGATCTCTAGACGCTTGTCCTATACAAGCGTCTAGAGATCACACTTTCTCAATTTGATCACGCGAGGGATCGGCCACTGCGCATATCGTTCCCGGCATGACGTAGCGATTTTCGCGGATTTTTGCATACTGCACATATATTTCCGTGCATGACGTATATTTTTGTTTAGATTGTAGTATTTCTCTGATGAAGAAATAGTAATAAATTTATTCTCGCGCGCGTGTTTATTTCTAATCATCGCTCCACTGATGAAGATGTAGTATTTAATAAATAAATACATTTATATTATTACACAGAAATATATTTATTATACATTTATGCACGTAATCCCTTCATCGATGGCGCGATAATAATTCATTTTAAATGCATACATATTTATTTATTTTTTTATTATAGTCTCTTTCTATTTAAAACTGTTAATTGTTTTGATAGATAATTGTAGGATTTTCCTTCCAATCCCTATTACAAAAAAAAAGTTAATGAAATTTCAATTCTCATCAATATAGTTTAGTGGTACATTTTTGCCAGTATTTGGCGAAAAAATGTCCAAGTTCGCATCCAAACAAATTCCTCACCATTATTTGACATTTCAGACAAAGCAGTATTAATAGCAAGAAAATAATGATAATAACATTTAAACACTTAATTAGTTATAACAGTAATTGTTTATACTCTGTAATGATAAAAAAAAAAAAAAAATCATATGCATCACCGATCTATGCTAATGGAAATTGAAGTTTCACTAATTCTATATGCCAAATACTTTTTTTTTTATATATAGTATCTTTTATATAATAATTACTTCTTCAAGAAGAAAGGCTATAAAAAATCTTTCTTTTTCAGGTTTATAGTTTATGTACATGTTGTTATACATTTCTATAGACTGTTTTTAAAATAGACTGACTTATGTCGTAATTTTGTAATAATTTCTAATTCTAAACATTTTAAGCAGCTTAACCCTTCAGCAGATGTATAATTAAATTTCACTTAAAGACAAATGAAAACAAGTTGGAAATTGCACGTGAAGCGTAGCAAATTAGGTGCGTTCGTACGATAACGAAGTTTTAAAAATATTACTTTCATATGTCAATCTCATAAAATTGTAAATAGTGAATTACAATTAAAACGCTCATCAAACAATGTTCTTCCTATACCATTATATAATGTAATACTTTTGTGTGGCCTTGTAAATCAATAACAAATGTTCTTTGCACCACAAATTATGTATGATGTATATTATAATATGTACTTTATAGTTGCATATAAATTTTATTAAGTTCGTATGAGTGTAACACGATTAAAATGCATTTGAAACATTTTTCCCATTGACCGTAATGTAACGGAATACTTTTGAGTGTCCCTATAATTGATCTATAAATCCGATTTTCATAAAATTTGAAATAACTCGACAAAATTATGTAATAATTATGTAGTTTAAATTTCAAACGTATAGAATATATTTGAAACTTTTTCCTAATTGACCATAATGTAACTGAATAATTTTGATTGCGCCTGTAATTGATCTATGCACACGATTATCAAAATATTTGAAATAACTCGACAGAATTATGTAATAATTGCGTATTATAAATTTCAAACGATTAAAATGCATTTGAAACTTTTTTCCCCATTGACCGTAATGTAATGGAATACTTTTGATTTCCCCTGTAATTGATCTATGCATCCGATTTTCATATAATTTGAAATAACTCGACAAAATTATGTAATAATTATGTATTTTAAATTTCAAACGTATAGAATATATTTGAAACTTTTTCCTAATTGACCATAATGTAATTGAATACTTTTGATTGCCCCTGTAATTGATCTATGCACACGATTATCAAAATATTTGAAATAACTCGACAGAATTATGTAATAATTGCGTATTATAAATTTCAAACGATTAAAATGCATTTGAAACTTTTTTCCCCATTGACCGTAATGTAATGGAATACTTTTGATTGCCCCTGTAATTGATCTATGCATCCGATTTTCATATAATTTGAAATAACTCGACAAAATTATGTAATAATTATGTATTTTAAATTTCAAACGTATAGAATATATTTGAAACTTTTTCCTAATTGACCATAATGTAATTGAATACTTTTGATTGCCCCTGTAATTGATCTATGTACACGATTATCAAAATATTTGAAATAACTCGACAGAATTATGTAATAATTGCGTATTTTAAATTTCAAACGATTAAAATGCATTTGAAACTTTTTTCCCCATTGACCGTAATGTAATGGAATACTTTTGATTGCCCCTGTAATTGATCTATGCATCCGATTTTCATAAAATTTGAAATGACTCGACAAAATTATGTAATAATTATGTATTTTAAATTTCAAACGATTCGGTTGGGTAGTTTTTGCGTTGTTATATGCGGACGGACAGACGGACGGACAGACGGACGGACAGACGGACGGACTGAACGACAACTATAGGTGCTACGTATTATATAATTACGAACGCACCTAAAAACATCTATACATATAATAAAACAGTAGGACCCGGTGTGTCTGTACATTGAAGATAATTGACAAAAATGGAGTCAGGGCGATAAAAGAAAACCAATGAAACACAAAAAAAAAAATTTTGAATTTTTTGTCTGTCTGTCTGTCTGTCTGTCTGTCTGTTTGTTCGAGGTTATCTTCGTAACTACTGAATGGATTTTTATGCGGTTTTCACTAATGAAGAATGCATACTCCCGGGCAGTGTATAGGCTTTGTTTCATCAAAATCGGACAACAGACAAAAAAGTAACAAAAAGAAACAAAAGAAACTATTAGGTGCGCTGCTCACGTTTTTTAGTACATAACGTTTTTTAGTACATATAAAATCCAATAGATGTCACTGTGCGATTTTAAAACGCGCTATCGTTATGTCTTCGCCAGTCTACTTAAGTATGAGAAAGTTTCAAGCTGGCTGTCGTTCCATGTGGTTTAGTCGGTAGAACGTCAGTGCGCCATACTGATGGCCCGGGTTCGATTCCCAGCATGGAATTTTTTTTCACTATGTTGGCATTAACGCCTATAAGCAATTAAAAGAATTTGAAATATTGTATTCAAGGCGAATTTTCTCTCTGGGAAAATTTCCTTGCATTAATATGTCAGTGTAATTTTTTTTTCGATTTAATTTTTTTTTTCGAAACTTTGTTTTTCTTAAAAAATTACAGTAAATATTTGATATTTCCCAACGTTTTTTGAATGATCGACTTGCTTTTTTTTTTTTTTAATGTATGTCTGAACCTTATCTAACTACTTCTTCAAGATTTCTTTAGATAAACCGACCAGCGTAGCGGGCGAAGGCCGCTAGTATGAAATAATATTGTAAAAGAAATATTACATAACATCAAGATATTGGAATTTATTATTCATAACATTATTTAAAATACATATATATATATATATCAGGACACAGATGTCATATACGCATCAAATTGGCGCGATTTTTTTTTCTGACGCCAGTCTGGCAAAAACTTCGTTATCAAATATCAGTTGCATATATATTTTTTAATCAATAGAGTGCGACTTAAGGGCGATTTTATGCTTCATATGGTAACCCGGTCATTGTTGTTTAGTTATTTATAAATTGCTTATTTACTTTGTATTTTCTTTTACAAATCGATATAAATTGTTTTGTTCTATTGTTATTAATTAAACTCTTGTAATTTATTATTATTTCCTTTTTAAAATAATAGAAAATGGTTAAAAAATATATATGCAACTGATATTTGATAACGAAGTTTTTCCCAGACTGGCGTCAGAAAAAAAAAAAAAATCGCGCCAATGTGGTGCGTATATGACATTTGTGCCAAATGATGTATCATAAGACAGTTCATGATGATAATGTAATGATTTTTTTGGACTTTTGTAATTCTTATTTTATATTCGTACTTCACATTATTTACTGTTTTTTATGTTTTGTCCCGTTTTAGATAATTACAAATTCAAAGCTGTTTTTCGTAACTCATTTGAAGAAAAGCACATGTTACTTATTTTTCTTTTTTTGGATTTTCCACTTACAGAATTTTTCTGCACAGCTACAACAGATCGTTTTTACTTTCTTCTATCTTTACAAGAAGAAAGTATTGGATTCATGAAAATTTTCGACTTCCGGTTTTCGACGGATTTATACGTTTTAGAAGGTCCTGAACACGTTTTGACTATTTTTAGAAAATGTCTGTCTGTGAGTCTGTCCGTCTGTCTGTCTGTCTGTCTGTCTGTCTGTCTGTCTGTATGTGACAAAAAATTTTTGGGCGCTCTATCTCAAGAACTAATGCTCGAAATTTAATAAAATTTTATATTCAGTTAGACCTTGATATGAATTAGTGCCTATTGGTTTTTGGTGAAAATTGGCCTGCAGGTGGCGCTGCTATACTACGTTTTTCATGATTTTCAAGATTGCTATATCTCAAGAACTAATGCACAGAATTTCACCAAACTTCAGATTCTGTGACCCCTTGATATACATAGACGCTGATTAAGTTTTGGTGTAAATTGGCCAGCAGGTGGCGCTGCTATGGCACGTTTTTCATGATTTTCAAGATTGCTATATCTCAAGAACTAATGCACAGAATTTCACCAAACTTCAGATTATGTGACCCCTTGATACAAATAGACGCTGATTAAGTTTTGGTGTAAATTGGCCAGCAGGTGGCGCTGCTATGCCACGTTTTTCATGATTTTCATGATAGCTATATCTCAAGAACTAATGCACAGAATTTCACCAAACTTCAGATTCCGTGATACCTTGAGATACATAGCCGCTGATAAGATTTTGGTGTGAACTGCCCTATAGGTGGCGCTGCTATGCTACATTTTGCACGATTTTGCGATAGCTATATCTCAAGAACTAATGCAGAGAACTTCATCAAATTTTAGATTCTGTTACCCTAGAATATATAACATAATTAGACGCTGATTACATTTTGGTATTAACCTTGTAACAGGTGGTGCAGCTATGCTGCATTTTGCACAATTTTTCCGATAGCTATATCTCAACAACCAACACACAGAATTTCATCAAACATACATTGTTACAAAATGACATATAACATAATTACACGATGATTACGTTTTCTTATAAATTCTTTAACTGATGGTGCTTCTGTGCTATATTTTACACGGTTTTTTTTAAACTAGCTATATCTCAAGAACTAATGCACAGAATTTCATCAAACTTCAGATTCTTTTACACCATAACATAATTAGACGCTTTTTTACGTTTTGGCATAAATTGTCCAAGATATGGTGTTGCTGTGCTACGTTTTGCAAATTTTTTGTTATAACTCAAGAACTAATGGACGAAATTCCATCAAATTTCAGATTCTATTAGGTCTTGACATAAATAGATGCTTATTAGGTTTTATTATAAATTACCCAATATGAGGCACTACTAAGCTCATTTTCTCAGAATATTAATTAAATTTTGCGTTTTAGGATTTCGGATACCAGAATCTCATTAGGCTAGGTCAAATGTTCGAGGAAATTCGATAGTGGGTAACTTTGGCGTCACCACGTTTTTTTTTTTGTTTTTTTTTTGTTTTTTTTTTTTTTTTTTTAAATTAAAATGTACTTATGAGATAGAAGAAAGTTTTGGGATTGACACATCCAACTAGTTTTCTTTGTGGAATGATATTCTTGTTAGCTGAGCTATTATCAATAAAAATTTTACTATCCCCAGAAGGTTTAATATTTATAGCAGCTGTTGTATATTTTAAATGTTTTTCAATTTTAATCATTTGGTCATCGTTTTCAACTAAATTTACTAATTGTATGTACCTTTCTATTGCAACTTTTTTTCGGCTTTCAAGATCTTGAGCTTCAATTTTACTTTTTTGAGAGAGTTCTTGTACAATTATATTTTCAGGAATGTAAGGATCAATCTGCAACTGATTTTCTAATTCTTGATCATTTTTAAGCAAAGAAACACATAAGAAATGTATGTGCTTACACATATTCCATCGGATAGCAGAGTCTACACATGTGCATGAAAAGTTATGGATACATGCTTTACAATCGGTGCATATTAAATCACAATCACACTTATCTTTTATTCGTTGCACTGAGCATGTATCTGTGCTGTTTTCTGAACTTATAATCCATTCATTTTCTGTTTTTAGGATATCTAAAGATAAACCTAAGCTGGTTTTGTGCCTTTGTCTCAGTTCCTTTAGTTTATTTGTTAGTTTTCCTCTATGTTGAGTAATTAATCTTTCGAACAATTTGTCTTTAATTAGTCTCATGATTGCATTTATCGACTTATCCAGACGTTTAACATTTTTTCCTTTCAAATATATATATTTCAATGTTTTACGCATACGTTCTAAATGCATATTGGTGTTTAAACCAGCATGGTTTCTATAGCAGTATGCCCAAAGATGGGGATTTTTAAGACAGTAAGAATCTAAATATAAAGCAAAATCTGCAGTTTCTGTATCAGAGTATAAAGTTTCCAGAACTATTTCTTTTAAAGTAAGAAATGTTTGTTTATCAGTTTCTGTTAAAAAAACGCGCAACATTTTTTTTATCTTTATTGCCAATTTTTTTTAGATTTTTTCGCCATGACTGATCCACATGCAACGTACAAAATAGACGTTTATGAGGGGTCCCCGTTTCGTTGAGCCAAGCATTATAAAATTAATTAGCCATGTCGGACATAAATATATTATGAGTCATTATGCCAATCTTTTCCTTAATGATCCTGAAATATAAAGAGAGAATAGATTCAGCACTGCAATTTGAAAACAGGGAAGCACAAGGGAATCCTTGTCTCAGCTCATCAAGTATCATGATAGTGAACAGTTGGTAACCATACTGATTAGTTCCATGGGTACCATCAATACAAATACAATCACTGCTAAACATTTTTAGCATTTCGCTTTGGGCATCTGTCATTATAATAAGCACAAAATCATCTTTGCCCAACCCTTTTTCAATATCTTCCTGACCTAATGTTTTAAAAAACACTACAGGCTTATTTTCATCTTTATTTAATTCTTCTACCCAAATTTTGACACTTTCCATGTCATTTTCATGTTTTTTTTCATTACAGCGAATATTGAAAGATTGTTCGATGTTAATTAAATCTTTTTTTGTTAATAAGTGTTTTCTTTCAACATTATACGAAGTGAGGGTATCTCTTATTTCATCAAGAATGTCATCAAAAGGTATATTTGCAGCTATAGATTGCCTTTCTTCAGGAGTTAAAGTAAGCCGACCTAAATCGCTTTTATGGCCAAAATGCGTACTTGCGTGACTTACAATAATTTTGTCATTTGCTTTCTCTACTGCAATTATTTTTGCGGGGCAGTATCCATCAATTTTGTTGCTTCCTTTAACTTTTAAATATCTTTTTTCCTTGACCTTTAGCATTGTATTGACCAGATCGGTGACAGACATAGTAATGAGTGCAGCCATCTTTTAATTTTTTTGAATTTATTTTTACATATTTTGAAATGGAATTTTTCTCCATTCCAGACTTCCAGTCCATGAATTCTTGTTTTGTTTTGTCAATTTTCACCTTTAGATCATGCTCATTAGCATAATGAAACAAAATGTTCTTTTTGTTAAAGTTTTGTTTACACTCTGGACACACGTGAAGCTTTATTACATGATTATTATTCCTGTGGTTTTCAAATTTATTTTTGTTAGAGAATATTTTTTTTACATTCTGTGCAATGAAATTTTACAGTCTCTTTAGCGTGGAACTTTTTGGCATGTTTCTTAAGGTTGCTTTTATTAGAGAATGATTTTTGGCATTCACAGCAGTGGTATTTCAGATTACTCTCATCACTGAATTCTTTGTTGCAATCTATTTCTGAATTTTTCACCTGTGTGATTTCTTCATGGTGGAATTTCTTTTCATGTCTCTTCAGATTACTTTTATTTCTGATTACTTGTTGACAATTAGAACAAGAATTATTCTGGCTACTGAGTTGTTCGTTGCAATCTATAGACTGAGATTCCGATTTCTTTAGCGGTACCATTTCAGGATCTTCTTTGAGGTGGATTTGTTTTACATGTTTGTTTAAATTACTTTTATTTGAGAATGTTTTTTGACATTCACAACACAAAATATTTTCTGAAAACATACTCTTATTTGAAAATGTTTTTTGAGATTCGCACCAGTGGTATTTGAGATTGATCTTGTCGCTGAAATATTTGTTGCAATCTATGCACTTAATTTCCAAATTTTTTGCCAGCGCCATTTCAAAAACTTCCGCAGGGTGAAATTTTTTGACGTGCTTGTTTAAATTACTCTTATTTGAGAATGTTTTTTGACATTCACAACAGAAAAGAATTTTTGAAGACCCAGACTTGTCAATCTGATTAAATATTGGCCCTGAAAAGGGCCGTTGTTTTTCAAAATTATGTTTTAAATTATTCGCCATGCAGTAAACAAAAAACTTTAAATCTTGTAATATTTTCCTAATGAAGAAGTACATTTATTCTCACGCGCGTGTTTCATCATCATGTTTGCATAATCGCGCAATCAATGAAGGGATTACGTGCATAGATGTATAATAAATATACATTTATGCTAATTTCTGTGTAATAATATAAATGTATTTCTTCATTAGAGAAATACTACAACTTCATCAATGGAGTGATGATTAGAAAGAAACACGCGCGCGAGAAAAAAAATCCGCGAAAATCGCTACGTCATGCGGGGAACGATATGCGCAGTGGCCGATCCCCCGCGGGATCAAATTGAGAAAGTGTGATCTCTAGACGCTTGTGTTCTCCTATTGGCCATTACTTGCAGTATATATCATTCTTCTCATTATTACATTCTAAGTTCACACCCAAATTCAAATTTCTATCTCAATTTGTTCGGGAGATAAGCCGTTTACAGGCACACAGACAGACGGACGGACGGCAAAATTTTTCTTCTAAAAATGCAAGGTAGAACCCGTCAAATTTTGACGAAAGAAAATGTTTAAGAAGGAACTGTTTCACTGATTTATAATAAACATATAAAATTAGTTATAATTAAAAATTCACCTTATATTGGTAAGTCTAACTTTTAAACATCTATATATTTAAAACACCTGGCTGTTTTTTTGGTCATCAGCCCTGAGCCTTCTACTGGCCCGATTTTGATAATTATTTTTTTAAATGAAAGCTGTTTATGTGTAGATGTGCCCATTCTGGCTAATTTTTAATTTATTTCAATTTTTATATTTTATTTTTAATTTTAAAAGCTTTTTCATGACATTTCTTCAAAACAGTGGCAACAGGTTAAGCTGTTCTCAAAATTTATTTTGTTTCATTATTTTCCACCAATCAGCAGCGTGATCTCATCGGTGAATGTATAATCGCATTTCAAACAAACAAACAAAAAAGAATAAATAAAGGTTTTCGTTAAATTTAATCATAATAAAATGATTGCACATAGTTATCCCCTGCAATACACAGATTACACTGTCAGAAAAATTCGTCAGTATACACTAAGTTATCGTTATTTTTTCACAAATAATTTCTGTTCTCCCAGAAAACGTATTTGTTCTGTGAGTTCATTCCGAGCGTCGAAAAATGAGGAAAAGTTTCCGTTTATATCCAGCACGCATGCGCATTGGGTCTGTTAGTAATAAGTTCGAATTTATTTTTAAAATGAAAAACAAAAATATTCTATTGATTAAAATGTCTAATTTAGTTTTAAAAGACAAAAATGTTTTCGAATTTAAAAATAAATAACAATTACTTTCTTTATCCGTTCAAAAATTCTCACAAATAGAACATCCATGTTTTTTCTCTAACATTCTACGTAATATATTTAAAATTCACATTTTTATACTATATTAATACTAAACGTAAAAAAAACCCAGCCACAGTTTCATTAAAGATGAAATCTTTCCGAGATTAACTGCATAATTAAAAGCTTTTTAACGAAATACACCAACCCACACCATATGAAATGAACGGTTCTATTTTAACGCACAATCATCATGAGCAGCCGTAGCGCCGTGGATTAGCGTTGGTCTGGTAATCCTGGGGTCCTTGGTTCGATCCCCGAATCTTCCGCATTGATTTTTTCCAAACTTTTTTCAAGTGACGGATATTTTTCCTCTTTTGACAGAGAAAAAAATAAACAGAAAATCGTCAATATACAGACAATTTCTGGCAGCAGTGCTGCCAGTGCATTTTCTGTGAAAAGACGGAAGTTTTTTTGAGAGTGTATTTACCGAGTAATATTATTAAGTATTATGTAAGTAAAATAACAGAAGATAAACTTTAATAAAATATAATATCTAAAGTGAAATTTTGTCGATGGAGAAAATGTCGTCATACAAAAAACCAGATAAATTTATTCCATGAATATAATATACATTGTTATAGTTGTGTCAGTGATGATGTCATATTCACTGACTTTAATTCCTGCATCTAAATAAAATGAACATCTATTAATTTAAAGGTCCGTGGTGTGCACAAATAAAAATATTTCTATAAACTGCGCCATTTCTATTTAATTATATTGAATATTTTATAAAACTAAAGAATTCTTAAATAACTGCATAAATCACGCTTTTATTTAAGAAAAGATGAGTATTTCTGAAGGTGTAAATGATGTCATATTAGAGAAAAAAAAAGAATAAAACCTTTGATATGGCGGTATTACTATATTTCTATCTTACATAATATCAAAAAATAATTAAAATCATTTCATTGTATTAAGTTATTGTTTAAAATAGAAAAAAAATCTGCATTTCAGCAACAAATACAAAAGTTTTATTCTTTTTAATAACAGAGATATCTTTTTTTTTTTTTCTGTTGCCATAGCAATAAAATTAATTTTTACAAGTTCATGGGGTTACAAACCGATAAATAAATTTATTGCAAGTGCTGTAAATATGTAATGGGTTGGTTAGGCAGTTTGGTAAGTCCCTGTTTCTATTATAATTAAAATGTTTCATTGAGATTATAATTATTGTACAGTTATCAAGCGATCTTTAAATGGAGAAAAAATAAACTATGCAGATATTTTTGAATTCGTCTTCCGGGGTATAATATTAACTTCCTAAATTGTAAGGCATTTAAATAATATTTAAGGTTTAGAAACCGCAGTAAAAATAGATTTGTAGCTGAAGTCCAACATAATAATTTATGAGTTGTTTTAATGTTGTTTGTTATGTGTTATGAGTTGCGCATTTGTTTATTTCGCTCAGTATTTTACTGTCTATATAAGATTGATATATATCATACCTAATATATATGCTTTTCCGACGAGTTTCGACGGGTGCAGCTAGTAATATATTTAAACTAAAGTTAGCAAAATACTATTTCTATAAAAGTTAGTTTTAAAAATCGTTAAAATTAAACTTTAGTCGTAAATGTAAGCAGTAAAAAATAATAAACATATGTTATTACGATAAAGTTATCTATTAAGGCTCTTATGGGCTAGTATTCAAAAATGAAGAAAAAAATCGATTTTGGATCAATTATAAAAATTTTCCCCGGTGAAATGTAAACCCGACATAATTTTCCACACATCAAAATTTACAAATGCACATTTTATATCTGTATTTGTATTAAACTTTTAAAAAAAATTGGAACTTTAATAATTTTGTTTGTAGTCTTGACACAGCGCGTATTTAAATTTCATTTTTTCCTCTTTTAATTAGAAAATGGCAACATAAAGACACAGTAATAATTGTTTTCCCTTTTTCCCTTTACTTTTAATAGAAATGCAGTACTCCTGTTGCCACGATTAACAAAACGGTATTGAAAACTACAAAAAAATTAATATTTCAAAAACAACTAAAGATACATTTTTCAAATAAATTGCATTTTAAAGTACATATTTTTCCCTATACGACGGTGTAAAAATGGAAACTGTACGATGGTTAAAAATTAAAAAAAAAATTCAGTAGCAAAAAATGCAAAACCTAAATTTTATAAAAAATTTGAAAGTGTTGCCATTCGCAAAATGACGTATACGTTACGCACAGATACGTTTGGCCTTTCGTAATCTCCCGTGTCTGAAACGTGTAAAACTGTCAAACATTTTTTTCGATGTTTCAAAACGATTGCAAAACTTACCCTATACTAAGTATGATAAGCTTAAAGTATGGTTGGCCTTTTTTTTTTTTTTTTTTTTTTACACCAATTTACAATAAAATTTTACTGGTGAGAGTAATAAATTATGATTTTAGTATTTGCCCGGCGATTAAACTATTCCTAAGAATCTACACCATAATTTGGAGACATTGGAGGATAATAAATCATTGCATGTTTCATTTTTTTTTTTTTTTACATAAAATTTCTAAAGAGTCATTAATTTTTTTATCATAATAAGTTGATTCTGTCCCCTTTTCCTTTTTTAAAATAATTTATTCCATTCTCCAGTAATCATTGTGTATTTATGTTTGTTTGTAACCCTCACGATGAGCAATTGCTTGGTCGAAGGCCGATATTTAGATTAAGGATAAATGTTTATGGTGAAGCACAAGCATTTAAAAACATATCCTATTCAAATGCAATTTAACTCTTTTAACCTTTAAATCTACCCCTTTTTGTGTTAGTTATTAACTATTTGGAAAATAGTTATCGTCCTTGGTAGAGAGTTGGGAAATCTTAAGCATATCTGAATCTTTTTATTGGTTGAATTCCGCAACTCATTTTATTTTATTCGTTTTCTGATTGGTCCATGCTTAATGTCTAGAAATGGAATACTTCATTTTTTCCCAAGATTTCATTAGTCCATTTATAAAATTTTGTGCCATTCCAATTATTGGAACGAGCTACCAGCGGCTCTAAATAGCGTCAATTAAAAAGAAAAAGAAAAAAAAAACACCTTGTATAATTCAATTGGGTACTACTTTATTATTCCGTCGACCCATTTCGCCAAATTATACAAATCGCCAAACTAATAGCCAAATGAGACATATTGACATAATTTTTGTTTTAAATAACGAAAAAAAAACCCAAATAATTAGTAGAATATTAATAAAAATACAAAGTCGAAATAAAAAATCACTTAAGGACATTTTAAACACGTGTATTGTATTTAATGTTATTGAATGTGACATTCACGATCCTCCATTATTGGCATTTAATCTTATAGTTTGGCGATCATTTTTTGGTCGACGGGATAACCTAGTAGTACCTTCAATTGTTTTAACCTTTAAATCCACCATTTTTGTCACAGTAATTTATCTTTTTCTTTCCTATCAGATCACTCGTCGGGATCTCCCCATCCGGGTCCTGTCCGAATGCATACGTCGATGCGCAGAGGACCGCACCACGACGCCGCACGTCCCGCAATGCCGCTCCTTCGATTTCCTGCCGGGCCGTCGGACCAGTCCGGAACCCTCGGCCAACGACCTGGTGACAGGTGGTCACCCCGACTACGAGGACTCAAGCTGCTACCTCTACTACGACCAGGCCTCTCCCGATGGTGCCGAGACCCTGGTGAAGCAAAGAAATGTCTGGCATTTCAACGAGGTCTGCATCACCTGTGAGTACACTTTCCTAATAAATATGTACTAGGGCAGGGATTCCCAAACTTTGTGACCGACGTGTCACTAAATAGAATTTCATACTTCCGTGTACCACCAGAATAAAATCTCAAATCTAATACTGAAAAACCAGTATAATGTGCATCATGTTTGGGTGATAAATATTGATGCACTTAAGTAAAGAGAATAAATACTCTTTTTTGAACATGAAAAAAAATTAGGGAGGAGGTAAGGTCAATTCGACATCTAACGAAGCATTATTTCCATTTGTCTAAAAATTCTAATCGAAATTACGTTAAAATAAAAGAAAGCAAAACGCTGTCAAAGAGAGTAGGCAACACTAAGTCTGTGAACTGACGAATCAAGAAAGAGGAGTGGGAGATTGAGCTGTTCTTTTTTTTTTTTTTTTTTTTTTTTTCACATGCTGTATTTTTTTTTTAGTACCAGTATCGGGCCTTTGCGTACCAGTAAACAGAGCGTCACGTACTATTACTGATGCGCATACCATAGTTTGAGAACCCCTGTACATAGATTGAACAAAAAATAATCGCCAATCATCTTGATGTGTCTACCATTATCGCCAGGCTAATATTTTCAGATCTCTCACACATGCAGAGTTGTAGTTGTAATAAAAACAGACGGTATACGCTCAACTCAGAGGATTTACACAGAGGATATACAGTGTATATATTACAGATTTTTTTTTCAGAAACAGAGGGTATACCGTGTCCCTTAAAAGAATCATGAGTGTATACCCTCCACTACATCCAAGCAGACGTCTAATCAAACTCTTACAGGCGAGTACAGTTGGTTGCCACCATTTGAAAAATATGTTCAATCAGAGCATACGCTCTGAGTGTATGTGATCGACAATCTCTTATAGAGAGGCCCAAACTGTTATGATTTTTTCTCATAATAAAGCTTATGCCACTTACAATAAGAGTGGGATGACAAAAATTTTGCTTATATCTCCAGTGATTGGCAGGCACCAGTGATTGGCACATCCTACAAAAATGTCCTAAAATAAGATTTATATCCAGTATTTTAAAAATGCAAGACCCTATACCAGTTATATGTTCATTTACTTTACAGATTATAACTTTGATTTATGCTACTAGATGACAATAGTGCCTAGGAAAGAGAAACAATTATGGTTTGTATCAAATTAGCCATTTTTGTTGCAAATGCTTCTTCTCTGGCTTAAGAAAGGCAGGCATTTCAATTTATTATTATCTGATTCATATTATATTTTAAATTTTAATTGACAACAGTTTTGTTTATTTGAAAAGGGTTACTTTAATTGTGTAAAAGTCTAAGTGCCAATTACTGGTGATTACAGCAACTTTTTATAAATATATTTTTATAAAAGTACTTTTTCAAATATTTTTGCTTTTAGTGGGCAAAATAGATGCATTCTTTGATTTAAAAATATTTGCAAGTAAATATTTTATTTCTTGGTAATGAAAATAGAAGTAAGTTTAAAGACAAATCCTTAATGTGCCAATTACTGGGGATGTTACTCTAATAAAAAACAAGTTGGAGATTGCACGTGAAGCGTAGCAAATGAGGTGCGTTCGTACTATAACCAAGTTTTAAAAATATTACTCTCATGTATCAATCTCATAAAATTGCAGATAGTGAATTACAATTAAAACGCTCATCAAACAATGTTATCCCTATACCATTTTGTAATGGAATATTTTTGTGTGGCTTTGTAAATCAAGAACAAATGTTCTGTGCACCACAAATTATCTAAAATGTATATTATAATATGTACTTTATAGTTGCGTATAAATTTTATTAATTTCGAATGAGTGTAACGGTTTAATGCCGCTTTCGCAATTTTTTCCCTACTTCCTATCTCCAACTTCGAGTGGTTTGAAAATCCAAACTGCAAAACTCCCCATCTTTGTTGAAATATATCGCTAAAAGCATCAAAAGGAGAAAGCGGTATCTCAGTTTCGCTGTTGGGAGTAACAAGAGGTCAATTCGAGGGTCAATTGGAACTCCTCTTTAAATGTCAAACGTGTAATCAATCACTTTGGGTTAGCTGCTTCTTTCAGAAAATGAAAGTGACACTGTCGCTGGAGTAATTAAATTGTGATTCGGGCTCTCTGAAAGAAAAAAAAATGAATTTAAGTATATTGAAGCACGCTGATTTTAAATCGAGGAGTGATAACTGTAAAATAGACCGATTAAAAAAGTTTTATGGTAACTTTAGAAACTTTAGTATTTTAACAACCTTTTTCATGTACATTTTTCGCATTTTTTAAGTTTACATTTTCAATTTTATTTTTTCAATTTTTAATTCCTTTAAAAATCTCGATTCATTTTACTTCCTATTTCAAAAAAACTAATTAGGTAATATTTAAACAATTTTTTCATAATAATAATAATAAAAACACTACTAATATTTCCTTTCCATAAACAAATATATTTACACTTGGATATTGAAAAAAAAAGGTTTATTAAAAAAACAATATTCTAATGTTAGAATAACATTATATGTGAAGAAATTAAAAAATTCTAACATTGAACTGCTATCAGAAGCACACCTTTTTCTTAAATATGGCGCAAACTTTTAAAAAATATTGAGTGGTCTCAAAATAATTTTGAACAACTAAAAAAATATTGGGTGGGATCAATTAATAATGGATGGATTTAGATGTCAAATTATTGGGTGGGCCATATAAGTTGGCGCCACTGAAAATCTATATATATATATATTTATATATATGTGTGTGTGTGTGTAGGGGAGACTGGGGCACATGTAAACAGTTCGCATTTAACATAGCTTTTTCTCATGACTGGATTAATTTTTATGAACAGAACCTAGTGATCATAGTTAGCAGAATTTTTTCTTTTTACACATGTTATTTTTTTTTTTTTAATCTCTCTTCTAGCTCTTCTTACTTTTTTAAATAATTTTATAAATTAAAATACTGTCCACATGTTCTCCAATAGCGGGGTAGATGTGAACACATGTGGGGCACATGTCAACACAAGTGGAAAAAATATTCCTTAACATGTGTTTTATTTTGTTATTCATTTGTTGTCATCATTAATTATGTTTTAAATTTACTATATAGAAAAAAAAAAGTATGTATAATTTTTTCTAGTTTCTGGGTGATATGTTTAAGCATAATATTCTAAAAGTAATGTAAGTAGGATGGAAGGGAAAGATTATATGACTCATTTATTGGTAAAATAAAATAACAAACAAATAGGTAATTTTTTTTTAAAAAGTAAAGATTTTAAATTTTGTTTCGGGGAGATTTTAGAGAGGGGACATTTAGATAATATTTATCGAAAATCTGCCGAAATGCGAAAGATTCTCACCCCTAGACTTGCCTTATTTACTCCTAAATTAATAATGAAGAAGACTATTTTAATGATCTTTTAAAATATCTCCATTGTAAGGCCTCCTCCTTCCTACTTTATCTTCTTTTGCTTTCAAACTATGAAGAAGTGCTTACAATTGAGATTTTGTGTAATTTATGAAAACTTTCGTAAGATTTAAGATATCATATCTATCTCTATTCAAAATATTATATACCTAACTATTTTAGAAATGAAAGTAAGCCATCATTGCAAGTTTTGATGAAATGAAATTGAAAATTTTGAGAAGTTGTTTAATGTAATATTTTTCGTATTAACAGTCCATAAAAAACATTATTGTAAAACGTTTAGTATAACATCGTATAGTATTATTGCACTTAAAAAAACTAAAAACATTAATTTATTTAAATAACAATTGAACGTAAACCAGCTTGTTGCTCTTTATGTACTTGTTGGCAGATGTTTTTGTGGAAGTTTCAAATAATCAAATGTAGTATGGCGAAAAGTCTTCTATTTCAAGAAAATTATAGATATTGAAACTACCATTTTTTTCTCATTAAGTTTGTAACGTTACATGCATGCTGAGCGTCATTTGTAACGTTTGGTTGGTCGTGATGGAGGTTAAATGTAGACATACTCAGTAATTTAGGATAAAATAACAAAGTTTATTAAAGTGATAATGGCTGAAGGGAAGTGGAGCAAGTCCTAAATTTACACAACTGAAAACACTATGAACAGCTAAATCATACTCACAGGCTTCGGCCTAGCTCAGTCGGGGCACCTACTAATACCTTCCGCTTTCTCTTGGCTGATCTGCTAAATAAAGCTTAATTAAACAGCCCGTGGCTGTGGGTAACCCTTTATTCACAAACAATCCAAATGCAACTAAGAGGTTCCTTACCCCGGCCAACTCTCAAGTCAACTGTCGGAACTTCTTTCCACTCACTGGAGGCTTCGTTGCTACTTTTCAATCGGCTAGCACTTCGCTGAACACTAATTCACTTCGCTTGTCTAATGGCAGAGAACCTCACTCGCTGGCTGCTGGCTAATGCCAGAGACACACCTCATTCACTCAAACCCAAGCTTTTATATGCTGCAAACTGAGATACTTCACATTAACATATTACTAATAACCGCGAGCTAACTGTAAAATCCGAAAGAGCACACACACTCTAGAAAGTTAAAGTAAAAGAGAGGATAGACGTCGCTTTTACGCTTACACATGTTAACTTATTGACGTCACGATCTCAGAAACACTAGAGTGCCTTTATGGAAAGGTCACTCCCTCACAAGTTAACTAAAAGAAACAAAATCGCAGAATGATGAATGTTCACATGTGACCTGTTAGAAAAACCTGTCAAGATAAAAGCACAAATATTGCGAAAAATTCTGTTTCCACAGGTTTTCGTCCTAGCAAATGTATGTTTATAGTCTTTTTTTTTTTTTTCTTTTTTTTTTTGAAAGCATCATTTAACATTTCTATTTAAAACAGAATTCCGTTAAAGCCAGGTTAAATTTTTACAAGTTTTGTGTGTTTGTATAAATTTGCTCATTTATGTTATATGAATCAGAGGTCTGCACGTGCTGAAATTTAATCCGTAGTAAAAAAAATTCGGCCCGGCCCTGCCCGAATGAAAAAAATATCGGCCCGAACCGGCCCGTTATAAAAGTTAAAAGTTTTGGCCCGAGCACGGCCTGACCCGAGTGAATTTCTACAGAACATTTACTCTTACGAAATAGTTCTGACCAAAAAAATCTTATATTAATCTTTTTTTTTTTTTTCATAGTTATAATCTTTATTTATGTAAAAGTGTCGTAGGCTGCGATATTTATATTTTTAATCAAATCCTCTATTTGTAGTATACAAATGTTTCAGTTATCATTAATCCTAGTTGTAAATGTATAATATATTTTTTTCAAACGTATTATTGTTTCCATTTTGCATGGATGAACATTTTAAAAGAAATTTAAAAGAAAATTCCAGTTTTCTGTTCAAAAGATTCCTTCATAGGCAGCAGGTAGGCTCTCCTTTCATACGTTTAACTTTATCTAATAAGCCTAGAAGTATACGGTTCTTTAAAATGAATGAATTTTAATATTTAATTGTAAAATAATGGTTATTTGAAAGCATATGCCTTTTTTGCAAAAATTTTAGAACAAGCCAAATTTTACTGATTTTTGAACAGACTTGGCCACTTTGAGAAAATGATTTAATCTTTGAAAATACACTTCTTGGTAATTTTTAAATTCACTTCTCAACAACGTGTAAGTTTGATACATTTTCTGACTAATTTTTAACTATAAAGGTATAAAATTGACAAGCCTGACTATTGAAGAAATTTGGAATCCAATACCTTTTTCCATTTTTGGTAAATAAGAAATTATTTGGTAATTAAGATATATATATTTGTAGAAATATAAATTCTTGTCACGTGGTTGCACATTTTTCTCTTTTATACTGCTATTGCTTCCAGATATTCTATTCAAAACGCTAACTTTAAAAGTTTTTTTTTTAAATTGCTTTAATCAAAAAATGGATATGACACCATTCGATTACATAGTTTTTGAATAAAAACACCTGCTAATCTTATGTGTTTCAGAATAGAAATGAATTCAGAAAGTAGCTTCTGAGAAAGTCTTTAATAAAGTGACATAGGAATATTTTCATAAATCTACATTTTATTATATAGCTTGAAAAGTTATGATGTTTTTAACTTTTTTTTTCATTTATTCTAAACCATATTAATTTTTTAATGAATCTTTATTTGAATGTTGAAAGTCGAAGAATCTAAGTAATCATTAATGTTGTTAAAGTGTATTTCCTGTAAAATATACTTAAAAATCATTCCCTAATTATGTATGCAGTATTCCTTAATCTTTTCACGGCCGCGAACTGATGTATCCGTTCATTAAGCTGCAAGTTTCACTGCAATATTAGCATTATTTAAATTAATATAATTCTACAGACATAATCCAATTTTAATAAATTAGTTTATGATTATAAATCTCGATGTTTTTAGACCTATGTGTAATAAAAAATTGTATATCATGTTGGAGAAAACACATTTTTTTTAAATCTTTTAAAAACACTTACAGAGAAAAGCCCCACCAGTGGCTGCGAGGTTCTAACCTCCATCAGGGCCGTAGCCAGAAGTGAATAATAGGGGGGCTCAAGAAAATGTAGGGGGGGGCTCATGTTTTTTTTCTCTCACTCTGATGTAGAAAGATAAATTAGTGCATATTCATATTGTATGTACTATGTTTTTTATTAAACTGTTGTAATAACCTCATTTTAAGCTAAGAGAAGAATAAGCTGATGAAAAATTCGAGTGTATAACGAGTGCAAAATTAAACATCATCTTAGCTTCGTATGTGCAAATAGGAAGAGCGAGTGTTGAAACTTATTTTAGTTATAATTTAGTATTTCTACAAAACTTTGAAAAGGCCTCAAAACTAAATTAGATTTTTGAACATAATTTCATTCGGATTTTCAAAAAAGAAATTCATTGAGTAATCATGAAATCTTTTCTAAGAGAGGCTCAAAATGCTTTAAGGGTTAGGGGAGGGGGAGGGGGCTGAGCCAGCACATCCTTAACTACGGCCCTATCTGTCATACTAGAACTTTCTGACAGAGTAATTGAAATGCCTCTGCATTTTCGAATTAAAATTTTCTAATAACTTTAAATCTGCTTTTTTAAAAAAGCACATGAAAAAGTTAGTCATATATATGCATTGCTATCTTTATAGTTTGCACTCGCGTCTTAAGTAATTCATGACAGATAATTATAAAAAAAAGAAGTTCATAGGTTTAAATATATAGGTTATAGAATTTTCGTCAAAAACGAATTTTCGTAAAACTCAGAATTTTGGTCGAAAATGCAAAAGAATTGGCATTCGATCTCTAATACTTATACTGGTGAAATAAATGATGATGTCAACAAGTAAATAAAAGCTTACAGTTCACTTGTTTCGAAATAGTTGCAACCTTTAATCTTTTTTTTTAATCTGCCCTCAAGGAAGCTTAAGTTTCATTCTTTTAACCAACATTAACAAAATCAAAGTTGTATTTTGCATTTAAAAATATTACTGTGTTCATTCAAAAATTAAAAGCATGTACATATGAATTGGCTATTGGCATTTTTCTTTGATTACCATTCATAAATCAAGGACTATATACGTATATATTTTAAAATTTAAACTAGAAATATTCTAATATACAACAAAATGTTTATCATAAGATAATATTTATGATAAAATTAATTATAAGTTTGATCTATGCTAGTAATAGAAAACGCTACAGAATAAATATTTTCAGCATATAACTAATGCTGATACAATATAATATAAATAATATGTCAAAAGTAATTAAAATGCTCGCATTTCTCCTATTTAAAACGAGTTGTAATCTTCATTTCTAATCATTATCTTTTTTTAACAAAAAGAGAACTTCAATTATTGTTATATAATAAAAGCATAAACAAATTCACTCATAGATAAAGAATTTTAAAATTATTTTTATGCACAGTCAAATGTTAAAAACATTTGCAATTGAGTATACTATTAAAAAAATTCTTTAATTTGAAATACCATGACTAACTTCAAACACAAAGCAAAATATGAATACTTAAAACTTAATTTTATACTAGAAGCAAAATAGGATTAAAAAATTCTTCAGAAAAAACGTTTTATAGCAAAATGCTAAAATACCAAATTGCAACGAACTGCATTTTTCACGTAACACGAAAACAAAATAATAAAAACAAACAATAGTACATGTAACAAACACACTTTTGTAACAAATGGAATTTTTTTAAAATCAATTTGGAAAAATATAATGAAGTATGCTTTAATGGATACATGAAACAATATAAAATATTTAAGTTAAATAGATATATAAATACGAATGGTTATATAAGCATTATAAATGTGAAAACTAACCTTGTAGTGTATACTAAATACATAAACTGAAAAAAGTAGATTTAAAAGGAATAAAGTAGTGTCAACAAATTGAAGTTCACCTGCTTTAAAACAATTGAAGTCTTCTATTCTTTTTCTCATTAAATTTTTTAAGGAAAACTTCCATATTGATTGTTTCTGTTCTTTCTTTTTCAAACGCAAGAAACCTCAAATCGGCCATTCTTTGATGAGACATTGTTAGTCTTTGTGGACGATTTATTCTTGTAAGGACTGAAAATGTTGATTCACATATTGCAGTACTACATCCAAAAGTTTTAACAGTTGCTAATAGTTTATAAGTGTCTTCAAATGCAACCCTATATTTAAAAAGTTCATTAAATACAATGGTGTTTGAATTTTCTTCAATGGTTCTTTTTATGAAATTCTCTACAACAATTATTTCATCTTTAGATGGAAGCTTAACATTATAATTTTCTAATATCTTCATTTTATTTAAATCCATATCAAGCTCTGCACTTGACAGCGCTAGAAGTAACTTATCGTTATTATTAAACCGCCTTTTCATTTCATTTAATACTATATCTAAAGTTTCAAAATAAATAGCTTTTAGATGTAATGTTTCATCAATATTCGAGCTAGCACCTGTAGTTTCTACAATTAAATAATCTCTGAGTTTTGTAGAAGTGGTTTTTCTTCGCTTTTTTGAACATATTTCTTCTTCCTCTTCCTCAACAACAAATTCAGTGGACATCAAATTTAAAATTTCTTCGTAAATTTCATCTGACCTTAAACAAGTAAGTGAATCTATTGTAGAATCTACAATTCTTAAAGAATCAGTTAAACTAGTTTCTAGCTTTTGCAATAATTGGTTTGCAGGATCTAGCGTTTCAAGAATTCTCTTCAAAAATATTAAGCAGAATTTGAAAGCTTTAGTTTTCATTATCGTTAACAAACCAGTGCTTTCTGCAATGTTTACTCCGTCTTGTTTTCTGTCCAGTTTTACTTCTTCTAAAGTATTCAGAATTTTTTTATAATTGTTATACACAATTTTTGTAACATGTAAATGTCCACTCCATCGCTGTTCTAATAAACGAACAAGGGATTGACCTTCATATTTCTTAGCTATGTTACCTTTTCTCAAAAAGTTGTACACCATGGAACACTGATCAAAAAACTGTTTGGTTTCACTTACATCATTTATTGCTTTTATAATTACTAAATGAAGTCTGTGGCTGCAGCAATGTACATATGGGATATTTCTATCAAGATGTTTCTGCAATATAGCTTGGACCCCTCCTTTTTCACCGCTCATGACTGAAGCACCATCAAAACATTGACTCAAAATTTTAGAATTATCTAAATTACAATCATGGAGGATCTTTAAAGTTAAATCAGCAAATGTTTTTGCATCCAAGTCAGAACATGTTTTTATTGCGATGATTGATTATTTTATTTTCCCGTCTTTTACGTATCTTGCTCCTAATGCAACATTTTCTCTATTATTTCTATCACGCGTTCTGTCTTCCAAAATCGAAAACCAGGGAACATCAGCATTGTTAATGTCATTTGATATATCTTCTGACACTATTTCAGCAAGGATTTGTATTACATCATTTTGTATTTCAGGTGAAGTGTATTTTGCATTAATTGGCACTGATTTGACACATTCTGCAAGTTTATTGTCCTTTTTGATTGTGTATTTAAAAAGGTTTTGAAATAAACTACTTTCCTCGTGTTCATCTATATCATACGTCCCACGTAATGAAAGTTCATTTATAACTAAAAATTGTACGATTTCTGCAATAGATTGAACATAATATCGGTTTTTTTCTAGAACATCGTTACATACCAAAGATGACACACTCAAATTCATCTTTTCACGTTCTTCTCTTTCTGTCCACATGCTCATTGATATTATATGATTCTGTGACGAAGCATGCTTTTGAAACCCTCTGTCCTTGGACAATGCTTTTTTCCAATTCCGGAAACTGGCTGAGATAAATGGATTTTCTTTAGTCCCCGAATGAGGAGACTGTCGACAAGGATAACAAAATACAGCATCTCTGCTGTTGGAATATTCCAGCCACTTAAATTTTTTCATCCAATCTGGTTGAAAACTCCTGTTATCCGAATTTTTTGGGTACTCTGATAAATTTGTACTTTTTAAATTTCTATCGCCCACCTTCGATATGTCACTAGGTGCATCGGCATTCATCCTGCCTAAGTCACCGAAGACCGAAAGAATAACCCTCACGCCTGTTGAGTTTCTGATATCCGATTGCGTAATACGGACTAAAAATCATAAAATCACTTCCAACAACAGAGGGGGGGGGGGGGGAGATACGGCACCTCATTGACCGAATGAAAACTTTGCCTTTCCGACTAAGAGCAGATTTCTATAAAACAAACTGATAATTTAAAAATTCCTTTTTTTAATTAAACCACACACACAAGAAAAAATAATTATTAACATAAATATAAAAAAATATATAATAAAAAAAAGAGTCATTTACACTTCCTGGATCCTAGCCAAGCTAAATTCTACATTTGCTTAAAATATATATATATTTATATATATATATAATGCAGGGTTGGTATAAAAACCGGTTTTTTTGAAAAAAACCAAAAAACCGGGGTTTTTTGGTTTAAACCAGGTTTTTTTTGGTTTAAACCAGGTTTTTTTCAAATCATTGTTTAAATAGCATTTGCAAGAAAAATAATGCGAGTTTTAGAAAGTCATGAGGATTTTTTGTAATTAATAGTTAATGTTAAACATTCACATTAGTATTTATTTTTTTGATAACTAAATAACTAAAGCATAAAAATTTATAATTAAATTATCTTATAAGTTTAGGTTTCTATAGGGAAATATTCATTGTGTGAAAAAAAATAAACTATTAATTTATTAGTATACTTATATAAACCTTTTAGATAATAATTTAAGAAATAATTATATGCAGGTTGATAATAAAGAACATAGTAAAGGGCAAACGAACATATTTTATTAAATTAACAGAAATAAGCTGAAATAGAAACCATTTTCTTGTGCATAATTTAGAAATTATTTACAGTATTAACATCAACAAATGATTATTAATCTCTTACTACATATATTTACTTAAAAAATATCAATATGCATTTTATTAATGCTAAAAAATACATGTGTATTGACTTACTTGATACATCAACGAATGTACAAATTGAGACATAGGCTTAGAAAAATTACTTTTTTTTTTTTTTTTTTTTTTTTTTTTTTTTTAATTTTATTATCTCTGCAAGCATTGAGTTACATGGATATTTTTGTTTTGTAAAATTTAATGTATCCTTTTTTTCTTGTTCACATAGTTCACTTTGACTGTATTGTGGTTCAAGCATGTATACCTAAAAGGGCATGGGTGTTAGGGCTATTTTATACCTGGACTAAAAAACTATGAGACTTCTTTATTTACATTTTTTTTCGCTTTACATTTTTCTTTTTACATTTTTTTTCTTTGAAGACCTGTCCAATTATAAACTGCATTAGTAATGGAGCTTATTACTTTAGATATTATCCAGGGCAACTGCAATAGAATTTAACAGTTTAAACATATCTTCAACATTTCTTTTAAAGTAAAAATTAGACAGGTACAAGCTTTTGAATATTTTTATCAATACATTCCAATTTTCTACACAAATTTTAAGTAAAGTGGGGCAATTTTTCAGGTAAACATCTAAAGCATCTGAAAATTAATCAAACCTAGTATTATAAGGAAGAGCTAATTTGACAGCATTTACATTGCATGCAATTTTTACATTTGGCTCTTAAACATGTTTTTGATGTATTTCTTATTCCCTCAAATGAAAACCAGATTATATTTTCCTTTCTTCTAGTTTTAGACATTCTTTTATTTCAATATATATAAGTAGCTTTCTTAAAATAATATACAATACAAAGTAACTAGAAACAGAAAAAAATAATTTAAAAACTGCAAATCCAATCTAAGAAAAACCAAAGCTTACTAAAACCAATAGCTATGGAACAGAGAAAATTCATAGCCAATCATTCATTAGCATATACAGAACAAGAGTAACCAATGGAAAGAATGACTTATGATTATGTCATTATTGATGCTTTGATACATGATGCAATCCTTAGTAAATCATAATCTAGCTATCTAAGCAGTAAAATTGCAATTTTGGCTGGCATATGCCATTTTTACATTTTTAAAAAAATAAAAGGTTTAAAAAATAATTAAAACTAACTATCTTTTTTTATCCTCCACAGTTCACTGTAGAAAAATATTTTGCCATGTCAATTTATAGCTAGTAAGAAAAATGAGATTGATTAAAGATGTTTGTCACTTTAAAAATTTAATTTGTCTTAAGCTTTGTTTGTAGCTACACCATAACTTTGATTTTGCACATTTTAATAATGTGTAAAATAAATGAAAACATTAGGAAAAAGGGAAAAAAACCAAGTTTAAAAAAACCAGCATGGTTTTTTTAAAAAAACCACTTGGTTTAAACCATGGTTTAAACCAGCGTGGTTTAAACCAAACAACCCTGATATAATGCATTACCGGGCTTTTGGCGCCGGCTGATCATGGCGCCACACATACGTCACCCATGTATACTAGCAGTAGAAGACAATAATACCAATAATAACTAGATAGGATGCACATTACAAAATATCAACGATTTAAATTTACAAATCTATAAATAACTCATTCACCTCGCCGACAAATGGGGGGGGGGGGGGGGGGTTAAGATAACAAATATTTCTGTTGATAATTTGCCAAACCAAACTGTTGATTGTTAAAAGCAAAAATATTTTTTATGATCATAATTAAGTACTTTTTTTCCATTTCAGAAAAGATTGCTCAACTTGAAATGGAAATCGATAAATAATGAACGTCGATGATTAGATTCAAATGTTTGTTTTATTTCTGCTAAACATAAACCGAATAATCTAGATAAATTTTTGAAGTATATACAAATTTATATTGATTGCAAAACATCATAATGTACGATTATAGACATTCAAAAGATTTGCACAGGCCGGGTTCAGGCCGATTTCTCATTTTGATTTTTTAAACAGTTTTATTTAGTGACCTTGGAATCTTTTTCAGGGGGGGCTCAAAAATTTTTAGGGGGGGCTCAGCCGCCCCTGGCACCCCCCTAGCTACGGGCCTGACCTCCATACTGGTAGACGGTATGTACTGAGTTCGAACCCAATCGCGAACGACGGCCTAACTGTTCAGAGTTTTCAGTGGTTTTCTACAAACCTTGCGTAAATACGGGTTAGGTTCCCTTAGAAAGATCCCCCACGGAGGGCATCCCACCCATTAGGGCCTATATCCCACTGTGTAGAAAATTGGCCGACATTCATACAAACAAACACTTACAGAGAAAACAACATTACAATTTTGTCTTTTTGCTCGGCTGTCAAAAGGATTAAAGGTACTATTTAAAAGAATCTTTATTGTATGTTAAGTAAAATCAAAAATTTTTGTAGAAATTGAGTCGGAACATATTTCTACAAGACTTTGAGAATTTTTTTTTATTAAGTTAGAACTTTTTTTCCCGATTACACAGTGCATCAAACATAACAAATATAACGGTTGTGCATTCAGTATTTTTAAATAATTTTTAAAAACATGAAATGAATAATTTTGGATTTTTTCTTAGTTTTCGCATGTGGTTGAACTTTTACTTATTTATTTATTATTATTTTTTTTAGATATTAAATTTTTTAAAAGTTTAAGTGCATGTGTGTGCGCACGATGACAGGAAAGTGTGTGTATGGGGGGGGGGGGGGATGATCTGTAAAACAGGAGTGCAAAAATGTGACACCGTAAAAAAGTGATCAGATAAAAGTGACAAGAAATTGATAAATATTGAACATGTCGATAAATAAGTTATAAAAACTAAAGTAGTAACAAATGTCTCATTTATAAATTCTCGTAGGCCAACAGTTCCCAGCCAGGGGTACGATATACCCATGGGGTTACGTAGCGAGTTTGTTAGAGGTACATGACAATAGTTTCAGTAATGGCGGATAATAAAGCAACATTATCATTTTTTAAATAAATTCTTGTTAATGAGTATCATTTTTAATATTTAATTTTATTTATTTGTACAATTATTTTTATTATAAGTTGATAAAGTATTCCTTTTTTAAAATCAATTCTTGTTGATGAAAGTAATTTTTAATATTTAATTTTATTTATTTATGCATTCACTTTAATTCTATTACATTGAATTAATACAATAACATCAATTTTTAGTTAAATTTTTGTTAACGAGCATAATTTTTAACATTTATGAATATGAATTATGAATTATTTATTATTTATTATTTATTTATTATGAATTATTTATTATTTATTATTATTAATTATTATTATTATTATTATTTTATATTATATATTACATAAATATAATATGAACTATAATAAAATATCAATATTTAATTGTATAATGACAATAAAAAGTAATAACTATATAATATATTAATTATTATATAATTAAAATTATAACTAATCAAATTATAAATATTATTAAAAAATAAATATAGGAGATAAATCCGAAGCGTACGGACCCCTCACTCCACAGAAGAACAAGGAAGACGGAATTTAAAAAATACATTTAAGTACCTAGTGTTTATATTCTTATTCTCCGTACCTCACAAAATTTTTACATGAAGCCATGACAGATTTTGATATAACTTTTAAAGCGCCCCCCCCCTCCTGTCATCTCTTACCCGAAAGAGCAATGACACTCAAATTTCAAAAAATCGTCTCAATATTGCACTTATATTCTAATATTAACTATTTGTATTATTATCAGATTTATCTAAATATGGGTACTACAACGAGCACTTATCGTGTAAGTCACATCATTATTAGTAACTGCTAAGTTGTTGGCCACCGTTATTTTCGAAAGCTTTACATCGCTTTATTGAATTAATGAAATATCTCTGACAAAATAAGTCACATATTTCCGTTCTAAAATACTGGTATCCAAAATCGTAGTATGTGACTTACACGACATGTGCTCATAGAAATACCCATATATGCTATGTAAAAAGGTGCGCTTTTTTCCGTAATTCATTTCAATCTGTACTCTGAAAATTACTAATTTCATGCAATTCAAGATTTATTTTACCATGTATGTAAGATTGTATATAAATGATTAAATAAAGATGTAATTTATTGTCATCGATTCTGTTCTACAAACCCAGTTTTATTGTACGCGTAGTCCATTTTTATTTAAATTAAAGATTGAGCAAAAATGTAAGCGAAGAAATAAACTATTTATTTATTTATTAAATGCTTTCTATCATCTTAGATACATTTTATGTGCCAGATATGCATCCTGATAATTTCCATTCCAGGCTTTTTCTTTCAGTATAAAGTGTCAATCTCACACTGAATATATATATATATATATATGTATACCACCTTCCATCTAGAACGGATAAGTAGTCATTTTCTAAATCCCTTAACTAGAAGTATAGATGTCCGAGTTATGCGAATAAGGTAAAGAAATAAACCGAATCGACAAAATGATCGAGGATTTCTAGTCAACAGTTTTCTAGAGGATGAAACTGTATATTATATTATGAATCGTTCGAACTGCGAGAAATTATAGCTTGGTTTCTGGAATTGATTCATAAATTAGAATTATAGTATAAATCATTTCTCGTGTTCGCATTTATTTACCAAAATTTTTAAATAATTTTGACAACGATTATATAGGGGAACGTTCTAGAATGTGAATAGCGGATTCAGACATAACTTACGAGAATTTTAATGTGAATAGCGGATTCAGACATAACTTACGAGAATTTTAATATTGTTTGGTCTTGGGTCTTCTACCGGAAAAGAAAAAGCATAGCCAAAAGTTCAAGTACGTAAAGAGCAATGTCGGACAAATGGAAGAAAAAACTTTTTATTAATAGTCGAGAAATTTAACGGTACGTACAAATTTTGATTCTTACTTTTACAAATGTAAAATCAGTTGCTCATATGTGTTTCTTAATTACCGAAAAAATTGGGAAAATTCTATGTAGAGATGGATCAGATATTGAATTTGTGGAATACAGATATTCGACACTAGTTTTTGTGTATGTTTATTTACAAATGGTATCGCCGAACATCTGGCGCAGCCAGAATTATGCTTTAGAGGGGGCTAGCATATTTTAGATGTCTATATTTTCCTGATCTAGCCCGAAATGCATAGCTGCCAACATCTCCCTTTTTTTGGCCCGATAAAATTTTATAGTAAATTTTAACATTTCAAATCGCCATAATCCGCCGATTAAATAAAGTAAATATTTCTATTAAATATTTTCGCCCTCCCTCCAAGAAAAAAGAGCGAGAGTCGGCAGCTATGGGAATGTCAGGCGAGCTCGGGCCGATATTTTTTTAAACATTTTATTAAAATGGACGAGATGTGTCGTTCCTGGACATACATTTTTTTCTATGACTTGATATAGAACGAAGATTAATTATTGGAAGGTGGAGCAATCAGGGAAATGTGAGGGAGGGGCTAATTCTGAAGGCTTAAACCTCTTTGATAAATAAAAAGAAAATATTGTTTTAATTGATAAATATTATAAATGCTGATATTGCAAATTTCACTAGAAAATTTAAAAATGAGGAAAAATTGTGAAAGGAATACTGTTTTTCAAAATTTATATTTTTCAGAATATATTAAAAGTAGTAAAAGTAAATTTTCGTAATTTTAGAAAATTTTAAATAGTTAGTTTAATCTTGCGGTCTGGGAGGGCTTTCAGCTCTTTTAGCTCCCACCGTGGGTGCGCTAATGTCGCCAAACGATAATGAAGGTAGAAATAAACAAATTGTAACTTTATCGGTACATTAACTTTATCGGTTAAGCAAAGCAAGTGATCCCCCACTGAGAGATAATACTGCTGTTATTTTAATATTTTGAGGATTTAATATTTTGTTATTTTATTACTAGTTCTAAAATCTGCTTTTGAAGGGCAGGGAATAATAAGTTCTGGTTTAATAAACCTTAACTTCCTATTCCCTGCTATTCTGGTTTACAAACCATAATTTACAGTTATGCAGATTGGGCCATTTTCAAAATATCACCTCAAGCCCATTTCTTTGTAGCTCAAGAATCCAGAACTTACAGCAATGAAATTTAGGCCATTATAAAAATCTAGTCTAAAAACCATATTTTCTAGTTCGGTAAACATAAATTTACAGTTTTAGTGTTTAGATCTTTTTATAAATCTAACGTAAAGCCCATTTTTTTTTTTTTTTTTTTTTTTTTTTCGTAAAACCAGAATTTCCAGTTGGGACATTGCTTTCTGCTTCAGGAAACAATATTTTGTAGTCAAGATGTCTCTAAACTCTAGTTCTAATATCTGTGTTGGAAAGTCAGGGAGCAGGAAATTCTGATTTTTGAAAGTACAATTTATAGTTATGAAATTTAGTTATTTTGAAAATTTAGCAGGGAACAGTTATGAAATTTAGTTATTTTGAAGATTTAGCTTGAAACCCATTTTTTTTTTTCTAGTTCAGGGAAAGTTCTGGACTACTCATTTAGAATATTAACTACAACTCTCAAGCCAAAGGAATTAGAATTTATAAGGATGACATGGAACTATTTTTTCTAGAGCCACAATTTATTTTCTAGATACCAGTGACAATTTTTTTTTTCAGTGCATTGAATCTCTTGTCTTTATTCTTTTAAACAGAATCGTCCCTAGCGAAGGCAAGGTCGGATGCGAGAACTTTTACAAGGCTTTTTTTTCTTCTAGAGTCTTATATCGAATCGGTTCAGGTTGATATTAATTTTGGGGAGTTTCGTTTACCTGAATAAACTCTTTTAGTCTCACTTCTGTTTATCGTTCAGAGTTCGTTCTCGGAAACTGTGTAAGTTAAAGACTTAAAATTTTGCATACTTATAGTTGAATATCTCCGATGTGAAGCAAATCATAAAATTTCGAAAATTTCTTACATAATCTTAATTAAATGGATTAATTTAATCCCATCCGACCATTTCTGTGATTTAGATTTTAAAACAGAACCTTAATTTCCGCTTTCATTGAGCAGATTAGGTGGCTCAGTGGTAGCCCATTTGTTTGCTATTCAAAAAATTTTTAAAGCTGGGCATGGGAATTTAAAAATTTCAGCCCAGAATAAATTTAACAATTCTAACTTTTTTTCCCCTTTTTGTCATTTTAATTATTTAACTGATTTGAACGCAAGACACAAGGGCAAGTAGATTTTGCTCAGCCATCACTCGAGGCTTTTTGACACCACCTAATTTTTACAAGTAAATTTCAAGCTATTTAATGGCAAAAATGTTTAGACTAATGTTACGATTTTTTTAGTTTAAAAAAAAAGTGCTGTTTATCACTTATTTTCACTTTATTGTACGTAAAAAAAGAATCAGTTAAGTGGTTAAGATCAAAATTTGTTGAAAAATATTTGATCAATTACAGTATAGAATCATCGGAACTCCAATTATCAGATCAACCTATTTCTCTCGGAAAGGAAAAAAAAAAAAAAAAAAAAAAAAAAAAAAAAAAAAAACTCCCGTTATTTAAACAGTCTACTTCTTCCCTACCATCACCTTCCGAAAAAAAAAAGAACTTCAATTTATTTATTAGCTTGTAATACTAATTTAAAAAAAAAAAAAGAAGAAGAAGAAGAAGAAGAGGAATGTGTTATGAAGTGGCTATACTGAATTTTAGAGCAAACATAAGCAGCATTTTATCGAATTACTAATCATAATTCATAAAATCTTTTGAATAATATATACTTACTGTATACTTTATGTATATAAATTTTCTATTCTAAATATGTTACGGTGCAGTCCAATAACTTATTTTAATTTCATTAAGACAAGATATATAAATATATATAGGGAGAGTGTGAACTAGTAGTACGAATTAAAAAAAAAATCTGCAGTTTTCAAAATAAGTAGTATTTTGCAACAAAATTGTCAAATCATAAAAAATATAATGTGGAAGTTTCTGTGAAGCTTTAGTTGCCAAATATATTTTCCCAATTAATTACAAATTCCTGCAATATATCCGTATACCAATTTCTGGTCTAAATGTTTCTTCATAAAAGTTTGAGATAATGTGATAAATTGTACTAGAATGACATTTATTTATTATTGAGAGTGTAAAATGATAGATATAAAATTCTACTTAAAGAATTTAAGCTAATAGTCTATTATAATAGTAATAAAACAACAATTAAAAAAAACTTCATTTCATTTTTAGTCGTACTTTGTTATAGTATATATATATATATAGAACCATTAGATAATACTACAAATCAACATCAATATGTGGAATAACTTGTTAATGACAAACTATATGAAACATAGGAGTTGGAACAAATTGGAATAATATTGGAAAAGTGGTCTTTAGCTCATTATCAAGGGCAGTGCTAAATGGACACATTAATTGGATTAATTTCTGAATAGAAATCAGGATAAACCTAAAAATTATTTCTATATTGCCCAATTAATTGCAATTGAAAACATAATTCAAAGAAAAACATTAAAAAAATAATAAGACAATAATTGAATTATCAGTAGATTAACTGCAATGGAAAAATTTTTTCAAAGAAAAATATTAAGAAAAATAATTAGACTATAATTGAATTATCAAAACATAAACTTACAAATATCAATTGCTACCATAAGGAGAGTTTCAAATTTGCAAACTCACTTTGCATTGATAAGTTGCTTTTGGAATGGCTTTCGAATAGTCCAGAGAATTTTTCCCAAATTTCTGGACAAATATGGATAATAATTTCTGTAAATGTAATTTAATTAATTTAAGAATGTTTTTGTTTGAATTAAATTTTAGCAGAATACTGGCGTGTTATAAAAATACTAGAAAAAATACAGGGTGAACAAAATTATGTAAGTATGCTTCATTTATCAATTAATACTATAGTATAAATTAATGAAAGAGAAATTTCAACCAGTTTGGAGTTTTTTGCTAAAATAAATTTCCCTATTATATAATTCGTATATAAACCCACAGGTAAAATACAGGGCTGTTCATAAATATTGGAATATATATTTGGTTATGGACAGTATAAATTATTTCCTAAAATAACGAAGTATTGTTAAAATTTCAAGAAGTATTGAAAAATTTTTCATAATCTGTGCTTAACGCATGATTTTTCTTACTTATTTAAATGACGAAATTATATTTCTACTAAACACTTAATTAGCAACAAAAAATATGATCCTACTATAAAGAGCTATTACACGGAAAATTTTAATCGTAGAATAATGGGCCTTTTTTTCTCTTACTAGTCAGTGTAACAGAAAAACTATACTATCTATAAGTTATAGGTTCAGGAGATCGTATAAAATTTAAATTTCGTATTTTTTAAAGAAATTATTTTATTGACCCAAATTGCTTTTGAAGTATTTCTTTACCTCATTTAAAACATTTTCGTACTTGGAAATCTATGTCTATCACTAACGGTTTAGGAACTAGCCATTGGCCACCGTTGAGAGTGGACATATTATATATATATATATATATATATATATATATATATATATGTATGTATATATGTAATGATAAATCGAAGGCGATGTTCCATAACAAGGTACAAGTTCCAGTGGCACACCATCTATGAGGCAGAACAGATTACTACTACCAAGAATCAACAGTGGGACGAGCTGAGCAGTCGCTCCGGCAATTTGACCAGCAGTGGATGAGTTTATTGGGCTATTTCCCCATAAGAAAGTTCAAGCAAGCAGTCTTTAAATTAATTTTATTAGAACTCATAAATAAGTTAAGTTCTTTCACGCAATCACCTTGGCATTCTCATCGAATAACTTCCACTTCACCAACTTCGTGATTAAGCTGCATTCCCCGATATTAGAATTTTGGGGAGAAAAAAGAAACAGCATCCTAATAATTTTTGAAAGTCAATCGCATTCTCGGGAAACATGACATGGCTTCCGAGTAGTTTTTAAGAAAAAATGCATTCTAATTCAGCGGAGCAATGAAACGCGCGTCTTGATAGTTTAAAGAAAAGGTGCATTCTGTCCTCCTGAAAAGCCAAATGAAAAAATCATTTTCACGACAAAACTAGCGCCCTCCTACTTCGCGTCAATCATTTTAAAAATCCAATCAGGATGGACTCGAGCCTCTAACGGATAAAATGATCAATTCTAATTGGCCGTAATAGGCGGTCTATTGGCAAGAACTATATTTTTTCCTCGGAAGACTAAGCCCTTTAGCAACGCGTAGTAACACCTGTCACGCGATGTTAAAAATAAAAAATAAAATTAAAATCGCAGGAATATGCCAGAAAGTAAAAAGCTTACGAAATACTTCCCGCCTTTTTGAGAAGCAAGTAATAATTTATTAATAACTAAAGTAAGAAAAAGAATTTTAGCTGTTACAAGTCACGAAACTAAGATTGGAATATGTTCCACAAATTTAGAATTGAAGCTAAGAGAGAACAAAAATAAAAATGGCGCAAAAATTTTTTATTTTATTTTTATTTTATTACAAATCCCCCCTCCCAGAAAGACGGGTGAAAAAGTAGGTCTGAGACCTGCTATTTCACAGAAAGGGAGATGATGCAGACTTAGCTCACGAAGTTGTTGATATAAGTAATAATAATTAGATACTAAATAAAAAAATTTAAATTAATTTCTCTTTTTTATATAACTGTAGAATTCAAATTTAAAAACACTAAGGTGATGCGTGGAATAACTTCAAATTTAAATACAATAAAATAGGCATCAATACAAATACAAGATATAATCTTGTTTAAAGTACACATCATAAAGTAATTTGAAAATATAAGCAATTACCCATAGTAATAACATAAAAATGAAACATAAAAATGAAAAACAATAACGTTGAATTCTTTTTTAACAATGTCAAATCTAGAAATGAAGGAATTTAATAGAACTTTCTTGACATCAATGTTGAAAGTTTGTTTCAAAAATCCATTTAAGAGTCATATTTGGAGTGGTATAGTCCATTGCCTCTTTTCAAGGAGGTCTAATTATATCATTATTAATTGTCCAAACTCAATATAGTAAGACATTTTATAATATAGTAATAATAAACTTTAACAATGTAAATAATAAACAATATAAGTAAGAAACATAATAAGGAAAAATATCAATAATAATAAATATCATAAGTAAATCTCATAATGGGTATAAGTAAATCTCTTAATAAGTAATAATAAATATCACAAAAGACATTCTTTAAATACTTAATCTCGTTTATCTCATCTCATATTTTTGGGATGAAATATAGAGAGAAGTGGAATAAAATAAAAAATACAATCAATTATGAAATCATTTACTTAATCTGGTAATTCGAGTACAGGATTAAGTAGGAATATGTACAAAAAAAATTAAAATATAATATGATAAATTAAAATAAAATAAAGATAAATAAAAATTTTGTTCATGTTTGAGAATGCACGTGACCTTTAAACTACTAAGATTCTTAAAAAGAAATATTAATAAATGATAAAAATAAAAAACAAGATCTATTCATGTCAAATAATTACGCAATAAATATTCTCTCGGTGTGATAAAACATTGCAAGATACAAGTAGAAAAGAGAAAAAGAAACAAAATTAAATTCTAATTGTTATGTACTTGGACTGGAATGTAGCAGCAAAGAGAGAGAGAAAGAAAAAAAAATTAAAATAAAGTGATAAAAATTTTGTTACTTGGCAACTAATTAATCTATTAATTGATAGCTTAAATTTAATATTACAAATAGGTTCAGTTGAAAAAAAAATTTTGTATATTTTTAAATATTTATTTGTTATTAAACTATTCTAAGTAGGGTAATTCAGTACAGAATAAGAAATTTCCACTTTGTTCGCCTACGCCGGCATAAACAAACAAATATAAAAATTTCCAGACAAGTGACACTCTCGCTGCAGTCAAGAGATATCATTGCCATTCTGTAAGAATTACAGGATATTATCTGAATTAAAATATGAAAAGAAATTTACTGTTTAAGAGAAAAAAATTATAAAATGATAAACTAGAGATATAGTCTAAGCTACAGTTTTTACTTGAGTTTGTTGTTGTTGATTAGGGGGTTGTTGCTCATGACTTAATTTAAATTTATCAGGGGAATAATAAGGCCTTAATTTAGATACATGTACTATTTCTGAACTTTTGAACTGGTTTTGCCTATCAATTTCAAAATTTACTTCGGATAATTTGTTAAGAATTTTATAAGGGCCACTAAATACTTGTGACAACTTTCTAGTATTAGGGTACTGAAATTCTTCATAGATAACTAGATCTCCTATTTTAAATTTTGGTTCGATATAATCTTTATCATAATATCTTTTATTTTTTAAATGAAATTCATCAGTTCTTGTTTTAGCAATTTTAAGTGCTTCATGAACAGGGGGATAATAATTTTGTTGTAAGGGGGAGTCATAGGGTAATTGGCCAAAAAGCAAGTAAGCAGGTGGAAATTTAGTAATAGAATGGTGTGTATTATTATATTCATTAATTACCTCAGTTAAAAGCTTAGTCCAGGGAATTTTAGAGGTAGTGGAGTTTACTTTACATTTTAATCTAGTTACTATTGTCTGATTTACTCTTTCACATTTCCCATTCGTTTGTGGATGATGGGCAGTGGTCAAACGTTGTTTAATATTATGATTTCGCAGGAATTTTTTGAATCTTGAAGAAGTAAAAGCAGCATTCCTGTCACTAAGTATTTTTTGAGGGGACTGTACACTTGAAATCTTACTAAAACAGAATAATTGTTGAGGGATTTTGATATTGAAGATTTGTTTCAGACAATTTGTATAAGTTTCTGTAGTGACACTTTTGGAAGGAAATGCCCAAACATATCTTGTGGCATGGTCTATTATAATATGGAGATATTTTTTTGTAGAATTATAATAATTGAACCCTCCTACAGTATCAACAGACAGACAGTCAAAAGGTTGATCTGTAGTGGGCATAGCTTGTAATAAGCCAAATTTTTTTTGTCTAGGTTTTTTATTTTTCTGGCAAATATCACAGTATTTAACAAAGTTAGTAATGTCTTGGGTCATATCTGGCCAATAATAGTTAGGAGAAATTAAATTTTGCATTTTTTGAACACCAGGGTGACCAAACTGTTCATGAGCAACATTAAGCAATTTTTTTCTTAGGGACATGGGAACTACCACTTTACGAAAACCTTTTCTTTTAACTATAATCAGTCCATTGTCATTAATATAATTTGATCCACACACATTTTCTTTTTCTTGCATCTCAATAATCTCTTTAACGTCAAGAAGAAAAGTAAGGGGTTTACAAAAATGAGAAATAGGGTTTCGGGACAACATGTCGGCTTCGACATTTGTAGATCCCTTTAAGTACTCTATTTTGTAATCGAACATACTTAACTTCAATGACCACCTAAATAATCGACCTCTTAAATGTTTGACATTTTTTAACCAAACAAGAGATGCATGATCCGTATGGATGGTAAATTGTACACCGTGAAAGTAATGATAAAATTTATCTAAAGTATCAATGATAGCAAGACACTCTAGTTCGATAATGAAATAATTTTTCTCATAACTTCTCAATCCTCTAGAAAAATAAGCAATTGGATGTAAAAAGTTATTATGGTCGGGTTGTTTAAGAACTGCACCTACCGCTACCTGAGAAGCGTCAACAAACATGTGTAGGAATGATTTTGGGTCATAAATCTTTAAAATTGGTTTAGCAATGAGGGCATCTTTTAATTTTTGGAAAGAGTTTTGACATTCAGTATTCCATTCCCAAATAGTATCTTTCTTAAGTAATTTATTTAGGGGGTGTCTAATTTCAGCATATTTGTCAATAAATTTATGATACACATTTATAGAACCAAGAAATCTTTGTAATTCTTTAGTGTTAGTAGGAGGTTTTAATTTTTTAATCGTTTCTATATTAGTATTAGCTGGAGTTAAAGTTCCATTTTGGATTTCATACCCTAGAAAATTGATTTGTTTTTGAGCAAAAGTACATTTAGATAATTTTAATTTAATATTTTCTATTCGGCATAAATAAAAAATTTGGATGAGATGCTGTATATGTTCATCTATTGATTTAGAAAAAATAATTATATCATCAAAATAATAACAAGCAAAGTCTATTTTATATTTTGTAAGAATTCTTCTAATTGTCCTGTTGAAAATTGGGGGGCCTACCTTTACACCAAAGGGGAGAACATTCCATTCCCAGAGCCCACAATTAGTAGTAAAGGCTAACTTTTCGGAATCGGCTGGGTGAATAGGTATGTGCCAATAGCCTGAGGCTAAATCTAGTGTAGAGAAATATTGGGCACCACTTAATTTGTCCAAAATTTCATCTATTCGGGGCAAAGGTTCAGCGTCATTTTTCATGATAGAATTTAATTTTCGGTAATCAACACACATTCGGGTTTTTTTACCTTCATCTCGTTTATTTACTAATGTAACTGGAGAAGAGTATGGGCTATAACTTTCTTTAATTAACCCAGCAGCTAATAAGGATTGGATTTGCTGAGATATTTCTTTTTCATCAGCAGTGGATGTACGATAAGGCCTCAAAGATATTGGTAGGTCAGATTTAAGATAAATACGCTGAGGTTCAATATTAATTCTCCCTACATCATATTTATTTTTTGCAAAAATATCTAAATAATCCCTTAAAAGTTCCCTTACATTTTTATTTTGAATAGCATTCAGATCCCCCAATAGATTATAATCATCATTATTAGTTCGCGACAAGGATTGAGGAGTTATGGTATTTCCATAATCAGGTTGCACAGTAGTATCATTTTTTATAATATCAAAATGAAGCAATTCTAAGTTATCACTGGATATGTTGACATATGGGTTTAACGAAATATTGTCTTGTAACACCTGGCTTTTTGCACAATCAATTTTCAATTTAAATTTGGCACAATCAGGTAAACCTAAAATAGCATAGTCCAAATCAAGTTTACTTACTAAAAAATTAACATATCTCTTTATATTACCAAATTTAATACATAATCGACACGATTTATTAATTGTGAGAGTTCCTTGTGCCTGTCTAATAGTAATAGGGGTAACATTATGTAAATTACCATTTAAATATCGAACAAATTTGAGGGGTAAAATTGAGACAGTTGATCCACTATCAACCACACAATACACTTTGTTATTGCCCACATATCCAGGGATGATTAATTGTCAAATATTATTAGTAGGGGGTGGTTGAATATGAGCAGGAGTTTGAGATTGAAAGGAATTTGGGTTAAATATACAACTCCTCTCCCAATGATATGCATTTTCTATGCCTCTGTTTAAACATATTCTGCACGGACGACTTGCGTAGTTGTTTTGACAATGAGTCGTAGGCATTCTAGGAGTGAAAACCCTAGGATTAAAATTTTGGAATGGATTGTTTAGAGTAGGTCGAGTCCAATGTCTGGGCTGAGGATTGGGATTGTGCATAGGTCTAGTTTGTTGAAAATTTCTATTGCTGTTATTAGAGGTATGATTTGGAATCGCTGCTAATTGTTTAGCAATGCGAAACCATTCACGAGTATTGGAAGGAGGGTTAACCATCAAACAATTTTGATACTCCGGCTGAAGTCCATCAGTTAATCCCTGTATAATTAAATTTTCCCCAAGCTGAAGTTGCCTTCCAATCTCAACTTTCTTTCTAAAATAAGAATCCAAATCACTTAGATCATTTAACTTTAAGGAAGTAAATTCAGAAAATTTTGGAACTCTAACTTGAATGAATTTTTCACTTAAAATCTCGACAATTTCCTCATAAGTAGCACAATCCAAACAATCATTTATATAAGTTTTTAGCGCTTCCCCCTTTAAATATTTTGAAATATTTTGGTGTTTCCACTCATTATCTTTTTTTTCTACAGAACATTCTCGATCAAAATGTTTAAACCATTTAAAAATATCCATGCCCGACCCAAATTCAAAAGGGACAATATCAAGTTTATTTTCTGACATTTTTTCTTCTTTTACTAATCCTGACCTTAATACATGAAAGAAGGATAATTCATATGGAAAAAATTTAAATGCTATACTTCAATTATTAAACTTCAATTACTATACTTCAAATACTTCAAATACCTCAATAAGTAACAATAAAAATAATAAATAATAAATAAATCAATTCTGTTTGACTTCATGTGAAATAAATAAATAATAAATAAATAAGTAATAAATAAATAAAATAATAAATATCGGTTTTCAATACATGGGAAATAACAAATAATTTTAAGAAAAAAAATACTTTTCTTTACGTATTGAAAATAATTTTAGCAACAGAGAATTTTTTTTAAGAACTAATTAATCCATCTTTCGATTTTAAAAAACACCTTTAAAACTAAATAAAATTTCTATGAGCAGAAAATTTTAATTAATTATAAATTAAGAACAAATTTATTTTTTAATATCTGTAATAAAAGAGAAAAAAAATCAAGAATTTAAACAAAGAAATTATTATTAAAATTTCTTAATCAATAAAACAATAAGATAACAAATAACTTACAGACATGCTCGATGTGGCCTTGTTCAAATACCTAATTTTCTATTAAAATAAACAAAAAAATAAAGCACTTCGTAGATACGACTCACAGGTGCAAATTTCAATTGACTTATATTACCGATGGAATCAATCGTAGTTTCGCAATCATGCTGCAGGTGTTCATTTATTATGAAATGAAAGTTTATCAAATTATTTCAGTACTGTTATCTAGAAAATACATAAATAAATAAATAAAAGAAAATGATGTTGAATTTTGTCGTGCAGTTGTTCTTTGGATTAAGTAATAATCAGTAGATGATTTCGTAGCTGTTACTTATGAAGAAAAAAAAAATACTGTGAGACATATTCACAAACAAAGAATTTCCTTCCTGTAGGTGCCAACAATGATCACAAATAAAATTTCACAACATATTTCCTATGATTTTTTTTTTTTTTTTTTTTTTTTTTTTTTTTCACAGGATTCTTCCTTATCATTAAGCTCTGATGAAGATCGTTTAAAGACTCCTATTTATCTGGGATCTTTTTTCATTTTTTTTTTCTTTCGACAGCATTCCTTGCAACACCAGTGGCATCACTTTGATAACTAGTGATTGTCTAGGTTGAAGATAAAGAAGTCAGACGTTTCAGTAACCAGTCTCCAACTCTGCGAAAATGACGCGTACACAATTAGCGTTGTGACGAAAAGGTTTCTCTAGAGACGTATGCAGGTTCATTTGAAAAATCCTACCGGCTTCCACTTTTTATTTTATTACATATATATAAATCTTCTGTGCGTGTTTATGTCACTAAACCCCTCCTAAACGACTGGGCCGACTTTAATGAAATTTTGTGTGTTCGTTCCAGTGGAGGATTCGAGAATGGTTTAGATTTACATTTCGTCGAAATTGATTCAGTACTTTTTTCGTAATTAGGCAAAAACTAATAGTTAGTGATTTTTCGCTAATTAAAAGTGTTGAATAAGTTCGATGAATAGAGGGCGGACGGAATATCCGAGCGGTCTAAGGCGCCAGATTTAAACTCAACTTCTTGAAGAAAGAGATCGCGTGTTCGAACCCGACTCCTAACAAACGTGTATGCTTTACAATAATATTTCCTGTATTATAATTTTGATTAACCGACTTCAGAAAATCGTTAACTTTTAACTAAAAAGAGAAAAATAAACTTTTCTATCAAAAATTAAACGGACTTCAAAAAATACTGAAGAGTGAAAAATAAATAAAAAGTTCTAGATAAACTACAGGGCTGAACAAAAGTATTGAAGTATTTTTCATACATTAGTATAAATTGCTGAAAGAGAAATTTCAACCTATTGGGCGTTTTCCTGCTAAACTAAACTTTCGCATTATATAGGATATATATCAACCGGTAGATCAAATACAGGTCTGTTCAAAAGTATCGAAATACATATTTGGGTATCGATAGTAAAACTTTATTTATTTAAATAACGAAGATTCGTTCAAGATTCCAGGAAGTGTTGAAAGTGTTTCATAATCTATGCTTAACGCATGATTTTCCATACTTGTTAATGCATATTTTAAGATGTGCTATTATTATTTTTTTTTCAATTTCTAAAAGGAATTGAGCTTATATCATTATATGCAGTTCTATTACATAATTATATCGTGATCTTTTTATATTAAAATATATTTATTCGCAGCTAAATAATAGGTCGATAGTTAACTTCAACTGTCATGTTGTTATTTTAGAATAGTTAAACTAATAAAAATTCGACTTTGTGTTAAATGTGTTCTTTAAAAAGGCTTGTTTATAAGAGAAAGTATTTTCTAATGGGTTCTGCTTTAATGTGAATTTTTTCCTAAACAATCCGTTAAGGATGTTCTGAGAAATGTATTTTTCTTCAATCAAGAACACGAAACTTTCTGACACTTTATTAAATAAAACATAACAAACAAAATAACATTTGTTGGCATTATTTTTTAAAGAGATATTTTACTGAACTTTTTATTTTAAAATGTTTAGAAACCGATAAAGTTGATTAAACTTTCTGTAAGGCGGCGTTACATTATGTGTTTATAAATAAACATGAATTGGGAAATGTGACAGAAACAACCAGTTTAGATTTCAAGCAGTTTTATAATTAATAAAGTAATTAATTAAATATGAATATTAATTAAATATGTATATACATTAAACAAATCCAAAATTTCTATTATATCATAAAAAAAAAACAGCGTATGCATTTATTGATAATTTCTTAAAATATACACACTTGTATGTTCCTTCTTTTTACTGATCTAGTGGTTCTTAATGTATGTGCAGCGGAATGAAATTTAATACAATAATGATTTATTATTTAAAAGTTCTTATACTTTTTGGTATACAAAATAATGAAAATGATTTTAAATCTTCAGATAAATTTTTCCCTTTCAGAGAAAACTTTTGTAGCAGTATAATGTGCTGTACAAATTATCTATGACAAATAAAAAAATATTTTAGAATAATTACTACCCAAAAATTTTATCTCACAGAAAAATATTTTAGTTTAAAAAGTAAAAAATCAATCTCAATCAATCTCAGACAGCTCTTTAAAAGTTAGTGCATATTTTTTACAAGTTCATTAAATTCTGTTAGGCGGACTCTGTGTATTATGGAAATTCATTATTAATTTTGGAAACATTCTCAAGTCCCTGCAAATCCATAGAGATAGAGTAAAATTTGTCTAAGGCGGAATGTTGTCTACTACGGAAAATTTTCTCGGTATCGATTGATTCCGCTTTAAACAGAGTTTATTGTATTCGCAAAATCTTTTTAAGAATATTAACATTACTTGAAATGTAAATATAGTAAATGAAGTAAAAACTAATGTAAAATAAACTTATTAGAATTTTAACATTCCATAAAACAATCAACAGAAAATTATATAATTATTTCATTTTTCTTTTACCTGTGATAAATCAATTTGTTTCTGTAAGTAAATAAATTTTTAAAAAGGCATACATTTTTTTTTTTTTCGTAAACTTCTTTCAATAGTTATAAGTTTAGAATTGCGAAGAAGTAAAGTACAGGTTGTCCAGCAAATAACACCTTGATTTCAAAATTAAATTTCTCAGAAAACAAAGATTGATAGTAATATGCGGTAAACGGTTTTTTCATTAGGTAAGCTGTAAAAATTTCAAACAGTGAATATTTTGAAAAAAATGCGTTCTGATTGCATAGAATGCTTTGATTTTACATTTTTCTTGTTTTAGATTGCCTGCAGAGAAATAATTTTTCAGCTTACAGTGCAAATTTTTATAGATTTTTCGAAGTAAATTTTTAGAATTTCGAAATTTCAAAAATTTAATTAAAAAAAAATATGAAATATGGCATTTTAAGCCGAAAAACACATTCTCTGGCAGCAATCTAAAGCAAGAAAAATGTCAAATCAAAGCATTTGCAATCAGAACACATTCTTTTCAAAATATTTACCGTTCGAAACTTTTGCATAAGATTTTTACAGCTTACCTGATAAACAAACCGTTTACTGCATAATTCTATTGATCTTTGTTTTTGAGAAATTTAATTTTGAAATCAGGGTGTCATTTGCTGGACACCCTGTAAGTAAATAAATTTTAAAAAATGCATACATTTTTTTTTCGTAAACTTCTTTCAGTAATTTTAAGTTTAGAATTGCGAAGAAGTAAAAACGAAATAAATCAGAAAGTAAAAAAAAGTCAATTCCACCCCACTGCTTATCGTAAACCGATCTGGGACCCACTGCTTATCGTAAACCGATCTGGGAAGCAATTACTTGTAAAGTTCCCCCCCGCGCCTCACACTACAGTAAAAATCTTTTTGACCTCAATGGTACTGAAGTAGAAACGAAATGGTTGCCTTTCATAGTTCGTTATCAGTATCTTAGAGGTTTTCCCTAACTATCCCTAAAATTTCTTCCCTCTCAGTTGCGAAAGCACTATAACACCGAGTGTAACACCATTAAAATGCATTTGAAACATTTTTCCCCATTGACCGTAATGTAACGGAATAATTTTGATCGTCCCTGTAATTGATCTATGCATCCGATTTTCAAAAAAATTTGAAATAACTCGACAAAATTATGTAATAATTATATATTTTAAATTTCAAACGATTAAAATGCATTTGAAACTTTTTTCCCCATTAGCCGTAATGTAATGAAATACTTTTGATTGCCCCTGTAATTGATCTATGCATCCGATTTTCATAAAATTTGAAATAACTCGACAAAATTATGTAATAACTAGCAGTTCTGCCCGGCATTGCCCGGGTTCATCAAAAAATAGCAAGAATTGCGAAAAAACTTTAAAAATCATTATATAAAAACCTCGAAAAATTTAAAAAATGCTGCACGAATTTCGTCTAAACTTCGTTGAAAAGAGATGGGCTAGAAAATTGAAGTTGGATTATTTTTACTAATGTGGAAAAATCTTACAAATCGCAAAAAACATTAAAAATCTCATAAAAATATAAAACAAAATTCAAAAATTGTGTTTCAAAATTCGAATAAACTTTGAAGAAAAGAGATCAGAATTTAATAAATTCGGCCAAAAATTGAACCTCTAAAAAAACGAAGCGGGTCGCGAAGAAACATAAAAATTGCTTTAAAAATGGAAAAATTTTCAAAAGTCACGGAACTCAAAATTTACTCGACTTGGATAAATGTTTTGAATCTAATTAATTTGATAATGTAAAAAGCCTTGAAATACGAAAAAAACTGCTAAAAAAATCGCAATAAAAATCTTTATTCGCACAGAAGAAAATTTATCATATTAGCGAAGAAATTAAAAACCGAATTCCTTTTCAGTATCTGAAAAAAAAAAAATCGCCGTGAACTCAAAAAAAAAAAAAAAAAAAAAAAAAAAAAAAAAAAAAAAAAAAAAGCATTAAAAATTAATGTAGATCAAAATAAGAGAGCAAAACAATTACCGTAAGGGATAAAAATTTGAAACCAAACTCTTATTAGTCTAGAAATTCAAAATCGAATTCCTTTAAAAAATGTAAAAAAAAAAAAAAAAAAAAAAAAAAGACTGAGAAAGTACAAAAATTGCTTTGAAAATTGTAATAAAAGTCGTAAAACATTAAAAAATCCCTAGGGTAAAAATTCACTGTTATAATATAAAATATTGTAATCAAGAAATTAACCATATTAACCAAAAAGTTTGAAATCGAAATCGATTTCCGGATGTAAAAAAATCGCCACGGAACTTGAAGAATGGCTAAAAATTACATTGAAAATTGCATTAAAAATAGCTAAATATTTGGAAGTCAATGCTTAAAAAAATAATATTAAGGCAGGGCGGGGGAGGGGGGTTATGATCGAAATCATTCATAAATTACAAAATGTAGGCATGGAACGCCAAAATCATATTAAGAGATAAAACATTGCATTCGAAACATAACTACATTAAACAAAATGTTTGATATCAAAATTGGTTTCTGAATGGCAGAAAATCGCCAAGAAACTTAAAAAAAATGGCTAAAAATCGTATCGAAAACTATATTAAAAATCGCTGAATATTTAAAAGTCATTGGCTGTAAAAATTTAATATTCAGTCGAAAATATTGTAATCGGAAATCGTTCATGAATAAGGAAGAGTCAACATGGAACACCTAAAATCCCCCAAACTAACTAAAAATTACATTGAATATCGCATTAGAAATTGGCAAAATTCATAAAAGCGTGGAGAACAAATTGTACTATTTATGCTAAAAGTTAAAAACCGAAATTCTTTTACCGATGTCAACAACTGTCACAGAACTTGAAAAATCACTATAAAACGGATTAAAAATCAGTAAAATTTAAAAATCCGGACAAAATTTGCCATAGTAAGATAAACATTTATGTTAAATTCCTGCGGACATAATTTACCATAATGGGACAAAACATTGAAATCTGAACTCTTTCATTAGTTAAAAAATATCGACACAAAACTTGCTAAACATTTTATGAAAATACACAAAAAATCTGAATCATTGATGTCAAAATTTACTACATTAAGCTACAAATTATTTTAAAATTTCTTTTCCAATTGTGAAAAAATCGCCGTGGACTCGAAAACATCTAAAAATTGTATTCAAAAATTCATTACAAATCGTTTCAAATTTAAAAATAGCGGGGGACAACATTTACATTAATAGAGTAAAATAGTGTAATCTGAATTATTTCTTAAATACGAATGAAAAAATCGGCGCAAAGCTTGAGAAATAATGAAAACATTGCTAAAAATTGCATTAAAAGATCACTAAATTTCAAAATTCGTAAATGAAGTGTAAATGTTTGAAATTAATTTCCTTTTTGAAATTTCAAAAAATAGCCGTGAGATTCAAAAAACCAATACAAAAAAATTGAAAAATTCATTAAAAATCGCTAAATGTAAATACATCCCGTGTGTAAAAAAATATTCTAGTCGTGTACAACGTAGCAACCATTCTTTTTTATTTGGATTACAAAAAAAGCGACGCAGAACACAAAATATATCAAAAATCACATTGAAAATCGACAAAATTAAAAAAAGGTAAATGGTGAAATTTACTATATTAGGCTAAAACTTTGAAATCAAAATAATTCTATAATTGTTAAAACACCACTGTGGTGGGGATCGAAATAATAGTAATAAATCGCATTAAAAAGTTCATTAAAAACGCATTGAAAAATGCACTAAATATCGCTAGTTATTTTTTAAATCGCAGTAATCAGAATTTCATCAAACGGATAAAACATTCTAATAGGAAATCTGAACTATTTGATTATCCGGTTGACCCAGAAACTATCTGGGTCAAACCATAAGACTAAACTACAATAATGGCGGATCGTAAATTCCATATTCACTTGACATTAAACATGTTACATATGTTTGTTACGTCATCAAGTGGTTTTTACTTCTTATTTTTACATGTATTTGTATTAGTGTTTTTCCAAATTATCTCTTCTTTCATTATTTAATATAAAACTTACATCTATTTGCTTAATTTGGCTTGTTTCACGATTAATATAATTTGGGGAAATTGGTCGACAGGATAATCACGTAGTAAAAGGAAATCCTTTATAGATAATAAAAAATCGACACGGAACACAACAATTCTTGAAAAATCGCGTTAAAAATCTCTAAAATTATCTTAGATTAAAAGTTTGAAATCAATTTTTACTTCCGAATATCAAAAAATCCCCATAAAACTCGAAGAATTTCTAAAAATTGCATTGAAAAGTGCATTAAAAATCACTAATATTAAAAAATCACAGGGGTCAAAATTTACTCTAATAGGGTAAAACGTTGTAATTGCTAATATCTCATGGATGACAAAAATCCGACATCAAACGCAAAAAATCTCGAAAAATTGCATCAAAATTAGCTGAAATTCATAAATCTTAACAGCTAAAATTTAATACATCAGCCTGAAAGTTTTAAGCAAAATTCCTTTTACTAATGTCGAATAATAGCGGCAAAATTTACAATAAATTGTTCATTAAAAATCCAAACATCGTTGCACGAAATCCAAATAAATTATATTGAAAAGAGTACAAAATTCACTAATTTAGGTCGAAAGAATGAAACCGCTTTCCTTTTCGCTAATGTGGAAAAATCGCTTCGAAACCCACTAAAATTCGCACATGAATTAAATTAAAAAAAAAACTGAAAATCGGCCTTCAAGGTGTAAAATTTCATACATAACTTCGTGCAGCGGTCTCTCCAGATCATCGCCAGTACTTTAAAAATTTTAACATGCGTTATAAACTACCTTAAAGTAATGATTATCTTCATGTATTGAATTTCAGCGATTCTATTACTAACAAATGGTTTCCATTTTTCCTTTGGCCCTTTAAGCCAATGAAGAACGATTTCTGAATCCGACCAGAAAATAGTATTGTTTAATTGAATAATATTGGTAATAAACTTTGCCATTCTGGCTCCAATAAGTGCTCCCATGAGTTCCAGACGGGGCAGAGTTAACTTCTTCAAGGGAGCAACCCTAGACTTAGACATTAGAAAACTAGTTTTAAATTTATCCTTAGAAATTGGATACCGTAACCGTAAGTATGCTACTGCACCATACGCATTAGGGTTAGCATCAGTGAAAATATGCAATTGAAGATGTTCCTTTTCTATGATCATGCTGTTAAAATAGTGCCTGGGAATTTTCAAGTATGAAAGATCCGGAATTTCAGAAAGCCAATTTTGCCAATTATTTTTTAGTTCACCAGAAAAAATTTCATCCCATGATATTCCCATTAGCCAAAGTTTTTGTAAAATGCATTTGATACGAATGATAAAAGGGAAATAAATCCGGCTGGATCAAATAACATAGCTGCAAATTTCAAAACATTGCGTTTTGTACAAGAATCATTGCTTAAATTTGCCAACAATAGTCGTAATTCTAGTCCCAAATTATCTTCTACATTGTCCCATATAAGTCCTAGAACTTTTAGGGAAGTATTTGGGGAGTCAGAAATCGAAAGGGGTATGTTTTCTTCGAGCCATTTTTCCCTAAGTTCCTCAGAATTACTTTCAAATTTTCCTAACTTCATACCTCCTTCTTTCAAAATATTAACAGCTTCTTTTGATAAGTTAAAAGCTTCGAGAACATCGTTTTCTCCTGAAAACAAATCATCTACATACAGAGACGAATTTAGAATTTCAAATGCGTTTTTATGAGAGTTTTTATATTTACTAATATGGTGCTTAATAGTACATGCGAGGATAAAGGGACTGCAGGTGACACCAAAAGCTCTGGTCATTCTATAGGGTACTATGCTTTTATTCTTATCAAAATTTTCATAATATAAAAATCTAAGATAATTGCGATCTTCTTCGTCTATTGATATTTGAAGAAAAGCTTTTTCAATATCAGCCGAAAAAGCAATTTTGTGTAAACGGAATTTCAAAATGATATCTAAAACCCTGGATTCAAATTAGGGCCATGATTCAAGCATTCGTTTAATGATAGAGAATCACCATATTTGGAAGAAGCATCATAAACTATGCGCATTTTTGTTGTAGTTTTGTCGTCACGGATAACAGGTCTGTGTGGCATATAATAGGAATTATTGGAATCTTTATCAGTGCACAATTCGATTACACCTTCATTAAATTGCTCTAGCAAAATGGAGTTATATTCCTTAAGTAACGAGTCATTTTTCAGAAATTTATTTTCTAAACAGGAAAACCGCTTCTTTGCAACTTCAAGATTATTTCTAAGCAATTCACGAGAATTTTTCCACAATAATTTTGTTTCATAAAGCCCATTTACAAATTTTAGATTTTCTTTAAATTCTTTTATTACCTCAAGATCGGTAATGTTCTTCTCTTTGCTTTCAGCAATGCCAATTGCTTCGAGATCCCAAAATGCTTTCAGCTGAGTGTTAATATTTTCAACCGAAACACGAAAGCAAGCTATTTCTTTTTATTCGACTCTATCTGCCCTTGCACTGTATGACCGAAACTAGTTTCTGCAACATATAACTCTTTTGTAAGTTTTCCCTCGATTCCCTTTAATATTTTCCATAAAAAGTCAGACCCTAATAAAATATTTATTTCTTGTTCAAGACCTGTATCAGCAGGCTTGTAGCCCCTTGTTCTCATTACGTCTAGAAGTTCTGGTTCCAAGGTTTTTACGGAAGCTCCGGTTATATTGTCAACTACAAGAGCTTCAATCGTTAACGAGTTGATAGGTTGCACAATACTGGATAATTCAAGAGCAACAACTTCGTAACACGATTCATAAGGGCGTCTCCGCCCAAATGGATAAATCAATAAATTTTCCTTTCGCAATGGCTTCAATTTTAATTTTTGAACTAAAGATCTCTTCACGAAACATTTTTCAGAACCGCTATCACATAAAACGCGAGCCAACAGACATTGTTGTCAGCAGACACAGAAACTGTACAAGTCTGCAGTAATGTAGATTTATTTCGCTCATATTTTTGTTCTGACATCATAGATACAATTGCACCTTTCGTTTCTTTTTCAGGATTCTCTTTTGTTGTTTCTTTAAAACAAAATAGATAACTATGGGAATTGTTACCACATTTGGAGCAAGGGTTAATTTTTGTTCTACATTTATCAGATAAATGGGATTTATAAAAACATTTGTAACAACGACCTTCCTTTTTTAATTTATATCGTTTTTGCTCATCCGTGAATTTTGAACAGTTTAGTCCTACATGATCAGAAGACTTGCAAAATATGCAAAACTGTTTTGTAGATGCATTTAAAGCAGCAGCTGAAGGTATATTTTTCTTTTGAGGATAATTTTGATATTTACTTGAAGAATTTTCAGATTTGGTTTTAGAATTTTCAAAAAACTTGCATTGGGAATTATTTACTAAATTAGTAGCTTCACGGCATCTTAATTCCGTTTTAATAAAATTTATTAACTCTGTGATTTCACAATCCTTATCGGGATCACGTTTACGATGGAACTCTAGAATCAAATTTTCAGGTAATAATCGTAATAAAATGGGTAGTAATAAATGACCGTAAGAGCCTGATGTTACTCCTAAAGCATCAAGGTTTCTTATACAAGTTTCAATATTATCATATAACCTTCTGAGCGAAGTGACATTATTACTAGATTTTACTGGTTCAAGATTTAAAATTTTATTCATATAACAATTTATTATGTTTTCCCGTTTCCCATACCTTTCTTCTAACAACTTTAAACATGTAGAATAATTTTGATCATTCAATTCGAAACCAGCTACAATATTATATGCAGGTCCAGGCAACAAAGATTTAAGATACTGGAATTTTTCAACTTTTGATAACGATTCATTTGAATCTATCGCACTAGTAAATAAATTGAAAAATTCTAAGAACTGGCTTGCATCACCAGAAAATTTTTCTATGTTCAACTTAGGCAGCTTCACTGCCGAAACTGGTTTATTACCGATTTTTGAACCGTTAGTTGTTTCTAGTAAAACTTTTGGTTCAGTTTCGATTTTGCATTTTTTAAATCTCATCTTAATTTTAAATTTCATACTTGATATTTTTTCAGAATATTCTTCTGTTGATTTTAATTCCTTTTCATATTCAGTTTTATCCTGAATTAACTCATCAATCTCCTTATCTAATTCCTTTAGTTGAGCTTCCTTTTCATTTATAAGCTCTAATGACTCCATTAAAGAATCGGAATCAGTTTTATCTATATCTACTAACAACAATGTATCACATTTTGTGATTAATTTAGTAACTGCTTCGCGAACAGCAGCTCACTTACTTTTAATCATTTCTGGCTTGTCCATGTTAAAATTTTAATTCAATGTTCAAAAAATATTATCATGAAAAAAAATTATATTCACTAAATCATGTTCAAAGTCATGCAGAATAATAAAGGTATTTCTTACCTTTTTTCCCGGTTGTGGAGGCACCAAAAAATAATGATTATCTTCATGTATTCCACGAAATATCAAAACAAGAAGTGGGAGAGCATAAATGAAACAAGTTCTTAATTTACTATTCAGTATTTAATTTCATGTATTCCGAAGCTTTGTATATACCATTTCGAAATAATATTCTTCATGCAAACTTTTGTAGATTATATTTAAATCGAAATATACAGTATATACAATATTTACATAGTAATATCATAGGTGAATACATTTAGTTGCTTGATTAGAAATCAGGATTCTAAATTACAAGGAATATTCTAGCAACTTTTTCATGTTAATACCGAAACAATATTTTATTTCCTTGCACTTTTGGAAGGCCACGAAAATACGCAGTTTTCTACTGCATCCAAGCACAAAACATAAAACCAACTAAACTAAAAGAAACAAAAAGAATGTTTTTAATATCGGTTCTCTAGTGAATCACGTGACCCAGGCGAGCGGCGCAGGGTTTTTCGAAATTTTCCACATAAAGTGTAAAACAGATCTCCTTATTACATTTCCTAATTTTGTTCGCGCCCCTCCTTTCACGCACCCTGAAATGTGTCACACCATTCTTGGTTTACATTTTTTATCATGTATTATAAACCATTTTAAAATTTAAAGTCAATCACATTGTTATATTTCCAAATTTTAACAAAATCGCGTTCTGTTAGTTCCATTTTTCACCACCAGCTAGCGCACTCTATTCTTCAAAAAACTTTATCAAAACGATACTCTGTTAAACAACCTATCAGGTGATATATTACTCGAGGGGGTAGCGGTCTTAAGCAAGAATTTAAGATATTTTATGAAATTGCTATTCGAAAATAGTGGTAACTAAATTTTTGACATTTTAGGTAAATTTCGCAAAAAAATACTACTTATTGCATTCTCAACAGCTCAAGATTTTGATAGAACAACTATGAAAAAAAATAGATGCTAAACGCAAAAAATCTTAAAAAAGCGTTAAAAATCACATTGAAAATCGCATTAAAAATCGTTAAAATCTAAAATTCGTAACAAACGCAAAATTTAGGGCTAAAAGTTTAAAACGGTTTTCTTTTCATCAATCTCAAAAAAAAAAAAAAAAAAAAAAAAAAAACGCAAAATGGGAAAAAACACTAAAAACAGCATTAAAAATTCGTTACAAATTCAAAAATCGCTGTACAAATTCCGAATAAACTTTGTTGAAAAGAGAAACAAAATTGCTATATTGGGTTAAAAGAATGAAACCGTATTCCTTTCACTAATGGGATAAAACTGCAAAAAAGAACGCTAAAAATCGCCTAAAAAAATTATCAGAAAAAATCTAATCAAAAAATTGAAAATCCGGCTTCGAGGTGCAAAATTACATGCATAAAAGTACCTTCCCTCCACATTTTGTAACTCTACGTACGGCAGACTCTTCAGAACAGCGCTGACACACACACAAACTTGTCTCTTTATTATTATAGATTAAAAAAATTAGCGTTCTGTTAGTTCCATTTTCCACCACTAGGTAGAGCACTCTATTCTTTAAAAACTTTATCAAAACCATACTCTGTTAAATAACCTATCAGTTGATATATAACTCGAGGGGGTAGCGGTCTTAAGCAAGAATTTAAGATAGTTTATGAAATTGCTATTCGAAAATAGTGGTACCTAAATTTTTGACATTTTAGGCAGATTTCACAAAAAAATACTACTTATTGCATTCTCAACAGCTCAAGTTTTTGATAGAACAACTATGAAAAAATAGATGCTAAACGCAAAAAATTTTAAAAAACGTTAAAAATCGCATTGAAAATCGCATTAAAAATCGTTAAAATCTAAAAATCGTAACAAACACAAAATTTAGGGCATTAGGCTAAAAAGTTTAGAGCGATTTTATTTTTATCAATCTCAAAAAATAGCCGCAAAATGAGAAAAAACACTAAAAATCGCATTAAAAATTCGTTAAAAATTCAAAAATCGCTGTACAAATTCCGAATAAACTTTGTTGAAAAGAGAAAAAAAATTGCTATATTGGGTTAAAAGAATGAAATCGTATTTCTTTCACTAATGGGATAAAACCGCAAAAACAACGCTAAAAATCGCCTAAAAAAATTATTTAAAAAAATCTAAACAAAAAATTCGAAAATCGGGCTTCGAGGTGCAAAACTACATATAAAAAAGTACCTTCCCTCCAAATTTTGTAACTCTACGTGGAGCAGTCTCTTCAAAACAGCGCTCACAGACAAACATCCTTCTCTCTTTATTATTATCGATTATGTATTTTAAATCTCAAACGTATAAAATACATTTGGAACTTTTTCCCCATTGACCATAATGTAATTGAATATTTTTGATTGCCCCTGTAATTGATCTATGCACCCGATTATCATAAAATTTGAAATAACTCGACAAAATTATGTAATAATTATGTATTTTAAATTTCACACGATTAAAATGGATTTGCAACTTTTTTCCCCATTGATCGTAATGTAATGGAATACTTTTGATTGCTCCTGTAATTGATCTATGCATCCGATTTTCATATAATTTGAAATGACTCGACAAAATTATGTAATAATTATGTATTTTAAATTTCAAACAATTCGGTTGGGTAGTTTTTGCATTGTTATATGCGGACAGACAGACGGACAGACAGACAGACAGACGGACGGACTGAGCGACAACAATAGGTGCTACGTATTTACATAATTACGAACGCACCTAAAAATTGAAATACCTCAATAAAAACCACTCGATTAAAAACCTCATCATGTATATAATGACAGTTTGTAAACCCTCGTACGCGTGCAATCTAATATGAGATTTATTGAAAAAAAAAATGACTCCTAGTGAACTGCTTATATGTTATTACTTACTTACCATACGTAGTATAGAGTAAATCTCGCAATCGTTTTGAAAATTGAAAAAAAAATTTGACGGATTTACACGTTTTGGACACTGGAGATTACGAAAAACATGTTTTTAGAAAAAAAAATTGGCCGTCCATTTGTCTGTTTGTCTGTCTGTTTGTAAACGTTCTATCTCCCGAACAGATTGAGATAGAGACTTGAAATTTTGTATGTACTTAGTATGTAAGAATGGGACGAAGCCTATTGAACCTCGATTATCCGGAACTATTTTTTTCGGACTCTCGAAAAATTCTTTCTGATGGAAGGTATATAAAAAATTTCGAATTTTTTTATTTTAAAGAATGAAACAAAATAACATAAACTTTGCATTAAGAACAAAGTCGATCGGATTATGAGTTACTGAGATATTTGTAATCTTGTTTTACGCAGTCTTCGATTTTTCATAGCCCTGTATTTCATTCAAATTTCAATGCAAAGATACATTTTAATTTGAAATAAGACGCTTAATCCGACGCAGTAAACTGTTAGTTAATATGATTATTATTTTTGGAGTTATAAGGATGTTTCTTTTATACAATTCGGTACTACTTGATTAGTTTGGCGTTTCATGTAATTTGTCGAAATGGGTTCATCAGTCATTCATGAATAGAGCATTAGTATGTGTATTAAAAATATTTAAATATACTCTTAATTTTTGTTTTAGAATTGCAATGCGTTTTGTAAATAGTTCAGACATATTATATTATGCCTTCCATGATGGGTAAGTATTACGGTGGCCCCCAACGGCTAGTTTTTGTTGATGTACCACATTGAACTTTCACATAAAGTTTCATAGTGCATGTGAAATACAAGGAATACTTCCTTTTCGAATATTTAGTTGGAAAATCCGCTTAAAATTTTTTAAAACAATTAATATATATATATTTTTCTCTTTGCCAGAGATTTGCTTACTGAATGCATCTAGACAAATACATGATCAATAACGTTATTTTACTTTTTACTATGTGATAAGGCGTCCAAAGTTTATATTATCACCAAAATATATTTAAACTGCGGTCGCAAAGGAATATTTAGCATCTCAGTAAGTAAGCATTGCTTCACCAGAATATTGTATCGGATCGGCTATCCCAATTTTAAGCTGTTAAGATGCAACACTAGTCACTGAAAAAGTCCCGGATGATAATGCTAAGTCTATGGGGACGTTCTTTTCAAATATCTACCTCCAAATTTCTTTCTTTTTTTTTTTTTGCATAGGATAATTGAGGACGATCTACAACCGGGCTCTTTTTTACTTTTTCAAATTTTTCTTAAAAAAATTATTTTAACTTTCAAAACCAGTTAGAACTGGTTCTGAAATTGAAGCATCAAAATATAAAAAATATATAACCAAAATCTAAAACGTAAAAACTAGCCCGGTTGTAGATCGTCCTCAGTTATCCTATGCAAAAAAAAAAAATAAAATAAAATAAAATAAAATAAAATAAAATAAAAAAAAATCATGTAAAAATATATAGAATTTGAGCGGATAGTTGAAAAGAGCGTGCTCTTAGACTTTACATTATCATCCGGGTCTTTTTCAGCGACTAGTGTGGCGTCTTAAGTTAATAATATTATTATTATTATTACTAAATGCCTAAACAGAAATGATGTCATACAATAAATGCATAGACATGTATGAACATTACTACATGGAAACAGCAGGGCCGTAGCTAAGGGGGTGCTTTGGGCGGCTCAGCCCCCTCTAAAATATTTTGACCTCCCCCCCCCCCCCTGCAAAAGATTCCAAGGTCACTCAATGATTTTCTGCTCCGAAAATCCAAATGAAATTCTGTTCAAAAATCTGATTCAGTTTTGAGACCCGCTCAGAGTCTTGCAAAATTACTAAAGTGTATCTAAAATAAGCATTTCAACAGTCCCTCATCTGATTGGCACATTGGAAACTAACATGATATTTAACTTTTGGCTTCAAAATTTCACTCCAATTTTTCATTATCCTATTCTTTTCTTAGCACAAAATGCAGTAATTACAACAATTTAATGACAGACATACTATCTACAAAGTGAATATGCACTAATTTATCTTTCTGAGTCACGCAGAGAGAGAAACGAATCCCCCCCCCCCTATTGTTCACTTCTAGCTATGGCCCTGGTAAACAGTAGCCAATGTATTTATTAAAACAAAAATAATACTCCATTAAAAGATTCACTATTCTGATATCTGACGGTAATAAGGTAATGTAAATGTCTGCTTAATTAATTTTATGTTATTTATGTACTGTATTTATATTGTATATATATATATATGTGTGTGTGTATATATAATTATCTACGTACTGGAGTTATGGACATATTTTCTTGTTCATTACAGCGAGTAAGGTGATGTAAATAGCTGCTTAATTATTTTTATGTTGTTTATGCATTGTATTTATACTGTATTTATATGCATATAATTATCTACGTACTGGAGGTATGGACACATTTTCTTATTCATTACAGCGAGCAAAGTGATATAAATGTCTGCTTAATTAATTTGATGTTATTTATGCATTGTATTTATATGTACATAATTATCTACGTACTGGAGGTATGGTACACATCTTCTTATTCTATTTGCAGCGAGCAAAGTGATGACGGAGTGCAGCAACCGGCTGTACGTGATGGAGCGTTGGCCCGGGTTCCGTTTCGAAGGGACCGGGGACCGCGAGATATTCGCCGCCAACCGGACCGACTGCGAGAGCCGATGTATCAATCAGGAGGAAGGGTTTCGGTGCCGATCATGCTCTTTCGACCGAGCCGGCTCAGTGTGCCGGTTGAGCCGCGAGACTCGAGCCATGAACCCGGCGGGTTACGTGGCAGATGCTAACAGCGACTATATGGAGAACCTTTGCCTGTCGGGTGAGTTGGGTTCGATTCTTGATTTTGGCATTTATTTCATAATTTATATAATTTGAAATTAATATTTAAAATACACTGATGTGCAAAAATAAAGGACGAGAGGGTTTTTTTCGAGTGTAACGTCGCCCAGAAGTTTTCCACATCGACTAAAACTAGTCGTTGGGGTAGTTACTTACATGGGTACCTTAATACTTACCCATGATGGACATGTATATGAAAATAAAACATGTGAAAACTATTTATACAATGCATTGCAATTCATAAACAAAATTTAAATATTGTTAATATGCATAGTAATGCTATATAAAAGAACTGCTGATGTACCAATTTCGACAAATTATATAAAACGCCAAACTACTCGAGTAGTACCGAACTGCGTAAAAGAAACATCCTTATAACTCCAAAAATAATAATTCTATTAACTAACAATTAACTGCGTCAGATGAAGCGTCTCATTTCCAATTAAAATATACCTCTGAATTGAAATTGGAATGAAATACAGGGTCATGAAAAATCGAAGAATGTGGAAAACAAAATTACAAATATCTCGGCAACTAACAATTCGATCGACTTCGTTCTATATGCAAAATGTGTGTTATTTTATTGCCTTTTACGTCCATTCCTTAGAACAAAAAAATTCGAAAATTTTTATATACCTTTCATCAGAACGAATTTTTCGAGAGTCCGAAAAAAATAGTTCCGGATCATATAGGTTGCTGATATTAAATAGGCTTCGTCCCATAATTAGATACTAAGTACATACAAAATTTCAAATCTCTATCTCAATTTGTTCGGGAGATAGAGCGTTTACGGACAGACAGAGAGACGGACGGACGGACGGCAAATTTTTTTTTCTAAAAATATGTTTTTCGGAATCTCCACTATCTGAAACGTGTAAATCCGTCAAAAATTTTTTTTTTCGATTTTCAAAACGATTGCAAGACTTACCCTATACTACGTATGATGGGTAAGTAATAAGATCTTCAAGATGTGAAAATATGGGACATCTAAATAAAGAATCAACATAAGCACTTTATTGTAAAGGTCACTTGGAGAAAAAATGCAGAGAAGAGAGGACCCGGCAGGAAAAATTTAGTCTCACTCCGGACTGCGATAAAGGATTTACAACATCTGCCCATGCTGAGGACGAGGTTGGCATCGAGTCTGATTCCTCTTGTAACGCGAATTTCATTTGTTGCCGTCGCCTGGTCACGTGATGCCAAGTGTAACCAGTGAAGGGCCCCCACATGTGTTCTATTGAATTCAAGCCCCCTATATAATTTTATGTTGCAGCCCAGTCCATGTCTTCACTCTCCAAGAAGTTCTTCGATAACCGCTGTACGATGACGGAGAGAAGAGGTCTAAGAAGACGAACGTAAGGCAAAAGAATCTCGGGCACCAGATACTGAACTTATTTAGAAGACCCAAACAAGAACTCTGGCATCCCCATAATGGTAACTTTCAATGATGTTGGAGTGGGAGTTAGGTGTTCCCTGCTCTCTCTCTAGATGTGTAAACGTCCAGAATCACTCGTCATACTAAATCGGCTCCCATCCCTCTCGAGTCCACTCCTGTTGTGTCCATTTTTTTGTGCACCACAGAAACCGGCGTCTCTGATGAGCAAGCGTTAATGGTACACGCTGTGCATTTAGACCACTTTTGTGCAGCCTTTTAGCCATGGTAAAACGGTGATACCCGATGTCCAGTAGTCTGTTCAATATGCCTTACGATTTCTACAGCTGCTTGTTTATTTTCAACTGTAGGACAACACAATAGACCTCTGCTGTTGTTGTTGCTCGTAGACGACCACTGCTGAATGCGCGGACAGCTGATCCCCGCGTTTGAAATGCATTCCAGGTCCGTAAAACGATGTTGTAAGCAATAATGAACTCTTGTGCCATACTTCGAACTTCTAAATGATTCGAGCTTGTGTGAAGTCATCCAGATGACATCTCCTGGATTGCCTCTTGTCTATATCACACAATAGTAGTAAAACAACATCGTTGAAATCACTTTACTCAGTGCAACATATATCACCAAATTTCTGAACGGCCGCCGCCTCTGTGCTTTATCCCTCTTAGCACCTTCTCATTTTACGCCAAATGCCATATATGAACATGTTCTACTGCAGGCCTGTCCAACCTTTTAGTAAGCAGGGGCGCATCTCAGCTCCTGGTACTCAATGAAGGGCGCCATTATTCACACGACTGAAAACATGCTGCAGTGATATCGAACAATTGTATTAGTATACACGTGCGTCTTAACAGAATACAAATGAATCTTACAGCAGAAGACAAAAGGCCCCTTAGATTCTGGAATTGCATGTATTAAACCTCAAAATATACATATTTCTATGAGAGGTCTAGCTAAAAAATGTTTGTAGGGTAAGGCGCCAGAAATTTCAATTGCGCCTATAATGACAACAATAACAATTAAATAAACAAACATGGAAGTCAGAGATATTGCTAAGTTTATTTTAGGATGTGAAAATATACTTTGACTTATTTTCAAGGCATGAATTTAGTTGCATAAAAAAGGGGAAGGGCATGATCATGACCAACCCATATGGGCGATTCCAGAGAGAGAGACAGTCTGAATATGCTTTCACAGATAGAAATCATTCTTCACCTTTCTACTCATTGCTCTGCACTACTCATTCTTAATTTTTCTAAGCAAATCGAAAACAAATTTCTTAAATTTCAAAAGTCAAGAATTAAAGTTAAGTCCTTTATTCGTCGTGCACAACCAATGGCCAGCAAAAAGAAAAAAATGTGAGCATTAATGCTTATGCACCTTCAAAAAGAGATATAATGTTGGAAAACGCTTATTTTTTGTTACTTATTAATTTTTAAAAAGAACTATTTCCATTTATTACCACAATTGGTCGTCATGATTACAGATTTATAAAAAAAATATCAACAAGTTGTGAAAATATGCAAGATTAAATTTTTCAAAGTATCTTTCTTGTTTTTAATGCATTTCCACATGTTTTGAAAATATCTCATGCAAATATTAATGATTTCACAGAAAGTATTCCTTACCATGGAATTTTACTTCAAAAAAGTCTAGTAACAGGAAACCTTCAAAAGGGCGCCAAGAAATACTTCAAAGGGCGCCGCGTTGGACAGCCCTGTTCTACTGCATTTGTTTCAGATCTATCTCCTGATTGGCTTTTCGTTTCATTCGGTTGCCTTTTTCGGCTTTTATGCTAATTCATCTGCTCTGTCCTTAATTTTTGCACATCAGTGTGTGTATTGTGTTCAGGTATCTGAAGGTGATAAGAGATGTAACTGATTACTTAATTATTTTTTATGTTAATTATATATTGTATTTATCTGTATGTAATTATCTATATACTGGAGTTATGGTCACATTTTCATAAATTTACAGTGATTTGTTTCATAATTTATATAATTTGAAATTAATATTCAACATTGTAATTTTATAATTGTAATTATTTAATTATAATATTATATTTTTTTTTTTTCAAAATGATATTTTCTTAACGTGGAAATAAATAATAAATTAATACATAACAAAATTAGAAAAAAGACGCCGAAGAACTAATGTATAGTAATAATAAGGGTAGAAGTTCTTTAAGTTAATATAGACTGTATTCTGGAAAAAAATCGAAAAAAAAAAAAAAACTGTTGTACATTAAGCTACAAAATTTGGGAAGAAAATACTATTATGTATTAAGTTGAGTCCTATTTTCAATTTTGTAACTAGATTATTTTATTTTTTGTGCAATATTTACCATTTTTTCATCTTTTGAAAAGATTTTTCCGCATTAGTAAGAGGAAGGCGGTTTCATTCTGTGAACACACTATGGTAAGCTGTATTCTGGAAATTATTTCAAAATTTACATATTTTGTATTTAATATTAAAAAAATATGTATTGTGTTCACGTATCTGAAGGAGATAAGAGATGTAAATGACTATTTAATTAATTTTATGTAAATTAAATTTTCCATTTATCTATATATAATTATCTACGTACTGGAGTTAAGGTCACATTCTTTTCAACTCTCAATCCTGTCGGGTAAGTTTTATTCGATTCTCGATTCTGTCAATTACAGTAGAACCCCGGTTATCCGAATCCTGCTTATCCGAAAATCGGCTTAATAGAAAGACCTTAAAATTTCTCAAAGTCCATTTTAAATGTGAAAAATTTTATTGTCAATACTATCTTTATCAATGTCAAATGACATGTTTCAATATAATTTGATTTACGATTGCTGTTTTATTTGTAATTTTTAGATTAAAACAATTCTGAATCATTTTTTATATATTGAAGTACTGTTTTAATACATATTCATAATTTACACGATTTCCTCATTTGCACGAATGCAACAAAATGGCGATTGTATGCCTCATTTGGCCCGGTCATTGCTGTCTATTTATTAATAAACTGTTTATTTACTTTATATTTTATTTTATAAATCGATATAAATTGTTTTGTTTTTATAGTTATAAGTTAAACTTTTGTAGTTTATTATTATTTCCTTTTTAAAATAATAGAAAACAATCCATATCTATATGTAACTGATATTTGATAATGAAGTTTTTGCCAAACTGGCGTCAGAAAAAATCGCGCTAATTAGGTGCGTATATGACATCTGTGCCTTTACATAATTTGAGATTAATATTTAAATAATTATGTATTGTTACTCTTCAGTTATAAGAGGTATGCTTGATGTAAATGACTGCTATTTTAATTTCATGTAACTTATGTATTTTATTTATCTGTATATAATTATCTACATACTGGAGTTATGGACATAATCTTTTCAACTCTCAATTCTTGCAATTATTTCAAAATTTACATAATTTGAAGTTAATATTCTAAATAGTTATGTACTTGTCACTATTCAGTAGCCTGGAGCGTAGATAAATACAGTTTTTGAATTCAAAATCGGCCCGGTATGCGAAAGTTTGCTTATTGTGTAAAAAAAATATCGCCCTCTGAATTGTATTTTCATACGTCACAAGGACCCGCGATATTTGCGAATTATAGCTAAATTACGCTAATTCTCCCTCATTTTAATAACTATGATAAAAAATTATTTGTATTGGCCCATTGTGAATGTAGTACTTTTCATAGCTATTAAAATTCGAGAAAATTAGCTGAAATCCAGGAATTTCGCGGACCTTGGGGTGCATGAAAATATCGGTCAAGGGGAGAATTTTTTTTTTTTTTTTTTTTTTTTTTTTTTTTTTTTTTTTTTACATAATAGGCAATGCAATACGCAACTTTTGAACACCGGGCCGATTTTGAATTCAATTTTTTTTTTCTACGCTCCACCCTACTGTTCTGGTATCTGACAGTAATAAGTGGTATGCTTGATGTAAAGGACTGCTTAATTAATTTTATGCTATTCATGTATTGTATTTATCTGTACATAATTGCCTACAGATTGGAGTTATGGACACATTTTCATATCTCTGACGTTAAAATAAGTAAAATATATAAATGGAGATGTCAAAAGGTGCATTACTGTTGCCTTGGGGTACAATGATGTAACACAAGGGAATATCTAATTGCATTACAATAGCCAGAAATATAGCGGATAGGCAAGAGTTGATGAACAAAAGATAATCTCTTGTGATGGTCAGCAAGTGGTTCAGACGAACACGTGAAGTGCCGGTGGAGTGTAAATCCTGAAGCCTGGAAGGTAGAAGGATACAGAGGAAAAGAGTTCAGTTTACGTTCAAGAGAGAAGGAAATATATATATTTAGTGATTGAACCAAGTGCGTGGATAATATTTCAAAATGTCATTTAACTTATATTAGGATCAGCTATATCTATGCCTATACAGTGTGTGATCGGTTAATGAACTCAATCCTTTCCGCTAACCAATCATAAATAATTTCTTCTCTAATCTCGATTTCAAAATACCTCGAACCGTATCGTATCAACATACCTCGAACCGAACGGCATCGTATAGCAGATGCGCTACGCACGCATCAGAATATTTTCAAAATCAATGAAGATCTGCTGGCCATAGGCAAAAACATGCACCAAAAATTGTGTTCAGTTCTAAGCATAACTTCATACCCTTTTCGATGGTACAATAATGAAAATGGCACAAATATTGCAAAACAATGGCAATCTCCATATACTGTTTTTCTTCTTCATTCAGTTGTATAAACCGTGTTTGTGGGCATGCGCGTGGACTTTCGACTGTCGAAAAAAAATGATTTTTTTTGATGAGAATGTGTCACAATTTTCAATTAATAATTCAGTTAATTATTAGAAAATTTAAAATTCCGAATTTTAATTACATAGGAGAGAATTTGGACTACCCTTACACAAATTTTCAGCCTTGAAAGTACAATAGATTTAGGTAGAAATTGCAGGAACATAGATGTACATTCAGGCAGAGCGAAACATTTTTTTTGGGGAGCCCTGCAAATATAACGTTATCAACTTTTTGGTAATTTTATCTCCCCCCCCCCCCCCCCGTTAATGATATCGTTATCAAGGTGTGTATTTTTTTTTTCAGAATTTATTTCTTTTGTTTGAAGTGATATACAAAAATAGTTACATTTATTTTTCGCAAAATTATTTTATTATAGCTTTTTGTTATATAATGTATCCAACAGTAAATAAAGTTTTGTTACACTTGCCCTGAATGGAAGAGGGATGGGGAGTACATAGAAATTCTTATCAATTAATTAAGTGGATAACTTTTTTTTCTCTTTCTTGTTTATTTATTAGTAAACACAAGCTTAATTTCAAAATTACTTCACATAAGGTTTCTCGAATCGTGATATGCATAGACATATGAAGAAGAGCAGGAGTGTCAAACGTTGGGACATTCCATATTTACAATTAAGTAATTTTATAATAAGTTAGCGATTTTAACAGGAATTTTTAAATTTTCATAAAAATAGCTAACCAACTAAAAAAAGATAACATGCTATTTTGAACCAAAGACCATGTTATGAATAAAAAAAATAAAATTTTGATTGGATCAAAAATGATATCGATGTCAAAAACAAACTCCCCCTCCCTCTAGGGATATCTTACGAAATCATGTGCCAGACCTCCCCCCCCCTTTTCCCCTTAAAATGATAACTTTATATATGCACAGCCCCTTATTAGTATGCTAGAAGATAGCCCGTTAAAATGACGTGTTTGCATTTTTAAAAGGATGATAAAAAATACAACTGTGGTCAATCATAGCCACTTTAGGCTTAAACAATTTTGAAAAAATACAGCGATTAAACATTAGGGGAAAATTTAATTTTACCCATTGTAAATCTGATCAATGAGAACTGATCAATGGAACGTTTTCAATGGTCAGGAAATAGAAGGCCTTTAAAATTGGAGGTAACTTTCCACAATATTTTTTATAGATTTGGAATTTGTCATTCTTGAATGGCAACAGCATTAATTTGCTTAAATCGTTTGTTTTTCTCGTAATTGCTGGTTGTTTTATTTAGAACTTAAACATTATAATTAGATAAGTTTGTAGGTTTTAAAGAAAAGTAAGTAATAAATCTTTTACATGTATATTTCCATAAGTTGAACAATTAAAATATTTGTGAACGGCTCGGAAACTTAAGCCTAACATGGTAGGAATAAGCGAGGGAATGGGTTTCTTTTTCTCGTGGATGGGTTGATCCTGGAATTGTTATATACGGAGGGGTTTATACTACTATCTATTATATATAAATAATAGATAGTAGTAAGTATTTAGAAATAAAAATAGAAATGATTAATTAATTGTCGCTTTATTGTAGGTTCTGAGCTGTGTTCTGCGACTGCGCTGATCCTGGAGGCGGGCAAGGAGCTCGAAGGGGCCTACGAGAGGGACCTATTCGCCGTGAGGGACTTCAAGGAGTGCTCGGACAAGTGCATACACGCGCTGAGGGAACGAGGCTTCATGTGCAGGTGCGATTTTTCTTTTGAATTTCCATGGTTTATTGCAGAGTTGTATAATATAGACGCACGCGCGCACGTCATGCGCAGAAAATTTTATGAACTTTGCAGAAGATTTTAGGAAAGAAACAATTTTATTTTATTTATTTATTTATTTTTTTTAGTACCAAAAAATAAAAGTACTCTCCCAATTTTAGATACGAATTATTTACTGTTAAAGTGAATTTCATCAAAAGACTTCGAAAAAATCCCGAATTCCAATAAAGAATCGCGTAAAAAAACTTGCATTATCAAGAAAGAATCGTGTAAAAGACGAACATTTTGACAAAAGAATACGCAAACGACGTGGATTTCGTCCAAAGACTGCGTAAAAAACGTAAATTCCATCCATGAATTTCGTAAAAAAACGCGAATTTCGTGCATGGTTTACGTAAAAAATGCAAATTTCGTGAATAAATCTCGCCAGAAAGCAAATTTCACACACGAATAGCATAAAAAACGCGAATTACATCTGTGAATTGCTCAAAAAAATGAATGAATCACTCAAAAAACGCAAATTACGGCCATGAATAGCTAAAAAAACGCAAATTACTGTCATAAATCTCATAAAAACGTGAATTTCGACGACAGATTGCTCAAAAAACGCAAATTATGTCCATGAATCGCTTAAAAATAGCAAATTACGTCCACAAATTGCTTAAGGAACACGAATTACATCCTTAAATCGCCCCAAAAACACGAATTTTGTCGACAGACCGCTCATAAAAAGGCAATATGTCCATGAATCGCATAAAAATATCGAATTACGTCCATAAATCGCATAAAAAATGCGAATTAGGTCCTTAAATCGCTCAAAAAACGCGAATCACACACATGAATTGCGTAATGAAAGCAAATTTCGTCCATGCGAAAATATAATGCGCAATTTTATTAAACATTAAATTAGTTTGCAGAAAGTTTTTGACCCAATTTTATGTGCGCAGAAAATTTTTGGTTTTATACATGTCTGGTTTATTGTTGGTTTGACTTTCGTCGACATTACTCTCTGTAATCTCAATAGGTTTGTGAAGAACATACAGGGTCTGTCCAATTGGTAATGAGATTAATTTCATGTAATCAATTTATTTGAAAATAATTTTACATACAACAGATGTAATATTACCATTTTACTTGGGTTAAAAGAGTCCGGGCCGGGATTTGAACCAGGGATGTATTGGCTGAAGCCGCCAATGCTCTTCCAACTGGGCCATCCCGGACACGAACACTGGAGGACCATTTCACCCAGTTAACCTCAACGATCACTTAATATGGTCTGATAATCTGCATCAGCTTAGCAGAATAAACCGAAGGTCAATATATGGAACTGCAGAAAATTGCTGCATACGAAATTACATTAGATTAATTTTAAACGCGATTATTCAATCGGTAAATTATTTATAAAAAAATGGTAATATTACATCTGTTATAAATAATTTACCGATTGAATAATCTTGTTTAAAACTAATTTAATTTTACATACACTTAATATTCTTCTTGTGCATAAATTCACCGTTGCAATCGATTGTGCTCAGAGCCATAGCTAAGAGAGGCTATGTCTCAGACTCCCCTAAACAGTTTGAGCCCCCTCCCCCCCCTGGAAAAGATTCCAAGGTCATTAAATGAATTTATCAATCCAAATGAAATCCTGCCCAAAAATCGAATTTGGTTTTGAGGCCCTTTCACAGTTTTGCAGAAATACTAAATTGAATTATAGAAATTACTTTTATGACTTTACAGAAATTACTTTACAGAAATTACTTTTATAACTAAAATAAATAAACATTTATTTTAGTTATAAAATGTTTCAACACTCGCTCATCCTATTTGTACATTGGTTTAATGCAATATTAAGCATAGGAAGCTAACATGATGTTTAATATTGCACCAGTTATATTCTCGAATGGGTACTAGTAGGTTACCCCGTCGACCAAAAAATTACCGCCAAACTATGTGATTAAATGCCAATAATGGAGGATCGTGAATGTCACATTCAATGACATTCAATGCTATTCACGTGTTCAAAATGTCATTAAGTGATTTTTATTCAGACTTTTTATTAATATTCTACTAATTATTTGTTTTTTACTTTCTTCTATCTTTACAAGAAGAAAGTATTGGATTCATGAAAATTTTCGACTTCCGGTTTTCGACGGATTTATACGTTTTAGAAGGTCCTGAACACGTTTTCACTATTTTTAGAAAATGTCTGTCTGTGAGTCTGTCCGTCTGTCTGTGAGTCTGTCTGTCTGTGAATCTGTCTGTATGTGACAAAAAAATTGTGGGCGCTCTATCTCAAGAACTAATGCTCGAAATTTAATAAAATTTTATATTCCGTTAGACCTTGATATGAATTAGGCCTATTGGTTTTTGGTGAAAATTGGCCTGCAGGTGGCGCTGCTATACTACGTTTTTCATGATTTTCAAGATTGCTATATCTCAAGAACTAATGCACAGAATTTTACCAAACTTCAGATTCTGTGACCCCTTGATATACATAGACGCTGATTAAGTTTTGGTGTAAATTGGCCAGTAGGTGGCGCTGCTATGCCACGTTTTTCATGATTTTCATGGTAACTATATCTCAAGAACTAATGTACAGAATTTCCCCAAACTTCAGATTCCGCGATACCTTGAGATACATAGCCGCTGATAAGGTTTTGGTGTGAACTGCCTTATAGGTGGCGCTGCTATGCTACATTTTGCACGATTTTTGCGATAGCTATATCTCAAGAACTAATGCAGAGAACTTCATCAAATTTTAGATTCTGTTACACTAAAATATATAACATAATTAGACGCTGATTACATTTTGGTATTAACCTTGCAACAAGTGGTGCAGTTATGCTGCATTTTGCACGATTTTTCCGATAGCTATATCTCAACACCCAACGCACAGAATTTCATCAAACTTGAGATTTTGTTACAAAATGACATATAACATAATTACACGATGATTACGTTTTGTTATAAATTCTTCAACTGATGGTGCTGCTGTGCTATATTTTACACGGTTTTTTTTAAACTAGCTATATCTCAAGAACTAATGCACAGAATTTCATCAAACTTCAGATTCTTTTACACCATAACATAATTAGACGCTTTTTTACGTTTTGGCATAAATTGTCCAAGATATGGTGTTGCTGTGCTACGTTTTGCAAATTTTTTGTTATAAGTATATCTCAAAAATTAATGGACGAAATTCCATCAAATTTCAGATTCTATTAGGTCTTGGCATCAATAGATGCTTATTAGGTTTCAGTATAAATTACCCAACATGAGGCACTACTAAGCTCATTTTCTCAGAATATTAATTAAATTTTGCGTTTTAGGCTTTTCGGATAATCTTATTAGGCTAGGTCAAATGTTCGAGGAAATTCGATAGTGGGTAACTTTAAAATCACCACGTTTTTTTTTTTTTTTTTTTTTTTTTTTAAATATTAAAATGTACTTATGAGATAGAAGAAAGTTTTGGGATTGATACATCCAACTAGTTCGTTATTTAAAATAAAAATTATGTCAGCATGTTTAATTTGTCTACTAGTTTGGCGATTTGTATTATTTGGCGAAATGGGTCAACAGAGTAGCACCCTCGAATGTTTCACCATCCTATTCTTTTCTTAGCATAAAATGAAGTTATTACAAACAGTTCAATAAGAAATGTATAGTACCTACAATGTGAATAGGCACTCTTTTATCTTTCTGCGTCAGAGAGAGAGAACATGAGTCCCGCACCCATTATTAACACTACAGCCCTGCACGTACCGCCTGCAAACTCAACCCCTTTGGCCTTCTACGTAATTTTTTTTTCCGAGCACCTTCGTCGTTCCAAGCCCAAGCTCGCACTCTCATTGGTTTTTGCTCTCGGCACTCTTTTCATGTAACTTGGCGATAATCATGCTTGGCGTAGCGATAGATGCTTCCGTCCGTCGAGAGTTTGATTTCCTTCCGAACCGAGTACAATGTGACTTTTCTCTTGCAGCATTGGATTGGATGGAACGTGTCTTACTGAAAGCTGTACTCTTTAAAAGTTTTTACACACAAGACCACGAAGATGAAGGAAGAATAAGAAGGAGTAGGTTAGGTTTTAGGTTTACTCGTTCATTCACGAATGAAGTATTTTTCGCCAAGTACGGTTATCGCCAAGTTACGTGAAAACAGTGCCGAGAGCAACAACCAATCAGAGTGCGAGCTTGGGCTTGGAGCGACGGAGGTGCTTGGAAAAAAAAATTCGCTGCTTGGCATAAAAAATTAAGTCTCAAGTTCAGTTACAGACCCTGCATCCAGGGTTGGCAAGTTTTTGACAGTGTGCGGTTTTATCCGGTTTAAACCATGGTTTAAACCGTCATGTCAAAAACCTCTTGTCAAAAACTTCGTCAGAAACCTCAAATACTACATTGATCTGTAAAATTTCACATTAAATATCTGTCACACATATACAACATTAGATGTAATATTAAAAATTCACTATTACTGTATTGTATATTAATAATTAGTATATAGTAAAGTATTACTGTTAAATACAATTTTTTAACCTGGAAATATTTTTATTTAAATTTTATTCAGCAAAATTGTGCTTTTTAAAAAGAAAACATAAGTTTTGAAAATGCTCACATGAGCTGCACATTTTTTCCCTTTTACTCAGTCTTTTTAATTTTTATATTACTTTTGTGAACTTACAGCATTACCTAGGATTTAGAAAAAAACTTCGAGAAGTGCAGATTGGTTTTTTGTTGTTGTTGTTTTAATGTAACAATACAAGGTATGTCAGTTTTCTTTTACTCTGGTCTCATGGGTGATTCTGATCCGAATTTTCCAAAAAATTAAAACAATCATTTCCGGACAGAAGAAAAAAAAACAAATCTGTCATAAATCTGCAAATTTGGACACAAAATATGCCGCAAACTTCAAATACTATAACGAATGATCGCCGAAAAAAAATCAATTTTCATTCAAAGAAAAATCGATAATTTTGTAAAAGATCGTAAGAATAACGTGAATTTTGTTAGAGGATTACGAAAAAAAAAAAAACAGATTTTGTCAAAAGATTGTGAACAAATGGCAAATTTTTTCAACAGATTGAGAAAAAACAAAAACAAATTTTATCAACAGATTACGAAACAACGGTAAATTTTGTCAATAGATAGCAAATGATATCTTTCAAAATCGTCACAGATCCTTCTTATTTCAGTGCTATTGGGAGGACAATTAATCCCTTTACTTGGTGGAAAGGTATCATACAACAGCTTTTCAGATGAACCTGCCCCCAAACTTGTTCAACTAGCAATGCTTCTGCTATCAAACCGTGCTAGCTCAGCATCAATTGAGAGAGTATTTTCTAACTTTCGCTTCATAAACTCTAAACTCAGAAATCGTTTGGGAGTAAAAAAATGTGCTAAATTGGTTATGTGCTTTAGGATGCTGTGGGGTGAAATTGAACCAGATTATTAACTGTACAAAATCCTTTTCTTCTGTTTGAACATTTTAAAAAACAAAAAAGTTTCATTTCAATTAAAATAATTTTTTATGTAATTATTAAATTACAATAATTAATGTTAAATAAAAAATTATTTAAACCATTAAGACTTATTCAATGTTTCCCTCTTGTTCTTAAAATGTTTTAAAGCGCATTACATGTTTTTGACGGTTTAAGCCAGTTTTTGACGGTTTAAACCAGTTTTTGACGGTTTAAACCAATTTTTGACACTTGTCTTGTCAAAAACCAGTTTCTGACGTCAGAAACCCAACCCCGCCTGCATCTTGCTTCATGCCTTGACAGTAGAAGTTTTGTTTTCCCCACTGCTATAATCAAACATTGGGAATTAAAACGGCCTATGGAGGCGCTGCTTGCATCCTTCGATTCTGGAAAACTTTCCCTTTAGCTAATGTTAAAGTGCCTTTGAAATAATTCTTAATTGTAAATGAATTCGAAATTTTTAAATATTCAGATTCGGATAATTTTTACTTTCGTCATATAAGACAAATGTCACAGGAAATCTGAAATTGTGCAAAAGAGTAATTATTCTGAACGATTTTAAAATACGTGTAACACAATGGCATCATCCTGAAACGAGAAGTTACATCTTTTCTCCACCAGATGGCGTATTCGAGCGCTTGAATCGTCAATAGGACGTCATTTTCTCTTCAAATGTATTCTAAAAGTTACTATTATTAGTGATATGAAAAAAGCATCCGTAATAATATTGTAATTCCCATATGTTATATGACATCATTTTCCTCATTTGATTTTTTTCTTATTTTGCTTTAGACATTAATTTTTATCATAAATTATTTTCTGTTATTTTATTTACATTATTATTATTATTTCTCGGTAAATATATATATATTTACCTCAATTAGTGCATAATTATACGCAATCATTTTATTGTAGTTAAATTTTACGAAAACAATTAACTTTTTTCTTTTAAATGCGATGACATGTTCACTGATGAAATAAAGCTTCTGACTGGTGGAAAGTGATAATGGAAAATAAATTTTTATTATCGGGAGAAAAGCTAAACTGAGTTGCCACCATTTTGAAGAAATATCGTAAAAAGCATTTAAAATATAAAAATGGAAATAAATTAAAAAATAGCTAAAATGGGCACAATTACAAATAAATAGCTTTCATTTAAAAAAAAACAGTTATCAAAATCGGTTGAGTAGAAAATTCAGGGCTGATGACTAAAAAAAACAGCCAGGTCTTTTAAATATATAGATTACTGATTTGTTACAAAAAATAAACTTATTCACGCCTAATTAAGGGAAATTACCACTAGAACTACGTCTAATCTTCGCAAAACATGGAAATCTGCAAAACTAGTTTTCGTAACGATACAAATTTCCGTAGCTTTGCAAAAGAATCTTATTAAAATTCTCTCTGTAATCCTAGTCGCAGTTACATAAAAAAGTTCTTGGAATCCGATTTTCCTAAAAAAATTCTTACAAGGAAGGTCTCCATAACTTAAATTCATTAAAATTGTTTCAAGCTCAAAGCAATTTCGTTGCTATGGAAACATCTGGCTTTTAATTTTAAATATGATTAAAAAATAATTTTAATATGAAAATATTTTTTTTTCAATATGAATTTTCTGTCTATGAAAATATTTTTCCAGTGATAAATTAAAATCTATAGCAACAAACAATATATATATGCAATACAAGACACATATATGTATATGTGATGAACCAGTCTTGGCATACTTTCGTGGGATTACCGTCGTCATCCGAGGAGAGGGAGCTCATCGATGGGCCGAGTGGCCGGGGAGAGATTCGGGAATTCGGGAGATGGAGCTCTTTGATCCGTCGCGTCAAATCGGCGCGTGGCCGGGGAGAGGATATTACGATCTACCGCCGATGAGAGCCGCTATTTTGTTGAATCATGATGCATGGTTAGGAGACAATAACGACACAATATTTTTACTTGGTACCTGGTTTATTAATCCTTTTTTGCAGATCTTTTTGGTGAAACCAGGTCCCTGTTGCTTGACGTTTTCTTTTTTAAAAGTCCGTTTCTTTGGACCGCATTTTATCAGGCAAGTGTTAAGGTCAAAAAGCCGCTTGTTTTAGGGGCTCCCGCTATTTAAAGGACGTTAATTCGCATTATTTCTGCCAGGTCGCGACACTATGATCTTGGGTGGTAATCTAATTTAGATAATCTAATTTAAGAAATATCTGGGCAGTATGACGTTGTTTAGACGCGGTTTTCCAGGGCTGCATGCTGATCCCACAAGCTAAGAATTGCGTTTATCTAAGCTTTTTTAATCTTAAAGAACATCCAAAAATGATCTCTGAAAGTAATAAATGCTAGGCTGGGAAAGAAAGTTACCAGGGGCAAAATAGCTTTAAATATTAGAATTAAGTTAAAAGAAGGGACATTTAAATTTTAGATTAAAGTTAAAAATATTAATTGGGAACTTTAAGTTTTTAAATTTTAATTTTAAGTTTAAATTTTAAAAAGGCTTTAATTTTTATCCTTTCATATATAATATATTAAACTCTTTCATTGTTTATGTTTCAATTCATTAAATACTATTTACACGCATTCTAAAAATCTAGCAGTTTTCAGTTGCATTAAAACGTTTGCTTTTTGCGAGGAAAAGTGCTGGTCGCCAAATCGCGTGATATTCACGCCAAATATTCGAAAGTATTTTATTAGCTCCCGATGCCATTTCTTTCAGACAAGCTAAAACATGTCGTGTCGTCAGCCCTGAATTTTCTACTCAACCGATTTTGAGAAATATTTTTTTAAATGAAAGCTATTTATTTGTAGTTGTGTCCATTTTAGCTATTTTTTAATTTGTTTTCCATTTTTATATTTTATTTTTAATTTTAAATGCTTTTTACGATATTTCTTAAATATGGTGGCAACTCAGTTCAGCTTTTCTCTCGATAATAAAAATTTATTTTCCATTAACACTTTTTACGAGTCGGAAGCTTTATTTCATCAGTGAACATGTCCTTGCATTTAAAAGAAAAAAGTCAATTGTTTTCGTAAAATTTAACCACAACAAAATGATTGCGTATAATTATGCACTAATTAAGGTAAAAAATATATTTAATGAGAAATAATAATAATTAAGTTAAAGTTCAATAGGATAGATGTCGCTTTCGCGCCACACATGTTAGAACATTGAAGTCACGATCTCATTAAAAATGCTAGAGTGCCTTTATCACAAAGGACACTCCCTCACAGAATATATGGGCAATTAAATTGGGTTGAGAACAAGTCATTATCCATTGACATATCTTATTTATAATGAAGTCTGACAAACATGTTCAAACTGTATGTATAGTGTTTCCTTTCTATATGTTACTTGTTAGATATTATTTAAAAAATTTTGAATCAATAAAATCTCCAATTCGAAACATCAGTTTCCGAAATACACTCCTCAAAACAATTAAAGGATATTTGAAGTTTTATATAAAATAAAAATATAAACATTTTTTTTTTTTTTTTTTTTTTTTTTTTTTTTTTTTTTTGCCGAAAATAGAAGAAGAGAATCACAAATGCAAATTTTTCTGGTTTTCAAACTGTGGAGTATGCAAATTTTGAGTTCGACATCAAAAACGTCGCTTCAGCGGCAGCGAATGAAATTTGACTTTCAACTGGATAAAAGAGAATGAAGACAAGCATGATCGACATTCAGTGATTGCTTTGTTTCGATGAGTACGATGTCTCAGCAAAGTCATTTGACAGATTCAGAAGCTTGGAGAATTGATGGTAGGTTAGAAGGGGGCCAAACTCAAGCCGAAGTAGCGCAAGCCATTGGAGTGTCACAAAATGTCATTTCCAGGATCTGGAACCGTTTTTCGGAGAGTGGATGTGCAGGCCGAAGACCAGGGCAAGGTCGTAGACGGGCAACAACGCCCAATGAAGATCGGTATTTAGCGTTAACAGCTCGGAGACACCGAAACATGAACGCTACTCTTCTCCAACAACACCTTCGCTCGGCTACAGGCACCACGATTTCAACTCAGACTGTCCGAAACCGGCTCCATGCTGTAGGTCTGTATGCTCGCCGACCGATGGTATGTGTTAGATTAACATCAAGGCATCGTCACGACCGTAGGGAGTGGGCAACCGAGCATGTCAACTGGAGGAGCAATGAATGGAGCAATATTCTGTTTTCTGACGAGTCCCGTTTTCTGGCATCCGGATAATAGGCGTATTTTCATCTGGAGGGACCGTGGCAGTAGGAATAATCCTTCGTTCGTGCACGAAAGTGTCAGATTTGGCGGTGGAAGAGTGTTGGTGTATGGTGGCATCTCCATTGACGGGCGCACTGACCTCTACATCATTCGAGATGGAGCTCTGACTGGTCGCCGATATAGGGATGAGATCCTCAGACCTATTGTAGTTCCTTACGCTGCAGCAATCGGAGATAACTTCATTTTAATGGACGATAACTGCAGGCCACATCGTGCAAACCTGGTGGAGGATTTCCTTTTCGAGGAAGGAATCGTTCGAATGGAATGGCCAGCGTGTTCTCCAGACATGAATCCAATCGAGCACGTTTGGGACGCTCTAGGAAGACGAGTTTCTGGCCGCCAACAACCCCCACAAACTCTCCAAGAACTGGAAAGAGCTCTTCTGGAAGAGTGGGACAGAAAACCCCAACTCGTCATTAATAGCCTCATTGAGTCCATGCCTCAAAGATGTTCAACGTTGCTGGCCGCCCGTGGAAACCATACCCCCTACTGAAAATGATTTTCTTTGAAGAAAACACCTTTTCTTATTATTTTTTTCTCATATGCACAAATTGTGTTTTTTTCCTTTTGTACACAAATGCGCACATTTTTTTCTGCCAAACATCTGTAATTTATTCTCATATAACCTACTATGTCTGTCGACCATGTATCAATCAGCTAAAAAGTTTCCCAGATACAAAATCCACCTAAAACTGCAATATCATTTAATTGTTTTGAGCAATGTAATTAAAGAGGTCTATGCATTGCCGCCAAGCTCATCTTTCATGATGGAGCCTGCGTGGCTGAGCGGTCAAAGCACCATGGCACTAATTGCCTTCGAGGGTAGGACTTGGGGGGTTCGAATCCTACTGGTTCCACTGCGCGCACTCTTTGTGTGGAGCTCCTGGTTGTACGTATCTTGTGTTGTAAAATCTCCTTGTGCTATCTCGTCCCTGTAATATTGACGAGGATTTATAAGTAGGATTCATGTCGAGCACACAAGTCAGGTGTATGTTGTTCAGTAAACAAGCAATCGATCTTTCCTGATTTAGTCCAAGAGGCGACAGCACAAAACCTATGTCATCGAACACAAGAAAAAAACTAGTCGATGGGGGCCATCGTAATACTTACCCATCATGGATATGCATAATATAAAATATGAAAATAAAACGCATGTAAACTATTTATAAAATGCACTGCAATTCCAAAATAAAATTTAAAAGCAAATTTAAATAGTTTAATATACATAGTAATGCTTTATTAATGAATTGCTGATGAGCCAAATTCGACAAATTATATACAACGCCAAACTACTCAAGTAATACCGGATTGCGTAAAAGAAACATCCCTATAACTCTAAAAATAATAATCCTATTAACTAACAATTTACTGCGTCGGATGAAGCATCTCATTTCCAATTAAAATATATCTTTGAATTGAAATTCGAATGAAATACAGGGTCACGAAAAATCAAAGAATGCGGGAAACAGGATTACACATATCTTGGCAACTCATAATCCGACCGACTTCGTTCTTTATGCAAAATGTGTGTTATTTTATTGCCTTTTACGTCCATTCCTTAGAACAAAAAAATTCGAAAATTTTTATATACCTTTCATCAGAACGAATTTTTCGAGAGTCCGAAAAAAATAGTTCCGTTGTAGTTCCGAAAAAAATAATCGAGGTTGCTAATATTAAATAGGGTTCGTCCCATTCTTACATACTAACTACATACAAAATTTCAAGTCTCTATCTCAATTTGTTCAGGAGATAGAGCGTTTACAGACAGACAGACTGACAGACAGACTGACAGACAGACAGACGGACGGCAAAATTTTTTCTCTAAAAATATGTTTTTCGGAATCTCCACTATCTGAAACGTGTGGATCCGTCAAAAATTTTTTTTCGATTTTCAAAACGATTGCAAGATTTACCCTATACTACGTATGATGGGTAAGTAAAATGAATACAGTAAAACCTCCATAACGGACACTCCTGAATAGCGGACACCTCTATTTAACGGACAGTTTTCCAATCCCCACTCCCAAAAACTAAATTTTTGTATGTTTAACCTCTGAATAACGGACACTATTTTCGGCGATAAAGTATGAAAAATAATTTTTTATCCAGAATAAAAAAAAAAAACAAAAAAAAAAACAAAAAAAAAAAAAAAAACAAGTTGGAAATTGCACGTGAAGCGTAGCAAATAAGGTGCGTTCGTACGATAACGAAGTTGTAAAAATATTACTCTCCTATATCAATCTCATAAAATTGTAAATAGTGAATTACAATTAAAACGCTCATCAAACAATGTTCTCCCTATACCATTATGCAATGGAACACTTTTGTGTGGCCTTGTAAATCAATAACAAATGTTCTTTGCCCCACAAATTATGTAAAATGTATATTATAATATGTACTTTATAGTTTCAAATAAATTTTATTAAGTTCGAATGAGTGTGACACCATTAAAACGCATTTGAAACTTTTCCCCCCATTGACCGTAATGTAATGGAATACTTTTGATTGCCCCTGTAATTGATCTATGCATCCTATTTTCATAACATTTGAAATGACTCCACAAAATTATGTAATAATTATGTATTTTAAATTTCAAACGATTCGGTTGGGTAGTTTTTGCGTTGTTATATGCGGACAGACAGACGGACGGACTGAACGACCACTATAGGTGCTACGTATTTACATAATTACGAACGCACCTAAAAAGGAGTAAAAAGGTCTCTAATTTTATCAGAAAAATGTGTCACAAATTTTGTGATCACAGATAAATGTAGAGGGTGGGCTAGGGAAAATCTCTTCCCCCATCCCTACATTTAGTGTGAATTCAGGGTTGTCCGGGAAGGACATCTGCTTGCAATGTCCCACCGGAAGATTTTATGCTTTTAATAGACAAAAAGTGCAATCCCTCCCCCCACGCGGAATTCTATAGAATCCAATAACGTCGCATTGAAAAACAAATTATATGTAATTGCAAGCAAAAATAAACTTCTGTAACTGATTTTTTCCTTAGAATGTAATAAAGAGTAGATAAAGGTATGCACACTTTCATTTCAGTTTTATTGCTTAAAAAATTATTTTAATTTCTGATTAATCATATAATTTAGGTTTTAAGAATATAAACGTTAATTAATGGAACATTAAGCATTTCTTAGCGATTTTTAAATCTCTGAGGTTTTCCGAATAGCGGACAATTTCTGCTTTCCCGAGGTGTCCGTTATTTAGAGGTTTTACTGTACCATTAGTGGTAATACTCGAAGGTCAATCATTTTACTTTCCGCACAATCTTAGGTAAGGTATGAAAACATGGAAAACTGGGCGCAGGAAAACACATTGATAAACCTACGAGTGAGCTACTAGTGATACTAATTTCCAGCTTCTTTTCTGGCAGACATGGATCGCATTGGAGTTCCTTATTACCACTCTTCCCGAAAATAAAGAATTTTTTTCTTGTGCTCGAGGACTTAGGTTTTTGTGCTGTCAGCTCTGGAACTAAAAGAGAGGTGAGCTTAAATATACAGGCATGGAAATTGACAAGCCAATTAAAATTACATAGAGTTTGGATTCATTTATAAGAGAGGGAGGCAATAAAATTGGATGGGTTTGAGAGTAGCTGGAACAAGTCATTATCCATAGACACCTCTTAATTATGACGGAGTCTGTCAAACATGTTCAAAAACAGAAAGTGTGTTTCCTTTTTTTATAAGGTATTTGTTTTAAAATTTTCAGTTAGGCTCCATAATAATTAAGAAATGTCTATGCGTTGCCGCATAGTAAATCTTTTATCGAACTGTTATAAAAACTCCTTAAGGGAGATCCGTAAGAAAAAACCCAAAATTTTTATTATTGATTTTAAAGTAATGAATTTTGGTGTACTACTTAAGAATCTTTTTGTAAGGAATAATTAGCAAAAAAATTCACTTTTTATAAAAAAGTATATTTTTTATAGGGATTTTTATGATATTTTTTTCTTCGAAAAATACACTTTTTAAAATTACTACTCCTCATTCAATTTTCAATATTTTGGTATTACTAAAATTTCTTAAATAGTGTTATAGTATATGGAAAAGACCTGGGGAGAGATATTTTTTATTTTCCATTTTAATCAGCTAAAAAAAAAAAAAGAAAAGAAAAAAGAAAAAAAAAAAAAGAAAAGAAAAGAAAGAAATTACGCATGGTAAATTTCCTTAAATTTGTTATAATTTTCATGTTTACCAATTTATGTAAAATTTTCAGAAATAGTTTTAAAAATATATCTGTCTTTGCTTTTGTTGTAAATTTTATCTAGATTCTAAAAACATAAACACTTTGTTTCTAAACCATTTCACCACTGAGCCTTAGTACTTTGAACTTAGGCAAAATATGGAAAAAGTCATTTTCAGGAAAAATCGTTTTAAATGGCTGCTATTCCTTTAAACTCTAGTGAGTACAATTAAAAAAAAGGCTCATTTGCTACCTGTTCCAAGTGTCCCCGAGTTCTGAAATTTTGCATGGATATTTTCAAATATGTATTTTATCGTTTTCTGAGATTAAATAAATAAATTAACTTTTGATGATTTTTGGCTGAAAATAGGATTCGGGTTTCTCTTAAAAAACACCACAAAATACGCTAAAATGCGCCGGGTCTTTCGAAAGAATTGAATATTTCTTCGTCAAGCTCAAAAAAAGGCGTCCTTCTACTGTAAAAGCAGCTGCCAGGGCTAAGATAATAAAGGCGGGAAAAAGAAAAGTTTGAAAGAACAGCCAATAGGAAAAGAGAAGGCAACAGCCAATCACGGAAGAGTATAATCAAAATGTTCAAGGGACACAGGGATGAAGGGGAAGGGAGAAGCAAGATGATAAGTTAAAATATATGTATACGTAAAAAAAATAAGTATAAAAAGATATAAAAATATAATTTATGTATATTTCATCACTGTGTCCGTTGAACATTTTGATTATACTCTTCCGTGATTGACTGTTGCCTTCTTCTATCTTTCAACTTGTCTCCTTTCCCGCCTTCTCACAGTCGTGCCGTCGCAGTCGTGCCGCTGCTTTCATAGTAGACGGACTCTTCTTTGCACCTGACGAGAGAAGACTCGGTTCTTTCGAAAGCATTTTTAATGGTGTTTTTATAAGTGTTCGATTGATTAACACCAGTTAAAACTTATTTTCCTTTGTTTAATCTTCCATGTTTGTCAGAGATATGAAATGTAACTTATGTAATGTACTTTAACTCTAAAGCTTATGTTTGAATACATTCAGGTCTTTTCTGTACTACGACAAGGGAAAGACGTGTGTACTGTACCCGGACGACCCCCTAGGGGAGCAAGGGGAAAGTGGTGGGGTCGACAGACCCCTCAAGACCAGCACAGGCGACCTCTATAGGCTGTTCTGCGGAACTGCAGACAGGGGTGAGTGCTATTCATTAGCTTGAATCTTCTAAGATTTTTAGGTATTACTTGATTATCTCGTCGACCAAAAATTTACCGCTAAACTACAAGATAAAGGGTGTGTTTCGATTCAAACTGCTTATTCTCCTATTTATTTTTGAATTCATTTGCGCTCTCAAACGCATCGAACTGGCAAATTGTCTTATTTAGAAAGCACACAAGGTGCCGTGAGGGTCGATTCTTTGATGAATGCAGAAAATATTGCAAAAAAAGCAATGAAAAACGGCATTTTGGACCAATTTTTCTGTAGCGGGATTTCCGCGAACAAAAAAAAGGGTCATGCTGAGAAAATTATCGTTTATAAAACAAATTCTAATGAATTGAACAAAAAATGACATCACACGGTACCTTATACGTCTCTTCCAAAATCCCCTCAGAGAGTTTCATATTTCTACTTTAAAAAATGAGTCTGAAAATGTATATGAAAATTTCGAGCTGTCGAAGGTGGAAAAGCGTTTTTTCGAATACACCCTTAAGGGTATATTCGAAAAAATGATTTTCCACCTCCAACAGCTCGAAATTTTCCGATGCAATTTCAGACATATTTTTGAAAGTAGAAACATGAAACTTGCTGAGGGGATTTTGGAAGAGACGTATAAGGTACCGTGTGATGTCATTTTTTTGCTCAATTCATTAGAATTTGTTTTATAAACAATAATTTTCCCAGTATGACCCTTTTTTTTTCGTTTCCAGACCTCCCGTTTCGGGAAATTCGGATCAAAAGGCCAACTTTGACGGTATTTTTTGTAATATTTTCTGAATTTACCAAAAAATTCGACAGACACGGCACCTTATAAAATTTCTAGCAAAGAGAATCTGTGAGTTTGATGCGTTTGAGAGCAAAAATATAAATTCAAAAATAAATCGGAAAATACGCAGTTTGAATCGAAATACACCCTTAAGTGCCAATAATGGATGATCGTGAATGTTACATCCACTTGACATTAAGCACAATATAAATATTTATTACGTCATCAAGTGATTTTTAATTTCACTTTTTATTTCTACTTTTATTAATGTTCTACTAATTCATTTATTTTTTTCGTTATTTAAACAAAAAATTAGCAAATTTGTATAATTTGGCTAACAGTTTGGCGATCTGTAAAATTTGGCGAAATTAGTCGACGGGATAACTAAGTAGTACCGATTTTTTGTTACGGAATTCATAGTCCAAGAGCTGACAGCCCAAAAACCTAAGGTATCTAGCTTAAGGGGAAAAAAAAAAAAAAAAAAAAAAAAAAAAAAAAAAAAAAACCTTTATTTGGTGGAAGTGTAGTAATAGAAGATAAGCTATATTTATCTAAACAAGTTTAACAAGAAAATTTTTTCCCCTTAAAGTGTATTTGACATTAAAATATATTTTTTGAGATTGTATTCCGCCGTTATTGCATTAAATAACGAAGTTTTCAATACTTTTAACGGTCGTTCTATGGAGGTTGCGCAAATTTTTTTCTAGAAACGTATATATTCACTAGAGAAGACTATTCTGTAATTTTTCGGAGTATGCCCGTATTAGTCCAAGCGCCGACAGCAGAAAAACCTAAGGTATCTAGCATAACAAAAACCTTCATTTCATGACAGAATAAACTGCGACAACAATTGTTATTAAGAGGTAGATTTTATAAGAGTCGGGCAGAAAAGGGGGTGTCATTATACAAGACATTTTTGATTTTGCCGAATTTTTTTACTTTCTTCTATTTTTACAAGAAGAAAGTATTGGATTCATGAAAATTTTCGACTTCCGGTTTTCGACGGATTTATACGTTTTAGAAGGTCCTGAACACGTTTTGACTATTTCTAGAAAATGTCTGTCTGTGAGTCTGTCCATCTGTCTGTCTGTCTGTATGTAACAAAAAATTTGAGGGCGCCCTATCTCAAGAATTAATGCTCGAAATTTCATAAAATTTTATATTCAGTTAGACCTTGATATGAATTAGTGCCTATTAGTTTTTGGTGTAAATTGGCCTGCAGGTGGCGCTGCTATACTATCATTTTCATGATTTTAATGATTGCTATACCTCAAGAACAGCACAGAATTTCACCAAACTTCAGATTCCGCAATACCTTGAGATACATTGCCACTGATAAGGTTTTGGTGTGAACTGCCCCATAGGTGGCGCTGCTATGCTACATTTTGCACGATTTTTGCGATAGCTAAATCTCAACAACTAATGCAGAGAACGTCATCAAATTTCAGATTCTGTTACACTAGAATATATAACATAATTAGATAATACGGTAAAATTAAAAAGGTTAGAGTGAAAATTAAGATAATGAAACAAAAATTACATAAATATATATACCTATGCGCTAAATCGATGTAATTATTTGCACTTTTTAAATGTTTTAATTGACGTGATTTAAATAGAAGAAAGTTTTGTGATGGCCACAACATACTAGTTTTTTTTTTATGGTTTCTTCTAATGATTTTAGAATATATGTATATTTTGTTTTTCCCCCAAAAAAATTTTTCCGACCCACAAAAATTTCTAAAGCGGGTCACGACCCAGTATTTTTTTCGAATCGACATCTTTCTGTATTCTATTATCTCAGTCCATTGAGCATCAACCAAAGTTATTTTTGTGATTACAACATTGCATTGAGTAGCTAAATTGAATTATATTGTAAATTTCATGGCTGACCTTCAGTGACAACCGGCGTGGCTCATCAAACTTTGTCGCGGAAAGTGAAACAAGTTGGAAATTGCACGTGAAGCGTAGCAATTAAGGTGCGTTCGTACGATAACGAAGTTTTAAAAATATCACTCTCATATATCAAGCTCATAAAACTGTAAATACTTAATTATAATTAAAATGCGCACCAAGCAATGTTCTCCCTATACCATTATGCAATGGAATACTTTTGTGTGGCCTTGTAAATCAATAACAAATATTCTTTGCACCGCAGATTATGCAGAATATATATTATAATATCTACTTCATAGATGCATACCAATTTTATCACGATCAAATGAGTGTAACACCATTAAAATGCATTTGAATCATTTTCCCCCATTAACCGTAATGTAATGGAATACTTTTGATTGTCCGTATAATTGAACTATGCATCCGATTTTGATAAAATTTGAAATAACACGACAAAATTATGTAATAATTATGTATTTAAAATTTCAAGCGATTAAAATGCATTTGAAACTTTTTTCCCTATTGACCGTAATGTAACGGAATCCTTTTGATTGTCCCTGTAATTGATCTATGCATCCCATTTTCTTAAAATTTGAAATGACTCGACAAAATTATGTAATAATAATATATTTTAAATTTCAAACGATTCGGTTGGGTAGTTTTTGCGTTGTTATATGCGGACAGACACACGGACGGACTGAACGAGAACAATAGGTGCTACGTATTTACGTAATTACGGACGCACCTAAAAACGCCATATTTGAGACCTCATGGACCCATGCGCTGAGGGTCAGCCAGAGTTTTGGGGTTTAACCCCTTAACGCGCAGTGTTGCCGGGTCGGCAACACCTAAAGTTCCCCCTGTTTAGAGACACAAAAACTCCGTGAATATTTCAAAAACTACTCTAATGGCTACTTTAAATCTTTCTTCTGAGTTCTAGATGGCAGCAGCACAGAGATCAAACTCTGCTGTTTTTAAATAATAGGTAAAATCTTTTACTCTAATACGCGCTTCACAGCAATGCTCTTCTCACTGCGCTTATCAATGCTTTACTTATGGGAGGTGTCCCCTTCGGCAACAGCTGCATAATTAAAATGGTTAGTGCAATCTTTACAAAACAATACCTGTGTACTCCTCTAGCCCTAAATAGATTGCCGAATTTTTTTTTTCTTTAAATCCCAACTTTAAACAGTATATGGGTAATATACCCACGATGGGTAAGTATTATATATATATTTATATTAGTAAGCCCCCAACGATTAGTTTTACAGTGTTATATTTTTTGTCCTTTTTTTATATATATATAATGCTTCTCTCCCTTCGGAATGGTCTACTATTTGGCAGCATGCCAAGGTTTGTCTTTGAAACCTGAACTGAGGTAATTCAGGTTCGAGTCCAAATCAAAAGTTTCCTGTTAGACTTCCTTGTACCAAAGTCGAACACATGATCATTTTCGAACAGGGTGAGGTTTTGGTCACAGGAGCTCTTCTTCAGGGGAGAGATGTAGAACAAACTTTAATGCATGCTTGTCAACCTACCGTAAAATCTGCGCTGATCTGAAACAAGTTAAGTACGTTTTGAACCAGCAAATCTATTCAATAAATAAAATGAAAGCCATCCCAGATACGAAAACATAAAATTAAATATATTTTCTGGTTCAAAACGTCTTCGACTTGATTTAGATGAACGCAGGTTTTACGGATGAATAACGGGGAGTTGGCAAGTAGGCTCATGTTATATCCTTCTCTCTCTCCCTTGCAGATGCCCTGCTCAACAATCTGACGTTCGAGTGTTTTCGCCGGAAGCGACTGGCGCATGCGCATCAGGCTGAGACCCGGTCCTACTCGTTCCAAGAATGCCTTGACGAGTGCATGCGCAAGTTTGGCAGGGGATGCCGGGCGGTGGAGTTCAGTTCGAAACACCAGTCATGCCGGTTCAGCAAGTACGAGGAATCGAACAACCCGGAATTGGTGGATGACGAATTCTACGATTATTACGAGTTCAAGTGGTGTACGTAAATTCTCTTTCTTTTATTCGAGTTGTTTGACATGTGTTAGTGAGACTTATGTCCATTGAGAAAGACTGGCTAATTTAATCTTATTTTCTTTTTCATTTTCACCCATATATGTATGTATATATATAACAAAAATTAAAAGTTCTGGCGACGTTAAAATATTCCATACGTTTTTCCAATCAAACATAATTTTATTCTCAGAACTAATGTCTGACAATAAATACCAGCTGGTGGAGGGATTTTTACGGCAATAAACGAACCAATAGAATCCCGTAAAAGCGCATTTTACAACCCAAATTTATTTAATTCCTTCACGACACAATTTTTTAAATTTTTATGAAAATTTTTAAGAAATTATTTGAAATCTATAGATCGGTCTAAAAATGGGGAAAAAATTAAATTACATTTAAAATTTGATATCGAATGTTTTCGCCAAAAGCGACTGACGGTTGCGCATCAGGCTGAGACCCTGTCCTATTCTTTTATTCTCGTTGTTTGACGTATTCGACTGTGGGTCATATTCATTCAGAAGTACTGAATGACTTAAAATTATTCTTTTTAATTTTTATTTATTAAAAATACACTTATTCATATATATATATACCACGACAATTAAACTTTTGAGGTACATTAAAATGTTCCTTAAGTTTCTCTATCTAACAAAATTTTATAATAACAACTCATGTCTACCAATAAATATCAGATTTTTACGGCAATACAGAAAGAGTCGAACCCCGAATTGGTGGATGACGAAATCTACGATTACTGCGTGGTGTGTATTCCATAAGAATTTCCTGTCAAGCATAGTTTCATTCTCAGAGCTGGTGTTCGCCAATAAATACAGGCAAGCGAAGGAATTTTTACGGCAACGCAGAAAGATAAACGAACCGATTTAATCACGTAAAAGCGCATATTGTAACCCTAGTTTATTTAATTCTTTCCTGCTTTAAAAAATGTTCCGATCATTCATTTTAATTAAATTCATTTTTGTCTAACTCCATACGTTAGTACTCTAAAATCCAATTAAAAAAACATTTCATGATCATTATTTTTTTCATTTCAAGGTCTTTTCACCTTTAATTCAATCTTCAATTCCGATATGAATTTAAATAAAGTTAACTATTTTGCGATTCTCATTTGTTGGGTGCGTTCGTAAGTATGGTAAATACGTAGCACGTATTATCGTCATTCAGTCCGTCGGTTCGTCTGTCCATCTACATATAACAGAACAAAAACAACAGAATTGAATCGTTCGAAATTTAAAATACATATTTGTCGGGTAATTTTGTATTGTCATTTCAAATTTAATGAAAATCGGATGCGTAGTTTGAATACAGGGACAATCAAAAATATTCCGTTATATTACGGTCAGTGGGAAAAAATTGTTTCAAGTTCATTTTAATAGTGTTATGCTTTTTCAAACAGAATAAAATTCATATCCATTTACTGATGTGTGCTATAATACACATTCTGCGCAATATGGGGTGCAAAAAATGTTTATTATTTATTTAAGTAGCTACATAAAAGAATTATAATCCATAAACATGTATAGGAAAAAAATGTTTTCGGCGTATTTCAATCATGGTAAACTATTTCATTACTACAGATTATACACCTCCGGTGTTTCTGCCCCGACATGAGACAGACGTTTTGAATGGTCTGTGACCACTAATTCTATAAATTTAATTCGAGATGCCTCATGGGACATATGGTTGGAAAGGTCTATGACCACTTACTGATGTTATGGACCACTTATGATGATATGGATGTTATGGGGTTAAGGTTATTTTTCTATTATGTGCTAAAAATCACTCACATGGATCTTCAAAGTTATTTAATAAGAAAATATGACGTGATTTACCGTATTTACTCGTGTATAAGGCGCACTTTTTTTCCAAAAAATTAGGGCAAAACTCCTAGGTGCGCCTTATACACGGAATAATATTTTACTGTTGGATGCAGTCGAACGATATACATATGACACAAGAAATTATTCAAAGGAGAGATTAAAACTCGGAAAAATCTTACTTAATAGAAGTATTACTGCATATTTATTTCACTCCTTGCAGTTTTTTTATACAACGGAGCTAATGGCATTATCTAAACGGTAATTAGCAATTCTCTTTACCGTCACTCCTTCCTATTTCCCGTCATTCTCTTACAACCCGAAGTATAAAAATGCATTTTCGTCTTGTTTTCTAGTCTGGTATAATGTTCGTTTCGACTTTTTTTTTTTTACTGAAATTCATTTGGTCACTCTTCATTAGCGTATCAAATTTATGGTACGCCTTATATACGAGATTTTAAGAAATCGCCATTTTTACTTGTAAAGTAGGGGTGCGCCCTATACACGAGTATATTTTCTCTTTCGTCATCAAACATATCTCATAAAATTCTCATTGACATATCTGTTGTGCTATCATTATTGCTTTACATTTCATGCTAACTTTTTGTTTGTTTCTTTTCCAGTTCGAGGCGTGGGCGGAAACAGCGGCAGCGGGAGTTTCGGGACCCGGGGCGGGGCTCCCTGGGCTTCCGGGACGGCAGCCGCTTCCGCCGGAAACGGCATGACCCCCGGAATGCCCCCGGGCTGGCCTGGACCCGGGTCCGCCGGGGCTTGGAGCTCGGGCGGCAGCGGTGGCTCCAACAATGTTTGGAGCCCGAGTGGAAATGGAGCCGGGGCGGGTGAGTACGATTTTACTAATCTTGTACGTAAACTTTCTCCAAACTTCGTTAAGAGGCCACTTGACTCGCTGAAAATTACCCGGATGATAATGTTAAGTCTATGTAGTGTAGGACCCAATTAACTTCTGATAATATGGGAAGCACAGTGTCATTTTGGGGCCCCCCTTTTATTCGAAAAAAAGCTTTTTAAGTTCGACATACCTGGTAACTCACCGGTGTTGTAAAAATCATGTTTTAGGATTTTTTTTCTGATTTCTACCTCAGAAATTAATCGTAAATGTTGTGACTCAGTTTTGTCCATATGCACCTCTTTAAAGACCCTTTTTTTATGTTTCCCTATATATACAGAGTGTCCCAAAACTTCGTGTACAAACTTTGAGGAGTGGTAGAGAACATTGTTTGAAACTATAATTACATGGGCGGAAACATCTTGTTAACCCTTTCACAGCCAGTGAAAATGAATCTGAAACTACAAAAATTTTAATACAAAATGAACATTGACACCAGAATTTTAATATGATTTTTCCATTTATTATGTATGTGAAATGTTTGGTTTTTCTTCTTTGCAAATACATTTTTCCGCAATTTCTGGTGTCATTCCTATTTTTTCCACATTTTAGCAATGGAAGTGCTTTGTCCGTGCAAAGCTCAAAGAAACACAAAGACACAGTGATGACAGAATGCGGAAAGCAGTTTAAAACGCTTTATTACACAGAAAAAAAATACAAGAAATAATTTAAGTTAAATTTTAAATTACGTTTCTTTAAAATCAAGTATCTTAGTATATTAGAAATTTCTAAAATGTGGAAAAATATGATTGGCATCAGAAATCGCGGAAAAATGTATTTGAAAAGAAGAAAATAAATACATTTCACATACATATTGCTGCATAGTGCTGTTTAAGAATAAAGATATACAGGGTGAGTCATAAATATCGAAACAATAGGCTATCTCCTTAAATATTGTCCCTAGGCCCATACTTCCAATTGCAAAAATTCATTAAAAAAGGTAAACTTTTTGATAAGTTGGAATTCCATGGGGGGGGGGGTCTATTTGAAAAATTACGAAAATTAATTTTTTATACGGCCTCCGTAGGATAAAAATTCCAATTAGGAAAACTTTTCTTATCCAGTCCTGAATAAGACACAAAAACTTGCATCTTCATATCTTCAAAACTCGCAGAATTATAGCCGTTTGAATAATTTATCAGGTTTTAAGGGATTAGACACAAATTGAAATGCGCACAATTCAAAAGCCAATGTTACTTTGACAGTTCTAGCAAATGTGTAAAAAGATCTTTTGAGTTAGAATTTTATTTTATTTTATTTATTTATTTATTTATTTTTTTTTTTTGTGATGGTTAGCCGTATAATTTGCTAAGAAAAATACCATCCTAAAATTTATCATAAAATTTATAAAAATTTCATATGATTAATACTGATTTAAATGGGATAATTAAAAATCGTTATAACTTCAAACATTATTTATCTTATTTCAATTTCTTTCCATTTATTTAAAGATGAAAATCTGATTTTAATTTTGTTTCGGGGGTTTTGTTTTTCAATATTAATTTTAGAATTATAAAAAATATTTATTGAAAAAATAATATAACTTAAAAAAAAATCTTATTTTCAAAAGTAAATAATTTTTCACTTTTGCCCGAAAATAATTTAAAATGTCATGTTTCAAGTTTGTACTTTTTTTCTTTAACAATTTAATAAGGTCTGCACTGGACGAAATTTTCAATCCCAGTCTCGAACCATCCGTATTAAAATCATAGATCTGACTGACCTAATACGTACATGAAATAAGTAAAATTTGGTTCAATCAAAATTTTTACAAAAACCACATAGATTTGAAAATCGCTTTTATTTTACAAAAAAAGAAAAAAGAAACTTTAAAATTTATTTTTTTAAGAATAGTATATTTAAATGTTAAAAAATTAAGCACAATAAAACCAGAAAAAAATCTGCCTATGACGGAATTCTGTCTTAAACAAAATATGTGTTGATCCATACAAAATGAATACAATAATACCTGAGAAAAAATAAACTCCATTTAACCCTCCTAGGAAGGGCATTTGTCTATTACGTATTTTTTTTCTTATGTGATTCCGTCTTAAAAGGTTTTATTGTATAACATATTTCAAAGTCTCCAACGCACGGGATATGGATTAGCGATATTAAAATATAGGTGAAACATTTAGATATAAACAGAGATTCATTGATAAAATAAATATCTCACAGCCTTTGGCGCTTCTTTAATAATAAAAAGTATAAATATAAAAAACGAAAAGCTATAATAAATATTTTTGATCAGAACTCCTCCCCGCGAAACAATTTTTAACTACACTGAAGTAAAAATCTATGTAGAAATTCACGGCTGAGCGGGCTATGATTTAAACTTTTTTCCAGGCTGGTCCGGATTATGATTTTAGCATTTTTCCATTCCGGGCAGAAATGTTTCCCCTATGGGTCGGTTTGGGACCGAACCTAGATATTTCGATCCATGCAGACCTCCAGTGCTAAGGATCAACATATTTTGAGAACAAGTTTTGATTTAAATCAATACGCTGTTTTATTATGTCCAAATACGCACGGTCTTGAATCGACAATTAATACGGATAATCTGTGGACGATCCCTCATTTGCTTTGAAAACAAGTCGAAAATTTTTTGTTTACAGGCATGATAAAGTGGTGTAAGTCACGAATTTTGGAGAATTTTGGATTTTAATATCTCTGTCAGATTTTCAGACACGGAGATGAAATTTTTTTTGTTCAATTTAGGAAATGGAAAAGGAATAATTTCCTAATTGGGAATTTTGCTCTACGGGGTCCGTATAAAAATTAATTTTCGTATTTTTTTAAATAGATCCCCCATGGAGTTGCAACTTATCTTATTAGAAATTTCACCTTTTTTGAATGAATTTTTGCAATTGGAAGCATGGGTCTAGAATCAATATTTAAGGAGATAGCCTATTGTTTCGATATTTATGACTTACCCTGTATATGTTTTTTTCAATTGTTATTATATGTGCTTTTTATTTTGTTTCACTAAGAAAAAAATATCGTTTGGCCATCTAAATTCTAAGTTGTGGCTTAAGAAAAAGTAGTTCCATGTCATTCTTATAAATTCTAGTTCTTTTTTCCAGAGAGATCTAGAGTTTTATAAATGAATTCAAGAGCGTTTCCCTATATTCTCGTTATCAAACTTATTTAAAAATATCTGACAAAAGGTGAACAACAAAAGGTTAGTTTTAGTAATTATAATTCTAGTTTGTGGAACCATTCCCGAAATCTAGTGATAATTTCTAGTTATTGAAACGAAACAATATACAGTCGGTTCTCGTTAATTCGTACTCGTCAGGGCGACAAGAAATGTTCAAATTATGGAAAGTATAGGAGAAAAATATGTTTAAAGGTGGTATTATTACAAAGAAATTAATGATACTGTATTCTTAAAATTTATTTAGGCCATTATCATCAGAATATGACTTAATATCTATATCATAAAGGCCAAACGTATCTGTGCGTAACGCATACGTCATTTTGCGAATGGCAACACTTTCCCATACAATTTCGGTTTTGCGATTTTAGCTACTGCAAATTTTACACCTTTAAACATCGTACATTTTAAATTTTCACACCGTCGTAAAAGACAAAAAATGTACTTTTAAATGCAATTTGTTTGAAAGCTGTATCTCAATTTACTTTTGAGATATTAATTTTTTTTAATAGTTTTTAGTACAAATTTTGTAATTGTGGCAACAAAATCACTCCATTTTCTCTTAAAATTGAAAGAAGAAAAAAAAGATAGAAATTAAAATGAGTATACTATGTCAAATATCGTCTGTGATCGTGGCAATTTGGATTTTTTTTTCATTTAATTTATAGTAAACATAAGAGCGTCAATTAATAACTTAATAATAAATTATCTGTATTACAATTTACTGATTACATACGCAATTAAAGATTAATTTTAATAATTTGGACACCTGAGTTTTATACAAATAATATTTTGTTAATTTTAACTTAAAATATTGTTGGAAGTTAGTTTGTTTGAGAGTTAGACTGACCAATATCAGATGCATTTTTTATTGTAACTAATTTTGTAGATTTATAATAAATCGGTGAAACAGTTAACCTTCTTAAACATTCTCTTTTGTCGAAACTCGACGGGTTCCACCTCGTTAAATTAAAAGACATAAATACATAAACTAATTTAGGGATTAGCAACAAGCACAATGAATGAAAGATTGGAGGAGTTATTGACCGACAGATGGGGCTGTAAAGGCGTTTTCATTCACATATTAGTTAATAATTGTTTTCCCCCCTTAGTTAAAATTACAATATTCCCTTAATTTGTAACTTTATTTAATAAGCTAGATTTTTAATCCCTTTAATTCTATTTAGTTACTAACGGCCATTTTTCCTTTAAAATATGACTTCACTTATCTCTAATTCTTTCTTTAAAACCACAATGTACATCCGTTAGTTTATGTAACCGTATGTACTTTCCCCATAGCAACAACCTTTTAAAGAGTTATTTCTAGGCTGTTTTTATTCATAGTTAAACGCTACTCGCTTAAGAAGCAGATGCGCTAAGTTTGTCTTTTATTTTATTACATTAGAATTCATTTCCTTTCTGAGCCCGTGAGACTCTTGTTAACCCTATGTAAAGAATTCAATCCTTGTGGTTTTCCGGGCCATATGCTTTCTTTTATCATTTGGCGTTAATTATTACAAATCATGCACGTTTCTGTCATTGAAAGTCTATGTAACTGAAACTCTCCACGTGCCTTCTCTCATCGCAGTTTGTGCGTATCAGTCGTTTTTGGCTATTTTTATGTACATGTATCGCGCCAACACTTGACGATGTGAAAAATGTATTTGTGAACACTCCTTCTCGGTAACTACTAGCGATCGGACCTATCTCTGCGAGGGTCCCTCTCTGGCACGGCAACCATTCTTGGAACTGTGAAAGTAATAAAAATTTGTCTCTAGTAAATAGCCTCCTGTGTTGCCTTTCTCAATATCCATGGATTATCTACGAACTTGGGATACCAACTACAGCTTAACGGCGCAACGTTACCCTTACGATGTTAAAAATCGACTTCATAAAATATCTGCGATGTTTGCTATACGATAGTGAAGCTATCGTCGTCACAGGGGCAATCAGATCAAATTACTGGGATTAAATGTATACTAGTTTCAGAACAAAATGAAAGAAAGGATCCTTAAGGATCTCAAGTCCGTGTGAAAGTAAAGAAAAATGAAAAATCAGAATTCTCGTTAATTCGAATTGTCAAGAGAATTGAGTTCGAATAAATGAAAAATTTTAACGTTATTTTGCAATTGAAAATTTCGAGACTTCATGATTAGTCCGAATTAAGCGAAGGTTCGATTTATCCGATTTCGAATTAACGAGATTCGACTGTAGTTTCGTACCTAGCACTGTAAAACATTTGTGTTACATTACTCCATACAATTAGTAGCAGTTACGACTTCCATTTTACAGAGTAATTTTTAACTTATATAATGGTGTAATTTAAACATATATTATTGGTGTAACTTCGCAATATTACACCAGTTATAGCGGTTAAAGTACTCCACAAAATTGGAGGCAGCAAGGCTGCCACCAATTTTATGGAGTAATGTTACAAATGTTTTACAGTGAGAAAACAAGAAATTCTAGATTTTTTTCGCCTATTCAGCTTAGATGTGCCGTACGTACAGTTCGGAAATCTATAATTCTAGTTTAGGGATTCAGAAAATGTCTTATTCATTCTAGTTGAAGGCTGTATAATTTTCTTTTTCATCTATTTACAGGGACACACAAAATATTTCGACTACTCTACTGTATCCGAAGTACTATATACTGTAACTTATCTTTTAAAACTTGCCTAGAGTACCTCATTTTCTACGCTTGACGTACAATTTCCAAGTTGTTGTTTGGTTTAAAGTGTATTTATTTATTTTATTTTTATGATAAAAATGTACGTATTTGCCTCTTTTTTCCAGGCATGGGAGCTGTGTGGCCAAGTGGAAGCGCAGATTCTTCATCGAAATCGTGGCCATCCGGGGGTTGGGCGGCCAGTGGTCCCCCGGGAGGGTGGACCAGCTCTGGACTGTGGCCGAGCGGGGGAGCACCCTCACCCGCATTGCCCCCCTGGGCGAGCGCTCATTTCGGCTGGCCCCTGCCACCACCCATCGGTGAGATATTTTCTATTTATATTAATAGCTAACAATATCTCCCCCCAAGTCATATAATTCTATTTTAAACCAAAAACTCAATTTAATAAAATGTGGTGTGTCATTTTTAAAATAAAATTTCTGCTTCGAAATAATTTGAAAAGAAAAAGAAAAAAAAAAAAGAAAGAAACGTTTGATGAATAAACGTGCATAAGATTGGTTGAATCAATTTGGTAAGTATTTAATACATTGAATAAAGAAAACAATGAAAAATCCTTAAAACACAGGATATGAGGCAGCAATAAAACATTTAGAGTACCTTTATGCATAGCAGAGTAGTTTCTTACGCGCTCGGTGCATGCGTCGGATGCTTGGATGGGTCCAATTGTATATGTGGGGTAAGTCAGCGCACATTATACAGCGACTTGCCTTGTTTTTGTCAAAAATCTTCTTGACCAATCTAATTTTTTTAATAAAAATTTTTAATTTTACTTAAAAAAAAGTGTTATAATAAAAATAAATGATATTGACATGCTTCGGAACAGTCAAATAAGTTCCATAATCATAATCATGATTATGACTATGGAACTTATTTGACGGTTTCGAAACATGTCAATGTCATTTCTTTGTAATTATAATAACACCTTTCTTAAGAAAAATTAAAAATTTTTATTAAAATGTTTATGTAAAAGGTGAAGGTTTTAAAATCTGGTGATTTAAAAAATCATTTGGATTTAATAAACTTTTTACCAATCTAATTTTAATCCTCGTATTCAAACAATACAGATGAGGTGGACTCAACCCGCAACGGACTTTTATAGCAATTATACACTTTATGGCCAAAGGTGACTGGCCACTTGCGATTTTAGACACTTTGTTGAATATCTAGAAAAATACATGACGATTTTTTCTGAAATTCTAGGCGTGTAAATAGGCATCGTAATGTGTGTTCCATACATTACAATGAAGATTTTTTTCCCGAAATTCCATAAATGACCGTCAAAAAATTGAAAAAGAACGATTATTTTTTGGATAACCCTGGAAAACTAATGTAGCAAAAGCGTATAAAATACAGATTATGATTAAATGGAGAATTGTAATAAAATGTGTTCAATTTTATGGGGATAGCATTTACAATTTAGGTTTTTATGAAAACAGTCCCAAATTTTGCCAATTTTTTTTTTGCTTATAATTTGCAGAATTCTTAATATAAAAAAAATATATTCTTTTCATAGAATATGACAATCAGCATTGTACACAAATCCTATAACTAGAATTAAAACATAATAAAAATTGTATGAAAAATGAGTAGATTTAGAAAGTATTTTTTCTCTGCGCATGCGTGAAAGCAAGCAAAATATAATTTTCATAATGTGTTAGCTAAACGAATATATTAGATTAATTTTTTTAAACACGATTATTCAATCGGCAAATTAATTATAACAGATGTAATTTTTCCATTTTCGAAAACGGAAAAATTACATCGTCTAAATGAATATATTTCAATCTTTGTGAAAGTCTCAAAAACACAGCTTGAAAATTATGTAAATGATCGTCGATAGAATAACCTCAAAATCCGTTATTCCCAAAAGGAAGCAAAAAGATGGGGGGCTGTATCCAAATATACGTAATGTACGTATAATATTGTGAATGTTATATTGGCACCAATCAATGGATATATGCATACATAATATCAATGGATACAGCGATTATGTCGAAAAGTGATTGGCAAGTATCTCTTAATTCCCTTTTTTTTGTCTCTTATTCATAAATCATTTTTACTATCACTGTAACTCTTTTTGTTTTTTTAATCCATCTTTGTGTATGTTACATAAAGGATAATTCCTTCGTAATACACTGCAAATAAAGAATACTGCCCAGATAAACTGATGGAATTGAGCTCACAGATTACAAATACTAATTGTACATTAAAGCCTTATATTTTCAAGGGTTAATTCCGTTCGAAAAAAAAATTAAGAAGGGGAAATAGCTCTCCTCTTTCCTCTTTTTTTATACTTAATCATTGAACCTCCTATACTATAAAAGACATGCTTTATCATATAAAAAATCTATATCCAAAATTCAGAGCAAATGAGATAATTCTTAATAAAAAACCCATTTAGCATTTATATAATTTAAAAGGTGTTATCCCCCTCTTTTATACTTAACCATTAAACTTCCAAAACTATTCAGAGATTTGAACGAAATCTGAAAATTCTGCTCGAAAAACCCATTTATATAAATTAAGGGGGGGGGGGATATTAGAACCTGTCCCCCCTATTTATACTTATTCAATGAACACCTAATACCAGTCCTGGAATCGCCTCATCAGAATGTCCTAATCTAAATTTTGAGCGAAAACTTAATTCTGCATGAAAATTCCATTTATATCAACTAAAGGGAGGGGCATGAGCCCCCCGTTCCCCCTCTTATACATATCGAATGAACTCCAAAAACTAATCAGGGAAGCGCTTTGTCAGGATATACCTACATACAAAATTTCAAGTGGATCGGATATTTTTATCATGAGTTATCGCGTTACGCACGCACATAGAGAACGGACGGGCACATAAGCTCTGAGGCATTGATAGCCTGTGAGCTAAAAAACTGTAAAGTTGCTAAACTTTTAATAGGAAATTGTGATTCCTTGAACTTTTTATGTAACGGCCACAACAAAAATTCATGTAACAGGTACCTGTGTGCACTGTAAATAAATAAAAAATTATATAGTTACTAAGAATATATTAGGAAACTGGGATGTCTTGAACTTTTCTTGTAATGGCAACAGATAAAATTTTGGTAACATTACTGTCATTTCAGTAGATTCTCTTATAAAGCTACAGGTTTCTGCAGCTTTACGACAACTAATTTGGTAGATTGACATCTTTTTTTGCACACTATACAGATTAAATATTAGTCAGCATACATATTTCTGTACATTTACATTGGTTAAATTAAAATTTATTATTATTATTATGGGAACGATTAGTAGAACACAAACACATATATTACAAACTGACACCGTTAAAATTTAAAAATGGTGATTGAATATGAACATATTTACACAAATGAACTATTTACATGTTCTATATACAAGTTGAACCGTCACAAGTTTTAGTTTAGTCAGATTTAATACACATCTTACGCGGAAAACCATAATCCAACATTCTTTTGCCAAACGACAACAACTGTTCCAAACCAGCTCTCTTTTCAGCGGCTCGCTTCAAACCACCCCTACTTTATTCGGCTGCGTCGCTGGAGTGCCTTGTCATTAGAGTTATGATATGGGGAAGCAAATATACGAGATATATAATATGCAGGTTTAGTGGTAGAAAGAATACCATATTTCATAATGTGCATGGCCCGAGACATACTACCTCTGATAATAAAGTTCGATGAATAGTCTTGTAACATTAACGTAGATGAAATATTAACTAGTTACCATACCAACGTTCGAAATAGTCACCTCCCATAACTATGCACCACTGAGATCTGCTATACATGCCCTGAAAAATTTGCAAGAAGTGTTCTTTTGGGATAGAGTTCAAAAGCTTCGTCACGTTTCGTTGGATGTAAGCAATAAGGTCAAATCTCTTTCAAAAAGAATTTGAGTCGTGGAAATAGGAAGAATGTCTGGAAGATTGAGATCTGGCGAGTATGGTGGATGTTTAATTTGCACCACCCCTCATGAAATTCTTTCGGTATCTTGCAAATCTTAAAACCAAACTTTAAACTGATCTTTTGTTCTTTCATTTTCTTGTTCACAGTTAAGAACCGACACACTGAACTGCACTTTGTAAAACACGTCTTACGCAGAACATAAACGACGCTCAACTGAACAACATTGGGGGAAGATGGTCAACATTTGCCTCTATGCAGGTGCAGCGTTTTGTTTTCCCAGTGCTGCTAGATCAGCCGTTCTGAATTCATTCACCGAACTTTATTGTCAGAGGTAGTATAATAACCGACGACTATAGTTGCTACGTATTTACATATTTACAAACGCACCTAAAAATCTGTAAGATTAATAAAAAGTTTCTAGGTAACTAGGATGCCTTCTATATAACTGCTATGTAACCTTCTATGTGTGAAACTTTCTATGTAACCGCAACTCGGGTTACACAGGTAAAATTTTAGTAGGATTACTGACATTTTAGTAAAATCTTTTGTAAAGCTACAGATTTTTGTAGCTTTACAAAAACTAGTTTTGTATATTTACACTATTTTGTTGTACAGTGTACAGAAAAAATTTAGTAAACAAACAGTGCATCCATAATTTACGTTTGTTTTTCTTTTACAGGTCCCCACAGTTCTCATTACCCGATTCCCCCTTTCCCGCCCCTGCCCCCTCCGGAAATGTGCAGCAAGAGTGGGGGCGGAGGGAGCCTTTTTAAGAAGATCGGCCACGGTATGCGCCTGCGCAGTCACTTCATCTTGCGCGTGGTTCGAACCGATACTCTGTCCGACTGCGAGCGAGCCTGCGCCGATGCCAAAGACTTCCCGTGCCTCTCTTTCAACTTCAGGTAAACCTAAAAACCTAAAAATAGCCTGACATTTTTGTGTCAAGGCCTAACATTCAATCATAAAAGAAATTTGGATTTCTAAATTTGGTACTACTTGGTTATCCCGTCGACTAAAAAACTATCGCCAAATTATGAGATTAAATGCCAATAATGGCTGATCATGAATGCCACATTCCTTTGAGATTAAACACGTTACACGTGTTTGTTACGGCACCAAGCAATTTTTATTTCGACATTTTATGTTTTTTTTATTAATATTATACAAATTTAATTCTTCTTTCGTTTTTTTAAAATGAAAATAATTTTAATTTGGCGATTTATATAACTTGGCGAAATCGGTCGATGGGATAACCAAGTAGTACCCTAAATTTTTTGTGCATTTTTTAGAGTTTTAAAAAAGGGCCGCCATTTAGACACAAAATGGCGGGTGAAGCTGACTAACGAACTCGGTTGAGATATTGGTATGAACTATGCATACAATAAATCTTATTCAAATCGGCTCATAAGTACGATAGTTACAACATGACAAAGATCCTAGTTTATTGATTTAGATATTTTTTTGGTTAGGATTAATCGGGCAGTGTAGAAATTATGCATTAAGAGTTTTTTCTGATTTCTACCTCAGAAATTAATCGTAATTGTTGTGTCTGCATGGCATTACCTCTGATAACGAGCCACATACCAAGATTTCCAATTTTATTTGTAAAGAGATTTTAAAAAATCGTCATTTTTCCTTCTAAATTAAGGGGGTACGCGTTATACACGAGTATATACGGTATATTTAAAATATTGCTACTCGCAACAGCAACATAAAGCATTCGAATGCAAGGAATTGATTTTGTCAATTTCTAATTTTTAGCGGTAAAAGAGTAAGTAAGAACTTTTTTGATTATTTATTTAACATTTAAAAACCATATGTCTTGCTATTTAAACAGATCAGTTTCCACTACGCAATTATTACCGCTCAACCAATAAAAGTTAAGGAAAAAACAGGAAGCCGAACAACATGAATTCCAAGTTGTGAAATTCGTTGTTAGGTTCTGATGTCATTTAAACTAATCTATTCTCTTAAGCATTCATTTTTATGAAATGCGTTTTCAGAGCAAGTGTTTTAACACCGTGCTAAAATGTAAAGTTTAGATGAAAAAACAGTCACTTTTGAAAGATTAAGCACTCAAATTCGTTTATTTATTCCTGTCTCAGCTTTTTAAATTAATTTTGTGAAAGTTTTATACAACCAATCAACCGAAAGCAAGCGGAAAAATAAAACGTATTTTTATTAGTGACTCTGTGTGAACCAACCAACCGAAAATGAGCGTTGGGAAAAAAGCGATGAAAAAGGGGAAAAAAGTTATATTTGTAATGAGAGTGAGCTTTGGAATTTAATTAATTACTCGTTAATAAATAGAATTTCGAAATTCTGAAGCTCAGGTACATCAGGAGAGATTTGGGGCTACTCTCAAAAAATTTTTGAGCCTCGTACCTGCTGTAGATTTTGCTAACCATCGCAGACACACATAGACAGACAGAGCGTTTTGTTCTTTTATTAGTATAGATCGTTCCAATATTGCTAATTCCATTTGATTGTCTTGTCACGTTTATGTTTGTTACATTGGGTTAATCTATATTCATTGTAGATGTTGAATTGTAGTATTATGTAATGATTATATATGTATATACCGGGTGTCCCAAAAAAGACTGATGGATTTTAAAATTCAATAACTTGCAAACGGTGACAGCTATTTTAAAAAATTTTGCAGGAGGGTTATGTATAATGTTAGGAGTTTTTATACCGTAATTTTTTATTTTAGTTCGAATTTCAAACAATAGATGGCGCTGACGGCAATTGAAGCCCAGGTTGACGCCGAAACTGACCTCACTCAGCACTGATCACTTGGCCTTCAATCGCCGTCAGCGCCATCTATTGTTTGAAATTCGAACTAAAATAAAAAATTACGGTATAAAAACTCCTAACATTATACATAACCCTCCTGCAAAAATTTTTTAAATAGCTGTCACCGTTTGCAAGTTATTGAATTTTAAATTTCATCAGTCATTTTTGGGACACCCGGTATATATATATCCATATGATGTTCCATATGATGTTATCCATATGATGTTGAACACAATTAACAAAAATGCTAGTAACAATAGAGTACGTTATTGAATAATTATTTTCAGTATTTCTGTTTTTTAATTTATTCCAATGATTCACATAAGAACCTTTGTTTCCGCTGAGCGAAGACTCATCGTCGTGAAATAAAAGATAAGAATTTTGAAAAATAAAATCGTGAACAAGATGACAGAATTTTTGTTCATAATTTTTTACTTTTGGAGATTCAGAAAACATTTAACATTTGTCATCCACTGAACTTACTGTAGACAACAGAAAAAAAAACCAATCATCCAGAAAATTCGCGTTAAGCGTAGCAAATAAAATGCGTTCGTACTATAGCGAAGTTTTTTAAATATTCAGATATTGGCGTAATAGTACTACCTTTGACTATAAATTTCGGTGAATGAATTCAGAACGACCGATCTGGCAATACTGGGGTAACAAAACGCTGCACCTGCATAGAGACAAGTGTTGACCATCTTCCCCCACCGTTGTTCAGTTGAGCGTCGTTTATGTTCTGTCTGAGACGTGCTTTACTGAGTGCTTGTTCAGTATGTTGGTTCTTGACTGAGAACAGGATAATGAACGATCAAATGATCAGTTTAAAGTTGGTTTTAAGCTCTGCAAGACACCGAAAAAAATTTAATGAGGGTTGGTACAAATTGAGCATCCACCAAACTCGCCAGATCTCAATCCTCCTCGACTCAAACTCTCTTTGAAAGAGATTTAACCCTATTGCTGACATGACGAAGCTTTTAAACTCCATCCCAAAAGAACACTTCTTGCGAATTTCCCAGGACATGCATAGCAGATCTCAGCGGTGCATAGTTATGGGAGATAACTATTTCGAAGGATGGCATGGTAACTTTCGTTAATATTTCATCTACATTAATGCTACAGGCCTATTCACCGAGCTTTATTGTCAGAGGTAGTATATACAGTACTTTGGATGGCGTATAAGAATCTAAAAATCTTTTGTGATTCTCTATAAATGCTATTTATATTATAACTTGTAGTAAACCTGAACAACGTATATCAATTTCATAAAATGTGAAGTAGTTTTATAGAATTAAAACGCGCCTAAATAGTGTTTCCCCTTATACCATTATGTAACGGAAGACTTTTGTGCGGTACAGTGAATTACTTTGCTCTACAGATTGTACAGAATGTATATTTTAGTCTCTGCTTCCTGTCGATTCTATCATACTCGAAAGTGTGTAACATCATTATAAGGCACTTGAAACTAGTTTGTCATTACGGTACTACTAGGTTATCCCGTCGACCAAAAAATGATCGCCAAACTATAAGATTAAATGCCAATAATGTATAATCGTGAATGTCACATTCAATAATATTAAATACGATACACGTGTTTAAAACGTCATTAGGGGATTTTTATTTCGACTTTTTATTAGTATTTTTATTAATATTCTACTAATTTTTTGTTTTTACTTTCTTCTATCTTCAATAGAAGAAAGTATTGTAATCGAAATTTTTTTCGACTTCCGGTTTTCGGCGGATTTACACGTTTTAGGGGTCAGAGATTCCAAAAAACATGTTTTTACAAAATGTCTGTCTGTCCGTGTGTCTGTGTGTGTGTCTGTGTGTATGTCTGTGTGTGTGTCTGTGTGTCTGTATGTCGCCATTCTACCATCAAAAAGTGTATGAAGTTATGCATAGAATTGAACCAAATTTTTTGTGAATGTTTTTGGCTGTGGCAAGCAGGTCCGCCTTCAGTTTTGAAATATTCCGCCGGAAGGGGGCGCTGCAATCGCGATTTTTGTGCCATTTTCAATATTGTACCGACCAAAAGTATATGAAGTTATGCATCGAATTGAACCAAATTTTTTGTGTATGTGTATGAGTATGGGTAGTTGGTCCTCCCTGAATTTGAAAAAAAGCCGCCGGAAGGGGGCGCTGCAATCGCCATTTTTGTGCCATTTTCAATATTGTACCGACCAAAAGTATATGAAGTTATGCATCGAATTGAACCAAATTTTTTGTGTGTGTGTATGACTATGGCTAGTTGGTCCTCCCTGAATTTGAAAAAAATCCGCCGGAAGGGGGCGCCGCAATCGCGATTTTTGTGCCATTTTCAATATTGTACCGACCAAAAGTATATGAAGTTATGAATAGAATTGAACCAAATTTTTTGTGTATATGTATGACTATGGCTAGTTGGTCTTCCCTGAATTTGAAAAAAATCCACCGGAAGGGGACGCTGCAATCGCGATTTTTGTGCCATTTTCAATATTGTACCGACCAGAAGTACATGAAGTTATGCATCGAATTGAACGAAATTTTTTGTGTAAGTGTATGGCTATGGCTAGTTGGATCGCCCTGAATCTGAAAAAAATCTGCCGGAAGGGGGCGCTGCAATACCGAATTTTATGCTATTTTCAATATTGCACCACATAAAAGTGTATGAAGTTAGTTCTAGAACTGAACTAAACATTTTGTATATGATTATTTGTTGGTAAGGCAAATAAGTCCTCCCTGAATTTGAAAAAAAAATCTGCTTATCATTCTATTGTCCATCGGCTCGTGCAGAGACGGAAATTCATTTTTACTCCGATTAATTGATTGAAGCAGAAATTTAAGATGAAAATGAAAGTTGGTAAGGTATTGAATTAAAATTATTAAAGCATTAAAATGAGTAACTATTTCTTTTTAATATTAAAATGTATGTATGAGATAGAAGAAAGTTTTGGGATTGGCACATCCAACTAGTTTCGTTATTTAAAATAAAAATTATGTCAACATGTATCATTTGGCTATTAGTTTGGCGATTTGTATAATTTGGCGAAATCGGTCGACGGAATAACAGAGTAATACCGTCATTACCTTCTAATGATGTGATAATGCCTTTGAAATGTAAGGTGTGATAATGACTTTTAATGACTTTTCCATAATCCAACGGAATACTTTTGATTGTCCCTGTAACTAAACAATACATCCAATTTTCATAAAATTTGAAATGACTCAATAAAATTATACAAAAATTATGCATTTTAAATTTCAAATGATTCGGCTGGATTGTTTTTGCTCTGTTATATGCGGACGGATATAGATGCTTCGTATTTACATACAATAAAACCCCGATAATTCGGATTAATTGGGACCAGGCCCAATCCGGATTATCCGGAGAGTTAAAAAAAAAATGAAATAAAATGAAACATACTTACAGAAAATTACCTTTATATTAAAATTATTCAATATTTATAGACGGTAAAACTGTTTACTTTGTTTAATTCTTTCGAAAAGATTTAAGAAAAAGTTTTTTTTTTATTGAGAATACAACGATGAAACAAGTTAATGTTATGGAAATTAGCCAGTCGTTTCCCTCATAGCATGCATGATCACAGTGAGGTCACTGTGAGTCACTTTGGTCACATCACATCTGTGACCAAAATGCCACCACTCAGTGACGTCACATTGTGACTGAGATGTGACTTTTTTAAAAATCTTTAGAAATTTATAGATATTCTTCAAAACATGTTATTTACTTTAAAAAACATGTTTTTGGAAATTTAAATATCGTCGCTTTTGTCACAATTTCGTCACAATGTCACAATGTCAAAGTAGTCACAAATGACACATTTTTCACATATTTTTCACATTGTGACCACTTAGTGAAACGTCACAAAAGAGCTCTAAAGCGGCCATAACGACTTCACATTTTAGTCACTGTGACTTCACATCGACGTCACGTGACGTCACATCGACAATCGATGGTCACAATGTGACTTCACAACGACGTTGCAGTGAGGTCACCATGCTTTACGGGTTCTCAAACTTAAAAAAAATAACCAAGCCGATCCGGATTAAAAGGAGATCTGGATTAACGGAATCCGAATTAGCAGGGTTCTACTATAATTACGAACGCACCTAGAAGGTAAGTGTGATCGGAGATCGCACACGGGATTTCTTGTAATATTTATTTCAAAACAATTCATCCTTCTCCTTTCATTATAAAATTAAATCTGTTAATTTATAATTATTAAATTCTTATAAAGCGGGCAGCGCCAATACACTTCATTAAAAAATAATTATGATAAATATTTTATTAAATCCAATAGATTTTTTTAAAAATCACCAGATTTTAAAAGATTCACCTTTTATATAAACATTTTAATAAAAAATTTAATTTACTTAAGAAAGGTGTTATAATAATTAAAAATATGAACCATGTTGGAAATTCTTTTAGATCATGGTCTATTTTAATTAAATTTTTTACAGTAGAACGCGTGTTTTTTTGTTTTTTGTTGTTTATATCTCATTGTCGCGTGTCATTTGTATTGACCGTGAAATGTTTTGAAATTTTATTTTTATTTATATTATGATTATGGATCTTATTAGACGGGTCCGAAACATGTCAATGTCATTTATTTTTAATTATTATAACACCTTTCTTAAGTAAAATAAAATTTTTATTAAAATAAAAAATAATTATAAAAGGAGGTTTTTTTTTAATCAAATTAAAAATGTTCAAATAAATTTACCTAAATAAAATTCTAAATTCTAATTTTTTTGGAAATTCAAAATTTTAAAAAATTATTGGAGATATTAATAAATCTTTTTCTGGAAACCATTAAATCGTATTTAGGGCCTTCTAAAACGTATGAATCCATCGAAAACCGGAAGTCCAATTTTTTCTCGAACCCAATACTTCCTTCTTGTAAAGATAGAAGAAAATAAAAATTAAACAAAGCAAGTCTCATTCAAGTCTGTCCAGAAGAACTTTTTAGTACAAGCTAATCTTTCATGATCGGGTTCGCATGATTACAGAACTTTCCCCATGATTCAATAATGAAGTAACATAGAACAATATATATTATACTCGAAAATGTCTAAAAACAGTGCAACTACGATCTAAATCTAGTCGGTAGAATTCAAGTTATAAGCAGCCAGATCGAATTTTTCATTTGCATTTTTTAAACATACTAGATATATACAGTGCGTGTCAAAAGTTTAAGCACAACAGAAAATTTCAAAAGAAAATTTTATTAATGAATGAAAGTTAATTTCCTTTTCACATAATCTACAAACTGTAGTTTTAAAAAGATAGTAAACAGATTTATGTTATAACATTTATCTAAAATAATAAAATTTATCAAAACAACAAAAAAGAGCGTGTCAAAAGTTTAAGCACAGTAGTTTTTAGTGTTTAGCAAAACAATAATAAAAAAAAATTAATACTTGATTATTGCTCCTTTATGCTGAAGTACTTTAAATATACGGTCTTCCATCGATAAAATGAGATTCTGTATTGTTTCTGGTTCAATTTTAAACCAAGCGATCTCAATGGCATCTTTCAAATCTTTAACTGAAGAATACTGCTTTCCATTTGGATAAACTGCATGAGTGAGAATACCCCACATATTTTCTATAGGGTTTAATCAGGACTAATTGCCGGCCATTTTAAAACAGGCACTTTTTTTGACTTAAGCCACGATGAAGTTGAGTTTGAGGTATGGATCGAAGCATTTTCATGTTGAAATAACCATTTTCCTCCCTCCAAACCCTCGGCAACAGGAAGCAAATGATTGGCAAGTGTCTCTTGATAGTTTTCAGAGTTTTCACGACCACTGATGAATGCTAGAGATGTCTGACCATTGAAAGAAATAGTCCCCCACACCATTACAGAACCACCATTATGTTGTCGGCTAAATACACTTCTAGGTTCTTTGCGGAAATCGTGCCAACTTAAACCCATCAGGACCATCGAGGTTCCATTTTTTTTTCATCTCTGAATATGACATTCAGCCACTTTTCACCAAATGATATATGCTCTTTGGATCAATGTAATTTAGCTTCTTTATGGTGTCGTTTGAAAAATGGCAATCGAGCCATTTTACGGTATTTGATGTATTTGAATTCCAAAACTCTTCTATGAACAGTTTTTTTTTCGATATTTGTCCTCCAACTGCATGTTTTATTTGCGAAAGGAAGTAATTACCAGTTGAAGCCAAATTTCTGATACGGCTATCTTCGCGCAAACTAGTCACTCGCGGCCTTCCTGAACGAAATTTTCGTTTGAAATTATTACCACGAGCCAAAATTGGATGAATACCTCGTTTTGATCTTTTTAATGTACTTGCAATTTCAGAAACAGACTTAGATTTTGCTCTCATTCTCTATATTTTTATCACCTCCTTCTCTGAAAATTCTTTGGACCGAGGCATTTTGTACTAACTCGTAAACAACAACTAACAGCTTCTTATACAAGCAGAAATTGTTTGCGTGCGCAACCGCTTACGTCAAATTGTAAAATTTGCATAAAAACGATTTTGTGCTTAAGCTTTTGACACGGTTATTTTTGTTCTATTCTTAATCTCCATGGTTTGAAATAAAATTTAAAAGTTAAAATAGATATTATTAACATATACAAGACAAATATGGAAATAATGTGAATATGTAAAGTTTTATTTGAAAATTGCTATTGGTCTTAAACTTTTGACACACACTGTATTTCATCATGTTATACAGTTGCATGAAACGTATATAAATATTTTTGCCACTGCAGCTATAATGTATCAAAACATAGAAAGAAAGACAAGTTGTAAATTGCACGTGAAGCGTAGCAAAAGAGGTGCGTCCATACTATAACAAAGATTTAAAACTATTCAGACTTTGCTGTTATAGTACTTTGGAAACAGTATAGTAGTTGAAAACTTTTGTGGGTTCCTGTCAATACTAAATGCTTTCTAGAATACAGGAAATAACTTGTAGCATTCCTCAGCAGCGTTTATCAATTTCATAAAATGTAAAATAGTTGAATATGAATAAAATACGCCCTAAATAATGTTTCCCCGTATACCATTATGTAGTGGAATACTTCTGTGTGGCCGTGTAAATGAATAATAAATATTCTTTGAATCGCAGATTGCACAGAATATATATTTTAGTCTATACTTCATAGAGTCATGCCAATTCTATTATATTCGGAGGAGTGTAACCTCCTTAAAATGTACCTGAAACTATTTTAACTACAACTATGACCGTAATGTAACAGAATACTTTTGATTCTCCCTGTCATTAAACTACGCATCCGATTTTCGTTAAATTTGAAATGACTCGATAAAATTATGTATTTCTATAATTTAAATTTCATGTGATTCGGTTGGGTAGTTTTTGTTTTTTGTAACATGCGGGCAGACAGACGGACTGAACGATAACTATAAATGCTACGTATTTACATAATTATGAACGCACCTAATAATAAGGGTCACATCAAATAATATTTTCGCGGCCAAATCCAAATAACATTTTGCTTAGCGAATTGAACACGGCACCCATGATCTATAAATTCCAATATGATCATTTTGTAATGATGGACATGGTTTCGTCTCTTTCCAGGTCATTCTATCCGGACAACTGCGAGCTGAGTGACCAGGACAGTCACGTGGTCCAGGTGGGCAGTCCCCTCTACTTCGAGCTCAACACGCAATATGATTTCTACGAGAGGGAACCTACCGGAGTCGCACCCGGATGCCTGGACGGTGAGTGTTACTATACCCTATGTAATTTCGATTGGCTTACGAGGGACGTCCGTCCTTCCCACTTTCATTTTTTCGTTGCCATGGCTTTAGAGAATATGAGATTCGGGTCTCATTTAAGGGGGCTCAAGAGTTAAAAACTTTTCAAAAAATCGATATTTTTTTTTATGATCCAGTTTTATTATTCAATTAATTCTGAACTCAATGCAAAAAACCGCATAAAAATATTTGCATTTTTAACGGAGTTATAAGCATTTATGTATCGACACTTTCACAGCCACACCCATGTCATTTCAACTTTAAGCCGCGTTTTCTCAAAACTTGATTTTTGACGACTGACACCAAGATTTAAACAAGTAAGAAAAATCATGCGTTAAGCATAGATTATGAAGCACTTTCCAACACTTGATGAAATCTTTAACAAAATTTTGTTATTTAGGGAAATAATAGTGTATAGCGAAACATACCCAAATATGTATTCCAGTACATTAGAACAGCCCTGTATTTCATATGTCAGTTCATATAATGGGAAAATTTAGCTTAGCAAGAAAATACACAGTAGCTTGAAATTTCTTTTTCAGCAATTCATACTATTAGATGGAAACATACTTGAATACTTTTGTTCAGCCCTGTAGTTTACATTGTACCTTTATTACACGTCAACATTAGGCTAAAATTTATAGTAAACTAAAACGCTTTTAAAACAACTGAAATCACATTCTCATAAATCATCATTCATAGGCGTCCATGTAACGAATTCTTAGCGCGGCCCTGTATATCCCTTTTTATATATTCTGCAAACATTTCTCAGTAAATTAAATGCAGCTCAGCGAAAAATGCATAGCTTATTTAAGAACCACGTTTAAATAATTTACGCTCATATTCAGTAACGTTGGTGAGCTCTTTTGGGTAGCCCTGTATATCAACTATAACATTTATACGCACCATATAATGTGCATATATTTAGCGAAATATAAACACGAATATCATAATTAAAATGCATTTCATCCCTCCATCAGCCATCATCAGACACATATACGGTACTTCGGAAAGAATATACTATTTGAAATCTTTTGTATGGCCCTGTAAATGCTATGTACTTCATATTATGCAAGACAGTAGCGTATAATTTATATTAAGCTTCAGTGACATATATCAATTTTATTATACATGAAACAGCTTAATATACTTAAAATATGTCACACACAATTCCCCCTTTTACCATTATCTAATGGAATTCTTTTGTGTGGCCCTGTAAACGAAAAATAGCTACATTTTCACCTTATATGTTATAGAATGCATATTTTAATATGTTTGACAGGGTATAACATCTTTAAAATTCCTTTGAAACGATTTTTCCCCCTAGGCCGTAATGTAATAGGAAATTTTGATTTGCCCTGTAGATAAACTAATCATGGTAGAAACTTCATTTTCGATAGGACTTGTGCTTGGGTAAACGTCAATAACGTCCTAAAATTTCATGGCAATCCGAGTATATTAACAATTTTTCCCCATAGGCCGTAATGAAATGGGAAACTTTTGATTCTCCCTGTAGATAAACTAATCATGGTAGATACTTCATTTTCAGTAGGGTTCGTGCTAGGATAAACCTCAATAACGTCCTAAAATTTCATGGCAATCCGAGTATATTAACGATTTTTCCCCATAGGCCGTAATGTAATGGGAAAGTTTTGATTCGCCCTGTAGATAAACTAATCATGGTAGATACTTCATTTTCAATAGGGTTCGTGCTAGGGTAAACGTCAATAACGTCCTAAAATTTCATGGCAATCCGAGTATATTAATGATTTTTCCCCATAGGCCGTAATGTAATGGGAAACTTTTGATTCTCTCTGTAGATAAACTAATCATGGTAGATACTTCATTTTCAATAGGGTTCGTGCTAGGGTAAACCTCAATAACGTATAAAAATTTCATAGCAATCCGAGTATATTTACGGGAGTTAGAGCGCGGACAGACGGACAGACGGCCAGACAAACCGAATGCATAAGCACTTTTCAACTTTGTTGGAAAGTGCTAAAAAGAACTATTTGATGGAATGGCTTATTATTATTTTTTTTATTTCATTTATTTATTTATTTATTTTGCATGCATATAACATCATTTTCTATAGAATGAATTAATATAGTTTAGATAGTTTAATATTTTGAATATTTTTAATGAAAAAAAAATTGTTTTTTTAGGGTTTTTTAAAATGTTTAAGTTTGAGAATTTTTTTAATAATGTTGTTTTCGAGTGATAGTTATATCCTTAATTCATTCTATAGAGTAAAGTTTCCGGATCATTTTAAAGTAAAAATTAGGTTCTTATGTCAGTTCAACGTTAAGATATCTTGGTGTTGGTGATATAACACATAATTTTTTTTCGAAAATTGTGTTACACAAATTTTGCTATATTTCTTATTATATTATATTGAAATACTCCATTTTGTAATTTTATAAGACTAAAAATATACCTTTAAAATATCAGAAAGTTTAATTACACTGAATACTTTCATTACAAAAAGTAAAAAGCTACCTATTGCAGCCGTCCGGAGGAAAGAACTTCCGGAAAATTTAGGTATATTTTCACCGATCATGACCCCCAGACCCCAAAACCACCCTCCGCTCAAATGTTGACATACATATATATATATATATATATATATAACCATATATATATATCTGATTTTTGTCATGCGATAACTAACGTATTTATGAACCGATTTGAATGAAACTTGGTATGTACATAGTACATACAAATGTCTCGACCGAGTTCATCATCCGCCAGCATCATCCGCCATTTTAAATTTTTTAAAAAATTTAAAATTTAAAATTAAATGCGAAAAAATTAATAGTTGAAAAATATTTTTCTTTTACGTGTTAGAACTTAAAACAAAGATTCCAGAACACTTTTTATTTTGTCTATATCTTAAAAAATGATTGAGTTATAGCACTTTGAATTTTTCTTATGGCTGACATTTTGAAACGATCTGATTTTTGTCACGTGATAACACGCGTATTTATGAACCGATTTGAATGAAACTTGGGATGTACATAGTACATACAAATGTCTCGACCGAGTTCGTTGGCCAGCATCATCCACCATTTTGTTTCAAAATGGTGGCCATTTAAATTTAAAATTTAAAATTAATGCGAAAAAATTAAAAATTGAAAAATATTTTTTTTTTACCTGTTAGAACTTAAAACAACGATTCCAGAACACTTTTTATTTTGTCTATATATTAAAAAATGACTGAGTTATAGCACTTTGAATTTTGCTTATGGCTGACATTTTGAAACGGTCTGATCTGAACGATCCACGATGTTGCTTTAAAATGGCATACACTTTATGATATCGTGGAAGTTGGTGGCTCTCTAAATCGCTTAAAATAAAACCAGGTTGAATAAAAGATGACTACTTTCTAAAAATTCCTATTAATATTCAGTCTTGACAAAAACTAGTTTCAATCTTATAAAATCACTAATTTTATAAGATTATTTCCACTAATTTGAGCTTAGTATTTTTGAACAATGTAACTTACCTTAAAATAAATAAATAAATATATAAGTATATGAAAGCTACCTCTTCCTCCCGGCATTGCCGGAAGGACTTTTTTTATATGGACTCGAAGCGAGAGCTCTGTTTACATGTTTTTCCGTATCGATCAACCCCTGAGCCCCCTTAAGGACACATGGAACATCTCGACAAGAAAAATGATGGGACAGTTTTTTGCAAAATTTTTAACGTATATTCCACTTAAAAACAGAGATAACAATGATTTTTGTTTTTTTCAGTAAACATGCACATTATAATCCATACATTAATCATGATAAATGAAATAATATTTTATTGACCCTTTTTCTATTATTTTTATCGAGCTTTTTAGAAATCTTGCAATACAGTAAATTTCTTCCTGTAATGCTTATTATTTTTGTAACTATTTAATTAATTATTTTTATTATCAGTCCCAAATAACGTCGATCATAGGATCAGCTTGTATTAAACAAGATGGAGAGTGCGATGAATCTTCGAATTTTAGTATTTTAATTTTTCCATATGGCAGCTCTTTCATCCATAAAATAAAATATATTTTGTGACAATACTGAATCAAAACTAAAATTTAGATATTTCTGTTTATTTTAATGAAAAAAAAAAGTTGGTAATTGCACGTAAAGCGTAGCAAATTAGGTGCGTTCGTATGATAACAAAGTTTTAATATATCACTCTCATATATCAATCTCATAAAACTGTAAATAGTTAATTACAATTAAAATGCACACCAAATAATGTTCTCCCTACACCATTAAGTAATGGAATACTTTTGTGTGGCCTTGTAAATCAATAACAAATGTCCTTTTCCCCACAGACTGTGCAAAATGTATATATAATATGTACTTTATAGATACATATACATTTTATTATGTTCGAATGAGTGTAACACCATTCAAATGCATTTGAAACTTTTCCCCCATTGACCGTAATGTAACAGAATACTTTTGATTGCCCCTGTAATTGAACTACGCATCCGATTTTGATAAAAATTGAAATAACTCGACATAATTAGGTAATAATTATGTATTTTAAATTTGAAACGATAAAAATGCATTTGCAACTTTTTTCCCCATTGACCGTAATGTAACGGAATACTTTTGATTGTCCCTGTAATTGATCTATGCATCCGATTTTCATAAAACTTGAAATGACTCGACAAAATTATGTAATAATTATTTATTTTAAATTTCAAACGATTCGGTTGGGTAGTTTTTGCGTTGTTATATGCGGACAGACAGACAGACGGACGGACTGAACGACAACAATAGATGCTACGTATTTGCATAATTACGAACGCACCTAAAAATGGAAACACTACCAATAGTATTTTGAGTTATAACGATTATAAATTACCCTACTTTTTTAAGATACTTTAAAATTAGAATTAAAAAAAAATAGTAAGATTTATCATATGATTTTGTTTACGAATAATAGGGTTAACCATCGCCAAAAAATTCAAAATTTCATCTTTATAAATATTTTTTAAATGTGTAATCAGAATATTGATAAATAAAATATATTTTGTGACAGTGTAACATAATTTATTTAGCCTATATTGAAATGAACCCTATAAATTTATTTGGGGAAGCCCGCATACCTTTTTTATAGAAGATTACTGATGAGTAATTATAAATAAGCGAATGCATGAATATGTTTTATAATTATCCAGTCAACCAAGAACATCTCACCAGGAAAGTGCCTTATCACAATAAATCGGTATAATAAATTTGAAGCAAATCAGATAATTCTGCATGAGAAACCCAATTAGCTGCATGAAAAGGGGGTTGGGAATTAGCTCCTCCCTTTCCCTGTTATATTTAACCAATGAATCTAATCAGGAAAGATTATTAGAATAAATTAGTATACAAAAATGAAGCAAATCGGATTATTCTGCATGAAAAGCACATTTACCTAAATTAAAGTGGAATTAGCCGCTGCCCCATTTTAAACTCGGGGAAATGTCTTAACAAAATATTTTTTTTTTTTTTTTTTTTTTTTTTTTTTTTTTTTTTTTTAAAGCAAATCGGATGTTTTTACGAAGAGCTTTCGCGTTGGTTAATTACGCATGTACTGTAGCGTTCTGAGTTTAATGATTAGCACATTGTCAATAGAGGCAGATGTTATACCTTAATAGAGCCCTTCTGATACAAGACCGATGCATTTTGTGTATACAGTTGAACCCCTTATAACGAACTTCAAGGGACCGAAGTTTTTGTTCGCTATATCCGAACCGTTAAAAAAGTGTTAGAGTTTACAAAATATGTATGTTAGTACCCGATAACTATATGTTCAATAATCATGTATTAAGAAAAAAAACATAAAATCATCTATTAGATATGATCTTTAATGAATTAAATTGACTAACATTAATTACATTAAACTGGCACAATACTAAAAAATAAACTAAAAAAGAAGACAAATAGAAATACAGTAAAGCGCCGATTATCTAAACATTCGAGAGCAATCCCAGTTCGGATAAATGTTAGGATAAATGAGCAAACAATTTAAGGAACGATCCTTTTGCACCATGCATTTTATTATAAAATTAGAGTCGAAAACCTTTTTTTCACATCAGTGGGAAAGTAAAAAGAGAAAAAAAAATCATGGCTGACCAGAAAAAAGGTAGTTATAACCGATTCTTAAGATTCCGGAGGTTTGCTATAAAAGGATAAAATAGGAATAGGATAAAATAGGAATATATAATAGGAAAACGACGGCACCAAAATTTTTGTTCGTTATATCCGGGAGTTCGTTATAAGCCGGGTTCGCTATAACGGGGTTCGACTGTAATAAAATCTTCAATTTTCCAGTTATACACGCAGTAAATTTCACATGAGACCTCTGCAACTGACAGAATTTCAGGTCAAGAACTTAAATCAAAAAGGACAACTTTGTGACACATGCTTTAATTTATTTTTGTTCGCAAATACATGAAAATTGCAGGTGTTATTATTCAGAAACAGTCTAATTGCACCCAATTTTCTGTTTTTTTTAAAAACACAATATATTTTTCATAACAAGCCTTCAAAGTTGATACTTTTGAGCACATTTCCCGACGAAGGCAGAAAAAGCGGTCAAAAGCAGGAGAAAAACGAGTGATCGAGTGATCGGAATAGCTTAGAGCTGATAGGTAATTTAATTATCATAAAATGGAAAAATAAGTTCGATTCGAAATCGCTTCCATAGTTAGGCATTCCAATTTTATATTTTTCCGTTAAAAAATGAATTTGTAAATGTTTCAAAACGTTTTGCGCTTGTTGAGCGGAGCAGTTAAGAACACCCTTAAGGGTGTATTCTATTCCAAACTGATTTATTTTTAAAAATTCATTTTGGCTCTCAAACGTATGCAACTGGATCTGGTTTATTTTATGACAGCCGATTATCAACACGTGGGATATAGGCCCGAAGAGAAGGGGTGCCCTGAATGGACGTCTTTCTAAAGGAACCTAACCCGTATTTACGCAAGGAAATCCAAGGTTCGAAGAAAGCCATGGGAAAACTCCGAACGATGAGGCCGACAGCCGCTACTGGGTTCGAACCCATCACCTGCCGTCTATCAGTTACGAGGTTAGACCCTCTTGGCCACTGGTAAATTCTCTTATTTAGAAAACTACACAATGTGGCATGCTTCTCGATATTTTGATAAAGGCAGTAAATACTGAAAAAAAAAAAGCTGTCAAAGGTGGTGTTTGGAACCGAATTTCTAATGCGAGATCTGAAAATGAAAAAAATATATATACTGAGAAAATATTTGTTTATAAATCCAATTCTAATAAATGGGGCAAAAAATGAAATCATATACGACTCTTCAAAAACAGGGCTGGGTTTTTGCCGGCAGAAAATAGTTTCTGCCGTGCCAGTGGCAGAAAATGGTTATAACCGGTTTTAACCGGCAGAAATTGGCAATAACTGGCATAAACTGATTTTATGATATAACCTGAGACTTTTTTAGCAGTATTAAATTGCTTATATACATTTTATTATTCTGGATAATAACAAATAAAATATTGTAAATAGTTTTAACTAATAAATAAATAAATTTGTATTAGAATTTGATAGTTTTGAATCTCTCACGAAAGACATAACAGTCATTACAATTGTAAATAAATACCACAGTTATATATACCTATATTATATAAATACATATATTATGGAATGCTCTTAGTATATTATTACATTTTCCACAAAAATAAATTTGTTCTTTTAATATTGTAAAATATTGTACAAGATATATCTCATTAAATTCTTTTCTGTTATTTTTGTGCTTCAAATATTTACTTATATAATTTTCTCAAGAATTATTTCTCTTTGCATGTAGTAGTAGATAATTTTTAAGTTATTACAGTGTATTAATTATTTTAAAATATTCTGAAAAGTGATGTTAAAATAGCATAGAATCTTTTGTAAATATCTTTTTTCTATATAAATATACTTTAAATAGAACATACTTTATAGAAAATATACTTTAAATTCAACAGTAAACAATAATATCATCAATAGTTAAATTTATATAGCATCAGAATATCGTTATGAAAATTTCTGTTTTTCAAGTGACAGAAAGTTATTATATAATCAAAGTATATTTATATGATCTTTTTGAAACTTTTTGCTACTTTGAATAATATTTATTACCTTTAATTTTTTAACTAAATTCTTTATAAATTAAATACATGTGTGGAATATGAATCATTGCAGGTTAAAGTTCTTATTGATATTATTTCTTAGTTTCTGCCAGTTTTTGCCGTTTACTGGCAGAAACTAGTTTCTGCCGGTTTTAACCGGTTATAACCACTGGTTTTAACCACCTCGGCAGAAACTTGCCAGCCCTGTTCAAAAATTACTTCAGCATGTTTCATATTTCTACTTTTAAAAATGAGTCTGAAAATTTCGAGCTATTGAGAGTGGAAAAATATTTTTTCGAACAGTCTTAATTTTAGACAACTTAAATGTAATAACTTTGCAGTACTTGAGTTGTATGTTCATCTTTCTCAAAGATCGGCGATTATATTAAAAAAAAAATCGGTTTTGGATGCATACAGTTTAAACTGAGGCTCACAAATATTTTTGGCTTCGACTCTGAGGCTCAAACTCTGAGGTGAACCGTAGGCTGGGACGAAAGGACTGTCCCATTAAAGGGGACGGTGGACGTTAAAATTTTTTTACTTAATTTTCATCATAGCAATATGAAATTTTGTGCATATATACATTTCACCAAAAGCACATATAGAACATCTTCAAAAAAAATTTCCAATCTTATTATTTTTTTTATTAAAAAAAATTAAATTTTTAAACGAAATTTTAAAATGCTCCTTGAGTTTTAATTTTTGAGATATTTTCTTGCTTTTGAATTTTATATCTCTTAAAACTTTACTATAAACAAATTTGTGTAAGATTTTTTTTATCTCTTGAATAGTTAATATTTCATAGATTTTTTTCTAAATTCCATATCAATTTTCATCAAAATTTTGCCTTTTAAAATGTAAAAAATCAAATTTGACTACCTTAATGAAGACGGATTTTAAAAAGCTTACACAATTTCTTTCTAAACAATATCAGGATACTTCCTTATCAATTTCATAAATATTGATCCAAAATTACGTCGCAAGGAGCATTTCAGAAATCTAAAAACACTGAAAAATTAGTTTAGAGAAAAACAGATTTAAAGTATATAAATACACTTACCTTTATTATTTATTACTTCTTAAAATCTTCATAAATGATATTTTAATAAGAAAAAACTGTTTTGGTACTATTATACCACAGACGTAGACCTTTTTTGCGACGACTTTGCTATAGACAATTTTGCTCAAATAAAGGTGCACTGTCCCCTTAAAGGGACCTTATGCACGCAACCTGAGGTCGAGGCTAAAATTCGGCTGCTGGCGGCCATTTTTGCCGATCCCACCGAAGCTAGCCTAGGGAAATAAATACGGTCTTCTGATTGGTTCAATAATTTAAAGAACAATTGTTGTTTGTAAATAAATCATTTTGAATGTGAATGCAAGTATTAGGAGTGTATATAGGTATATCATGTTAAAATAATAATAAGAAGAAATGACAATTAAAAAAAAGTAATAAAGAACAATTGGTTTTGTAAATATAACTGACGGCATAAAAAGGAAATGCGATAGTTGTTTGTAAAAAAAAATTATCCATAATGTCGATGTACATATTAGGGACATATATGTAAATATTATGTTAAAATAATTAAGAAGAAATTCCAATGTATTTTTATTTATTTATTTATTCTAAGTAATACAGAACGGTTGAGAACATCATCATTAACTTCTTTAATTCTAAATTTCAGGAAATATTTCTTTTTATCTATTAATAGATATGTAAAATCAGAAGGAAATTAATCAGAATCCATTAAAATCTTTAAAAGGTTAATCATTAAATCCATTGAACACCTTTTAAAGTGTTTTCAAACAGAAACTTCTAATTAAATAAACGTAAATCCAAAAATGAGTCAAAATCAAATGTTAATTAATTTATTGAACAAATCAGAAGCCCGTTTTTTCTTCCCTGTGCTAGCTTCGGTTGGATCGGCAAAAATGCTGCTGTCGGTATGTACTGGCGGTGTTTAGCATAGTAGTCTATTGCAAAAAAAAAGGCTGTCAAAGGTGGTGTTTTGAACCGAATTTCGAATGCGAGATCTGTAAATGAAAAAAAAATATCATACTGAGAAAATATTTGTTTATAAATCCAAGTCTAATGAATGGGGCAAAAAATGGAATCACTTGGCCTCTTATACGACTCTTCAAAAATCACCTCAGCATGCTTCACCCAGCAGTATGAAGTGTGAATTATTAATACTTCTTTGTGAAAAGTATCGGAAAAGAATTGTGTGTTGTAGCAGCATATCTTTACATATAAAAATTTGCTGTGCGTGTGTATGTAATTGAACTCCTCTTAAACGACTGGACCGATTTTGATGAAATTTTGTGTGTGCGTTCCAGTACGTTCGAGAATGGTTTAGATTCACATTTCGCCGAAATTGATTCAGTACTTTTTTAGTAACTAGGCAAAAACTAATAGTTAGTGATTTTTCGCTAATTAAAAGTGCTATATATATTAAAGAAAGTCAGGATTTCGTATTAATCATGCACAAAAAAATCTACCTAACCAAAAATCTTGAAAATTTAGGTAAAAATACTTCTTATAACATCGAGTGCCGCTAAGAAATGATTTTCGAAAATTCTACCCCTCTGATGAGTAGAAAAAAGAACGAACTTTTAAAAATTTCCTTAAAAATCGGCTTTTATAGTTATTTTTCAACTGATAACATATTTTAGTGCATTCTCTCATTCTGAATCGAATGGTACAAAGCAAATTCGTTTAAATCCAGTGGTTCCTGAGATAATTCACATTTCCCTAATTTGGCGATGTCTTCGGCGCAAAAACCTCATATTTTCAATGCGTATCTTTATATATAAAAATCTTCTGTGCGTGTGTATGTAACTGTGTGTTCCAGTGGATTCGAGAATGGTTTAGATTCACATTTCATCGAAATTTGATTCAGTACTTTTTTAGTAACTAGGCAAAAACTAATAGTTAGTGATTTTTCGCTAATTAAAAGTGTTGAATAAGTTCGATGAACAGAGTGCGGACGGAATGCCCGAGCGGTCTAAGGCGCCAGATATAAGCTCTGCTTCTCGAAGAAAGAGATCGCGTGTTCGAACCCCGCTCCTGTCAAACGTGTATGCTTTACATTAATATAGCCTGTATTATAATTTTGATTAACTGACTTCAGAAAATCATTAACTTTTAACAAAAAAGAGAAAAATAAATTTTTCTATCAAAAATTGAACCGACTTCAAAAAATACTGAAGAGTGAAAAATAATTTCCTTACATAATTGTAATAAGAAATTAAATTAAGAGCGTAGTGTTTATCGTGCGTATTACTATATTTAAGTACATTTATTTGATTTTCTGGTGTCGGTGCTAAAAAGGACAACGTCTGTCGGGTCTGCTAGTATTTAATATATTGTAATATGAATTCAAAATTATTGCTAGGAAATCCTCTAAATTTGTAAATTTTCCGTGAAAATGTATCCATTCAACGTGGGTCAAGCCTGAAGTATGCTAGCCATGTTTGCGCCTGCGCATATGACCATTCTGGCGGTACAGTGGCTAGACAGGACAGATAACAGATTAGCATTCCGCCAGCTCTGGTGAATGACGTCACGTGCATAAGGTCCAGTGAGGCCCGTTTACGGCCCGGTCTTTGTCGGAAAACTTCAAATACAGCCCTAACCCACGCGCAGTTTTAACAAATATTCGGACAGAGCGCTGAGTGTGCTCTCACTTTAAAACATTTTACTTACAATTCTTTTATGTCTTCTGACTTCAGGGCCCGACTTACACTGTGGGGAGGCCCTGGGGCAAACATTATTAGGGGGGCCCCCTTCTATCTTAAAATTTTTCGTAAATTATACTGAAGTGACTAAAATTGAAATTCATAACTATTGTATGCGTACATAAACTTCGAACCAAGTGCTATTCACTTCTATATATATAATAGCAGATGAAAGACAACTTTAAGAAATTATAGAATAGTTTTTTCTCGATTACGGGAATATGAGGATAAATATGAGGCCTTAATGAAGCATTGGGTAGTGAAACAGAGGGGTACGAGAAATGAAACCCTTAAAATTGAAAAAAAAAAAAAAGAATTTTAGCCACTTTTGACCATTTTTTATCATTTGACACTCTTTTAACGAAAAACATCTGTCTTTGGGGGGCCCCCCTCAACCCGGGGGCCCGGGGCAATTGCCCCACATGCCCCTGCCTTAGTCGGGACCTGTCTGACTTTATTTTTGTTGTGTAGCTGTAAGTAAAAAAAAAAAAAAAAATGCCAATCGTCATCCTGGATTTTTTCTAATATGTCGCAGTACAGTACACATGTACATTAGGGTGGATCGAAAATTTTTTTTTCACTGTGTCAAAACCTACCTATGCGGAAAAGATGTTCTCTTGGATGGAGATTAAGGGAAAAATAATTAAAAAAATTAATTTTAAATTTTAATACTGCCACAATGAGGTTGAATTTCGAAAAAAAGTGAAAAAAGACCTAATTTTGGCTAGAATATTTTTTGTTCAAAATAATAGTTTAAAAAGTTATCCAAAACCTACCTATGCGTAAAAGATGTTATATTATATGCTGAGTATGAGAAAAATAATTTAAAAAATTAATTTCAAAATTTAAATCTACCGCAATGTGGCTCAAATTTATGTATTTGAACGTTTTTACGTTAAAAAATCAACTTTTGTTTTGTAAAATAAAATATGAATTTTAGACATTTTTAACATATATTACAATGAGAGGATATTTAATTGATTACAAGATAAAAACTTTAGTTTCTTATTTAACAGCTTCATTAGTATTAAATCAAGAAAAATCGTCAACATTGCAATTGGCGATAATGATGTTCGGTATTGAAAATCGACATGAGATTTTGTAATTCAATTCAATTTTTATAAAACTGTTACTTAGGTATGGTCCATACACAGCAGAAATACTTCCGTGACTCTTTTGATTATTAGTTTTGTAGAATGAGAGTTGCGCGAATAGATATTATTGATAGTAGATGTTATTGCCACTGAAATGATTGCTGGATTTACATATTGCTTCTGAAATCATGTCGTTACTAAATCCGCCAGTTAGTAGAGGTTCGACACATTTTCCCATTTAATTAAATCTATGAAATCCGTCGCAAAAGGTCAAAAAGCTGGTAAATGGAAAATATAGATAGTTTTTATGTAATGATTAGGATTACAGCAGACCGTTTGATTTCACTCGCGCATTTTTAGAATTCATATACTGACATAAATGAAAACACAAAAAGCTTATAACATGCTGCGAATAATCTTTCTATTTCACCAGTGAAACATTTATGCCCAGCCACGGTTCCATCCACGCTGCAAAAAGATGGCATGGTGAAACTTCATTGGTGTGTAACTAGCACAAAAAACATTGTAGTGGACACTTGAAGATAAGTCCCATATTTCGAATAACACATCCTTTAACATCTATATTAACAGATATTACGTCACAACCGATAGCAACCAACTTTGTTACATGTATATTATTGTTAACATATGACAAAAAATGTACGTCGTGTTTTCAAATTGTTTGGTACTCTCCCGGAATTTATATATATGTGGCCGATGTATTCGGAACCCAGTTCTTTTTTCAAGCTCAAGTCTGCTTCTATAATCATTTTTCTTCTGTTGTTTTCTGGTGATGCAGTCAGTCTTTACACCCATAAAAGTTTAAAGAAAATGGCCATGGTCATAATCTTTTACAAATGACTAAAGAGAATGACTAAAACGATGGAGCGGTCTTTGGTTTGTTTTGTCATGCCGATTTTTTTCTGTCAATAGCACTCGATTCATAGTTTTGTGAGATAATGCCCACGTCTTGAAGTGCACCAGACACGATGGCAGCACCTGCTTGGTCGGAAGTGCCCAAACTCTCCAATATTCTGATGATGTGACACCTAGCTCGGCAGCATTTTGGCTTTTCAATGATAGCTGATGATGTAGAAAAGTGAGTTTGCTCTCAATACGTCGGTTTAGTTTACACTCAACATTCATATTCATATTCAAATCTATTGAACTGAAAAAAATAGGCAGTATTTTCGGAAAGGTCCAAAAGACTGTAGTAGCTTTCAGTATCTTATTTTGTTTTACAGGAATTAAGAAGAGCGCAATATTTGTCGATAAACAGTTTAATTTTTCTTAAAAGGCTGCTATGGTAAGTTACTGTGATTGAATCTCATTTACAGGTCACTAGTAAGTTACTAGCAACTCCTTCTCACTGGCAGGAAATAAATAGATGTTGACCGATTTCTTTCTTCGGTTATTTTTTAAATACCAATATATAAATAGGTTTTATAACTTTCTGTAATAGGGAGCATATTTACTGGCATTTCAAAACTAGACCCAAATAGGGTGTAATTCATATCTCTCTCTTTTTTTTTATTTTATTTTAACAACGCCATGGTACAGTAATATTCAAGGTACACTAAGCTACACAATACACAAGCAGACAAATTCTAACTCAAAAAACCGGAACTGCCATTTTTTCGAAACTTTAAATTACTTGCAGGAGTATTAAATTTCGAAATTAGTTTTATTTATTTATTTTTACTTAATATCCATGCAATATAATATTTCTTACGCAAAGGTAGGTTTTGATTGATATTAAAATGTTTATTTTGCGTCAAAATTAAATCTAACCAAATTTAGATCTTTTTCCGTTTTTTCAATATTTTATCGAATTTTCAACTTTTTTGTGGCAGTATTAAATTTTGAATTTATTACTTATTATTGTTTTTTAGTTAACCTCCATACGATATAGCATCTTTTCCGAACTGTTGGATTAAAAAAAATATTAAAGTAATTAGTTTTTGACAAAAATAACTTAACCAAAATTCGGTCTTTTTTCAACTTTTTTCGAAATTTCAACCCTTTTGTGGCAGTATTAAATTTTAAAATTAATTTTTTTTATTATTTTTCCCTTAATCTCCATACAATAGAACATCTTTTCCGCATAGGTAGATTTTGATTAATGGTAATTTTTTTTTCGCCATAGACAATCGATCCACCCTAATGTACATATAGAAAGAAAATTTATTTTAATTAACTCTCAAGCTTTGATACCATGTGAGCTGCAAAGCTCTTTTTTTATCTCTACATGTTTCTGCGGCTGATATGTACTAGCATCCTATTTTGTGGCGATTTTCGCCATTTTTTTCACCTTACAGATTAAATGATTGTAGACGTAGATGATTATTATACATATTATTACCATAATAAAATGTAGATAGTATTTACAGGGACACACAAAAGATTTCAGATACTTTTACAGTATTCGGGCCCCTCCAGTGGCCCGAATAATAGGAAGCACATAGTATTGACGGGAACACACATAAGATTTCGGCTGCTATACTATAACAGCGAGATCTGAATATTTTTATAACTTCGTTGTGGTATGAACGCTCCTCATTTGCTACGTTTAGCGTACAATTTCCAACTTGTTATCTCTGCATGTTTCTGTGAGTGGCAAAATATACTGGCATTCTATTTTGGGGAGATTTCAGCCGTTTTTCACTTTACAGATTAAATGATTATAGACGCATGCTTGATTATTTTATTACCGTTGCAGTGAGCCAGTCGTGCACCCTAGACGGCATGGAGTTCTCGCTGAAAACGGTTTTATATGAAAATATGCTGAACAAACATTATTTCAAGGGGAAGAAATTATCATTTAGCTGTCATTTTAGTCTCTGTTTTCAGTTAAGCCTAACATGGCGTTTAGCTACGGTTGATTCGTAGATCAGAATGGTTCACCCCGGAATCGTTCCTACACTTTTCTCCAGCCGCATTTTAGTCTAAGTAGATTATTGTAGACGTGGTTGATTATTAATACGTTTATTTTTTCCGTTTCGCAGTTAGCCAGTCTTGCACTTTGGACGGCATGGAGTTCTCCCTAAAGACGCCCGAGGGTTTCTACGGCCGCATCTACACCTACGGGTTCTACGACACCTGCTTCTACGACGGAAACGGGGGAAACATCAACGTCCTGCGGATATCCAGGGCCAACGGGTTCCCGAGGTGCGGCACGCAACAGGTGAGTGTCCTAAGCCATGAAGAGATACTGAATGTTCGTAAATGTGAAGTGGGATTGTGTAATTTTAGCTATAAATAAGATGGAAACACTAATTATATCATAAACCACAGAAGTAGTTGTTAACGGTTATGAGTTAACAAAAATAGGGTTGTATTCCCCTGTTGCGTTAAAATATGCACTTTTGCGTTGTATTTTAGTCCAAGTCTGAAGTGAAACTGATTCTCTCGTATCAAATTGAACCTTTAAGTAATCAAAAGGTTTACTTTGTAAAAATGCTTCCCCATAGGAATAGCATTAGCTCGCGAGCGAGGACAGGAGCCTTAAACGTTAATATTCTTGCACCTATCATTAAAAGTAAATTTAAATGCGGACATCACAAGAATCCTTCTAGACCCTTTTTCCAATAGGTTAATAAATTGTTTATAATCGATAGGTACGAACATAGCCTATCGTCATTCCAAACAAGATAATAATAAAAGTCTTTTTCAAAATTTTATGATTGGCTGTGTGACAAGAGGTATTTAGCTGTAGAAGTACACAAAATTTGAACTCTCTAACTGATATAGTTTTTTGTGTCCGGTTTCAGTGGCAGACAGACGGATAGACAGAGAAGAGAGACGAATAGGGTTTTGTCAGATAAACGAAACCCTAAAAATGAGCTGATGATACGAGAAAAAATATTTTAATTAAAGTGATAGTCTTTTTTCAAAAATTTATGATTTGTTGGGAGACAAGAGGTATATTCAGCTGCCAGTACACAAAATTTGAACTCTATGACTTATATAGTTTGTTGTGTACTGACTCAGTGACAGACAGACAGACGGACAGACAGAGGACAGGGAAGAATAGGATTTCGCCAGATGAACAAAATCCTAAATAGTATTGTAAAGAAAAATGCTGTTTTATGTATGACCCCTAAAACTAATCAGGGTTCCTCTTATCGGAAAGAAGTTATATCCAAAATTTAAAGCAAAGCCGATAATTCTGCATAAAAATCCATTTATCTAATTTAAGAAGGTGGGCGCAATCGCGCGTTCTCCCCTTTATACGTAAGAAAAGAACCCTAAAACTAACCACAGAGGCGCCCCATCAAGATAATCCTACATCTAAAATTTAAATGAAATTTAACAATTCAGAAGGAAAACCTATTTAACTAAATTTAAGGGGGGGGGCGATTAGCCCCCGTTCCATCTGCTTTATACTTACCCAATGAACTCCCAAAACTAATCAGGGAAGCGCCTTATCACAATAAACATATAACCAAAATTTGAAGCAAATCATATATTTTTATCATGAGTTATCGCGTTACATACTTACGTACATAGAGAACGAGCGGGCACAAAAGCTTTCAAGCTGTGATAACCTGTGAGCTAAAAATTGTTAAAATATTTACACATTTACTTTACAGTTTTTTGTTTTTAATTCAGTTTCTATTATTCTATTAAAATATTTTTACTCTGTTAACTAATTAATCTGTATTCAATAATATTGCCATTTTTTTACACATTAAATACTGCATTTATATGTTTCCCCGTTTTATCAAATATCATTATTTCTAGAAACGTCAATATTCGTTTAAGCGAGGACGTCTGTATTTCTGAGCCCTAAAACGTATCAATCCGTCGAAAACCGGAATTCGAAAAATTTCACGAATCCAGTACTTTTTTCTTGTAAAGGTAGAAGGAAAAAAATAAAATGCGGACATCACAAGGTCCATTCTCGACCAAAAACAACAATTTTTCTTCCAAATGGTTAATAAACTGTTTATAATTCATAAGTACGAACATAGCACACCAAAAGTATTATAAAGAAAATGTATAAGGACATATACGGACATAATACGACAGGATTATTTGCTCCAATCAAGTGATAATTTTTATTATATCTATTTAATGTTTGCGAGCAACAATTAGAAGAAAAAAAAAATAAATAAACCGGTGATGTTTTTTAAAAAATATTCTGTAATTAAAATAAAAGTCTTTTTTCAAAATTTTATGATTGGTTGTGTGACAAGAGGTATATTCAGCGGTAGAAGTACACAAAATTTGAACTCTCTGACTGATATAGCTTTTGTGTACGGACTCAGTGACAGACAGACGGACAGAGACGAGTAGGGTTTCGTCAGGTGAGCGGAATCCTAAATAGTATTGTAAAGAAAAATGTAAGGACATATGTAAAACAGCATTATTTGTTTCCAATCGCGTTATGGTTGCAATTCTCTGAATATTATAATTATTATTGCAATATTATTAATACTATTGTCCAAAATTACCAAAAAGTTGAAAACTTTATACTTGCACAGCCTCCTATCGTAAAAAATGAATAAAATAGTAAAATGCGGACATCACACTGTCCCTTCTCGACCGAAAACAACAACCTTTTTTCTAAATGGTTAGTAAATTGTGTATAATCGATAGGTACAAACATAGACTTAAGCAAGATAATATCAAAAGTATTGTAAAGAAAAATATAAGGACATGCTGTATTATGTATGACAGGATTTTTGCTCCAATCGAGTCATAGTTACCAATTCTCTAAATCCCCCTTTCAATTTTCTATTGAAGTAGAAATTCTTAATAAAGAATTTCGTAAAATAACAATGCAGACATGCATTGCCTAAAGCAAATTTTTGAATGTTTCCCATTGAGTTCATAAAAATCAGTAAAAACATAATTTTTGAAGATGGTCAAAATGTGGCTTACATAATAACAGAGTCTTATATTACGTCATAGATTAAATATTAATATCCCTGGACCAATCATGATATATATTAAGGAAAAAAACGGACATTCCAAGGTCAATTTTCGACCGAAAACAACAACCCTTTTTCCATATGGTTAGCAAATTATGTATGATCGATAGGTACGAACATTAGGCTATCATCAGTGCTATAAAGAAAAATGTAAGGGCATGCTGTATTATGTATGACAGCATTATTTGTTTCCAATCGAGTTATAGTTGCAATTCTCTGAATATTATAATATAATAATTATTATTATTCCAGTATTATTTAATACTATTGTCCAAAAATACCAAAAAGTTGAAAACTCTATATTTGCAAAGCCTATAATAAAATAAAATAAAGTAAAATGCGGACATCTCGAAGTCCATTCTCGACCGAAAACAATAACCCTTTTTGCAGATGGTTAAAAAATTGTTTCTAATCAATAGATACGAACATACGCTATCATCACTGCAACCAAGACAATAAAAAATGTATAACAGAATCTGGCATAAGATGCGCAATATATCTGTAGGGGGGAGGGAGGCGTCTGTTTTTTGATATCGATATCATTTTTGATTCCATTAAAACTTTTCTTTTTATATTTGTAACAGGGTCTTTTGTATAAAATAACATGTTATCTTTTTTTAGCCTGTTATCTATTTTCAAAAAAGCTCTTATTAAAATCATTGAATTACTTCATTCTAAAATATGGAATAACCCAAGGTTTGGCATTCCTATTCTACTTTATATGGTGTATACGTATATAATCACGATTCAAGAAACCATATATGTATATTTGAAATATATCGATAGATACGAACATAGGCTTTCATCTCTGCAAAGAATATAATTACTATCCCTGGATCTATCTTTAAAAAAATAAAATGCGGACATCACACGGTCAATTCTGGACCTTTTCTCCAAATAGATAATAAATTATGTATAATCAATAGGTACGAACATCACTGCAAGCTAGGCAATATCAAAAGTATTATAAAGGAAAATGTAAAGACCATTCGGTATTATGTATTATGTATTATTTGCTCCAATCAAGTGATAGTCACCAATTCTCCCAAATCCCCTTTCGATCCCATGAGAAGGGTTACTTAAAATCACTGGGAAAAAAAAATTGCTTACAATACGAGAATCTGGGCCATGGAGGTACAGGGATTTGAACGAAACCGGACGTCCGGAGATATACAGGGACCCCGCAACGCTCCAATTAACACCCTTCATTTCGACAACGCAAGTATTTGGATGGGAAAGTTAGAGAATTGGGTTGGATTTTGATTTCGAAAAATTTCTTGCGGGAATAATGCATATCCGACTGTATGACACCTGTTTGTCGTCTACTGACGAGATTATACGCTGCTAAAGTGTTTCTGTAATCAATGTATTTAAAACATGGCAGTTTTTTTTTTCTTTTTTACTATTTTGAAAATAGTTGCTGTCCTCGGCAGAGAATTGGGAAATTTGAATCTTTTTACGGGTTGCATTCCGCAACTTCTTTTATTTTATTCGTTTTCTGATTCTCTCAAATTTAACGTACAAAAATGGAATGCTTCTGTTTTTTATTTTATTCGTTTTCTGATTGGTCCATGCCTTAATGTCCAAAAATGAAATACTTCTGTTGCCACAATGACAAACTAGTCGTTCGGGGCCACCGTAATACTTACCCATCATGGATAGGTATATGAAAATAAAACATGCGAAAACTATTTATACAATGCTTCGCAATTCATAAACAAAATTTAAATATTGTTAATATACATAGTAATGCTCTATTAATGAATTGCTGATGTACCCATTTCGACAAGTTATGTAAAACGCCAAACTTCTCAAGTAGTACCGAACTGCGTCAAAGAAACATCCTTATAACTCCAAAAATAATAATTATATTAACTAACAATTTACTGCGTCGGATGAAGCGTCTCATTTCCAATTAAAATATACCTCTGAATTGAAATTTGAATGAAATACAGGGTCATGAAAAATCGAAGAATGCGGAAAACAAGATTACAAATATCTCGGCAACTCATTATCCGACCGACTTCGTTCTCTATGCAAAATGTGTGTTATTTTATTGCCTTTTACGTCCATTCCTTAATAACAAAAAAATTCGAAAATTTTTATATACCTTTCATCAGAACGGATATTTCGAGAGTCCGAAAAAAATAGTTCCGGATCATCGAGGTTGCTGATATTAAATAGGCTTCGTCTCATTCTTACATACTAACTACGTACAAAATTTCAAGTCTCTATCTCAATTTGTTCGGGAGGTAGAGCGTTTACAGACAGACAGACAGACAGACGGACGGCAATTTTTTTTTTTCTAAAAATATGTTTTTCGGAATCTCCACTATCTAAAACGTGTAAATCCGTCAAAAAAATTTTTTCGATGTGTTTCAAAACGATTTCAAGACTTACCCTGTACTACGTATGATGGGTAAGTAAAAAAGTAATAAAATAAGAAAAATGTTAATATGATTAAATTGCACTCTAAGCAATGTTTCCACCTAAAACATTATGTAATAGAATATTTTTGTGTGGTCCTGTATAATCATAAAAATATTCTTTACACAGCCCACGTTATACAGAATGTATATTTCAAATACTTAATTGTATTAAGTATTTGGATGGGAATTAAGAATTGGGTTAGAAGTTAGCTTTTGATTAAAAAAAAATTCCTACATCCGACTGAATGTGGAAATATAATGACACCTGTTTGTCATGTTTTTGACTATCTATATTATAAAGGCCAAACGTATCTGTGCGTAACGCATACGTCATTTTGCGAATGGTAACACTTTCAAATTTTAAATGAATTTCGATATTGCAATTTTTGCAACTAAAAGTTCTTAAACTTCTTAATGTCGACATTTTCAATTTTTACACCATCGTGTAGGGAAAAAAATGTACTTTTAAATGAAATTTGTTTGAAAGCTGTATCTTAATTGGTTTTTGAAATATTAATATTTTTGTAGCTTTTAATACCTTTTTTTTAATCGTGGCAACAAGAGTATTCCTTTTCTATTTAAAGCAAAGGAAAAAAGAAAAAAAATTGAGTGTTGTATCTTCATGTTGCCATTTTCTCATTAAAAGGGGAAAAATATAAATTTAAATATCTTCTGTTATAAAACCCGGTGAATTTTGACTTCATTTACAAAATTTGATTTACACGTAAAAGAATATCAACAGTTTCATATTTATTTCAGTTGAGACTTCAAGTTTTGAATCAAAATTACCCAATTAAAATGCTAATTCTTTTTAAATGTGAATACAGATGTGAAATGTACATTTGTAAATTTTGATATGGTGAAAATGATGCCGGGTTTAGATTTCACGGGAAAAATAAAATCTATGATTGAGTCAAAGTTGAATAAATTTTTGTTTTTATCATTTTGGAATTTTAGCATAAGAACCTTGATTGATAACTTTATCATAATAACATATCTTTATTATTTTTCACTGCTTACATATACGATTAAAGTTTAATTTTAACAATTTCTACAACTGCGTTTTATAGAAATAGTATTTTGTTAATTTGACGATAAATATCGTTTGTTTAAGAGTTAGACGTACCAATATAAAATGCATTTTTTACTATAAACTAATTTTGTAGGTTTATTATAAGTTAATAATACAGTTCCTTCTTAAACATTTTCTTTCGTCAAAATTTGACTTTTTTGTCTTCTGATCCGATTGTACATAATGTATATTTTAGTGGAGGACGGACAGACGGATGCACTGAACGACGATTATAACAATTTAACATTTTTATAACAATTGGTCTTTTAAACACATTAGCTACTTTTTAAAATAGTACCATTTTTAGTATTTTCATTCACTTGTTTCATATATGTGGACCTTCATTCCTTTCTTTTCAGGTGCGTTCGTAATTATGTAAATACACTTATAGTGGTCATTCAGTACGTGCGTCTGTATGTCCATCTGTCTGTCCGTTCGTCTGTTTGCTTATAATAAAACAAAAACGACCCAACCTGATCGTCTGAAATTTAAAATATATAATTGTTGCATGATTTTGTCATTTAAAATTTTATGAAAATCGGATGTACAGTTCAATGACAGGGAGCATCAAAAGTATTCCGTTACATTACGACCAATGGGAAAAAATAGTTTCAATTGCTATTTAATGATGTTACATTCTTTCAAACATAATGAAATGCATATGCATCTATGAAATATATACTAAAATATACATTCTGCACAACCTGTGGTGCAAATGATATTTGTTATTGAATAACAGGGCCACGCAAAAGTATTCCATGACATAATGGCATAGGGAGAAACACTTTTTGGGACTCATTTTAAGTTCATTAACCCTTTCCGGCACGGGCAAATCTGTAATAAAATGAGAAATTATCATCTGACACCCGAATTCACAAACGAATTTTTTAGATATTTTGAAATCCTTAATTTAAGCCTTTATTGTAAAAGCAAAATTTTAGTAAAATATTACTGGTGCCCTTTGCAAGTTTGGACTTAAAATTAGGTATCCCAGACTGGTCACAGTGTGCCGGAAAGGGTTATTATTTCATATTTTATGAAAATGATAGACGTCACTACTAAAAGCTATTTTCTGTATAATAAAAAACTTAACACCCTTCGCTTCGATAACGCAAGTATTTGGATGAGAAATCTTTTGTGTGCCCCTGTCAATACTATCTGCTTCCTGCTGTACCCATTTTAACAAGTTGGAAATTGCATGTCAAGCGTAGCAAATGAGGTGCGTTCATAGTATAAGAAAGTTTTGTAAATAGTCCGATTTTGGTGTCATAGTATACAGTACTTCGGATAGAGTATAGTGGGAGAAATTTTTTGTGTCTATCTGTAAATAATATGTAATCTCTATTACACAGGAAGTAATTTGTTGTAAACCTCAGCAACGTATATAAATTTAATAAAATTTAATAGTATTAAAATGCTACTCAAACAATGCTTCCCCTTATACCACTAAGTAATGAAATACTTTTGTCTAGCCCTGTCAATGAATAAGAAATATTCTTGGCAGAATGTATATGATAGTCTATACATCTTAGATGCCTATGCATTTTATTATGTTCGAAAGAGTGTAACATCAATAAGATGCACTCGAAACTCCTTTTTTCTATTAGCCGTAATGTAACGGAATACTTTGGATTGTCCCTGTTATTGATCTATGCATCCGATTTTCATAAAATTTGAAATTCCTCGACAAAAGGATGCAATAAATATACATTTAAAATTTCAGATGATTCGGTTGAGTGGTTTTTGTTCTGCTGCATGAGGACAGACGGATGGACTGAACGACAAGGATAGATGCTACGTATTTACATAATTACGAACGCGCCTAATAAAAATTATTCTTTTGCAGATGTGCCTACTTTAGATACTTTTTAAAATAGTACCATTTTTAATATTTTTATTTCCTGAGTCCACATATGTTGGCCTTCATAGTTATGTTATGTCACTTACATTCGTAATTATGTAAATGCGCAGCACTTGCACTTATAATCGTCATTCAGTCTGTCCGTCCGTCTGTCCATATAACAGAGGAAAAAAATCTACCCTATCGAATCGTTTGAAATTTAAAATTAAATGATTGTTGCATAATTTTGTCGAGTCATATCAAATTAAATTAAAATTGCACAAAAAGGGGCGCAATTCAACAAAATGTGGTGTTAGCATAGTTACTGGTTAAGGATCAGAAAAGTGACCTTGAAAAGCCAATTGATATTACATAGAGTATATTTTTTCTGATGCTGGTGGAAAATATCCCTAGTGTAAGAAACTAAATTGGGTGGTTTAAAACAAATGGATGAGTGCGATCGCACTTGGTTTCCTTTTATCTCTTTCAAAACACTCTAACGCAAATATATCACCTGAAAAAACAAATAAACGCATTTTTCACGTGGTTTACTGAATCCATTAATTATACATAATAATTTTTATAGGTATTTAAATATACGTGCAACAATAATATAAACACAAAATAAATATAAAAAATAATATAAACACAAAACAACAAAAATATAAACTGATAATATTAAAAATATTTCAATTAAAATAATAGTTATTTTTTAAAAAAATTATGATTTTTTTTGCGTAATTCAGCTATAAATACACAAAACTCTCTGACTGATATAGATTTTCTATACGGACTTTGTGATAGACAGAGGACAGAGACGAACAGGGTTCCTTCAGATAAACGAAACCCTAAAAAGAGAGAATGTTTATTTTATTTTGCTTCTTTCGGTACGGTCAATATATATACTGTATAAAAGAGAAATTTAGTTTAGTAAGAAACACTTAACAGGTTGAAATTTCTCCTTTCATCAATTTATACTAATAGAAGGAAACATACATGAATACTTTTGTTCAGCTCTGTAGTTTGTCTAGTACCTTTATTACACGCCAGTATTTAACTAAAATTTATTTTAAACTAAAACATTCTTAAAACTACGTGCTAGGGTAAACGTCAATAACTTCCTAAAATTTCAGGGCAATTCGGCTATATTTTTGAGAGTTAGAGCGCGGGCAGACGGCCAGACAAACCTAAAACATAAACGCTTTTCAACTTTGTTGGAAAGAGTTAAAAAAAGAGAGAAATAATTTAATAAAAGAAAGAATTTTTTTTTCTTCTGTTAAATTTTAACACTACTTCCGGTATCACAACTTTTTCTCCCATTGATCGAAATGTAACCTGTAACGTAAACTTTTGATCATCCCTGCTATTGAACTATACATCCGATTTTCATAAAATTTGAGATGACTCGACCAAATTATGTAATAATGATCCATTTTAAATTTCAAAAGATTTGATTGGGTAATTTTTGCGTTGTTATATGCGGACAGACGGACAGTACGACAACTATGGGTGCTACATATTTACATAATTACGAACGCTCTTAAAAAGAACCACAATTCAACCAAATGTGCTGTTAGCATAGTTACTGGTTTAAAAAAAACCCAGAAAAATGAACTTGAAAAGTCAATTGATATTACATAGAGTATATTTTTTCTGATGTTGATGGAAAAATCCCCAGTGAAAGAAATTAAATTGGGTTGCCGAAAATTTTTAAAAAAAGAGAGAAATAAATGTAATTTTATTTATTTATTAATTTTTGTTTGTTTGTTTCAGTACGGCGACGTGATCACTAACATCGTGGTGGTGCAGTTTAACGACTACGTGCAGACGTCACGTGACAAGAAGTATAACTTGACGTGCTATTTCTCGGGACCGGGCGAAGCGGTGGTCACCTCTAACTATCTGGACACCAGGACAGACGGGTGAGTCCATTCATAAATGTTTAAAATAAAATGCCACAAAAAAAATTATATTGCTTTTAGATTATGAAAATTGAGTCAACTTTACTTTTTTTTAAATCAAAACTGCATGCATTTCAAGCGTATAAAGATAATGCTGGAATCTGGCATAAATTAACACAGCTGCGCCAACTGGTGGTCGGGATGATACTAAAAAATACGCGGCTTTTTAGTATGACGTCATATATGCGCAGATATCTTTACTCTTGTGTTAAAATAGAATTATACTGCGTTCAGATTGTGAAAGTTGTGTCAGCTTAACTTTTTTTTTTCGAACCGGAATAAAACTTGAAAACGCAAAATACATGGTTCTTCAAATCGCGGAAATATTCCTGGCAGCGCTGCTACCGACAATTGTTCTAAGAGAGAAATTTTCCGCAATCTGAAAAGCGTAGTTTTTAAAAAATACTCCCCTCTTTTTTTCCGTTCTTTACACTTATGAACCGTTGCTTATTTTAAACTAGCGCATGCGTGGATTCGTTGCGTTTACGCCACAGTCAACGAAATTTTGAGTTATCTTTTACATTCTGTGTAAAATTTATCAACACATTTTTATCGATTAGAGAGTTACAGCCGTTTGAAATGGCAATGCAATAGCCAGGGATACGGCCCATTTTTGAGTAAAACAGTTGGAGTCGCTAAAAAACTCCAGGACATGTTTCTCTGGGATACTTTTTGATAGATGTCTTATTTCAAAGGACTTTTTCGATTTTTACACTGAGAAGAACTTTAGAATGAAATATTCGTAATGTATTACTTTCAGAGTCAAATTATAAAAAAGTTGTATGGAATCTACAATGATTTAAATAAGAATTTTTTGTTTGCAGTATATGTTTTGAACTTTGACGACACCGTGCTGAATTGACTCACATTCGCTGTGAACTGTTGGACTTAGAAACCCTATTTCAGTTTTATCAGAATCAGTTTCACCGAATATTGCATCTTTTAAATCTGTAATTTTTTTTTTAATTATATGGTTGGTATTGGAAATTTTCCACCAGTGATAAACAACCTATGCCTAATTTGGTGGGTGATCAAATCAGATCAAGTCCTTTTTGTTTGACAGCTAGAAATATGCAAATTTAAATCCATAAAAGCAATTATTAATGTTATTTTTGGATTACATCGGGCTACCCACGTTAAAGATTACCAATATACTGCCCAGCGCACACAGTAGATGAAAAAGATTTTTAATTAAAAACTCTTACAGATCCGGAATTATTTCCAAACTAGTAAAAATTTCATCTTTATGTTTTTTTTTTTTTTTTTCTTCTTTCATGAATTTTACACATTATTTACATGAATTAACATTAAATTGCAAAGATTTCCTTTTTTCAAGTCTATGGATCCGAAATAGTAAACTTTCTGTTTTGTTTTCTTCTTTATATTTCGATAGTTGGATATATTTTGGGTTTTGTGGGTGGTGAAATTGAAAAATTAGTAAAACAGAAATAATTTTTTTCTTGTTTCTTTCAAAGATCAAAGTACTGTATTAATACCGAAATAGTGAAAATTTCGCCATTTTTTCTTGCGTTCGATTATTATTTTAACCAACAGCAACGCTGTATATTAGCCAGCCCTCAGTCTGAGTCTGAGTCGACCATTTTTAGCGACTCCCCAGTGCTGAGAATAGCTTTCTAATTGAAAGGATTAGCTTTTACTACGGGAACTACTAGGGAACTGTAAAAGTGTAAGTCACCGATTTAGACGAAAGCGGTATCGTTGGAAAGATCTCATCGTGAGCAGTAAAAAACTCAATGGAACTACCCGTCGCAAATGAGTCGTTTTCGAGATATTCGACAATTTATGTCACGTAGCTAGTGCACACTTAATGGGGGACCGCAAAAAGTTTTAGTCTCGATCTTAACGAAACTGGTATTATTGAAAAGATATCATCGCAAGGATTGAAAAACTCAATCGAACCATCTGTCGGAAATGAGTCGTTTTCGAGATATCCCATAATTTATGTCACGTAGCTAGTGCACACTTAACGGGATACCGTAAAAAATTATTTTCTTAATTTTGACGAAAATGTTGTCGTTGGGAAGATATCATTGTGAGAAGTAAAAATCTCAATGGAATTACCTATCGGAAATGAATCGTTTTCGAGATATCCGGCAACTTATGTCACTAAATGCAGTTTCACAGTAAGTGTGCATTAGCGATGTGACACAAATTGTCGGATATCTCGAAAACTACTCGTTTCTCACGGGTGGTTCCATTGAATTTTTTAATCCTTACGATGATATCTTTTCAATAATACAATTTCGTTAAGATCGAGACTAAAACTTTTTGCAGTCCCCCATTAAGTGTGCACCAGCTACGTGACATAAATTGTCGAATATCTCGAAAACGACTCATTTGCGACGGGTTGTTCCATTGAGTTTTTTACTGCTCACGATGACATCTTTCCAACGATACCACTTTCGTTAAAATCGGCCACTTACACTTCTTGCAGTTCCCTAGTAAGTTGAGTCGCTAATGTTAACCCTTAACTGCTGTTAGAAGTCTCACAGACCGCTTAATTTTTCAATTTTTAGAGTTTAACTCGTAATTTTTAGTTTAACTGTAGATAATGGTCAAATTTTGTTCCGTTTGGGACCCTATTACTATCTTCACAGACTTTTGAATAGCTGAGTTTTATTTATAATAGTCCTGTATATGAAGTTTAATACTAAAATTGTACTCTGAGAGTTAATTTAACATTTTATTCAGCTTTAAATTCAGCGGTCTGACAGACCGCTTACAGTAGTTATGCGACAATTTTTGCCACAGCAGCTAAGGGTTAAACAATGTGTAGTTAGTTATGCGCATCATATCAAGTTTTCTTTCTGTTTGTGGTAGTCGTGTGTATTTATTATTATCTTTTTTTTAATTTGAAGGAAAAAATATTTATTGGTCAGGGCTACAATTTAAAATAATAGCCTTTTCTAAAATATGTAAAAAAGGTCTTTCAAAATGCTGAAAATTTTAATTCAAAACAGAAATAAATCCTTGTAAAATTTGTCAAATTAAAAAAAAAAATGCAGTCTGCAAGCCAAAAATTTCAAAACCTTGTAAAATGTGTAAAAAAAAAAAAAAAAAAAAAAAAAAAAGTCTGCAATCTGTGAATTTTTAATGTATAAAATGATCTAAAGATGTTTAATCTCTTCAGACCTAAGGTACACAAATGTGTACCTACATTCTTTTCCTCATAAAAACTAAACTGTCCGAATTTTTTGCATTTCTGCTTCACTTCTATGCAGCTGAATGTTTTTTGCTTTAAAACAAAACCAATAAATGTCAGCACTGATGAATATTACCTCATAAAATAAATATTATTTTCATCCGAGTTTCGAAAATACCTTCAATAATTACCTTAAATACTTACATACCATACTTACATACAATAAATACCTTACAATAAAAAATTTTGAGGATCTGTTGATCATTTAGTTGTTTAAAGACCTCAATTTTGTTATTGCGTAAATTTATATTACTGATAGTTAAACTGATGTTTTAAGAGGACTAGTACTTTTATATCCATATTTGTATGCCTAAATGACCAGTCCCTGATTTCATAAAAGTGACTCTTTCTGTCCTCTATGGTGTCATTTCGATTATGCAAAAGCAATAAATATGTATTTCTAGAGTTATTTTATGCTCAGGTCTGAAGAGGTTAAATATCAAAGTATAGCTTTTTGCTCCTATAAAACTTTTTTAATGGAACAATTTTCACAATGTGTAGTTATAGTTATATTCATCACCTATCTGTCTCTTTTTACAGGCGCTACCCCACACTGTAAATGATGTTTCTGAAATGACGATTCGGATGTTTCTGAATATGTAAAAATGTACTGTAATCAAAAACGAAAATATACAGTAACCTCTTCTAACTCACCTAAGGTTTCGAAAACCATTCCTTTACCTCTAAAAATCCAAGAAAGTTATTTGTTTTCGAAATTTAAATAAGAATTTATAAAAATTAATTTTTATTAGCTGCCCGTCCATTTCGGAAACGTTTCTAAGTAGCTTTTACAGTACAATAATCACTTTTCTCAAATCAAAATATCACTTTTTCGGATTCTATCAATTCTCAAGTAAACATTTTCAGCTGCACAACTGATTTTGTGCATGCAATTGTAGCAAAATAACGTCAATTTTCATATTAATGTTAATACAGAAATACTTTATACTACTTCATAATAATGTTAATACTTTTTGTTAATATTGTATGTTTGTCTATTAAACGTGCTCTCTGAATATCAAAATATTTTCTTATGAATTGGTAGCATCGAAAACAAATTTCGGAAACAAATAGCTTTCTAGTATTTTTAAAGGTACAGGAACGGTTTTCGAAACCTTAGGTGAATTAGAAGAGGTTACTGTATATTTTCGTTTTTGATTACAGTACATTTTTATATATTCAGAAATATCTGACATTTTTTACAGTGCACCCAGATCGTACGATCTGGGTTTTTCGAAAAAAGAAAATCGGATTCCCAGAAATTTTTAAGTAACGGTAACGAGGACTACAGATAAAAGTTTAGTAAAATTACCGAAATTTTAGTAAAATCTATTTTAAATTGCAGATGTCTCTAATTTTGCTTACACGTTTTGCAGATTTTCGATTCACTTAATATGTCATTAACTTGTAAGGATGTCGGGTCCTCTTTAAACCACTTAGGCTTCAAATTACCATCCAATAACCATCCACAATGACAATCTTCAGGATTGACTTTAAGGCAACATGCATCGGTTGCATGAATCCACATAAAATTAACGTATATTGTGCGCAAAATTTTCTCTTTCAATGAGATCCAGCACGGTTGCATCATATTGGAGTCGATGCCGTTAATCTTCCTAATGAAATGCTCTTTGTCTTTGTTCATTGAATATGTTTTTTGGAACGGCTGATATCTAGAGTCATTGATACTATCATAAAAAGAGCAGTAAATTCCTGATCAGGTTGAATTTTATCTTCTAGGGCAGCATCGTCTGGATATTTCCTGGAAATCCGTTCGTCTTAAAAATATTTTAAAAGGCTTGATTTTCCCTTTATTATAAAAAGCCGCTGTGTAATCACAACCAGTAAAAGCATATGGAAAGCCGGCAGACTTAGGGATAAAATATGCCCTAATTTCATTGCAAGCCCAGTACAGTTAATATAATCAAGATCTTTCTTACTGCTTTTCTTTGTTGGTGAACCCGCCGACCAGGGCCGTAGCTAAGGGGGCGCTAGGGGCGGCTCAGCCCCCCCTAAAATATTTTGAGCCCCCCCTGGAAAAAGTTCCAAGGTCACTAAATGTTCCAAAAATTCAAATGAAATTCTGCTCAAAAATCTAATTTAGTTTTGAGACCCTTTCACAGTTTTGCAGAGTTACTAAATTGTATTTAAAATACGTGTTTCAACACTCTCTCATCCTATTGGTACATATGAAGCTAACAGTATGTTTAATTTTGCATCAGTTATGCATTCAAAATTTTCATCATCATATACTTTTCTTAACATAAAATGAAATTATTACAACAGTTTAATGAGAAACATAGTACCTACAATGTGAATATGCACTAATTTATCTTTCTGCATGACACAAAGAACAAAAAAATATGAGCCCCCTCTACATTCCCTTGAGCCCCCCCCCCCTATATTCCCCTGAGCCCCCCCCCCCCCCTACCGTACACTTCTAGCTACGGCCCTGCCGCCGACTAAATTTGAGTTTGCGGAATTTTCTTGTACAAATAAAATTTTAGTAAGCATAACAGATTTCGTTAATTTTAGATTACTTAGGTTTTTTTTACTACAGTGTGTGCCTATGAATTTACCACAGATAGCGGTGATTGACATATCAGGCGGCAGACAAATACAGGGTGATTCAAAATAACGGGGACAAATTGATACGACGAGGATAAAAAATCGCACAAGAACGTAGGGCCGCAAACCACTTATTGAGTCACAAATACAGGGCCCTAACTTAATTTGGGTTCACGGTAATAAATTTCAGAAAATTGAAGTATATTATTGTTGTCATGTTGGTTAAAAATAAGTTTAAAGTTAAGTCAAAATAAACAGAACATGACATACTTTAGTTTTTACCCTCTCCAGTGTAACAAAAACTTCGTCGAATCGCCATTGCATTTCAGCCGAACTGCCGGCATGCCGAGATAAAAATACGTGATTTTTGAGTGTTCCAGTGCCGTGATTTATTGAATCATCGGTGATTGAACTGTTCACGTCCGTTCAGGAAACTCGATCGGCGGTGCGTTCGGAAAGGGGTTTCGTTCGGATCAACCAATGGCGATTCTACGTTGGTTTTTCTCTTTGAATTGTGAATGGCAACATCTGTGAAGTAGAGTTCTGTTTGTATATAAAGACAGCTGTGTTCGATGTTCTTTTGGCCTTCATCTTGCTAGCCATTATTGCTGGTTTAGCAGCTGCTGCAGTTTTGTTTATTAATGGCTTAAAGAAGTAATTGTAATGTTTTTAAGTTTATTTTATTTTTAAGCTATGCTTATTTTTTCTTATTTGTATATAATCATCTTGATCATTATGGAATAGACTAAAAGTTTGCTGAATCTGCTTTGTCTTCACTCAAGTCTTCCACATTACACTTTTTAAAGACTTCCACTCGCAATTATGCTGATTTAGTTGAAAGTATAGAGCATTTATAATAAAACATTTAACAGACATTCTCACTTTTGTTTTAAATGCGATAACACCAAACAAAAGTGGTAGAAGTTTGCATTATGCGCACCAGAAATATGCACTTGGCACCTCACATTTTGGACTGTGATAATCAGCTTATACGGTATCATCGATTGCTTGAGCAATATGTTTTTCCCGATCTTTTCGTAACGTTATCACATTTCACACAAAATAAGGTACTTATCGTTGCATTTTCATTACAATATTTTTATTTTCCTCGAAATTATTATTTTCAAACAGGTTGTAGCTACAATGAAACACCCTGTATTTGTGTCTCAATAAGTGGTTTGCGGCCCTACGTTCCTGTGTGATATTTTATCCTTGTCGTGTGCCTGATTTGTCATATCAATTTGTCAACGTTATTTTGAAACACCCTGTATATTCGGGATGAAGGTTTCAGTTTGTCTACTTTTTCTGTTAAATTTGTTCGGTTTTAATTTTTATTGTTTTTTTTTCTATTTAGAATCCAAGGCATTGGGGTCGTAGGTAAGGTCGTTTGACGCAATCGTGGTCGCGTAGCAGCGGCAGCGCTATTGCGCAAGAGAGTGTTACTGTTCGGGACGGGGTAGATAACTCCGTTGTTTCCTTCCATCTTCGTTAATTTCAGTAAAAATGGTAAATTTTACCGATTTTTAACTGAAAATGCCCTTTTGTTATGAAAAGGGACTTTTCCTGTGAAATTCAGGAAAAGTGGATGTCAGTTTTTTTTTAAACAGTGTAACTCTATTTGCAGGCGATTACCTAAAAATCAAGATTATTTGTTAATGTTCAACGGCAACGTCCAAACAAAACGCATCTCATTAGTTATTGTATAAAAAGTTCTTTAGCAGGATTTATTTATGTTTCGTTCTTTCGCTTCAATTATGAAGCTTCAAAATATCATTATTTTTGTTTTTCTGTTCTTTTTATTTAAAAAAAAATAAAAATAAAATTCATGCTTCAGTTTAAAGTTATGTATTATAAATGAAATAAGTGAAAGGATTATATTATTATATTTTAAATAATTAATGTAATACGAAACAAGTTGGAAATTGCACGTGAAGCGTAGCAAATGAGGTGCGTTCGTACGATAACGAAGTTTTAAAAATATTGCTGTCATATATCAATCTTATAAAATTGCAAATAATTACAATTAAAATGCGCACCAAACAATGTTCTCCCTATACCATTATGCAATGGAATAGTTTTGTGTGGCCTTGTAAATCAATAACAAATGTTCTTTGCACCACAGATTATGCAAAATGTATATTATAATATGTACTTTTAGTTGCATATAAATTTTATTAAGTTCGACTGACTGGAATACCATTAAAATGCTTTTGAAACATTTTTCCCCATTGACCGTAATGTAACGGAATACTTTTAATTGTCCCTGTAATTGATCTATGCATCCGATTTTCATAAAATTTGAAATAACTCGACAAAATTATGTAATAATTATGTATTTTAAATTTCAAACGCATAAAATACATTTGAAACTTTTTCCCATTGACCATAATGTAATTGAATACTTTTGATGGCCCCTGTAATTGATCTATGCACCCGATTATCAAAAAAATTGAAATAACTCGAGAAAATTATGTAATAATTATGTATTTTAAATTTCAAACAATTAAAATGCATTTGAAACTTTTTCCCCATTGACCGTAATGTACCGGAATCCTTTTGATCGTCCCTGTAATTTATCTATGCATCCGATTTTCATAAAATTTGAAATGACTCGACAAAATTATGTAATATAATTAAAATTATATATTTTAAATTTCAAACGATTCGGTTTGGTAGTTTTTGCGTTGTTATATGCGGACAGACAGACGGACGGACTGAACGACCACTATAGGTGCTACGTATTTACATAATTACGAACGCACCTAAAAATGCCACGGGAACAATGTTTGGCATAAAAACACCCAGTTCTGGATTTTTCTAGCGGAATATTCTGATTTGGTAAAAAATTGAACAAATAAATTAAATTATGAATAAAAGTAATATGATATGATGATCAGCATAACGTTTAAGGGAGACTAAACTCGTTGATAAGTAAAAGAGAATAGCTCTATATTTGAAAAGGAATAGCTTTATTACGGGATTCTCTAAGTTGAGTTACTAATCTTAAACAATGTTATATTTTCAGACGCTACCCGACCCAGATCGAGCACCTTCCGGCCCAGAACGTTCTCTCCTCTTCGGTGGTGCTGAAGGTGCTCTATAGGGGCTCGCCCACCACCACCATTGCCGTAGGGGACCTGCTCACCTTCAGGCTAGAGGCCAGGGGAAACTGTGAGTACCCTTTTCTAATTTATAAGTAATAGTTTATAAAAAGCTTAAAATAATGTTTGTTTAGCATATTTTTCTATAAAATATGTATATCATATTTAATTATAGTTTATTAAGTTTCAAATTTTAAAAAAAAAGTTATTATAAAGAATATAAACAAACGAACGCTTTACCATTACCATTCAAAAACACAAATTTCAAATCTAGAAACAAATAAACGACTCTGACTCATAAAAAAAAAGAAAAAAAAAACTGTGAGTATTTTTCTATTTTATAATAGTAGTATTATATTGTAAAAGAGTACGTGGTACTTACGTATTACCCAGGTCAGGCCAAATCTATCGTAATAATAATAATAATAATAATATATATTCTATAATGAAAAGGGAAGAACTTATATTATAAATAATTATTTTGCTTATAAGACTCACCTTCAGGCTAGAGGCCAGGGGAAACTGTGTGAGTATACACCTCCTTTTCTATACTGTATACTCTATGATGTATTATATACAGGGTTATTCTAAATGATGGGCCTGTTTTCAAGAAATTGTATTTTTAAAAGTACAAATCCGAAAGGAACAATCGGTGCCACTTGATTATCCCATCGACCCGAAAACTGCCGCCAAACTATAATTAAATGCCAATAATGGATGATCGTGAATGTCGCATTCAACGACAGAAAATACGATACGCAATGTTTGAAACGTTATTAAGTGATTTTTATTTCGATTTTTTATTTGTAAAAATTATGAAATTTTATAATATAAATTTTATTTCGAATTTTTATATTATTTTATTTTTGTTATTTGAAATAAAAATGGGTACTTCTCTGTTATCCCGTCGACCCATTTCGCCAAATTATACAAATCGCCAAACTAATAGCCAAATTAAACATATTGACATAATTTTTATTTTAAATAACGAAAAAACAAATAATTAGTAGAATATTAATAAAAATATTAATAAAAAATCACTTAAAGACATTTTAAACACGTGAATCGTATTGAATGTCACTGAATGTGACATTCACGATCCATCCATTATTGGCATCTAATCTTATAATTCGGCGATAATTTTTTGGTCGACGGGATAACCTAGTAGTACCTAAAAATGATTTCAACATGCATAATTTAGCTGTTAGTTTGGCGATTTCTATAATCTGGCGAAATCAGTCAAGAGGAAAACCAAATAGTACCATTTCTTTTCAAGACATTATAAATGTTCAATGCGTCCACAATTGCTGCACAGTAAACATCTGCTTGCGACCTCTGATTTTTCATATTACCGGCTACAGCCAGTTCCGAGAAATTTTTAGATAAAAATTCGAAACCAAAATGGAAAAACTAGCCTGGTTCTAGATCGTCCTCAGCTTTCCTAAGCAAAAAAAAAAAAAAAAAAAAGTAAAACTATTGAAATTTGAGCGAGATATTTGAAAAGAACGCCCCCCCCCCCCCCCACAGACTTAACATTATCATCCGGGTCTTTTTCACTCAGTAATGGGCTCTCAAGAAAATCTCTAAAACTTCATCTTTTCATCGGCATAAAGATCGTTCATTTTGGATTTGTACTTTAATAAATATAGTTTTTTGAAAATGGTCTCATTTTTTGTAATAACCTAGTATTATGTTTAATGAACCATTACAGAGACTGCAGGTATTCTCATAACTTGTGCTCTGAATGTTTTATTATGTATACATTTATAGTGAAATTTAATTATGAAATTTTATGAATTTCATAGTTCCTTTTACAGGGTTGCCACGCCACCTGGAAAACCGGGAAAACACAGGGAATTTTAAAACCCCCTCCCAAAACAGGGAAAATCCAGGGAATTAAAAAAAATCCTAAAAAATCTGGAAAACTCTGGGAATTTTTTTCTCTACTATATCCAAACATAAATTTTTTTTTTTTCGGCTTTCATTTTGAAAGCCCAATATACACATCTTATGATATTTTTTAAGATAAAAAATAAACCAGTGTTGTGTATCAAAGTTATCCTAAATTTTAATATCAATATTAATTTGAATACATAAAGTAAGTAGCTTTTCCTCTTTTCTTTTGTATTATTGCACTTTCTTTTTTTTTTTTATTTGTGATATTATGTTCAAGATAATTGTTTTTTAGGTAAGATTCTTTAAAATTTTATATTCTTTAAATTATTAGATACAAAGTTTTCAGATATTTTAACATTCATTTACAAATATTTCAAAGTATTTTTTAGCAGAATGTTTCGAGTATCGCTTTACTGTTTTTAGGTAGCTTTAATTACAAAAAGTAAAAAGCTACCTATTGCAGCCGTCCGGAGGAAAGCACTTCCAGAAAATTTTGGTATATTTTCACCGATCATGACCCTCAGACCCCAAAACCACCCTCCGTTGAAATGTTGACATATATATATATATATATATATAACCATATATATATATATATATATATATATATATCTGATTTTTGTCATGCGATAACTAACGTATTTATGAACCGGTTTGAATGAAACTTGGTATGTACATAGTACATATAAATATCTCGACCGAGTTCGTTGGCCAGCATCATCCGTCATTTTTTTTTTTTAAATGGCGGACATTTAAAAACATTTTAAAAATTAAAAATTTAAAATTAAATGCAAAAAAATAAAAAGTTGAAAAATATTTTTATTTTATGTGTTAGATCTTAAAACACCAATTCCAGAACACTTTTTATTTTGTCTATATCTTTAAAAATGGTTGAGTTATAGCACTTTGAATTTTTCTTATGGCTGACATTTTGAAACCATCTGATTTTTGTCATGCTATAACTAACGAATTTATGAACCGATTTGAATGAAAATTGGTATGTACATAGCACATACAAATATCTCGACCGAGTTTGTTGGCCTGCATCATCCGCCATCTTGTTTCAAAATGGCGGCCAATTTAAATTTTTTTTAAATTTTTAAATTTAAAATTAAATGTGAAAAAATTAAAAGTTGAAAAATATTTTTATTTTATGTGTTAGACCTTAAAACACCATATCCAGAACACTTTTTACTTTGCCTATATCTTAAAAAATGATTGGGTTATAGCACTTTGAATTTTTCTTATGGCTGACATTTTGAAACGATCTGATTTTTGTCATGCTATAACTAACATATTCATGAACCGATTTGAATGAAACTTGGTATTTACGTAGTACATAAAAATATCTCAACCGAGTTCGTTGGTCAGCATCATCCGTCATATTGTTTCAAAATGGCGGCCGTTTAAAAAAATTTTAAAAATTTAAAATTTAAAAATAAATGCGAAAAAATTAAAAGTTGAAAAATATTTTTATTTTATGTGTTAGATCCTAATACACCGATTCTAGAACACTTTTTACTTTGTCTATATCTTAAAAAATTATTGAGTTATAGCACTTGGAATTTTTCTTATGGCTGACATTTTGAAACGATCTGATTTTTGTCACGTGATAACACTTGTATTTATAAATCGATTTGCATGTAACTTGGTGTGTACATAGTACTTAATAAAGCCAGGACCGAGTTCGTTAACCAGTTCCTTCCGCTATATTGCTTAAAAATGGAGACCATTTAAATTTTTTTTAAAGAAATTTAAAATTTGAAATTAGGTACAAAAAAGTGAGGAATTGAAAAAAGATTTTCCTTTTATGCATTTGACCTTGAATTAAATATTCCAAAGCACTTTTTGTTTCGTCTGTATCTTTAAAAATGTCTGAGTTATAGTACTTTTAATTTCTAGTGTTGCTCACATTTTGAAATGATCTGGCTTTCGTCACGTGATAACACGCGTATTTATACACCGATTTGGATGAAACTTGGTGCGTAGATAGGACATACTTATGCCTGGACCGAGTTCGATGGCCATTTCCAACCGCTGTCTTGCTTCAAAATGGTGGAATATTTTTTTTTAATTTAAATTTTAAAATTAGGTGCAAAAAAGTAAGAAATTGAAAAGTATTTTTCTTTTGTGTTTTGACCTTGATACAAAGATTCCAGATGATTTCGATATAACTCCGTGTGTTCATGATACATAACAATGTCTTGACCGAGTTCACAGCCAACTTTATTCGCCATCTTGTTTCAAAATGGCGGCCACTTAAATTTGTCAAAAATCTTTTAAATGTATAATGATGTATAAACAAAAAATAAGAAATTGAAAAAAGGTTCTTTCTAAACTATTTATCTTAATAATGAATTCCGAAGTATTTTTTGCTTTGTCTTTACCTTGAAAAAGCCTGGGATATAGCAGTTTGAATTTCTAATGTGGGTGACATTTTTTTAAAAATGTCAATTTGCCCGCGACAGCACTCGTATATATTAATCAATTTCGATGTGAGTGTGTATGTTCACATGAATTAAGATTTCGATAAAGCTCATTGGTTTTTTTTTTTTTTTTTTTTTTTAGCCATCATGCTGTTTTAAAATGGATATTGTGGAATTTGGCGACCCTATAAATCGCTTAAAATAAAACCAGGTTGAATAAATGATGACTAATTTCTAAAAATTCCTATTAATATTCAGTATTGACAAAAACTAGTATTCAATCTTACATAATCGTGTTCCACTATTTTGCGCTTCGTATATTTGATTTATATAACTTAATTTAAATAAATAAATAAATATATGAAAGCTACCTCTTCCTCCCGGCATTGCCGGAAGGACTTTTATTATTGTTAATGTAAAACGTTGGATTCAATAATAAGTGTAACAACTTTAAAGGCTTTTTTCATTTGCTCATATCATATAGTGTATTATATTTGTTCAATTAATTGGGTAATGGTAAATTATAAGATGTCTAATTAGCAGTGTTAGGTCCGGGGGGCATTTCCTCCTCCCCGGAGCTATGTCCCCCCCCCCCCCAGAAATTTTGAGATTGTGTGTTTTCAATGGTAAAAAAGTGTAATTTCACCACCGAAACTCTATTGTGTCCCCCTTGGAGCCACAGAAGTCCCTTCCAGAGAAAAAGTGTCTGAATTCAAAACTGCAGCTACATACACGCATATATTTTTGCTCACTCTTCATAGAATAAACGCGTTGCAGTACAGGGAATTTTTTTCAAGATTAGAGTGGCAAACCTGTTTTAAAATTTCATAGTTTCTTCTTTTAAAGGAAGGTCTCTCTTTTCTTTAAAAGAAGGTCATCGAAATTTTAAAACATTAAAAATCGACGTGTTTCAACCATTATGTGGTCATCATCAGGATATCCCTGATGAAGCAGCAGTACCCGTTATTCATAAAGCACACGCTGAGTTGAAGCTTTTTGCTGTAAAATTTATTGATTTAGCTTCTTGGTAGACAATGTATAAAATGGTTAACAGGTGGTACTAAATTCATTAACATTTAATTTTAAGAAAGTAAAAGTTATGAATATCATTTAAATTATTAATATCGTATTAAATGTAAACAGTGCAAGTTGTTTACTCAAAACAAAACTCACGTTTTTCTTTTGTCTTTGCAGTCCACTGGGAATATTTCGCCGACATCTTCGCCACCAACGTCATCGCTAAAGATCCCTATTCTGGAAGACAAGTCCATCTCATTGACGCCAGGGGGTGAGGCATATATACCTCTCTTATTGACTCAAAAAAAACTCGCTCCTTCTTGAGAAGTCATTTCAAAAACGATAGTAGAAACCGGCCATCTTTTGTAATAAAATAAATAGGATGAAAATGTGCTATTAGTTAGTGAACTTCAGTTCATCTCACGTTAACTACGGCCGACTTCAGTGCCGGCCGATAAAGTTCTTCTCCCGTTTTCTTAGCAGATTGGGTTAACGAAAATCATGTGATCTAACGTCATAAAATCCATGCTAAATCGGGATAGACAGATAAAAGCTTTTTCAGTCGGTACTTAAGTTGGCCGCACAACCCAACGTTTTTTTTCATGATTTTACTATAAAAGGGTATTGTAAAGTTATTTTCAAAAAACTTACCCTATTTAAATGGAACTAGATGGTACTTGTCAAGATTTGACGATAAACATCTTCATTAGAAAAATATTTGATTTTCTTAATTACCGTATGCATAACGCGCACTCCGTACGTTACAAGAAAAAGTGCAATTTTTTAAAATCTCGTCTATACCGTGAATTTGAAATGCAAATGAATTTCAGTAAAGAAAGTCGATACAGGGATGTAGTGGGGGGGGGAATATGTGGGTATACGCCGTATACCTTCTTGATCTTTTAAAGGAACTAGGGATGTACCGAATATTCGGTAACTATTCGGTATTCGGCCATGTTGCCGAATATTCGGTTAGGCCGAATATCAAACTATTCGGTTTAGCCGAATATCAAAGTATTCGGCCCAATACAATTCTTAATAAAATCTTTTAAAACACATTTTTAAAAACTTTTCACAATTTCTACTTTTAACTGTCAATTTATAAATATATTTAAAAGAATTAGAAACAAAATCATATTTAAATAAAATAGAATGTCTTACCTTATTTATTTTGATGTTTGTAAAGTATAACTTAAGAAAATTAACCATGAGAAGGATTAAAATGGTGTTTATTAGGATTCTCCTTAGGAATAAATGATGTGCAAATGCAAGTTCCTAAATTTTGTTTAGTAAATAATCTGTTTTTTGCTTTTCCCAAATAAAAATCCTTAAACAAGAAATAAAAACTTTTGAGAATAGTAATAGCTATCAAGGCAATTTTTGTTCATGAAACCATAATCATAATCAACTTATTGAGTCATAAATACATTGTATTTGATCTCAAACTAGGTCAGACTTGTGTTTTCGTTTGTTGCATTAACAATAAATAAGATACCATAACTATATTTTCAACTCACATGCTTTGATTTCTGTAAAATATGATATGATGGGAAGGGTGGAAAATGCCATCATTCATAAGAAAAGAACTATGACCTAGATATTCCTTTATTCAGAATTAAGTTGAAAGTATTTGTACTTTATATTGAAAAAAATCTGCCTTGAGTTATTTAAAAAGGACAATTAGCCCAGTCATTTTAGCAAAAATAGGGGAAAAAAATTGAACAAAGCTGGATTTTTGCATAGGTGCTAGTTAGGTTATGTAGTTAAACTTACTAAAAGTCCCCATCGATCCGATGTGAGCTTTCGCCGCTAGGGGGTACTAATGAGCTTTAAAATCGATTTTCTGTGAATATCTCACGAACAATGGCATTTAGAAAAAAAAGTTCAGTTACAAAGTTGTAGATAACTTAATTTCCTATAAAAAGTGGCATTAACATTTGTTTGTCACACCATCCCTTCCCTGTCAAAAATATAAAAAAGTGAACATATTTGAAAGTAAAATTATAAAAATATGAAAAATCTGCTGTTACTTAAAAAAAAATATATATATATGTAAACAGATCTAAAATTCTCACCCTTGAATGGAGAAAGTGAATATACAATATACATTTATACTTATTTCCACACTACCCTTGAGGTAAAGCATTTAGCGCTTTTTTTATTGTTGTTTCTCCCGTAGGCATATTCCACTTATAATGACAGGCTTAATGCAATTTCAGTCATTTAACTGCTTTAATGGTTCTTTGCACAGCTTCAAATTCCATACTCTATTCAGATTCGTCATTATCTGTATTTCTTTCTTTCGTTGCCGTACTGCTTTCAGTATTTTTTGTTTGCCTTTCGATATCATCACTGAATTCAGATGTAGCGTTTCCCTCCTTACTTGCAGTGGGCAGGATACTATCAATATCTTTTTCGTCTTCAAATTCAATTTTACTTGCATTATGACATGAAACTCCGCAGCAATTTATGCAAATATCAGAACATTTCAATCCAATTTTTCGGCATCCACATGCTTTTCCACATCCTTTGGAGCAAGTCCAAAAAATTGATTCAATAATATTTTTTGGTACGGGCGGTAAGGTAGCTGGAATTGGAGACAAATTAGGTGCATTTTGCCAGCCCCAGTTCTTAGAAGCAGTTTTTTCCCAACCAGTATTGTACTTGATGATAAATACACGTGAACTGTGCAATCTAGCTGTATCTTCGTTAGGCGGCGACGATGAAAGGCTTTTTTTTACCAACAGCAACTCCTTTCTTGAAACATACACAATGGTGCTTGTTCAGAGAAATTTCTGCTTTACCACCGTATAAAGCAAGAAAAAGTCTTTCCTGCCTCGGAAACTTCGAATTGGAATACTTGATCACTTTTAAAAATGCTCGCAGCTTGTATGTTATGATCTTCTCCCTTTTTCAAAAATTTTGCTAACGACATTTTACCTTTCCCAAACATTGCTGATGTCGAGTCACCACCTGAAAAAGTGTGAAAGAACAATATATGATCTTACAGAACAGCATCTGTGTTAAGACTGTGCGATAAATACAGGGTGGTTGCCATTCGTCCTCTTCCAAGCTTAATAAAAAATATATCTATCTCTGTATGTGCTAAAGCAGTCAACAATACGAGCAAGTCAACGTCATCGCCAACAAAAGCAGTACGCGCACCAGACTTTGCTACTTCAATAGCTGTGTTAACAATTAGTGTATCTGCATCATCTACTGATAATCGGACGATAAAAATAAATCAAACCAAACCTTCTGCATCATCTTCTGCTTGTTTCGCCTCGAAACCATTCTCCATAAATTTGTCCATAAGCATAGATATGAGACGTGTCTTATTTTAATGATTCGATAAATCTTTTTCGCAATACTTTAAAGCTTTCTTTTTTTCCTTGTGTATAAAAGCTTCGTCTAATGTATCAGAACATAACAAACATTTTCCCTTAAATTCAAACAACAGACTATCGTCATTTTTTTTTTTTCAATGGCGTAATTTATGCGGACGTTGATGGTTTTTCTGCACTAGATTCATTGTAGGATTTAATAGAATACATTCGTGTATAATTTTTAATACACTTTGGGTGAACTGTAAATTATCTATTGTCTGTCTATCTGTCATTTCTTCAAATATTTTCCACTTATGGTCATCTATTTCCGAACTTGCTGTCACGAGGGACTTCAGTCGCTTTTTTGCCTTTCGAAACGCAGCACTCACCGCATACAACACAAACTATTTTGTCAATTTCCATTTTTCGCTCACAATCGGCAATTAAGAAAGAGTCATTTTAAGCTGTCATAACTATTTAAAACTTTCTACAATATGCGTTGAAAATAAAATTATCTCCTTTGTAAAATCTCCCAAAAAATAATTCCTTCTGTAAATTAGGGTGATTTCATACTAGCGAAATTAACACTAATTGAAAATAAAACATTGGAACGGTACATGGTACCCGTGGTACATTTCGACAAATGTAAAGAGATGTAGGGTACTGAGCAATGACTATTGCACAAGTACGTGGAAACGGCATACAAAAAAGGGGGAGAGGTAAAGGAGGGAGGATCGAAAGTTGTTCGGTATTTGTTCTGCCGCTTAGCCACGTTATGATTGTGCTTCCGCATTTTTTTCAATTATGTTTACTTTATTTTGATTTTCGGCAGGGAAGGACTGATGTGACAAACAAATGTTAATGACACTTTTTGTAGGAAATTAAATTATCTACATCTTTGTAATTGAACTTTTTTGTCTGGATGCCATGGTTCGTGAGATATTCACAGAAAACCGATTTTCAAGCTCATTAGCACCCCCTGGAGGCGAAAGCTCACATCGGATCGATGGGGACTTTTAGTATGTTAAACTACATACCCTAACTAGCATCTATGCAAAAATCCAGCTTTGTTCAAATTTTTTCCGCTATTTGTTAAAAAATGTGCTAAAATGACAGGACTAAATTATCAGACTGAAAATTTTTTCTTCGACCATTTTTTCATTATTTCTCTTTGATTTTAAAATGTTTGTTTTAATTCGTAGAAGAACCATGAAATTTAAAATTTTATTAATTAACAATGTCTCATAATTGTGCTTCTTAAATAACTTAAGGCAAAATTTTTTTCAATACTAAATGTTCTTATAAAAAAAAACTCCTGCTTATCAAAATGTAAGTTTCTTTTATTAAATATTATGAAAAATTGTTTTTAAAAGTGACATTTTAATACCTTTAAACTTTGAAATATAAAAAAAAGTACAGTCGAGTCTCTTTATAACGAAACTCCATACATCGAATTTCTCTATATAACGAAGTTTTAATAAAAACTGTCCCCTTTTCCCATGATTATATTAAAAACAGTCTCTATATAGCGAAATATCTATCTCTATATAACGAATTTCTTCATAAAATGTTCTTTATTTATTCAGTTTTAAACTAGTTGGATGTGTCAATCCCAAAACTTTCTTCTATCTCATAAGTACATTTTAATATTTAAAAAAAAACGTGGTGACCCCAAAGTTACCCACTATCGAATTTCCTCGAACATTTGACTTAGCCAAATGAGATTCTGCTAAGTCAACTGGTATCCGAATAGCCTAAAACGCAAAATTTAATTAATATTTTGAGAAAATGAGCTTAGTAGTGCCTCATGTTGGGTATTTTATACTAAAACCTAATAAGCATCTATTTATGTCAAGACCTAACAGAATCTGAAATTTGATGGAATTTCGTTCATTAGTTCTTGAGATATAGTTATAACAAAAAATTTGCAAAACGTAGCACAGCAACACCATATCTTGGACAATTTATGCCAAAACGTAAAAAAGCGCCTAATTATGTTAAGGTGTGAAAGAATCTGAAGTTTTGATGAAATTCTGTGCATTAGTTCTTGAGTTATAGCTAGTTTAAAAAAACCGTGTAAAATATAGCAGAGCAGCACCATCGGTTGAAGGATTTATAACAAAACGTAATCATCGTGTAATTATGTTATATGTCATTTTGTAACAAAATCTGAAGTTTGATGAAATTCTGTGCGTTGGTTGTTGAGATATAGCTATCGGAAAAATCGTGCAATATGCAGCATAGCTGTACCACCTGTTGCAAGGTTAATACCAAAATGTAATCAGCGTCTAATTATGTTATATATTCTAGTGTAACATAATCTAAAATTTGATGAAGTTCTCTGCATTAGTTCTTGAGATATAGCTATCGCAAAAATCGTGCAAAATGTAGCATAGCAGCGCCACCTATAGGGCAGTTCACACCAAAACCTTATCAGCGGCTATGTGTCTCAAGGTATCGCGGAATCTGAAGTTTGGTGAAATTCTGTACATTAGTTCTAAAGATATAGCTATCATGAAAATCATGAAAAACGTGGCATAACAGCGCCACCTGCTGGCCAATTTACACCAAAACTTAATCAGTGTCTATGTATATCAAGTGATCAAAGAATCTGAAGTTTGGTGAAATTCTGTGCATTAGTTCTTGAGATATAACAATCTTGAAAATCATAAAAAACGTAGTGTAGCAGCGCCACCTGCAGGCCAATATTCACCAAAAACCAATAGGCACTAATTCATATCAAGGTCTAACTGAATATAAAATTTTATTAAATATCGAGCATTAGTTCTTGAGATAGAGCGCCCACAAATTTTTTGTCACATACAGACAGACAGACATACAGACAGACAGACAGACAGACGGACAGACTCGCAGACAGACATTTTTTAAAAATAGTCAAAACGTACTCAGGACCTTCTAAAACGTATAAATCCGTCGAAAACCGGAAGTCGAAAATTTTCATGAATCCAATACTTTCTTCTTGTAAAGATAGAAGAAAGTAAAAATCTTCAAAATCACATGGAATCAATTTTCCATCACTTATTCTTGATTTGTCATTCAGTTTTAATATTTTATATTATTTCTCTACCTCGAAACTACCTACCTTTTGAGCAGAGTTGGTAAGAGTGACAATGAGCATAAGAACAACCTACAACAAGAGAAAAAACTATTTTCAAATGAGGACTTCAAATGGAAGAAAATGTTCCCTATACAAATTTTCATTCCTTGCTAAAATGTCAACATTTTTATGTGAGTGTAATAATTTTGAAATCAAAACAACAAAAAATTAGATTTCTTTGTTTTAAATTAATGCAATTTTCATCAGGCTTTAAAATAAATCTCTGTTCTCTTTTTTGAAACTGTTTAAATAATTAATGAATTTAATATTAGTTTAATATTTATAGTTAAACATGTCAAGTTCTTAATTAAACGTATTTAAAATAATATTTGCTCAAAATTTTCATAATAAATGAGTTTTTATGTCATTCTCTATACAACGAATTTCTCTATATAACGATTTTTTTACTGGAACAATGGATTTCGTTATATAGAGACTCGACTGTATTTGGAAAGCCGAATATTCAGTATTCGGCCGAATAGTTACTATTCGGCTGGCCGAATATCCAACAATTACTATTCGGCTAGCCGAATATTCGGTATTCGGTTCACCTGTCGACCGAATATTCGGTATTCGGCCAATATCACTATTCGGTGCATCCCTAAAAGGAACCCTGTATACCCACTGTTTTCCTTGAAATCTGTAGTATACACACTCTGCCTTGAGAATATACCCTCTGCTGTTATTTTTACGACTACACCCTTGAAACAAACATTACATCAGGCTAGAAAACAAGGCGCCTAAATGTAAATTAGCTTCTAATAATGTCTCAAGTTGTGTTGCATAAAAAAGTGCAAGGTGTGAAATAAAGATGTAGTAATCAGGGGTGTCCAGAGAGGGGTTTCGTGACGCATGATGCGTCATACAATTTAGTTTGGGGGGAATTTGAGAAAAAGTACATTTTGGAGGGGGGGGGGAGGGATTTTTAAATTCTTAATATTTCCCCTTTTTTACTATTAAAAAAATCTTGATTTTTTTAACATCACTTTTAAATTTTTTCAACATTTAATTTCTAGAAATGTTCCTGTGTTTTCTTTCTTTAAATCCTAGATAAGGGCAATAATAACTCAACTCGCTATCTTTTGAATGTGCAGTAGCTTATAAGTAATTTATATTTTACAATTGGCATTCTGTTTAGAGGGGGAGGTCAATGTTAAAGTATAAAGATTTTTTTTTGGGGGGGGGGAATTTGCGTCATTGGGTTTTGGGGGGGATGTTCACCACTGATAGTAATACTTCAATTAAGTAAGAATTTCGGAGTTTAATATATTTCTTGATTCATATTATACACGAGTAAATACGGTAGTTACTTCTAAACGAAGTTTTGAAAACTTGTTTTAGGTCTATATTATTTGATTCCTACAGATTCCAGGCGTTAGATAGTTCTGTCAGTTTAATGTACTAAGTGAAAAAAAATTAAATTTGTAATTTTAACTACGCTTGTTTTTAGCAGAAGTATAACTTAAAAATAATTGAACGGCTATTTATTTTGGAGAATTTTCTCAGTGTTTTGAAAAAATAACAATATTTAAATACTTTTATAAATACATCCAAAGTTATTCAGACAATACCATTAAATAAACCAATGAAACCAGTATTTTTACAATCATATTATTAAAAACAGTTGAAGTTTGAAGAGAAATAGAAGGCAGATTACCAAATTACTTAAAAATATATGGATAAATGGACATTATATAACCAGAGTAATTCATATATTACCATACAATAAATAAATGAAACCAGTATTTTTACAATCATCTTATTGAAAACAATTGAAGTTTGAAGTGAAATAGAAGGCAGATTACCAAAATAATGAAAGGTAAATGGATAAAAAGACAGTAGAAGGCTTTTCTATTAAACTACTTCATCAGGGGTGTATAGTTTAACAAAAAAGCAAAAACATCCAACCAGTTTCTGTTATGAGTCGTGCTGAAAGCTAAGAATTCGACTCACAATACACCCGACTGGCTGGAAGCTATTCACATAACAAATTAGTAAAAAGATACTCATTGAAGAAAATAAAATCAATATGACAAAATAACAGTAATATAATATTCCTTAAAAAAAGCATGTATATACTAAAATATTTACCATTACTCAAATTCTAGCAAGATTTGTAGTGCAAGTGAATCCACATCAGATACAAACTACATGTGACCTTCTAACAGTTAAGATTATGGTCATAGTATAAATCACATAGATAATAAAATAAAGTTGTAACAATAATTATAAAAATTAGTAGAACATATATTATACTATATAATTCATAATGTATTTAGAAAAAAAATAAATGCTACTGTTAGAAGTATTATATTTTTATTTTTTAGAAGTATTATATTTTTATTTTTAAACAATTATTAATATTACTATATTAATGATTTAACTAGAATATATTACTACAACTTCTAGTAGAAAATTGTTTTAGTGCTGCCATCTATATGATTAATATATTAATTAAATTATATGCTTATGGTGCTGCCATCTATTATAGGAAAAAAATAAATTATTTAATAGCTAAGAATTTCCAAGAATAATTTCTATTCTAATATTTTACAAATAATTTCTTTAAGACAAATACAATAAACAACCATATCTTATCTCAATAACTTGATCATTTTTAAGTTATGCATATTAGTTTTTAGGTAAACATAAACTTTACTATGTGTAAAGTTAATTTTTTTTAAATTACATTTAAAATTTTTTATTAATTTTATTTTTATCAGATTCATTCTAAATTCCTAAACTTAAAATTTCGTGCAACCAAATAACGATTTATAATATATTTAATTACTTCAATTTTTCATAACATTTTCATACATTGTTTAATTATTAAACCATGGGTATCAAAGTAATTTGATTATAGTTCTTAAATGATTATTTTTCTTTCTTTTCCAGCCCCCCCAAAAATAATGAATACTTTTCCTTATATGCACACATGCATATATCTTCTTTATAATCAAAGAAAATGCATATGCTCATACAAAATATAACAAAAATTGTAGATCAGTTTAATATATTTAAAAGATCATACATCTAAAATACTTTAGCTTAAATATTTTAAGTTAAAATTTTTAAACTAAAATATTTTATCAGACCTTTACTATTTCAAAGAATCAGACATTATCTGTTCGGTTTTGAAAGCTGAGGAACAAGCTTTAGCTTCTGTTGTGATTTATAAATGAATTAATAGAAATTTTATTTGGATAATAAATATAAAAAGTACCTTGTAATATCCTCTGGTTTTTATTCGACGTCTTGCATGGTATTGTCTGGTATTAAACTGTTGGTTTTGGAATCACTTATATCTTGAAAGATATTTTAAGACTTGCTTGTTGATTATATACCTTTCAATATGAGTTATTCACACGAATAAAAAAGATTAATTGGGAGTTTAGAGATTTTTAATAGAATAATTAGATTTGAGATTTTTGTAAACATACTTTCGAATCTTAACATTTATTCTAAAAACTAGTCCGCAGTCAACAATCTGCAGTAAAGAATGTAATCTAAAAATATGAATTACAGATGATTAAATGCAAAATATATGTATGAAAACAGATTAGGAATTTTAAATTACACAAATGAATTAGAAATAGTGAGAAATAATTAATTAATTAAAGTCAATAGCAGTCTCGTTTTCAGCATCAAACCGTTTGGTGCTGCCATCTAGTGTCATTTTCCAGAAATAATATCTAGTGTCATGTTTCTCAAGACTTAACAGCTTCTGCGATCACATTATTTTTAAGTGTTCTTGTTAATTTGTTTATTTTTAAGTGTTATTGTTTTTAAGTGTTCTTGAGAGAACACAATAGAAATGTAATTTGCCGCATTACATGAAAAAGGAGTGTTTCGTTTTATTTAGCTGTAATTTATTTTCCAGGTGCCCCGTGGATCTGTACGTGTTCCCCGAGCTGCACCGGACCCCGGATGGAGCGCTGGAAGCCGAGTTCTACGCCTTCAAGATTCCGGACTCGAACCTGCTCGTGTTCCAGGCCACCGTACAGACCTGTCGGGGACCCTGCGAACCGGTGAGTAAGAGCAGATGACGACAAAATTTTGTTTAAGAGCCCGCACTACTGGCTGAAAAAGACTCGGATGATAATGTTAATTCTATGGGGGCGTTATACTGAAAAGTACAAGAAAATATAAATATATAATATAATATATATAAATGTAATATATATAATAATGTATTAATAAATAGTATTACATACATTATTTATATATAACAAATATAGGTATTATTAAATATGCTTTTTTATATTAGGTTACTTTCAGTTTCACAACCGGTTCAAACCGATTTAAATTAAATTAATGTCTTAAATGTCTTAAATGTCTGAGCTTCATATACGTCTGAATTTAAGACGTCTTTATTTGCATTGTCTGAATTTCCTCAGTAATTATTATTCTGAACAATTAAATCTATTTTCTCTTCCAGGTGATATGCAGCGATAAAGCCCGGCCGGGCACTTTCCCCTCTTGGGGTCGAAAGAAGAGGTCTGCGCATGCGCCAGCAACCGAAAGACAGACGGACGACAACAGCATCAGCAGCAACGAGACCGATTCGGAGGCGAACGATGTTGCTGAAGATCAAGAGGAAGTGCACGAATTGCTGAAAGTGTACCTCTCGAGGTCTGACATACCGCCTGAGGAAATAGCACCCGGTGAGTTTAAGGAAATCGATTTTGCACTGGAAATTTGTAATATTACCTTATATAATGAATGAAATCGGGTTAAACGCCCCCCCCCCCTTTTTTTTTCTTTCTAACCGATGACTAACTTACCCACTTGTTTACTTTTTCGATTTGGGTTGCAGATATTTTTTAGGAGGGTGCTTTCGTCTTCCAAACCGGTTTCGGAAAATGAAAGCGCCCTCATAAAAAAATTTCTGTAAACAAAATTTTAAAAAGTTAAAAACGGCCTATATGCATTTAGATCTATCTCAGCTTAATGCAAAGAGAAAAAAACATTTAAAAATATTGCAATACAACCGAGAAATCTTTATAAATTTCTTCCGTAGGATTAGCATTAGCAAACGGGTTTTTCCATTTGAATGGCATTTATATATCGTATTCGGGAACAGATATACAGACTGAATATTTCTCCTTTTTCACTAACACTATTTACAACACTTTTTTTAGAACACATTTCTATATAGCAATACTTAAAGTGTATCTCTCAAGGTCTGACATACCAGCCGAGGATATAAGCACCAGGTCAGTTATCGTAGGAAATCGATTTTACACCCATTTTTTTTTTAATTACCTTATATAATCAGCTAACAGCCGGCCCTCGCTTTGCTTCGGTCTAGAGCAAGTCGCCCAGTCCCGTGCCACTGCTGACACCGCCAAATTGTTACTACTACTTCATCCCATTAAATTCAACTACTAAAAAACATAACCCTCCTTTTAGGTAGTCGGGTAAAAACTAGCCTATATGTTAATCTAAGGTGTCAGATACTTTCATAAAAATCGACCCACCCGTTCTTGAGTTATAAATTTGTGTAAAGAACCCGACTTTGTTTTATGTATATAGATTATAATCAATAGTATTCGCAGCGCACGCGATGTAAGAATTTTTTAAGGTCATTTTTCTACACCTTGGGTAGAAATACCTTGGTTATTGGCATTTTAATAAGGATCCTTATTTTTATTTATTTATTTTTTAATATAATATAGTCTATGTTCACCGGAAATAGTGTAGCTTTCCAACGGTTAAAGAATTTTTCAAATCCGTCACGTAGTTTCGGAGCCTATTCAATTCAAACAAACAAACAATCAAATCTTTCCTCTTTATAATATATAAAAATCGACCCACCCGTTCTTGAGTTATAAATGGTGTAAAGAACCCGACTTTGTTTTATGTATATAGATTATAATCAATAGTATTCGCAGCGCACGCGATGTAAGAATTTTTTATATAAGAATTTTAAACGCGAGTATAGATGAATTCTGATTAAATCACCTAACCCTTTTTTCTTTCTAACTGATGACCAAGCTCCTACCTGCCGGGTTGTTTCACTGCTCAATTCATTGGAGGCAAGAACCTAAGGTTATAGATTAGAAGAAAAAAAACTTTTGTTTTATGGAAGGGGTGCATAAAAATGATACTATCAACCACTAGTGGTTGACTCGTAGGCTTGTCATTTCATAGCTTTGAACCTTAGCATTGTGTTTGCCATGCAAGAGAATACATGAAATATATCTCTGATAATACAAGTTTGCCATACTGAATTCATTTGAATTGTTTGTTCGGCAACATACAATGATAAGCTTACGAGTGAACTGCCAGTGTTATCAATTTTTGGCTTATGCATTACTTCGCTTCCGGCAGACATGGATGATTAGATACCCCTATTGGCTACACTTCCTTTAAATAAAGGATTTATTTTTCTTGTGCCCGATACATTAGGTTTTTTTACTGTCGGCTCTTGGACTAAAAGAAGCTTTTGCTTCTTCAAACGCAGCATCACTGTAAAGAAAAAAAAAAAAAAAAAGTTTAAATTGCACTTCTACATAAGTTAAATTGCTTCATAGGAATCAGATTTTTTTTTATGAAGATCTTCCAATTTCTGAAGAGCTCCAACCAAATTACCCAAAGTGTAGGTATCCTAATATTAAACAAGTTGGAAATTGCACGTGAAGCGTAGCAAATTAGGTGCGTTCGTACGATAGCGAAGTTTTAAAAATATTACTTTCATATATCAATCTCATAAAATTGTAAATAGTGAATTACAATTAAAACGCTCATCAAACAATGTTCTCCCTATACCATTATGTAATGGAATACTTTTGTGTGGCCTTGTAAATCAATAACAAATGTTCTTTGCACCACAAATTATGTATGATGTATATTATAATATGTACTTTATAATTGCATATAAATTTTATTAAGTCCGCATGAGTGTAACACGATTAAAATGTATTTGAAACATTTTTTCCCATTGACCGTAATGTAACGGAATACTTTTGATTGTCCCTGTAATTGATCTATGCATCCGAGTTTCATAAAATTTGAAATAACTCGACAAAATTATGTAATAATTATGTATTTTAAATTTCAAACGTATAGAATTTATTTGAAACTTTTTCCCCATTGACCATAATGTAATTGAATACTTTTGATTGCCCCTGTAATTGATCTATGCACACGATTATCAAAATATTTGAAATCACTCGACAGAATTATGTAATAATTGCGTATTTTAAATTTCAAACGATTAAAATGCATTTGAAACTTTTTTCCCCATTGACCGTAATGTAACGGAATACTTTTGATTGTCCCTGTAATTGATCTATGCATCCGAGTTTCATAAAATTTGAAATAACTCGACAAAATTATGTAATAATTATGTATTTTAAATTTCAAACATATAGAATATATTTGAAACTTTTTCCTAATTGACCATAATGTAATTGAATAATTTTGGTTGCCCCTGTAATTGATCTATACACACGATTATCAAAATATTTGAAATAACTCGACAGAATTATGTAATAATTGCGTATTTTAAATTTCAAACGATTAAAATGCATTTGAAACTTTTTTCCCCATTGACCGTAATGTAATGGAATACTTTTGATTGCCCCTGTAAATGATCTATGCATACGATTTTCACAAAATTTGAAATGACTCGACAAAATTATGTAATAATTATGTATTTTAAATTTCAAACGATTCGGTTGGGTAGTTTTAGCGTTGTTATATGCGGACGGACAGACGGACGGACTGAACGACCACTATAGGTGCTACGTATTATATAATTACGAACGCACCTAAAAAGCTAACAAAACTCGAAAAATCACAAACGCACATCTAAATTATCCCACGAAGGGGAAAAAAATCATTTAAAAGTATTAAAATGCAAGCGAGATATTCATCAGTAAAATCGCCCTCAGTTTTAACATTAGCATGCGAATATCTTCGCGTGATAAGTAAAGTCTCTTAAGTCTCTCAATAGTCATAGAAAAAGACCCGGATGATAATGTTAAGTCTATGGGAGCGTTCTTTTCAAATATCTAGCTCAAATTTTAATATTTTTATAAGATTTTTTTTTTTTTTTTTTTTTTTTTTTTTGCATAGGATAGCTGAGGACAAGCCGCAATCGGTGTAATTTTTACTTTTTCGATATTGCTTATGTATTTTTTATATTATGATAGTTTCAATTTAAGAACCGATTTAAACTGGTTTTGAAATTTAATGTTTTTTTAAATAATCTGTAACTAAAATCGAAAAAGTAAAAACTAGGCCGGTTGTGGGTCGTCTTCAACTATCCTGTGCAAAAAAAAAAAAAAAAAAAAAAAAAAAAAAAACTAATTGTAATTTAAGAAATTACCCCAACCATTTGAAAAATGTTTCACTCGATACATTCATCTATCATTTTAAGCTAAATACCAGTTGTTTTATTGTGTATTATCCGTGCCACTGCTATAAATGACTTTATACATGCTGCAATTTGAAGGTACGGTTCGTTTAAGTTATATCACTCTATTGTCGCCAAGCATAAAAGTTGGCGACGAAAGAAACATTTCAAACTATTTAACATTGTTGGTGCAAAAGTAATCATTATTAAAATACAGCTTTGGCATATACTGTTATACTTGTAAGACTTTGGCATATATTGTTTGATTTTACAGAGCAGAATTTTGGTGATGGAGGTTTTAAACCAAAATCGATCGCAGCACATGCATCTGTGAATGGGTCCATCAGACATCGAATCAAAAAAGTTTTTTCCCAGTTTTTCCCAAGCCGATTGCTTTTTAGTTTTCTTTTTAGGTGGTGGAAAATCAAGAGTAATAGCTATAACATTTTCCGGCTTGTTAGAATCACTATTGGCACTCAAATTTTCCTGGTTAGAACCGACCGATAGTAAAACGCCATGGCTAGTGGATTGGTCGCCCTGGCGACATGATGTTTTACAATGAATCGGTTCGGCATTAAATTGCTTCCTTTTTCGTGATCGCCTTTCAACACGTAATTGGTTTTCAGCGGCTCAATAATCTTTTGATTTTATCATTTTCTGCATTGAAAGACGTTTTTGCGCCAAACCAAATACAGTATTACTCAGTTATCCCGTCGACCAATTTCGCCAAATGATACGAATCGCCAAACTAATAAGCAACTTATACATGTTGACTAAATTTTTATTTTAAATAGCAAAAGAAGAAATAAAAATCACTTTATGATTGTTTAAGTACGCGTATTGTGTTTAATATCATTGAATGCGATATTCACGTTCATTCATTTCTTTGGCTTCGGCTTTTTCCGTATCTGTTAATTTCCGTCTACCCATTTTTAAATTTGTTAGTTTTCTCCTTTATTACAATGATTTTAACCATTTTAATTTACTATTCAAATAAAAATTCTTCTAAAAGTAAAGAATTTAATTTAAATTCAAATAAAAACTCTTCTAAAAGTAAAGAAATTAATTTAAATTCAAAAGTGACCACATCATTCAAAAGTGGTAACATCATTCAAAAGTGGTAACATCATCGGGTCCATTCTCCCGAAAACAACAACCATTTTTCAAATGGTTAAAAAAATCATGTAAAAATATTAAAATTGAAGCGAGATATTTGAAAAGAACGCTCCCATAGACTTAACATTAACATCCGGGTCTTTTTTTGTTACTAACGTTGCGCCTTAAGAGCCTAGAATAGTCGTTCGAAGAAACGAGAACGTTAATATTAATCCTACGTTAAATAAGACATAATATATATATATATGTATTCTTTTTTTTTTAAGCAGTGCAGTTTACATTATTCGGTACTACTTGGTTATCCCGGCGACCCATTTTGCCAAATTATATAAATCACCAAACTACTCTGCAAATTATATACATTGACATACTTTTTATCTTAAATAACAAAAGAACAGATAAATTAGCATAATATCAATAAAAAAAACACAAATAAAACATCGAAATAAAAATCATTTGATGACGTAAGAAACACGCGTAACGTGTTTTGTCAAGTGAATGTGACATTCACGATCCTCCATTATTGGCATTTAATCTTTGGCGATAGTTTTTTGGTCGATGGCATAACCAAGTAGTACCCATTATTCTGAATGTGTGCTTCATAATCTATGCATGACGTATGATTTTTCTAACTTTTCAGCCGGCGACCGCCCCTCGAGCGTGTGCGTGACTCCGGCCAGCTATTACGGCATGGTGTCGACCGTGGTGGTGCTTATGGGGCTCGTCATGGCCACTGTTGGACTCGCCTACTATTTCATCAGGCGGACCAAGAGGATGGTAAATACCACTCATTCAACAAGTGTTATAAAAAAAAAATTGGTACTTTTATGTTTGCCGGATGCAGTGGAGCCATTTTTTGAAAAATATTGGGTAGTGCTGGAAACATAAGCATCCAGCAATCTTCCGTGATTTATAGATACATATATATAAATGGTATATTATACATATTGTATCCTTTGATGTTTTTGTATAGTGGTTGTAAATACTAGTGTATGTTTAACGCTATTCATGTCAGGAGCAAGGCAGACCCCTATCTCAGATGGTATCTAGAAGGCACCAGTTGGGCTCTCGCGTAACAATCGCTTGACAGTTACGTCAAGAATGGTTTATTGGTAGATTTACAAGCCAATTAAGCGAGACCCCACACGTTTCTCTAGTTGAGGCTACCGGTCATTTTTCCGGCTGGGAGTGCGTTGCAGACAAGAGGGGCCAGCCCCCCACGCTCGAAGAAGGAGCTAACGAATCTTTTTTCAGGAACAGGCCGGGCGAGAGACTGAATGGTCATTTTTTTCGGGCAGATTGATTAGCCACGCCCGCCATAAAAAAAAGAAAAAAAGAATATAGACTTTTTTTTTTCCTCAAAAAAGTGGAGATGAAAAGTTCGCTCCGAGAGGCGAAGATGTGTTAGAAGAAAAACGTGATTAATTCCAAGGAAGACCTACCAACATCGCCGATGATTCGAATAGGAAGTCCGCCACTGATGATGTGTGATAGCCTGTGATCCGAAAATGATGTCCGCCAGTAATGATGTGTGATAGCCTGTGATCCGAAAATGATGTCCGCCAGTAATGATGTGTGATAGCCTGTGATCCGAAAGTGATGTCCGCCAGTAATGATGTGTGATAGCCGAGGATCCGAATGTGATGTCCGCCAGTATTGATGTGTGACCGCCTGTGATGTTTTCGAATGCGAGCCTTAACTGAGTGCGGGGCACAAAAGAATATGAAGGTACGGTTTTCTTATAATTTATATTGTTTCCCAAAATGTGTAGGGCAAAATGCCAAGTAGGGGGTTCTGCACGCTCCAATTGGTATTCAATCATAGTATTAAAAACAATAATTACACAAGTAGAATTAATAGTGTTTTATTTTGTTTTTTTTTGTGTTATCTATATTGAAAATAATGTGTCTTATGACGCACTAACAATTTGTAAGATAATTGTAAATAAATTTATATGTTAGTTGTTAAAGAATTGTTAGTATCTTTTCGAACATGAGTCTTACTTTATTTAATTCTATTATGATCTAATTTAGAGTTATGTTTTATTTACGATCCATAAGTTAATTCCGTCTTCAAAAATATTCACAACGCAATTTGGTAATGAAGGCAGTTGCCTCACTCATATCGAAGGGATTAACCAGGATTGAAACGAACGATCACTGTTATTTTTGTATTAGATGTAAAAAAAATGCATGAGTTTACACTATGAATACTCTGAATTAAAGTGATTAGGAGTGACTAACATAATTCATTCTAGGATTTGGGTTATGCTAACATGTCAAAATAAAGATTTCCGTTACAGGAGCTCAGTTCTGTCCAGCAGGTAGGCTCAAAAATATTTTTGTAAAATGGTGTGACCAATTTGTTTTTTTTTTTGTTTTTTGAAGGGTTGACGCAGGGCAGTCGTTAGTTGCCAAATGCAACTACATTCTTACATAGGGCAACCACAAAACATATCCAGTCGTCAAATTTGACGGTTCACTTTAACTTACCCATCATACGTAGTATAGGGTAAGTCTTGCAATCGTTTTGATAATCGAAAAAAAATTTTTGACGGATTTACACGTTTTCGACACTGGAGATTTCGAAAAACATATTTTTAGAAAAAAAATTTTGCCGTCCGTCTGTCTGTCAGTCTGTCTGCAACCGCTCTATCTCCCGAACAAATTGAGATAGAGACGTGAAATTTTGTATGTGCTTAGTATGTAAGAATGGGACGAAGCCTATTGAATATCAGCAACCTCGATGATCCGGAACTATTTTTTACGGACTCTCGAAAAATTCGTTCTGATGAGAGGTGTATAAAAATTTTCGAAATTTTTTATTTTAAGGAAAGGACGTGAAAGGCAACAAAATAACGCATATTTTGCATAAAAACCGAAGTCGATCGAATTATGAGTTGCCGAGATATGTGTTATCCTGTTTTCCACATTCTTCGATTTTTCATGACCCTGTATTTCATTCAAATTTCAATTCAGAGATATATTTTAATTGGAAATGAGACGCTTAATCCGACACAGTAAACTGTTAGTGAATAGGATTACTATTTTTTGAGTTATAAGGATGTTTCTTTTACGCAGTTCGGTACTACTTGAGTAGTTCGGCATTTTATATAATTTGTCGAAATGGGTTCATCAGCTATTCTTTAATGGACCATTACTATGTTTATTAGCAATATTTAAATGTATGTTTAAATTTTGTTTTGAACTTACAATGAAGAAATAGTTTTCAGATGTTTTATTTTCATATATTGTATTATGCATATCCATGATGGGTAAGTATTATGGTCGACCCCAACGACTTTAGCATAATTTTTTTTCCCCACTTTAACCAATGACTGATAAAATTGACTAGGGCTATATGTCTATAAAACTATCATGCACCTTGTTCAAAAGCATGGTTTGAAACTCCCAGCCTGCCAATAAATTTATAACTGACTTCCCTTTAACCAGTGACTGATAAAACTGACTTTAACGTAACATTTCTAAAATTATATTAACCCCCAATTGCAAGATTTCAATGTTAACAAGTTAGAAATTGCACGTGAAGCGTAGAAAATGAGGTGCGTTCGTACGATAACGAAGATTTAAAATATCACTCTCATATATAAATCTCATAAAACTGTAATAACTACAATTAAAATGCGCACCAAACAATGTTCTCCCTATAACATTATGCAACGGAATACTTTTGTGTGACCTTGTAAATCAATAAAAAATATTCTTTGCAAAACAGACTAAATATCATGATACAAAATGTATATTATAATATGTATTTTAAAGATGAATATCAATTTTATTACGTTCGAATGAATGTAACACCATTTGAAACATATTCCCCCCATTAACCGTAATGTAACGGAATATTTTTGATTGTCCCTGTCATTGATCTATCCATCTGATTTTCATAAAATTTGAAATGACTCGACAAAATTATGTAATAATTATGTATTTTAAATTTCGAATGATTCGGTCGGGTAGTTTTTGCGTTGTTATATGCGGACAGACAGACGGACGGACTGAGCGACAACAATAGGTGTTGCGTATTTACATAATTACGAACGCACCTAAAAAGGCCTTTAATTTATGGTACTCCGGTGTAATACCCTGTCAAGTTAAGGTATTAGGTTTTAAAAACTAAATATCATGATTTTAATTTTTGTATTTTCATATTTTGTATTCATATTAGCTTCATAAAAAGAATTAGTTAAACATTTTTCTAGAATCCATATATTGTAGTTTATGCAAGTTTTACAGTTTTATAGAAAGCCATTTTTAGGTGCGTTCGTAATTATGTAAATACGTAGCACCTATTGTTGTCGCTCAGTCCGTCCGTCTGTCTGTCTGTCCGCATATAACAACGCAAAAACTACCCAACCGAATCGTTTGAAATTTAAAATACATAATTATACCACAATTTTGTCGAGTCATTTCAAATTTTATGAAAATCGGATGCATAGATCAATTACAGAGACAATCAAAAGGATTCTGTTACATTACGGTCAATGGGGGAAAAAGTTTCAAATGCATTTTAATCGTTTGAAATTTTAAATACATAATTATTACATAATTTTGTCGAGTTATTTCAAATTTTATCAAAATCGGATGCATAGTTCAATGACAGGGACAATCAAAAGTATTCCGTTACATTACGATTAATGGGGAAAAATGTTTCAAATGCATTTTAATGATGTTACACTCATTCGAACATAATAGAATTGGCATGAATCTATGAAATATATACTGAAATATGCATTCTGTACAATCTGTGATGCGAAGGATATTTATTATTAAATTACAAGGCCACCCAAAAGTATTCCACTACATAATGCTATACGGGGAAACATTGTTTAGGGCGTGTTTTAATTATATTCAACTATTTGACATTTTATGAATAAGATATACGGTGCTGAGGTGTAATAAAAATTACTTCCTGCATATTTAGAGAAACACAAAGATTTCGACCACCATACTGCATCCGAAGTACGCTCTACTATATCAGCAAGATCTGAATATTTTTAAAACTTCGGTATCGGACGAACGCACCTCATTTGCTACGTTCACGTGCAATTTCCAACTTGTTTTAGTTTATTAATTAAGACAGGAATATAGTTTTTAATACATATTCACTCTCCCCCTGCCTTAACATATAAAAATAGAAACAATATTATTATCGTGGTTGCAAAAAGAAATGAGAAATTATGATGCAACGTAAAATTACAACCACGAAATGCTGTTTGGCACGCGTAATTTTTTTCCCCAAGCACCTTCGTCGTTCGAAGCCCAAGCTCGCACTCTGATTGGCTGTTGCTCTCGGCACTGTTTTCATGTAACTTGGCGATAATCACTTAGCGATAGAATAGATGCTTCCGTCGAGGAGTTTGATTTCCTTCCGAACCGAGTACAAAGTAATTTTTCTGTTGCAGCATTGGATTGGATGGAACGTGTCTTACTGAAAGCTGTACTCTTTAAAAGTTTTTACACACAACTTTTTACTTTGTACTCGGTTCGGAAGGAAATCAAACTCGACGGAAGCGTCTATCGCTACGCCAAGTATGGTTATCGCCAAATTACGTGAAAACAGTGCCGAGAGCAACAACCAATCAGAGTGCGAGCTTGGGCTTCGAACGACGAAGGAGCTTGGGAAAAAAAATTTCGCGTTTGGCACCTAGAAAAAATATTGTAGGCGTCATTTGACGCCCTTCTTAAAATTCCCAATTTCTAACCCTGGTTGACATAGGGTGAAAGATGAAAGTTTGAAGTCAAACTATCATGTTTTTAATAAATTCGCAATTTTTTAAAATTATATTCTCATGTGTTTTTCCTTATAAAGATATTGTTGTGATTAAAGATTTTCATTATAAATGTCATGATATCATATGAACATGATACATGGAGCAAAACATTTCAGTTCATTCGAGATTTATGAGTGGCAGTCGGAGAATTTTAAAACAGACGGCCATTGGCAAGATAAGCTTTATTATAAGCAGGGCCGTAGCTAAGGGGGCGCTATCGGCGGCTCAGCCCCCCCTAAAATATTTTGAGCCCCCTCTGGAAAAGATTCCAAGGTCACTCACTCAATGAATTTCTGTTTCGAAAATTCAAATGAGATTTTGTTCAAAAATCTAATTTAGTTTTGAGATCTTTTTACAGTTCTGCAGAATGACTAAATTGTATCTAAAATAAGTGCTTCAACACTCCTTTATCCTATTTGTACATATGAAGCTAACATTATGTTTGATTTTGCACCCGTTATACACTCAAAATTTTCATCATCATCCGATACTTTTCTTAGTATAAAATGAAGTTATTACAACAGTTTAATAAGAAACATAATACCTACAATGTAAATATGCACTCATTTATCTTTCTGTGTGAGAAAAAGAGAAAAAAAATTATGAGCCCCCCCCCCCCTCCCCCCCATAGATCACTTCTAGCTACGGCCCTGATTATAAAAAGAAAATTTGAATAGTAAAATGATAATGAACTAAATAACTAGAACAATGAAAACTGGGTACGCTATGATTCAAAATTAATGAGTGGGATCGGGCCCCATCGGCCCATATAAGTTGGCACCGGGTACCATTAATAAGTAGGCAATATTCTTTATAGCTCACAGGCTATCATAGCCTGAGAGCTTATGTGCCCGCCCGTTCTGTATGTACGTTCGTAACGCGATAACTCATGATAAAAATATCGGATCTACTTGAAATCTAACTACTTGAACTACTTAATCTTGAACTACTTGATAGGTATATCCTGATAAGGCGCTTCCCTGATTAGTTTTTGGAGTTCATTCGATATGTATAAGAGGGGGAACGGGGGGCTCATGCCTCTCCCCTTAGTTGATAGAAACGGGATTTCCATGCAGAATTAACAGTTTTTGTTCAAAATTTAGATATAGGATCATTCTGATGAGGCGATTCCGTGACTGTTATTAGGTGTTCATTGAATAAGTATAAACGGGGGGAACGGAGGTTCTAATGCCCCTCCCCTTAATTGATATAAATGGGTTTTTCAAGCAGAATTCTCAGATTTCGTTCAAATCTCTGAATATTTTTGGAAGTTTAATGGTTAAGTATAAAGAAAGCGGATAACTCCTCTTAAATTATATAAATGGGTTTTTATTAAGAATTACCCGATTTGCTCTGAATTTTGGATATAGAATTTATATATGATAAAGCATGACCTTGATAGTTTAGGAGGTTCAATGATTAAGTATAAAAAAGGGGAAAGGGTAGAACTGTTTCCCCTTCTTAAGTATTTTTCGAACGGAATTAACCCTTGAAAATATAAGGCTGTAATGTGCAATTAGTGGGTATAGCCTGTGAGCTCAATGCCATCAGTTTAACTGGGGAATATTCTTTTTATTTCAATGTGTACCATTTCAATGGCAATCCTTGGCTAAATTTGTGTAAAGAAGAGGCACTAACAATTCATTTTTAAAACTTCTAAGTGATATTAAGGAAGTCCGCATATAAACTCTGTTTACTCGATTTGGGAACAAAGAATTTTACAGGTTGGTTTCTTTTGTGCGATTTCTTGTAGTGCCATTGTGGAAATGCAAAACAGTGACTTATTAACAGATGTATTTTTTATCTCTCTCTTTTTTTTTTTTTTTTTTTTTTTTGAAATGTCTACTTTTGATAGATAAATTTCCGACTTCACATTTTAACGAAATCGAATCAGTTTCCGAAAAATTAATTACAGTTCGCAGCATTACTATCTCAAATTAGATTTAATTCCCAAAAGGAAAAAAAAAAATCACAAAAGACAAGCTAAAGAAAAAAAGATGGCGCCATTGCATATTTTTTTAATGTGTTCCATTTAATTTGTGTTTTCTAATGTAATAGCTTTTTGCTGAAATCTGAATTAATTCGTTATTTGATAAAATCTGAGTTAGATTAAAATGTTGAATGAATGTTGAAATGCTGATTCACTTCTATATGCATAAAGAAACCAATGCGGTATATTATAGTCCAAGAGCCTGGGCTGGGTTTTTGCCGGCAGAAAATAGTTTCTGCCGTGCCAGTGGCAGAAAGTGGTTATAACCGGTTTTTACTGGCAGAAACTCATTTTGTGACATAATCTGAGACTTTTTTAGTAGTATTAAATTGCTTATATACAGTTTATTCAGAATAAATAGCAAATAAAATATTGTGAATAGTTTTTAATTAAAAAATAAATAAATTTGTATTAGAATTTGATAGTTTTGAATCTTTCACAAAGAATCAGCCATAGTATTTGCAGATAATTGATAATCATGAAAAGGATATTAAGGACATAGCAATTGTTAAAATTGTAAGTAAATATCATGATTTATGAAGAAGTTAAATACTTGTCACAAATGTTAAAATCTATTGTTGTTGCTTTAGATGCATGTAAAAACCATGACTCTTCTATTGTAGCTGCTCATAAAATTTGTTTAACTTTATTTAATGATGGAAATATCATGGAAAATCACAAATGGAAGATTCAAATTCCAGAAGATAATGAAGTGCAACTTATTTACTTCATCCAAACCGAAGTATATGGGACTAAAATTGACATTTAAGCATAAAGAAAGAGCAAGAAAATTGCTTTTTAATATTCCGTATATAATAACCTTTTGTATCAAAATTAATTCATTGCCCAGAAACATATTTCCTCAACTAAGTCCTATAAAATGTCTTGCCTTCTGTGGGTGGTCTCCTTTAGTGAAAATGAGATTTTTTCAAAATTTACATCCTTAATAATGACATTATATATATAGCAAGTAATGCTGATCTTAAAAGAATATTTTCAAATGTTTCTTCGTTTAAAATAAGTTAAAAAGCAGTTTAGGTTAAGAAAGTTTAGCAAAATTAATCTTATGGTAATCTTATGCTCTTAGTATATTATTACTTTTTCCACAAAAAAAAAAAAAATTGTTTTTTTAATATTGTAAAATAACTGTACAATATATTTCATTAAACTTTTTTCTGTTACTTTTGTGCTAAAATTATTTACTTATATTTTTACAAGAACCATTTCTCTTTGTATACAGTAGTAAATAATTTTTAAGCTATCACATTGTATTATTTATTTAAAAATACTCTAAAAAATGATGCTAAAATATATCATAGAACATTTTGTATTTTTTTTTTCTTTTTAAATAGAAATTCAATTGTAAACAATAATAAACTTGTACAGCATTAGATTACTATTATGAAAATTTCTGTTTAAGTGACAGAAAACTATTATATAAACAGAGTATATTTATATAATCCTTTTAAAACTTTTTGCTACTTTGAATAACATTCATAAGCTTTATTTTAATTTAACTAAATTCTTTATATATTTGTTGAATTATGAATCATTGCAGGGTAAAGTTCTTATTAGTATTATTTCTTCGTTTCTGCCAGTTTTTGCCACTTACTGGCATAAACTAGTTTCTGCCATGCCGGTTTTAACCACCCCGGCAGAAACTTACCAGCCCTGCCAAGATCCGACAGCACAAAAACCTATGTCATCGAGCAGAAGAAAAAACCCCTCTATTTTATGGTAGAGAAGGATTGAAGGATCTTAAGGGAAGGGGCGCAGAAGCCAGCAATTAACATCACTAGTGGCTCACTCGTCGGTTTAGCATTGTGTTTTCCTGCTCCCAGTTTTTCATGTTTGATTGTAGTACAGTCTAGTTAGAGTAGTACAGTCTAGTACTAGTACGGTTAATTTTCCCCCCCTCTTCCATAAAATAGAGGGGTTTTTTTCTTGTGCTCGATGACATAGGTTTTTGTGCTGTCGGCTCTTGGATACAGCATATTGCTGCATTCTGTTTACAATGTCAGGGCGTTCTAAAAGTGGAAGTAGAAGTTCAGAAATTACATAACGCGCAGCGGCAATCTAACTGTAATTCTTTTTTTTATATATACTGATTCATTTCATCTTATTCCTATATTCTCTTGATTGTATAATTTATTTTAGAATGTTTTCAATAGATTATTTATGATTTACATATTAGGAAAAAGATTCACTTGACCTTAGTACCTTTGCATTAACAGTTTTGATGATTTTTTCACTTCTTGCTACAGCCCTGTATCCAGCATTCCTAATTTCTTTCACTTCACTCTGTTTTCAGGTGAAGAAAATGACGTCATCCGGACTACAGCCTCCAGGTCCGGAGAACCCGTACGTCTCGCAATTCCAGGTCCGGAATTTTGCCGACCCCAGCGAACCTATCTACACGGACCCTTCGCTGTTCGAGAGACCCAGGAATGCCCTCCGAAACATGATGACGGCGAAAACGCTTGGCAGAATCACCAACAACATGGACTGACAGACGACATAAATAAATAAATAGAACTGAAAGTACAGGACGTATAATCTCGGCCTGCTTGCGGAGTGGCACTCTAGTCTGCTCAAAAATGAAACAAAAGGGTCTATTTTCACTGATTCCGATCTGAAAAATCCAAGTTTTGATTGGATGGCTTATCACTGTTCCAAACTATGTCATTTGACATTGGCAAATGTTTTTTTATGATTAGAATAACCTACAGAGGCCGCTGGTGGTATCGGAAAATCATCCGCTTAACCAATAGGGCAGTTGCCATCATCTTATTTCCTTTTCACCCGCCAATCAAATCTTGCCGGTTGACCTCCAGCCGCACCCATAATCCTTTCATCTACCAATCACAGCTGCCGTTCAACGATTTTTTGACCTCCAAAGGTCGATTTGTGACGTCATATGAAACTCCCTTATTGAAATAATTACAATACTTTATTATCTATCACAAAATTCATTCAGTTTAGATGAAAAATGAAATTGTGTAAATAATAATAATAATTACTATTATTATGAACAAATTAGAAATAGATGTAAGTCTATGTTTCTTAAGATTGTGTCCCGACAGTAGCAAAATTAAAGTTTGGATCAAAAGATGTCGATGTGAATGAAAGGCTGGATTCGTCACTATTTTATTTTTATAGCGTAGCAGATGATCATTATAGAAAGACTCTCTACCACAGAAAGGCCCCGAAAAGATGGTTGAAATTAAGATTGTGTTTTGAAATCGCAAAAAAATGGCGGGATGTCATTGAGTTCATTTAATTAAAATAATACAAGATCCTTTCAAAGTTCTATGATTCGGGATTATGACAGCTTATATAAAAAAATTTCAAGGCTGTAACTTAAATAGTTTTCGAGCAAGAGTGCCATGATAGAAGGACAGACAGCAAAGTGAGACTATAAGGAAAAAAAATATAAAAGGAATGAAACTCTAAAAATTTTTAGTGTACTCGTTGATAGGATCTAGCTTTATTTCGTTTTAGTATTATTTATTGTTAAGCAGCTTTAAAAAAACAAGCTTCTGTTTCGGTCATTATATTAAAGTGTTGAATTTAGGGGATGGGAAAAGGGGAGTAACCGGTAACAAAATAATTAAAGTTTTTTTTTAAAGGCTCCCTTCGCAAAAGGGTTAAATGTGCCCCTAATAAGCCAAATGAATTAACAAAAGTTTGCATTTCTTTTGACGGAGTGTGTTTTAATTTTTGTTCATTTTAAATAAATGAAGAAAAATGTCTCAAAGACTTAAAATGACATAGTTTGTGATGTAACACTAACAAACAAATTATCATACAAACTTTTCTTACATATGTAGATGTAATAGACCCTTCGGGATAAAGAGATAAATATGTCGCAGTTAATGTGCGAGGCTAAGGGAAAAAAAACTACCGCATGAACTAAATAGCACTGGACCGCTAAAGTCACATGATGCTATTTTGGTAGACCAGCAATGATGCGTTCGAGCACCACGTGTCTCAAACGGTCTGAAAAAAGCATTTCGGAACATTTCGCCAGTGTGTGACGTAAGCAGTTAACTCTGACGCAACGAGTTATTGCCCTAGAATTAAAGAAAACGTTCCTGTCGCATCAATATATGAACAATGAACAAAAATAGATTTTAACTCGGGAGAACTCGCTAGTGAGAATTTCTCTCAACTGCTTTTCTTTTATTTACATTCGTTTAATATCACCCTTTTTTTGCCTTAGTACTTTTATTCACAAAAACAGGTAAAATAATTGAAATAACATTTTGAAACTTTAATTAAAATGAAAAGGGGTTTCTTAAAAAATCATCGTCTTAAAAAGGTACGATGGTGAGATAAAATCTTGTGTAGTAAGTTCTCCCGGGTTAAGTGAGTTGGCGATGTGCCTGAGACTTTCTTCCAATGTGAAATGCACTGGCTGGTGATACGAGCTACTACAGATATTGAATTCATCTTAAGGTGTCGTTTTGTTTTATAATAAACCAAAAGAATGTCCCCTTTTGGGCGCAAAATGGGTACTTACATATAATTCGTGCCAGGACAGATACATCGCGCCAAAAAGTTCGCCAAACGATGATATTCATTACACTAGGGACATTCGAAGCCATGTGAGAGACAGTTTTCTACCTATTACTGCTGTTTTAAAAATGCAATTATGTATATCCTCCAATTAAAACAATTGGTACTACTTGGTTATCCCGTTGATTTATTTCGCCAAATTATACATATTGGCGCATTTTTTTATATAACGGAAAAAACAATTATTTTAGTAAAGCATTAATTAATAAAAACACAAATAAAAAGGTGGCATTTAAAATCACTTGATGATGTAACAAATACGTGTATCGTGTTTAATGTCAAGTGATTGTGATATTTGCGATTAACTATTTAATCTTAGAATTTGGAGACAGTAATTTGATCTGTGGGATAATCAAATAGTACCAAACAGTTATGCTAGAGCTTGATGTTCTTTTTAATGTATAGTTTATATTCTAACAAGTTAATAGATATACCTATTTATATAAGTGTCATGTGCGGGACATTTTGCCTATTTTACATAAAATGGCCCAGAAACGCTTATTTTTATTTTTTTTTTTTACATTGCGACTGTATTTTATATTATGTAAACTGTTTAGGTACTACCTGGTTATTCTCTCGACCAAAAAAACTATCGCTAAACTGTAAAATTAACTGCCAATAATGGATGATCGTGTCACGTTCAATGATGAACGTCGATACACAATCGATACACGTGTTTAAAACATCATTAAGTGATTTTTATTTCGACTTTTTATTGGTATTTTTATTAATATTCTACTAATTATTTGTTTTTCCATTATTTAAAATCAAAAATTATGTCAAAATATGTATAATTTGGCTATGAGTTTGGCGATTTGTATGATTTGGCAAAATTGGTCGACGGGAAACAGGTACCTTTTTAGCTCACAGGCTATCATAGCCTGAGAGCTTATGTGCCCGTCCGTTCTGTATGTTCGTTCGCGCGTAACGCGATAACTCGTGATAAAAATATCCGATCCATTTGAAATTTTGTATGTAGGTATATCCTGACAAGGCGCTTCCCTAATTAGTTTTTGGAGTCCATTCGATATGTATAAGAGGAGGAACGGGAGCTCATGCCCCTCCCCTTAATTGATATAAATGGGATTTTCATGCAGAATTAAGTTTTCGTTCAAAATTTAGATTAGGATCATTCTGATGAGGCGATTCCGTGACTGTTATTAGGTGTTCATTGAATAAGTATAAATAGGGGGAACAGGGGTTCTAATGCCCCCCCCCTTAATTTATATAAATGGGTTTTTCAAGCAGAATTTTCAGGTTTCGTTCAAATCTCTGAATAGTTTTGGAAGTTTAATGGTTAAGTATAAAAGAGGGGGATAACTCCTTTTTAAATTATATAAATGCTAAATGGGTTTTTATTAAGAATTATCTCATTTGCTCTGAATTTTGGATATAGGTTTTTTATATGATAAAGCATGTCTTTTATAGTATAGGAAGTTCAATGATTAAGTATAAAAAAAGAGGAAAGGGGAGAGCTGTTTCCCCTTCTTAATTTTTTTTCGAACGGAATTAACCCTTGAAAATATAAGGCTTTAATGTACAATTAGTATTTGTAGCCTGTGAGCTCAATGCCATCAGTTTAACTGGGCAGTATTCTTTATTTTTTACATGGCGACTGCATTTTATACTATGTAAACTGTTTGTTTATTTTTGTCGAGATTTATATAATCTCTCATATAAATTTAGTTACGTCTTTATCGTCTTCAGTAATTTTTGAGAAATTTTAAAAATGATTTTGATTCGTAAACAATAACCCATGCGTAAACAGAATTGGCGAACATTTTTGGCGATATATCTTCTTGGCACGAATAATACCTAAGTACCGCAAAATGTAAATACAGTTCAACGCACTTTCTCTGATTCTATGATTGTTTACTTTAATTGTAAACGGTTGCAACCTATTATAAAAAAAAACAGCTCATTTCCAAGTTTATGGAAACTTTTGTATGGCTCTGTAAATACTTTTTATGTGCTACAGTAGCGTAGCGAGATGTATTTTTAATGATGCTGTTTTGTTTATGTATTAAAGTATTTTTCTTTGTCTAGCCTTCTCCTTCAATATAGATTATCGTACACAATGATAGAATACCGTCCCCTGAATTGTAGACCTGAACGCTAGTACAAAAATGGCGGCTGTCAAAGTCTTTTTACATATGAATGATTCCTTAAATTTAGTAATATTAACGCTTAAAAGCACGCACGTACTCCATGTATTATCAGCTTTTAAAGCCTAGATAATAATTTTCAGTCATATATTTGTGAAATGCAAGAGGCAGTAGCAGTATAAAAGCGATACACATAAAATTGCTAAAATTGACCAAATTTAATTAAAATTAATCACGTAAATACTATGTGATTCACGCCTTTCGAAAAAAAAACGAAAGGCATATTGAGGGATCCACTTAATGAAAACTAGTCGTTAATTGAAATTGTTAATCTTGTAGTTATTAACCTATCTAGAAGAACGCGGCAAGGACCAAGACAGGGCTGCAACTTTGCGACCTCCTTTCAAAACGCACTTAGCATAATGCTAAGTTTAATTTAACAAGCGATTTACACTGTAAAAAAAGAAGATTATTAGAACGCTGAATTTAGTTTTATGAAATGTTAAATAAAGATTAAACATACAGAAATTTTATTGCCAGTAACGAATTAAGTTCATATAAAACAGATTAGGATAAGATTAACCAAATAGTTATACAGAATAGCAATTTTGGATATTTTTTAGATTTCGTATCTCTTTGAAATTTTTATAAACCCATTCATACTTTTACAGCTATACTCAATCGAACATTGTATAGTTTTTTTATATAAAGTCTTATTATACGCTTAAACTCTTAGCAGCGATTTTTTTAATAATACAGTTAGAAATTATTGTATGTTATTGAGTAATATTCATTGTACGGTGCGAGTAATACTCGTACTTGAAAGTTTATTAGATTGTTTACAGACTATGCTGAAAGTTAATTTAATTATAAACATTAACATAGCAGAAAATAAGCATTCAGCAATTCTCTTCAGTAAACAGATTTTTTATGTTAGCCCAATATAGGATCTATAGAATTATATACGCAAAGTAATTTGAACAATAAAAAGCATTTCCATCTATTATTCTTCGTATGCTCAATCGATAATGCTCAGTCGGACTTAATTTTCAGCTTGAAACAATTTTAGTTAATTTAAATTTTGAATTTCGTTTTAAATCGTGATTTTTAAAAAGTTAAATTTCAATATAAATATCGATTTCGCAAAATTATCGTAAAACAAACAAAAACTGACAAAACTAAAGTTTTATTTAAACAAGTTCAACGTGAAACATTTTTTTCTTAAAGTATATCTGATATAAAAACGTATTTTTTGAAATTGTATTCCATTGCCAAACATATAGAAAACTCACCAAATAACGAAATTTTTGTTATTTTCTTACGGACGCTCTATCAAGGTTCCGCCGAAAACTTTTATCTTTATGACGCAATTATGTATTTTTTTACATTATTTGGAGTATGGCTACCTTTCTTATTAGCTGTTTCACACAAACAACAGTCTAAATGATAAAATGAAATCCGATAAAACAATGAATTTGGATGAACATTATTTATTGCACTTTTTTCAGCGACATTATAGACATACAGACAGACACAATACACACATCATTTCTTCTTCCGATTCTGTGATTTTCAGGTATTTCAACGTCCACCGGGGAAGACCATTGTCCAGTTGTGCTATCCATAAAACAGGATGAAAAAATTCAATTCAGTATATTAGTCTATCATGTGAAGTTTCCCAGTAGCGTTGAATTTAGTTCTTGCTACAAGTGTCTTTGAAAGTTAAGCAGCTAATTCAGCAAAATGAAAAGACCCATTCGCTAATGATAATTCTGTGGAAGAACTTAATAAAGATATCTTGGTTGCATTTCAATATTTTTATTTTATTTTATTTTATTTTTTGCATTTGATAACTGAGATCGATCTGACTGCCAAGCGTTTTTTTTTTTTTTTTTGGTTTTAGATGTTTTTTACTTTTTCGATTTTGGGTTGCTTTCGCTTTCCAAACGGGTTCCGAAAAAGAAAGAATTCTCGTAAAAAATATCTGTAAACAAACTCAAAAAAGTACAAAATAACCTGCATACAAATCGTTCTCAGCTATCCAATGCATAAAAAATAAAAAATCCTTTAATACTATTAAAATGCAACCGAGGTATATCTTTATAAATTTCTTCCATTGGATTAAATAATGAGCGAGCGGGTCGTTTCATTTGAATGGAGTAGCCTCTTAAGATGGATTTTTTTTTTTTTTTTTTTTTTTTTTTTCTGCAAGCTTGTTTGAAAGTTACGGTTGATTTTAGTCCTTATCGCAAATGTCACTAAAGTCGGTGCTGTCTTTAGCTCTTTCTGCAAATGTATTTTAGTTCTTGCTGTAAATGTCTCTAACAGTTACGGTGATTTTATTCCTTATTGCTATCTTTCAAAGTTGGTTTTGATTTTAAATCTTCTCGCAAGTGTCTATGACAGTGAGGTCTGATTTTAATTCTTGTGACAAGCGTCCTTTAAAGTCAAGATTGATCGATACTAGTTCTTGTTAACAGCTTCTTTGATTTTTTTTTAAATCTTTTTTTAATCGTTTTTTAAAGTGAGGGTTCAATTTAGTCCTTTTTTGCAAGCACCTTTCAAATCTAAAGTTGATTTTAGCTCTTGCTGCCTTTAAAGTGAGAACTGATTTTAGCACTTGCTGCAAATTTCTTTGAAAGAGAAAGTTTATTTTAATCCTTTTCGCAAATGTCTTTGGCAGTGAGAACTGATTTTTGTTCTTGTTGTACGTACCTTTAAAAGCTAGTGTTGTTTTTAGCTCTTGCTACAACTGTCTTTCTAAGTTAGGGTCGATTTTAGCTTTTGTTGCAAGTATCTTTGAAAGTGTAGGTTGATTCTAGAAGTTTCTGCAAATGTTATTTTAAACCTTGTCGCAAGCATCCTTCTAAGTCGGTGTTTATTTTACTTCATCTTCGAAATTGAGTTTCCGATTTCAGTTCTTGTAGCATCGGTCCGGCACCTCGACAATGGCCTCGTGATCTCGACTCTTTCGCGCCAATTCCGTCAACACTCTTTTTTCTTGTTCTCGGAGCAAGGCTTTAGTGGAATCGTCTGAGGAGGGGAGGCAGTGGAAAGAAATTCGTCTCTCATGCGTTCCGGTGGCCTGGCAATGCGCGGCACATTCAGAAACGGGTTCTGAAGAAAAACAGGTCTGGGGTTGTTTGCCGGTTTTTAGTTCGACCACTTTGGTGCGGAGGCGGGTGCAGCCGAAACCACCTGTTGAAAGGAACGGTATTAAGAATAAACAATAAGTAACAGATTAGCGTAATTTAATAATTGTAGTTTAAATAATCTGTAAAAAAAATCTGTAGTTTAAAAATTAATACATGAAAAAATCTGGAAAAAATGAAATATTGCTATTACTTGTCTGAACATGAAGGTCACCTCTTACAGTTTTGAAATTATTTGACATTATAGCTAATAGTATATAGTTTAAGTGTCTAAACTTTTATTTATGCTTTTTTATTCCTTAATGAGAAAAAAAAATAAACAGTAAAAACTGATACACAATCGAGGTTTTTTTGTACATGCTTAAAAATTTTAAGTTTGATTTTTAGTCTTAGACACTGTATTAAAAATTATATACAATTAAGAATGAACAATAAGTTAAAAATTAACGTTATTTAATAATTGTGTTTTAATTTTCTAGTTTAAAAATAAATAAATAATGAAAAAGTGTGGGAAAAATGATGTATTTCTATCATTTGTTTGAACATGTCTCTTAAAATGTCAAAATTATTTGACATTACAGCTAATAGATTTTGTGTGCTTGAAATTTCAAGTTTTTACTTAAGAATGGAAAGACTGTATCAAAAATTATTTACAATTAAGAATGAACTATAAGTAAAAGATCAGCGTAATTTAATAATTGTGTTTTTAGTCTGTAATTTAAAAATAGGTAAGTAATTGAAAAAAAAATGTGGGAAAGACGATATATTTTTATTACTAGTCTGAACATGAAGGACACCTCTTACAGTGTTGAAATTATTTTACATTATAGTTAATAGTATATATTTTAAATGACTAAACTTTTATTTTTGTATTTTCATTCCTTAATGAGAAACAAACAGTTGGAAATTGCACGTGAAGCGTACGATAACGAAGTTTTAAAAATATTACTCTCATATATCAATCTCATAAAACTGTAAATAGTGAATTACAATTAAAATGCGCAACAAACAATGTTCTCCCTATACTCATTACGTAATGGAATACTTTTGTGTGGCCTTGTAAATCAATAACAAATGTTCTTTGCACCACAAATTATGTAAGATGTATATTATAATATGTACTTTATAGTTGCATATAAATTTTATTAAGTTCGCATGAGTGTAACACGATTAAAATGCATTTGAAACATTTATTCCCATTGACCGTAATGTAACGGAATCCTTTTGATTGTCCCTGTAATTGATCTCTGCACACGATTATAAAAAAAATTTGAAATAACTCGACAGAATTATGTAATAATTGCGTATTTTAAATTTCAAACGATTAAACTGCATTTAAAACTTTTTCCCCATTGACCGTAATGTAATAGAATACTTTTGATTGCCCCTGTAATTGATCTATGCATCCGAGTTTCATAAAATTTGAAATGACACGACAAAATTATATAATAATTATGTATTTTAAATTTCAAACGATTCGATTGGGTAGTTTTTGCGTTGTTATATGCGGACAGACAGACGGACGGACAGAACGACCACTATAGGTGCTTCGTATTTACATAATTACGAACGCACCTAAAAAGTTCATGGAATCTAAAGAATATTATTTTTCCGAACTCATTTTTGTTATATTAGGAATGAATGTTGACAACCAATTACAAGTTCAATCAATCTTAAACTTTAGCATTCAAGGACTTATTGATCATTGTAGTCATAAGGATATAGATATAGATTAATATAGATTGCAATGTCTTGCAATCTATATTATAAAGGCCAATTATATACCGGGTGTCCAGTAAATAACTGACCCATTTTGAACTTAAATAACAAATAAACGGTTTGAGATAATAATGCGCGGTTTGCGGTATTAGAAAATCAATAAATTTTTAAACATGTACTTTGTTAGTTCAAATTTCGGGAAAAAAATATCGCGCTGGCGGTAACAGGCTGTTTGAATGACTCTAATTTTCATAAATATGAGATTTCTATATGTTGTCGAATCTGAATCTGTATGTTGAATCGACTCTCGAATCAGCTTCAGAAATAGGGTACGTTGGTTGGAAAGTGATTTAAAATAATATTTGTGATTGAACCATCTGTATTATACTTCCCCTCCTCAGTCTTGAGACTGAGATATTATTTTAAATATTAATATATTACATTAACAAAGTGCATATTTTAAAATTTATTTATATTCTAATAACAATACAGCAAGCAGCGCATTTTTATCTCAAACAGTTTTTTTTTTTGTTATTTACATTCAAAATGTGTCAGTCATTTACTGGACACCCGGTATGTGCGTAATCCGTACGTCATTTTACGAATGACAACACGTTGAAATTTGAAATTCAATTTCGGTTTTGCAAATTTTTAAACTTCTAAATACCGCATATTTTCAACTTTTACACCGTCGTATAGGGAAAAAAATTTACTTCTAAATGCAATTTCTTTGAAAGCTGTATTTGAATTTAATATTAGTTTTTAATATCGTTTTTCTGATTGTGGCAACAGAAATGCTTCATCCCAATGCATTAAAAGCCATTTAAAGCAATGGTCCGAAAAAAGCAGATTATTGTACTTTTATGTTGCAATTTTCTCATTAAAAGAGAAAAAATTTGAAATTAAAATACGTGCCGTGTCAAGAATATAGTTTGTTGTAAAACCCGGCGAATTTTGGTTTTATTTACTCTTAAAATAATAAAAATAATTTTAGTATCTGTTTCAGTTAACAGCATCGAGACTTCAAATTTTGAATTGAAATTATTTCAAAATAATCAAATTAAAACACCATTTTTTAAAGGTGAATACAGGTATGAAAGGTGCATTATATAAATTTTGAGATGATGACAATGATTTCGGGTTTAGATTTAATGGGGGTCAGGGGCGTAAACCACCCTAGTCGCGTAGGGGGGTGTAGACTTATAAGTTTCCGACTCCAAGAAGGAAAATTTCCGAGTACTATGACCAACCTTAGGACTAATATACAAGGCGATTCAAAAAAAAAAAAAAAAAAAAAAGTGGACAAATTGATATGACAAATCAGGCATATGACAAGGGTAAAAAATCATATAGGAACATAGCGCCGCAAACCACTTATTGAGTCACAAATACAGGGTGTTTCATTCGGTTTCATTCAACTCAATTTCGGTTAACAATAATAAATTTCAGAAAACTGAAATATATTGTAATAAAACATTTAACAGACATTCTCACCTTTGTTTTAAATGTGATAACACCAAACATAAGTGGTAGAAGTTTGCATTATGCGCGCCAGCAATATGCACTTGATACCTCACATTTTGAACTGTGATAATCAGTTTATACGGGGAATTTCTGAAATCGTTGGATTATGTGGATGATAATTTTTTTAGTAGATTTATTTTCTGAAATTCCACGCTCCCACCTTAAATGTTTGCTGAGATATGGCAAGTTGTTCCAGAATTTTGACCCCCCTCCCCCCTCCCCCCCCCCGCCGCTTGTCCCTCTTAGGGGGATAATTTCAAAAATTCAATCTTAGTGCATGCTTACATCGTAAGAAGTATTTTCTCTCAATTTTCGAGCTGTAAGTTTTGTAACTGACACATAGGGCGGGACGGTGATACCCATTATTTTTCCGATTAAACAAAATGTAATAGTATTAATAAAAATATTAAAAAATTGAATACAATTGATTCAGGAAAAAAGAAAACGAACGTATTACTTCTGAGAGAAGTAAACTCGTATAGACTGTAAATATCCAGATTATTTGGAGATAAAAATTCAAAGTATTTGGGTATTTTCAATTTTCATCCTGTATCATATAAATTTCTTAATCACCTTTTTAAATCAATCAAAAATGAAACAAAGTAAATAAAAACAATTTCACATTTTTAATTTTTAATTTTTTTTAAATAAAATGAAAAGCAATTTCACATTTTTAATTTTATTATTATTATTATTATTTTGATAAAATAAAAAGAAAACACAAAAATAGTTAGTAGGAATAATTAAAACCATAATTATTTTCAATTAAAGGTAAAATTTGTATGGAGTGGAAAATATCCAGATTTTGATATGGAAAAATACAAAATATTTGTATTTCAGTTTTGAATTTTCATGGGATACCACCTAAATTCCATGATACATATTTCTAACTAAATTTAAAGTTTAAGTAAAACAATAGAAGTTTCTTCACTTTAATCAGTATATCTTAAAATTTCGACACTAAACTAAAAGCTTTCCGCAGCTAAATCAATACAGGTGGATTTCGATATCTCGAAGCCAAAAGGCACAGGAAAAAAAATTCGGAATATCAAGGTTTCATTCAAAATATCACGGTTACAAATAACATTAACATTGTTATAGCAATGTTAAAAAAAATGTTTATGTACATATTCCATAGAATATGTATATAATTATGTCAAATCGAAATTTCCGAGTACACAATGTTTGTCAAATCAAAATTTTTCTGAATAGTTTTATCAGAAAAATAAAACCCTATATATTAATAAATTGTATTAATTGATAAATTAACGTACTTAGTAAATTACCAGTTAGTTAAATTAATTAATAATAGTTCCGGCTAAGAATAATTTTTTTTTCTTCGTTCTAAATTGGTTTTTATTTTTCTAATTAGAAAGTGGAAATAAATCCGATTACGAATAAAATTTTATAGGTTTTCTTCGATCTAACTTGTTTTTCTTATTTAATTAAAAACTATAAAAATATTTCTCCAATTCATAAATATTTATAGATTTATACTTTTTTTTTTCGGCTAAATTTACTTTTTTCTGATCGAACAAGAATTTTTCCGACTGACTTTCCGTTTTTCCAATTTATAATTTTTTATATGTTAATACGTAATGCTATTTTTTCCGACTAAACATGCCTTTTCCGATGGAACGGAAAACTTTCCGAATGATATTTTCGTTTTTCCAATTTATAAGTTTTTATAAGTTAATACCATTTTTTTCCGATCGAACAAGAATTTTTCCGACTGACTTCTTCGTTTTTCCAATTTATAAATTTTTATATGTTTATAAGTAATCAGTGTTCTCGCTGACATTTGACCAACGTTAGTAATTAGGCTAATTAACAATAAAAAACATTCACCAAATGAAAAAAAAAATATTAGCAAAATATATCAACCGTGTAGCATTAGAAAAATATATCTGTAATCCTTTAATGAACCCCCCTTTTTTTTTTAATATGTTCTGAACCTAAGTTTTTATAACTGCAACAACGATTGCTATTAATCTAATTTCAACTATCCGCTACAAAGATATTAAAAAATATTTATATATGGATATGTATGAAAAACGTAAAAGAAAAGAATAACACAAGAAGCAAAAACTGAGCACTAGCAATTTGGCGATTCAAATCGCTTGTTTTCTCGCCAAATGAAGAATTTAGTCGCAATTTGGCGCAATGGCGAGCGACAGCGAGAACTCTGTAAGTGATACTATTTTTTCCGACTAAACATGCCTTTTCCGATGGAAACGGAAAATTTTCCGAATGATATTTTCGTTTTTCCAATTTATAAATTTTTATGGATTAATGCCATTTTTTCCGATCGAACAAGAATTTTTCTGACTGATTTTTCCGTTTTTCCAATTTATAAGTTTTTATAGGATAATACGTAATACTATTTTTTCCGACTAAACACGCCTTTTTCGATGTAACATGAGATTATCCGAATGATATTTCCATTTTTCCAGTTTATAAGTTTTTATGGGTCAGTACCATATTTTCCGACCAAACTTTTTCTGATCGACCTGGGAATTTTCTGACTGATTTCTTCTTGGGGGGGTGGGAGGGGGAGGGTCCATACATATGTATATATTATTTTTGACTAAACGTACATTTTTCCGATCAAATGGGAATTTTTCCGACTGACTCTTTCATTTTTCCAATTTGTAACTCTTTATAGGTAAATACCATTTTCCCGACTAAACATACCTGAAACATTTTTCCTATCAAACGGGAAATTTTCCGACTGATTTTTTCGTTTTTCCAATTTGTAAGTCACTTTTTTCCGACTAAACAAACATTGTTAAAACTTGTAAGTCCTTATAGGTAAATACCATTTTTAAAGCTAAACGTACATTTTCCCTATCAAACGGGAATTTTTCCGACTGATATTTTCGTTTTTCCAATTTCTAAGTCTTTGTAGAACATTTTTCCGACTAAACGGATATTTTCCCGACTGTTTTTTTTTTTTTCATTTATCCAATTTATAAGTTTATATAGATAAATACAATTTTTTTCCCGACTAAGTTTATAGTTTTACCGATAAACACGAAATTTTCCGATTGATTTACTCGAGGGGGGGTGCCCCCCCATACCCCCCCGTGATTTACGCCCCTGATGGGGGGGGGATTCTATAATTGAGTCAATGTGGAATAATTTTTTTTTTTCATTTTGGAATACTAGCCTTAACTGATAATTTTGTGACAATAACAAATCTTTATTTTTTAATTTTTTTAGATGAAAGAAATAAATGACTACTTTTAAACTTGGAGAATTCGATCTTCATATGTAATACTACATCAAGCATTAATTTCACAGCTGTTTTTCAATTCCTTTGATAACATTTCTAATTTTCTGGAAATGTACAAATTTTAAATATTTATAATCAATTTAAGATTAATCATGATATTATCATGATTAATAAAGTCATGAAGATTAATCATGATATAAGGCAATTGTAACCCTTTTCTCCCGGTTTGAATGGGAAAAAGTTAGGGTTAAAATCTTTTGAAAAATTTGCAAATATGATAGCAGCTTTAAGCGAAATAATTCTTTTGGTGATAACATTATAGCAAAGCCAAAACCATTTATTTGTTTTGTTTTTTGGTACTACTCTGTTATCGCATCGACCAATTTCACCAAAATAATAGCCAAAATATACATATTGACATAATTTTTATTTTAAATAACGAAAAAACAATTAATTGGGGAGAATATTAATAAAAATATTAATAAAAAGTCGAAATAAAAATCACTTAATGACATTTTAAACACGTGTATCGTATTGATTGTCATTGAATGTGACATTCACGATCCTCCATTATTGGCATTTAATCTTATAGTTTGGCGATAATTTTTTGGTCGACGGGATAACCTACTGTCTGACCGAGATAAGAAAAACCCTGAGCAGGTTTCCTGCTTTCGAAGATTCCAAAACTTGTAGGGAGGGAACTTCATCCATAGGACACAAAAAGACTGCATTATTCGCGGAATGATCGGTTAAAGGAAATGCCGGACTTCCCTAAAATAAAGTCGATTGACCAGTTACCATAGCAACAGAACGGACCTGAGACCGGTTCTAGAGTCTTTCTATAGCAGCCAGACAGTAGTAGTACCGTTTTTTTAGGTCTATCTCACCTTCAGCGGGGCAAATGGGCTCGGGCCTGGGTACAGTGCAGGTGTCGGACGGAATGGAGTAGGAGTAGGCGTAGTCTCTCTCGTTGGCATAGTAACATCCGTTCTCGGTCGAAGCGCCGTCGTGTTTCTGGCCATTGTAATTGCCGCACAGGCCGCACAACTTGGAGCGGTAGTAGGGAGACACCTGGCGGAGGAAAAAACACACATCAGAATAGGAATTAAAAACAAATTCAGTGCAGAATTCACCTTGTTTACTAAATAAAATCACAAAGATGTAGGGAAATGTATATATACTCTTAAAAGATGCGTAAAAACATTAAAAAGCACTTTAAAACTTTAACTTACGATTATCCGAAGTAATTGGGACCGACCCTACTTCGGATAATCGAAATTTTCGGACAATCGAGAATTCATCAAAATCATATACTTTAATATGTAGTATCATCATTGAACTATTATTATGACTTATTTTAACTGTTAAATACTAAATTAAAATTATGAATGAAAATAAATTTTATTTCTGAAACAAAAACTTTCAATGGTTCAATTTTTTTTCTGATTTCTTTTTCACCCCACTGACAGTTGACATTCATTCAAAGTCCATTTAAAAAAATTCCGTGCCCCCTTGGAAGAAAGTGGACTGTTCTGGTTGGGGCCTGAGAAAGAGAAAATATAATCAGAATTCTAAAAGAAAAATTTTTTAAGAAGTCTTAAATTTGTATTTTTTAAGTTTTGAAAAAAAAAAAGTTAGTTAATGAAAAAACTCAACTGATTGACCTGTAAGTTGAAAGTAGAAGTGTTAGCTAGCTTCGTGCAGGGGCCGTAGCTAGAAGTAAATAATAGGGGGGAAATCAATAAAATGCAAGGGGGGAGGGCTTATACTTTCTTTCTCTGTGTGACACAGAAAGATAAATATGCTGAGAAAAGAATAGGATTCTGAAAATATGACGGTACTACTAGGTTATCCCGTCGACCAAAAAATTATCGCCAAACTATAAGATTAAATATGAATGCAAATATGAAGAAAAATAGGCATGTCAAATGTTTGAGATATTTCATATTTTAGAATTAAATAATTTTCTAACAATTTAGTGATTTTAATAATGACGGTACTACTAGGTTATCCCGTCGACCAAAAAATTATCGCCAAACTATAAGATTAAATGCCAATAATGGAGGATCGTGAATGTCACATTCAATGACATTCAATGCGATACACGTGTTTAAAATGTCATTCAGTGACTTTTTATTTCAACTTTTTATTTGAATTTTCCACTAATTATTTGTTTCTTTTATTATTTAAAATAAAAATTATGTTAATATGTATAATTTGGCTATTAGTTTGGCGATTTGTATAATTTGGCGAAATCGTTCGACGGTATAATAGAGAAGTAGCATTTGAGTGTATAGCAGTGCAAGATGAATATTAGCTACATATGTACAAATAGGAAGAGGGAGTGTTGAAACACTTATTTTAGATACAATTTAGTATTTCTGCTAAATTGTGAAAGGGCTCCCAAACTCAGTTAGATTTCTTAACAAAATTTCATTTGGATTTTAGGAACAGAAATTCATTGAGTGACCTTTTAATCTTTTTTAGGGGAGGCTCAAAATATTTTAGGGGCTGACCCCCTCCACCCCCCCCCCCCCAGCATCCCTGTAGCTACGGTCCTGTAACTAAATAAGAATAGGTTTCCATTTCGTTATGCCAGTGATAGTTATTAAATATTTATTTGGTTCAGAAATTCGTTTAGGTTCCAAATTTTTTCCAGGAAAGGCTCAAAATGTTTTTAGGGGGGAGGGGGCTGTGTCCCCTAGTACCTCTTTAGCTACGGGCCCTGTGGAAGAGTCCTTAGTTACGAACAAATGTTATATTTTTTTAGATTAATAGAAACGTAGATACCAATACAGTGGACTTTAATTACTTGAATGTAGTCAATAAAACGTCTCTACATTCTGCGACCAAACCAAACAAACGAATCCCCAAACGCAGCTCATTCCTCCCTATGCCTCACCTGTACGTGTATGGCGTGTCCATCATACTCCACGATCAGTCCGTACTTCTCGGAGTGCATCGAGTAGTAATTTTAAAATATAATTTTATCGCCGATACAAACTAGATAATTTAAAATGGCTGCTGTAAACAATAACTGGGTTTTTTGTGTAATTTTTTTTTAATATATGCATATTTTTTTTGTATGAAACTTCCCCTTTTTTCTGAATCGCCGTCTCATTTATTGATATTTATTTATATACAATAATTTGTTATTTAGCAGTTGTAAGCAAGATTTTACCTATCGGAATACAAATTTTCAAGATGGCAGAAAACTTTAAATGTATGTGTTTATTTATAAATCTATGTTTTTAGAACATTTGCTGTTTTTAAGAATGGTGCAAAATCATTGATTTATAAATAACAAAGATTTAAAAATGATGTTTTCCCATCATTTTGAAAAAATTTTCATGTCGACAAAACGGCATTTTTTTCGCCAAATTTCGCCAAACAGCATAGGATATGAAACTCTTCTCCAAGTATCTTACCTGTACGTGTATGGCGTGTCCGTCGTACTCCACGATCAGTCCGTATTTTTCGGAGTGCAGCGAGTAGTAGAAATCTCGGAAGGCAACATAAAAGGTGGGAGTGTGTTCTTCTCCCTCATCTCTGTGGAGGTAGGGTTCGTTGTTGGCCACGGCCACTCGCTGTCCGTCCACCCTCACGATAATGTCCGAATCCTCGGACACGGGGAGGGCCTCGATCTTGTGTTCGCCCAGGAAGATTTTCACGGCCTGGAAAGAGAGAAAGAGAAAAATCGATGAATGAATCATGGAGGAAAAATAAAGAGTGATATCGCTTTCTGCATACTCACTATCTCATGTATAAGGAAAGAGCAGCTGACGTCAATCTGTTTAAGCCCCGGTTATGACTAATTGGGGCCCTGGGCACATATAAATTAGGGGGCCCCCTTTCGAATCATAGCAAAGCTATTCAAATAAAACTGACTGTCATTCATATGTGTACGTATAATGCATAAGCATATAATCGCACCTTCGATATAAATAACAGAAAATTTTCAGCTCCGTCAATTCTAAATTAAAAAGCTCAATAAAAGTACACCTTTTTCCCCTTTAGTTTAGAACAAAACTCTTTATATTAATGTGTTATATTAATTTAAGATGAATTTAATAATTTCAATGTATGGGAGAGATGGAATCGTAAAAAGAAAATAAATATTTTATTATTTAATGTATGGATCTCGGGGCCCCTTAAAGTCCTGGGCCCATGGCCAAAATTACGATTTGTCCATGCGGTAATAAGGGCCTGAATGTGGGCCGAATAACTGTAGATAAGCATTAAACACCTGTTCATTCTTTACAAATCTTAATGTGCATATGAATTAGAACGATTTGATTGATCGACCGACGTTCGAAGGTCTTTAATATGACTGGTTTACACTTCGCCAAGATTAATCCTACAATGGTCGTAATGACAAAAATGTAGAGGCAGATTGGTTGATAGAAGTATTTGTAATAATGAAAAATTCAAAAAACTTTATTTGAAAAACTTGACCCGGAAACAGAAAACAGGAGTATGAAAGTAAGCTAAACAGCTAAATTTTCTGACATAATCTAAAACCAGGCTTTTTACCTTTCAAAATTTCTAAGTGGATTTTTTTCTGTTTCTTTTCGCGATGTTATATTAGACAACTATGTACTACAATTTATAGGCTCTGCCCAGAATTTGATAGGAAGTTCACTCTCGTATGATAATCTCGCCCTTTCTAACAGAACGCGATTAGATCGTTCTACTTCTCCATTACTTTCATGGTGGTATGGGATAGTTTTTTCATGAAATATACCTGCATTGTTCAGATAATTGTCCAATTCCGTATTTACAAATTCGAGGCCAGTGTCCCTTCTCAATTTTTAAATTCTTTTACCCATAGGATTTTCATATTTAGCTTTAAATTTATAAAACACATCGAATGTTTCGAGGAAATAAGTAATATAAATTCCAAAAAAAATCATCCACTAGTATCCCCATAAAGTGTTTTTCACCACCAAGTGATTCAGATTGTACATTTAAAAAACATTGAAATGCAACCGAGATATCTTTATAAATATCTTTCATAGGATGAGCATCGCAAATAGAATTTTTCATTTGACTGAACTAGCCCCTTAAATGACAGGATAACGGAAAAGTATGCGATAAGAAAAAAAATTACATTGGGGTACTAAAAAAAAGCATTTAAAAATACTGAAATGCAACCGAGATATCTTTATAAATTTCTTCCATAGGCTTAGCATGAGCGAACGGATTTTTTAATTTGACTGAAGTAGCTCCTTAAATGACAGGGTAACGGAAAAAGCTTCGAATCAGAAAAAGTTTCATTCTCACCAGATGAATCAGACGTTTTATTCTTTATCTTATCCTTAACTATTCATGGGGAACTTAACTCGGTATTGAGAATAAAATGTAGTGCATTTTTAAACTTCATTTGACATTTCATAAAACAAAATTCAGCTATTTTTTTCCAGTGTAGCTAACACAAAAACCTTGGTCAATGTTTAAATTTTGGCATTGTGATAAAGAAGCTTGTGTAGAAAGGATCTTGCAAATTTGCACAGCCGTTTTTTGGTCCATGACGTGTTTTTCCAGATAGGTTTTTAGTTATTTTTTAAATGCACAAGGGTTATAATGAGAAAAAAAAATCACCTTGTGATATTTGGGGTGGTTGATCTTGGTTCCGAGGACGGTGAAGTACTCCTTAGGTGAGCAGTCCTTGGTCACCACCTTCCAGCAGTCGATCTCCGGCAGCGTGTACTCGTAGTGGTCAAATGTGTACACGTGGTCACCTTCCACGCCGCAGTACACTGGGGGAGAAAGATTAAAAAACAAGAAATGTAAAAAATAATTTCAAAAACCTTTCTTATAGTGAAATAACACCGATATATTTTTTTAATTTGATTCATTTTTTGAAGATATGTTTCTATTTTAAATTCAAGTTCACTACATTTTGAGAGGCAATTTTTCATATTTTATATAAGGTTATTATTTTAAATTGTCGCCAAATGATCAACGAATAACATTTCCTTCAAATGAAAAAAAATATATTTACACATGACTATCACAAACAGAACAAACTTATAAATGAGATATTATATTATGGTTGTTGACTTATACTTGAGCTCTTCATTCCCTAATTCTTGCAGAGTTTGGTTACGTTGGCAGTCCTATTTTTGTTAAAACACAAGAAAGGTTAATTACAATAAAATAATTTGTATAAATCGTCATTAAACGAAAATAGCAAATCAATTAATATTCCATCTTTTCTGTCTCTTTTATTTTGGCATCACTTTTTTCTTTCACCTGTGCTCTTTCAACTAGCGCCATCTGTCGCAATCTTTGTAATCTCAACCGTCTTTCTTTCAGTTTATCTCTAACTTTGTCTCCTTACGGACACATGTTAGTTCAGGTGATGACGAGCTGTAATTGTTGTAGCTCGAAACGCGTCTCTGATTTGGCATAAATGGTCGAATTAAAAATCACCTGATGACATAACAAAAATATGTATCTTAGTTAATGTCATGTGAATGTGACATTCACGAAAATCCATTATTGACATTTAATCTTAGAGTTTGGTGATAGTTCTTCGATCGACGGGATAACCAAGTAGTACCAAAAATAAGCTTTGTAATATATATACATCAACAGCCGGTTTCGACAAGTGACTCACCTTCGCTGAAAGAGTTCAAATGAGCGTCTTCGCATGTCACGTGTTGTCAGTTTCCAATCAAAATGGAATGAAAGCGTCTACATGCAATGGTCTAAAATTGTCTAATTGGTCAATGGTTTGGATATAGCGAACAAAAGCTTCGATCCCTTGAAGTTCATTATAACGCGGTTCGTCTGTAGTTTCTAAATCGAATTATTTATTTAAGATAGATTTAATGTTAAAGTTGGTCAAAATTGCAATGATCTAAAATTGTCTAATTGGTCAATGATTTGGATATAGCTTCGGTCCCTTGAAGTTCGTTATAACGGAGTTCGACTGTATATCAATAGCCGATTTTGACAAGTGACTTACCTTCGCTGAAAGAGTTTTTGACATGGGCGTCTTCGAACATGGGGTAGGCGCTGAACCCGACATATCTGGGCACAAAGACGTTGTAGTAGTTGCTGTTGGATTCGGGTTTGTGGACTCGGGCGTCGGCAACAGGTAGTTTGGAGGAGAAGTTGGCCTCGATGTGCACCTCCCCGGGAGGGTTGCTCACCCCGATCTCGTTGTGGTCCGAGTGGGTATAGTAGCGGAATTTCAAGATTCGATTCATGTTCAAGAAGCGAGACGATAGCTGGAATAGAGAGAAAAAAATATATTACATTGAAGTCTGACTGTGTTAAGATCTAACTCTATCAGATTGAAAGGGAGAAAACAACTATTAATTATTATTATTTAAGCAATAATAATTTTACGCCATCATTAAACAATTATTAATAATTATTATTTAAGCAATAATAAAAAAATTATTTTTTTCAAGATTGATAGTGTCAAGGGTCAAAGTTATTATTGCTTAAATAATAATAGTTAATAATTGTTTAATAATTGCTTAAAATTATTATTGCTTAAATAATAATAATTAATAGTTGCTTAATAACTGCTTAAAATTATAATTGATTAAATGATAATAATTAAAAATTGTTTTATAATTGCTTAAAATTATTATTGCTTAAATAATAATAATAGTTGTTTAATAATGGCTTAAAATTATTATTGTTAAATAATAATAATTAATAATTGTTTTATAATGGTTTAAAATTATTATTGCCTAAATAATAATTAATAATGGCTTAAAATTATTATTGCTTAAATAATAATAATAGTTGTTTAATAACGGCTTAAAATTATTATCGCTTAAATAATAATAAATAATACTTGTTTAATAATGACTTAAAATTATTGCTTAACCCTTTCCGGCACGCGCAAAATCTGTACTAAAATGAGAAATTATCGACTGACACCAGAATTCACAAACGAATTTTTTTTAATATTTTGAATTCCTTAATTTAAGCCTTTATTGTAAAAGAAAAATTTTACTAAAATATTACTGGTGTCGTTTGCAAGTTTGTAATTAAAATTAGGTATCCCAGACCGGGCACAGTGTGCCGGAAAGAGTTAAATAACAATAATCAATAGTTGCTTAGTAACGGCTTAAAATTATTATTGCTTAAATAGTAATAATTAATAATTGTTTAATAATGACTTAAAATTATTATTGCTTACTATGCGATAGTTAACGATGGAAACAAATTTTATTTATTTATTTTTTTTTTTTATTTTTTTTTTTCAGATTTATAGTACCAAGGATCAAGTACAATGGGATAGTTACCGATGAAAACAAATTTTATTTATTTATTTATTTTCAGATTTATAGTGCCGAGGATCAAGCATTATGCGATAGTTAAAACCTGAGCTATCCAATACTAAAAAACTATTCATAAATATTGAAATCGCAACCGAGATATACCTTTATAAATTTCTTCCGCAGGATTATTATTTGCGAACGTGTCTTTCAATTTGAGTGAAGTAAGCCTTTTGTTAATTACGGAATGGAAATAAATGTAACAGGTAGATTGGTCTACGGGAGTGTTTGTTTTAATGACCCTTTGACTTATGTAGATTTGCAGTAGTGGATGATGGTGTTGTAAAGAACACAAAGTAGAATTTACGAAGAACTGCAGACTTCGACACCAGGGAGAACTCATTTTTGTCTTTTTAAAATTTATTTCACAGATAAACACACACGTGGACGAGCACGACACAAATTAACAAAAAATAGAGTAGCATTTTTATATAACACATCCCAGAACAAACCAGAAACAACGCTGCACCATCTTACTACACAATAACTCCGAACTCCCGCGCTCAACTGAAAAATTGTTCTGTTTTGGAATGTTCTTTCCTTTCTTTTAGGACGAGTAGCGCCATCTATCGTAGGCTTAAGAAATAAGTTCTTTGAAATTAAGTTCTTTACAGTGTATATATATATACTTACGTTCTCGTGTAATTATAGTTTAACCTCTTCGCTACTGGCGATTTTTACAGTATTTTTAATTATTACTGAATTATTTCTTCTCTCGTTTGACTTGAGAGCGAGATTTTTGTTTTATTTTCATTAGCTCGAATCTTAGAAATCGAAATATATTATTCTTATATAGAAATTTCATTTATATTTGAGTATCATTAATAAAATGGGACAAAACGGATGTACCCATTTGGGTACTCAGGGACTGAAGAGGATATAAAAAAAATGTGTCAGGTACAGTGTGTCCAGCAAATAACACCCTGATTTCAAAATTAAATATCTCAAAAACAAAGATCGATAGGACTATGCGGTAAACGGTTTGTTTATTAGATAAGCTGTAAAAATCTTATACAAAAGTTTTGAACGGTAAATATTTTGAAAAGATTGTGTTCTGATTGCAAAGAATGCTTTGATTTGACATTTTTCTTGCTTTAGATTGCTGCCAGAGAATGTTTTTTTCGGCTTGCAGTGCAATATTTCACAGTTTTTTGAAATTTTGAAATTCTAAAAACTTACTTCGAAAAATCTTTAAAATATTGCACTGTAAGCTGAAACACACATTCTCTGGCAGCAATCTAAAGCAAGAAAAATGTCAAATCAAAGCATTCTTTGCAATCAGAACGCAAAGTTTTCAAAATATTCAGTGTTTGAAATTTCTGCATAAGATTTTTACAACTTACCTAATGAAAAAATCGTTTACCGCATATTATTATCGATCTTTGTTTTTGAGAAATTTAATTTTGAAATCAGGGTGTTATTTGCTGGAAACCCTGTAGATCGGTCTGCGGGAGTGTTTGTTTGACTTATGTAGATTTGCACAGTGGATAGGCACTACTTACGTTTTCGTTTTTGATGTAAAAGGAATACTTGAGCAGGGCGATCATGTGATTGGTCTACAAATAATCAATCTATGATCTGATTTGCCAATGAATATCCCATTATGATCTGACTGAGATAAATATAACTCATCTACGCCGTAATGACAATTACAATTTCTTTCATTATGGAATATAAAAAATTTAACCAAATAGACTGGTCTACGGGAGTGTTTGTTTTATAACCTTTGACTTATGTTGATTTGCATAGTCCAGAATAATGCATAAATTTCATCTGATTCGACTTTGAATAATTCCCCTACGATCTGATTGGTCTACAAATAATCAATCTACGATCTGATTGGCCAACGAATATCCCATTATGATCTGACTGGGTTAAGAATAACTTGTTTACACCGTAATGACAATTCCTTTAATTATGACACTTAAAAAATGTAAAGATACGTTGGTCTATGGGACTGTTTGCCTTATGTAGATTTGCAATAGTGGATGATGCTATGAACTTACTTTTAATAAACTTTACTTTTAAAAATGAATCTAAAAATGTACCAAAAAATCTCGAACTATTGATGGTGGAATTTTTTTTTTCGAACACACCTTTAATTATAGCATATAAAAAATGTAACAGGTAGATCGGTCTACGGGAGTTTTTGTTTTAATGACCCTTTGACTTATGTAGATTTGCAATAGTGGATGATAGTGTATAAGCACTACTTACGTTTTCGTGTTTGTTGTGGAATGAGTACTTGTGAAGGATGGTAGTTTTATGAACCTGTTATGTATTAACCGAAAGTTTTCATTAAGTTATAAGAAATAACAGGCGCATTGGCCTATTGGAGTATTTGTCTTATGACCCTTTGATTTATGTAGATTTGCATATAGTGGATGATGATGTATAGGCACTACTTACGTTCTCGTGCTTGATGTGGAAGGAGTATTTGTGGAGCGTGGTGACGAGATCCATGTACTCCCAGCAGTGGTCTCCATAGTTGAGTCCCCGCTGTCGCTCCCTCAGGCACTCGTGGTAGTGGTAGCTGTACTCGTTGTAGTGTTCGGGTGTGTCGGGTTCCTCTCGGCGGCGTTCGAAATCCAGAGACTCTTCGGACCGGGAAATCAATCCCTGGATCTTGAACTGGAAAAAAAAGAGTGAAAAGAACAATTTAGGCGCCATTAAAGATGGCCGTAAATCACGACGGCTTTGAAATTTGACTTTGAGATACTGTAGTTTAGTAGACTCCATCTACACTAGATGGCAGTACCACAGATATCATACAAAGAACTATTGAGCATACGAAGGACTACTCTTGAATTACGGACTTTAAGGCCCCTGTCCCTGGCCGAGGAAACGCTCGCGAGCTAATGTTATTCCTATGGGGAAGCAATTTTCTAATCACTCTTTCGCATTTTGACATTTTTGAATATTTTTTTTTTTTTTTTTTTTTTTGCTTTGGATAGCTGAGCTGCATGCCGACAGCGCACCTTTTTTGCTGGTTTCGATTTTGGCTGCAGATATTTTTTACAAAGTTAGTTTCACTTTCAAAACCGGTTTCGAAACTGAAAGTGCTTTTTTAAAAAAATATCTGCAACCAAAATCGAAAAAGTAAAAAAGGTGCGCTGTCGGCATGCAGCTCAGCTATCCAAAGCAAAAAAAAAAAAAAAAAAAAAAAAAAAAAAAGTCAAAATGCGAAAGAGTTATTAGAAAAATGAAAAATGCTTCCACATAGGAATAACATTAGCTCGCGATCGTTTCCTCGAGCGAAGACAGGGGCCTTAAGGGTGTTCTCAACTGCTCCGCTCAACAAGCCCAAAACGTTTTGACAGATTTACAAATTCATTTTTTTAAACAGAAAGTTATAAAATTGGAATACCTGACTATGGAAGCGATTTAGAATCGAACTTAGCTTCCCATTTTATGATCATTCAATTACCTGTCCAGTTCTAAGCTATTTTTGTCACGTGATCACCCATTTTTCTGCTTTCGTCCGGAAATGTGCTCAAAAATGTCAAATTTGAAGGCTTGTTACGAAATATCTATTGTGTTTATGAAAAAACAGGAAACTGAGTACAATTAGACAGTTTCTGAATAACAATACCTGCCATTGGTCCGAACAGAAATAAATTAAAGCATATGTCACAAAGTTGCCCCTTTTTGATTTAATAACATCCTTAATTAATTACTATTTTCTAATTCATTTGTATTTTAAATTCCTGTTATGTTTTTCCTGTATATTTTGCATAATAATTATGTAAGAAGGGATTGTACTTTGTACTAATTAGTAGAATACTAGTAAAAATAGAAATAAAAAGTCGAAATAAAAATCACTTAATGGCGTTTCAAACACGTGTATCGTATTTAAAGTCATTGAACATGACATTCGCGATCCTCCATTACTGGTATTGAAACTTATAGTTTGGCGATAGTTTTTTGGTCAACGGAAAAAACCATTTAGTACCATTTTCTTAACCCTTTCCTGCACAGGGACCACCACATTTTCATTCCAAACTTACAAATGGCACTTAGATTTTTTACATAAAATTTTGATTTTACAATGAAATTTTAAACAAGTTTTTAATTTCTAAAAAGAAGTATGTATAATTTCCGGTGTCAGTCAATCCTTTCATCCTTTTATAAACAGAAGTTCTCTTCCGTAAGGCATGGTGACGTCACGGCGACGTCATTGTGACTTTGTGACCATCGATTGTCGTTGTGACGTCACGTGACGTTGATGTGAAGTCACAGTGACTAAAATGTGAAGTCGTTATGGCCGTTTTAGGGCTCGTTTGTGACCACTTCACAGTGTGACACATTTGTGAAAAATGTGTCATTTGTGACTACTTTGACATTAACAGTGTGTCGAAACCGTGACAAAAATGACAATATTTAAATTGCCAGAAACGTGTTTTTAAAGTAAATAACATGTTTTGAAGAATTTTTTTATAATTTTCTAAAGATTTTAAAAAAAGGTCACATCTCAGTCACAATGTGACGTCACTGAGTGGTGGCATTTTGGTCACAGATGTGATGTGACCAAAGTGACTCACAGTGACGTCATTGTGACGTCACTGTGACTATGCATGCTATGAGGGCTGTTCCGGAAAGGGTTAAGAGCACACAATAGTCACAGAAAAATTACTCAAAAAGACCCGGATGACCATGTAAAGTCTATGGGAGCGTTCTTTTCTAATATTTCGCTCAAATTTTAATACTTTTACATGATTTTTTTGCACAAGATAGCTGAGGGCAATCCACAACCGGGCTAGTTTTTACTTTTTCAATTTTTGTTTCAGATTTTCTTTAAAAAATTACTTTAACTTTCGAAACCGGTTTAAACCGGTTCTGAAACTGAAACTATCGTAATATAAAAAATATATAACCAAAATCGAAAAAGTAAAAACTAGCCCGGTTGTGGATCGTCCTGAACTATTTTGTGCAAAAAAAATCATGTCAAAATATTAAAATTTGAACGAGATATTAGAAAAGAACGCTCCCATAGTCCCGTAAAGTCTATGGGAGCGTTCTTTTCTAATATCTCGTTCAAATTTTAATACTTTTACATGATTTTTTTTGCACAAAATAGTTCAGGACGATCCACAACCGGGCTAGTTTTTACTTTTTCGATTTTGGCTATATATTTTTTATATTATGATAGTTTCAGTTTCAGAACCGGTTTAAACCGGTTTTGAAAATTAAAGTAGTTTTAAAAAAAAAATCTGAAACCAAAATCGAAAAAGTAAAAACTAGCCCGGTTGTGGAGCGTCCTCAGTTATCCTATGCAAAAAAAAATCATGTCAAAATATTAAAATTTGAGCGAGATATTAGAAAAGAACGCTCCCATAGTCCCGTAAAGTCTATGGGAGCGTTCTTTTCTAATATCTCGTTCAAATTTTAATACTTTTACATGATTTTTTTTGCACAAAATAGTTCAGGACGATCCACAACCGGGCTAGTTTTTACTTTTTCGATTTTGGCTATATATTTTTTATATTATGATAGTTTCAGTTTCAGAACCGGTTTAAACCGGTTTTGAAAATTAAAGTAGTTTTAAAAAAAAAATCTGAAACCAAAATCGAAAAAGTAAAAACTAGCCCGGTTGTGGAGCGTCCTCAGTTATCCTATGCAAAAAAAAATCATGTCAAAATATTAAAATTTGAACGAGATATTAGAAAAGAACGCTCCCATAGTCCCGTAAAGTCTATGGGAGCGTTCTTTTCTAATATCTCGTTCAAATTTTAATACTTTTACATGATTTTTTTTGCACAAAATAGTTCAGGACGATCCACAACCGGGCTAGTTTTTACTTTTTCGATTTTGGCTATATATTTTTTATATTATGATAGTTTCAGTTTCAGAACCGGTTTAAACCGGTTTTGAAAATTAAAGTAGTTTTAAAAAAAAAATCTGAAACCAAAATCGAAAAAGTAAAAACTAGCCCGGTTGTGGAGCGTCCTCAGTTATCCTATGCAAAAAAAAATCATGTCAAAATATTAAAATTTGAGCGAGATATTAGAAAAGAACGCTCCCATAGTCCCGTAAAGTCTATGGGAGCGTTCTTTTCTAATATCTCGTTCAAATTTTAATACTTTTACATGATTTTTTTTGCACAAAATAGTTCAGGACGATCCACAACCGGGCTAGTTTTTACTTTTTCGATTTTGGCTATATATTTTTTATATTATGATAGTTTCAGTTTCAGAACCGGTTTAAACCGGTTTTGAAAATTAAAGTAGTTTTAAAAAAAAAATCTGAAACCAAAATCGAAAAAGTAAAAACTAGCCCGGTTGTGGAGCGTCCTCAGTTATCCTATGCAAAAAAAAATCATGTCAAAATATTAAAATTTGAACGAGATATTAGAAAAGAACGCTCCCATAGTCCCGTAAAGTCTATGGGAGCGTTCTTTTCTAATATCTCGTTCAAATTTTAATACTTTTACATGATTTTTTTTGCACAAAATAGTTCAGGACGATCCACAACCGGGCTAGTTTTTACTTTTTCGATTTTGGCTATATATTTTTTATATTATGATAGTTTCAGTTTCAGAACCGGTTTAAACCGGTTTTGAAAATTAAAGTAGTTTTAAAAAAAAAATCTGAAACCAAAATCGAAAAAGTAAAAACTAGCCCGGTTGTGGAGCGTCCTCAGTTATCCTATGCAAAAAAAAATCATGTCAAAATATTAAAATTTGAGCGAGATATTAGAAAAGAACGCTCCCATAGACTTTACATTATCATCCGGGTCTGTTTGTGTACTTTTTCTGTGGCTATTGTGGGGCCTTAAATCACTGATTCTGAGGTAAACTTACTTTCTGGTCAGCGTCGCAGCTCTTTCCAAAGTGGACTTTCAGTTCAGTGTTGACCGCAACGTCCATGTCCACTGTGTCCAGCGCAGCGAATTTCTTCAGGTCCAGGTCGGGGTATCTCAAGTAGCTGCTGCCGCAAATCTGCACAACAATAAATAACAATTTAGTTGATATACGTGGCTCAAATCTATACTATTTGTATTATAAAAGCTAAATGTATCTGTGCGTAACGCACACGTCATTTTGAGAATGGTGACACTTTGAAATTTGAAATGCAAGTTCGATTTTGGAATTTTTGCTACAGAAAATTTTAAACTTCTAAACATACCATCGTATAGGGGGAAAAAATATGCTTTTAAATGCAATTTGTTTGAAAAATGTATCTCAATTTATTTTTGAAATATTAATTTTTGTGTTGTTTTTTTCTGTTTTTCTAATTGTGGCAGCAGAACTACTCCATTTCTATTAAAAGAAAAGAGGGGGAAAGCTAAAAAAGTAAATACTGCATATTTATTTTGCCATTTTTTCATTAAAAGTGAAAACATTTAAAATTAAAATACATGCTGTGTCAAGAATATCGTCTGTTATAAAACCCGATGAATTTTGGTTTCATTTACAAAATTTCATTTATACTTAAAAATACATACATAAATAGTTTAGTATCTGTTTGAGTTAATGGTATCGAGATTTCAAGGTTCGAATTAAAATAATTCCAAAACGATAAAATTAAAATACCGATTCTTTTAAAAAGATTATATAAAGAATAAAAATTGAGATTCGGAATTTTTTCTGGAATAGAGCGTCGAACAAACCCCGCTACTTCAGCAACATTCTGAAAAAATGAAATACATGAGAGTCTACGGTACCTTGAAGTCTCCTGTCTCTGTGGGCGTGAACGGGTAGTAGAAGTTGACTTTGTGGAAGGTCCTGAAGGGTCTAAGGGGGCTACAGATGTCAAACATTCTCATAATATTTTTTTAATGGCTGTTTATTTAAATTGTTTAGTTTTTTTACACTCTAATTATAATTTTTTAATAGCTGATTTACTTATGCGGTTAAACCGATCAGTGTGGATAATTAAGAGCCTTTTTGTACCTGAAATATCTACCAGAATTTCTTAATAGTAATATCCACTATATTCCATGACGGACATTCCATAATTCAATAAAGCAAAAACTTACAACTTAGAATTACTGGAATAGCGAGTTGACTTTTAAATAACAAATCGTCACCTGAGAATAGCAAGGTTCTATCTGTGTTTTTGAAAACAATGACTTGGAAATTTTTTTTCAAAATAATTTTCATGATGCATATAGAAAGGCTCTATTTGCATCTATGAAGGCATTTTTGCATCAAAATGATGTTATATATAATTTACACATGGCCTTTCAATCATAATATGCCATTATTTTAATACAGATAATGCCTTCATAGATACAAATTGAACATTTCTATATCGATAAGTCAATCTTTTCAAAAAACACAGATAGCACCTTATTATTCTCAGGTGACGAAATATCGCTCCATCAGCAATACTGCACCGACCCGAAAAAATGAAATACACGAGAGTCTACGGTACCTTGAAGTCTTCTGTCTCTGTGGGTGTGAACGGGTTCCTCTCGTAGTAGAAGTTGACTTTGTGGAAGGTTCGGAACAGGTCCCGGGTCCAGGAAGCTACGGCGTGGATTTTCCTTTCTTTGTCTCCCTTAGCGACCACATTGGCCTTGAGTGCGCATGTGTAGAGGGGTCCTCGGTCCTCCTTCTGTCTGTCGAAGTCCTCGAAGCTCTCCTCTGGGAAGTGGGGGATGATCCAGTTGTTGTCGAAGAAGTGGTAGCTGAATTCGGTCTCGACCTGGTTATGATGAAAGAAATGAGTTACTTTAGGTAAAGGCATATAACGTAATTTTCACCTTGTTTTTAACACAAAGTATATAATATGAACTTTGAAATATTCAGTGATTAAAACAATCAAATATCGATGCCAATAGTTAATTTTATTTAAAAATATCTTAGTACTTTCAACCCTTAATCAGGCTCTTCCTCAGAGAATAGTTTTGTTTATTTGATGTAATTATAATGTTATACATTATAATTTTGAATAAACAAAAGTTATTTATTTTCAAAAGGTGGATAATACACTGCTCAAAACAATTAAAGGATATTGCAGTTTTAGGTGGATTTTGTATCTCAGAAACTTTTTAGTTGATTGATACATGGTCGACAGACATAGTAGGTTATATGAGAATAAATTACACATGTTTGGCAGAAAAAAATGCATTTTATTGCGCATTTGTGTACAAAAGGAAAAAACAATTTGTGCATATGAGAAAAAAAGAATAAGAAAAGGTGTTTTCTTCAAAGAAAATCATTTTCAGTAGGGGGTATGGTTTCCACGGGCGGCCAGCAACGTTGAACACCTTTGAGGCATGGACTCAATGAGGCTATTAATGACGAGTTGGGGTATTCTGCCCCACTCTTCCAGAAGAGCTCTTTCCAGTTCTTGGAGAGTTTGTGGGGGTTGTTGGCGGCCAGAAACTCGTCTTCCTAGAGCGTCCCAAAAGTGCTCGATTGGATTCATGTCTGGAGAACACGCTGGCCATTCCATTCGAACGATTCCTTCCTCGAAAAGGAAATCCTCCATCAGGTTTGCACGATGTGGCCTGCGGTTATCGTCCATTAAAATGAAGTTATCTCCGATTGCTGCAGCGTAAGGGACTACAATAGGTCCGAGGATCTCATCCCTATATCGGCGATTAGTCAGAGCTCCATCTCGAATGATGTAGAGGTCAGTGCGCCCGTCAATGGAGATGCCACCATACACAAACACTCCTCCACCGCCAAATCTGACACTTTCGTGCACGAACGCAGGATTATTCCTACTGCCACGGTCCCTCCAAATGAAAATACGCCAATTATCCGGATGCACAGAAAAACGGGACGCGTCAGAAAACAGAATATTGCTCCATTCATTTCTCTTCCAGTTGACATGCTCGGTTGCCCACTCCCTGCGGTCGCGACGATGCCTTGATGTTAATCTAACACATATCATCGGTCGGCGAGCATACAGACCTACAGCATGGAGCCGGTTTCGGACAGTCTGACAAGGAAGGTCTCCATTGGGGGCATACTCAGAATTTTTTGAAAAAAATACGAATTAAACTACTCATGTAGGTAATAAAGGATCAGTGAAAATTAGCGGCGGAATTACATTATTAGATATGAAAAAAAGAATAGTTTGGAATAATTGGCGTGAAAAGCTGAAAGCGAAGCAGGATTTGGCGAACAGTGCATTTCCTCGCCAAATTTCCTCGCCAATACGATTTTAACGAATCTGAAAATTGATTTTAATTGACTTCACTGTTAAAAATCTGCAGCATTTACTGCAACGTCACTCCACTACTTTTATAGAATATCTCTCTTCTGACCAATGAGAATGCTCCATAGTACGGTGCATTGACCGTGTCATACACTGTTAAAATTCTGCTGCATTTTGTTGCAACGCACTTCACCGCTTGTATATAATATCTCTATTCCAACCAATCAGAAAGCTCCATTTCACGGCCAAGTAACCGTTTTCTATACAAGCAAGGGAGTGCGTTGCAACAAAATGCAGCAGATTTTTAACAGTGTATTTTTCAATTTGGAACAATTTTAATCAATTTTAATTGTGTTTTAAATGATAAAATATATTAATTTCATTTTGTTATAAGTACATATAAACGTATATGACAAAATTACACTTAAAGTGAAGTAAAAATGCAAAACTAAACTTATTTAAATAAATTGAACATAGAAAGTTTTTTCTTTAAAAAGTATTCGAAGCGTAAAAGCGTATTTTTCAAAATTTCGTTTTTTCGCCAACCGGAGATAAATCGTCAAATAAACGAAATTTTTATTATTTTTTTAAGGACGTTATAAGGAGGTTCCGCCAAAAAAATTTTTATAAACGTATATAACTATATGAGAAGAACATTCTGTAATTTTTTCAGATTTTTCTGAGTATGCCCGTATGGAGACCTTCCTTGTGAGTTGAAATCGTGGTGCCTGTAGCCGAGAGAAAGTGTTGTTGGAGAAGTGTAGCGTTCATGTTTCGGTGTCTCCGAGCTGTTAACGCTAAATACCGATCTTCATTGGGCGTTGTTGCCCGTCTAAGACCTTGCCCTGGTCTTCGGGCTGAACATCCACTCTCCAAAAAACGGTCCCAGATCCTGGAAATGACACTTTGTGAGACTCCAATGGCTTGCGCTACTTCGGCTTGAGTTTGGCCCCTTCTAACCTACCAACAATTCTCCAAGCTTCTGAATATGTCAAATGACTTCGCTGAGACATCGTACTCATCGAAACAAAGCAATCACTGAATGCCGATCATCCTTGTCTTCATTCTCTTTTATACAGTTGAAAGTCAAATTTCATTCGCTGCCGCTGAAGCGACGTTTTTGACGTCCAACTCAAAATTTGCATACTCCACAATTTGAAAACCAGAAAATTTTGCATTTGTGATTCTCTTCTTCTATTTTCGGCAAAAAAAATTTCGTTTATATATTTTTTTTTATATAAAACTTCAAATATCCTTTAATTGTTTTGAGCAGTGTATTAATAGTACGATAATGATCGATCTGGCACACTTATTACAAAATATTAAAACAATCCCTTTATTAATATTTTTATTTAAAAAATTATATAAAAATTATGGCTTTGTGGATCTCTTCGCATAATTTTTGAATTACTAGGCGAGATCGCTCTTGCAGATGCGTGTTAATAATGTCGAGCGTTTTTATACCTAAAGTATCTACCAGTATTTCCGAAGAGTATTTTATTTAATGACAGACAATTTCGTGATCCAATAAACATAAAATTAAAATTAGGAGTTACTGGAACGGTGAGTTGAACTTAGAATAAGAAATTCCGCTCCATTAGTGTGACAATGAACCGATCTAAAAACCCAATGACATGAGGGTCTATGGTACCTTGAAGTCTCCTGTCGCAGTAGGAGTTGACCAATTTCGCCAAACTGTTCGCCAAATTATATTAACTGACATAGTTTTAATTTTAAATAGCGGAAGAACAAATAAATTTTTGAAATATAATCAAAAATATAAATAAAAAGTCGAAATAAAAATCACTTGATGACGTAAGAAATACGTGTATCGTAGTTAATGCCGAATGAATGTGACGTTTACAATCCTCCATTATTGGCATGTAATCTTATAGTTTGGCGACAGTTTTTGGTCGACGGGATAACCAAGTAGTACCAAAATTATTCATATTTAATGTTATGAATAATATTTAAAAAAAAAATTTTAAATAATGATGCTCCTTAAGTTGACTTTATTTTTTAAAAAAATGCACACTTACGCATAATACACTTTTTATCATAAAATTAGATAAAAAAAATCATGTGGCAAAGTTTGCCACAAATTGTGGAGTAATTTTATTATATAAATCGAACACTTATTTAAAACAATCTTTTTATTTAAAAATTATTTATATTTTTAAAATTAAAATCACGATGTTTCATAAAAAAAGTTTAATATTGTTCTTGCCATTTTGGAAAAAAAAAAAAATGAATTTTAAGATACTTTTTAAATTGCAAATTAACTATTTTAATAAAAATTTAGTTGACAAATTATTAACAGGCTCTAGACCCTGCTTGAACTTTATAAGACCTTGTAGTCATTTATTAGAGAACTGATTAGTTCTTAAAAGGTCAAAATGACAAATTGGTAAGATTTTAATAATGTCTAATCCTAAAAGTTTTTACAAAGAGATAATATTTTTCAAATATTGTTCTTGCAATTTTGCCAAAAAATGGAATTTTAAGAAACTTTTTAAACTGCAAACTATTTTTGGTGATGTCGAGTATCGAACCCGAGACCTTTCAGTCCAAAATTTGGCGCTATGCTCACTAAGCCTTCTCAAATTAAATGAATATTCCTTATGTTATTCAGATATCTAATACATTAGATTCTTTCGGTAGCGGAATAAAAAATAAATGAATTCTTGGAAGCCGTAATGTTTTCCAATGGAACGATTTTCCATTGTTTACCAAAACAGCTGATTTTTTTTATAGCCTCGAACCGGGAGGCAGAATACGGTCTACAGGAAAGATCAGTTGCTACCACGTGATTACCTGCCCCAATGCATGGCCAACTAGATCTATACGACCCATCCATTTGAGATTAATGTATGAAGCCTCCCGCCAGAGAACTCTGATGCCTTGTCCAAGTTATTCTGACCAGTGGTGCAACCCTGAACCAAAATAATGACTACGTGCATAGAACAGAAATCAGATTATTCAATGATAATTTGGGCAGGGTTTGCGTCACGTGGAAATGATTCAGGGTTTGAAGGTGAATCAAGCTTCACATTTTCGCCGGTTTTCAGCGAAATACGCAGGCCGTTATATATCTATCTGGCCATGCCCAAAGTTTTATCTATTCAATAATAATGGATAATTTATAGCCTGTATTTTGAACCAACCAATCAAAATCAGCCAAATTTGGGGGACAAACAAAAACCACGCCTGGTTGCTAAATTGGTCGCTAAGGTGTGACGTCAGTTGAAACTGGTCTAATGAGTTAAGCATAATCAAAATGTGGATACATTTTTTGGAGAATAAAATATAAAGTACTTTTGAATATTTGGCGTGAAAAGAGATAAGCGGTACGCAACTCGGTGTAATATACTGTTTATTTTCCTTAAAAAAACTCGATTGTATTACTAAAATGTCAATCTTTTATTCCGAACTACTAATCTATTTTATTATTTCATTTCTCCTTTTTAGAAATAAAAAAATATTCTTTCGGAAGTTTTATTTTTAATATTTTATTAAATATCGTCTGCTTTTCTGTAACTCCTTTTTTATGCATTTAAGCATGTTCAAAAATAAAACAATTTTTGGAGATATGTTCCTTACCTCTCGGGTGGCATCCTGTCCGGCGTAAGTGAATTGCACATTGACGTCATAAGGTTCGAAGTTAGGGTTGGCGTACATGTAGTAGAACTTTTCTCTGTAGTCCTTCTTGAGGAAGAAATCGACCCAGGATCCGAAATCGTTGAACTCGTTCTCGTAGTCCGCCCTCACGTCGAATCCGAACCCTAAAGCATCGTGAAAGAACCTTCTTTCGTACTGTAGGGAAAAAAAATATAGAATTAGGATCTTAAAGTCGTATTATTATGAGAATTATTTATGTTACTACCAAACCTGTATGTTGCAAAATTTACAGTTTCGGGTCCGGTGTACTATTAATAGTACATGTCTTTTAGTAGAGTATTAGCTTTGTTTTAAGAGATACTTTTGCCATTATTATCATGTAAGCATATGTCAATGCAATTACAGTATGATTTCATTTATGCTTAGACATTGAGCAAAAGTAATTAATTATTTAATCTTAATTCTCCTTGCGCCGTTTGCGATACTTTTATTTTAAACCTACATTTCGCTGTTTAAATTTTAAATAAAAGTTACTTTCCTGGATATATCGTGTGTCATAAAGTATAACAAAAAATATTAGAAAGTCGTAGTATAAGTTAAATCTAATTATAATACAATATTTTCTAAATATCTGCAAAAAATTCTTCCTCAGCCAATCGTCCTAGGAATATGATTTGAATAGTACGCAAAACAACAGCATTCTTTATCTCTCAGACAATGAAATAGTCGCTAAACACTCATTAATCTATTTGGATGTTAAGGCCTTTCATACTGTGAGGAAAAAAAATAATTAGGATCTTAAAGTCATGATAACTATTTATGTTGCTCTCAAACAGGTTCTCGCTGTCAGTCGCCGTTGTGCCAAATCGCGACAAAAAGCTTCATTTGACGAGTCAAAGAACCATCAGACTTGCCAAATTGCGAGTGCTCATTTTTTTTTGCTCTGTTTTTGTGTGGTTACAATTGAGATTATTATCTACGTTACTGCATGACTGATGTCGCTTTTCATATTCAATCACATCGTACTATTTCAATAGATTTTTTCAAAGAATAGAATAGATAACTAATAGATTATTACAATAGAATAGAGAATTAGGAATGAAATATGGAAAAGGATGGGGATGCAATAGATTACCAAAGTCACACATGAAGTGGCAGGAAGGAACAGAAAAGGAAGACCGAGAAAATAGGGAGAATAAAAATGTAAGATCTTACAGTCATATTGCAGCTCATATTCAAAGTATTGGAATAATTACTTTTTTTTTTACAAATTGAAAATATTGTTTGGTAATTTTATGTCTTTTAATGCATATGCAAGCGATATTTATTTATTAAGAAATATTATCGTTGATTATATTATTTATCTATTACTTATGTATTACAGAATTATGATCTTAAAATTATAAGAATTATTATCTGTTGGAGTCAAACCTGTCTATCTATAAAACCTGTATGTCGCGAAAGTTATAGATATATTTATAGTTCCGTTAAAAATTCATCTCGAATTATTTTAACACTTCATTGTATGATTTTTTTAATTAATTATGAATTAATTATGAATTGGACAATAGCACCATAAATTAAACTAAAAATCTGTACTAAAATATTCCATTACAGTCATTATGCTCGGGCCACGAGCTTGTAACGATCATTTATCATATTCCATTCATAAAATCTGGCATAATATGCTATAATTAATTAAAAAGCAGGTTTACGCATTCTCAACTCAACTATGCCCGCGGACGTATGTGTTTATATTTTGAAACTTTAAATTGCATTTAACTTCTTTCAATTTTATCCTGACGACGGTCGCAGAAGCGAATGAAACGTTGATAAATTTTTAAGTGTATTTTAAATATATTCTTTTTAAAAGTGTACCTTTTAGTAATCTGTATTTAAATTAGTACATATTTTTAGTCATTTGAATTATTTATGTTACTATCAAACAGGTTCTCGTGGCCGCTCGTCAAAATGCTCCATTTGGCGAGTCCAATGAACAATCAGACTTTCTAAATTGCGAGTGATAAATTTTTGCTTTTTTTTAGTGTGGTTACAGTTGAGATTCTTATCCACATTACTGTACAATTAATGTCTCTTTTCATATTCAATTGCACCGTGCCATTTAAATTATTATTTATATTGACTCATCACAAATTCAGTTTAAAGCAGCCAAAGATATAGAAAAGATTATGCGATAAATATTTCTCTATTATCCGTTTAGTAAACAAGGGAATCGAATGATCTGCCAGAAGCAGGGCCGTAGCCAGAAATGAACGATAGGAGGAGGGGGGGGGGGTGCTCATAATATTTTTCTCTCTCTCTCTCTGACGCAGAAAGATAAGTTAGTGCATAATCACATTGTACGTACTATATATTTTTAACTGTTGCAATACCTTCATTTTATACTAAGAAAAATATAGGATAATTAAAATTTTGAGTGTATAACTGGTGCAAAATTAAACATTATGTTCATATGTACAAATAGGAAGAGGAGATTTTGAAACACTTATTTTAGATAGAATTTAGTAATTCTGCAAAAGTGTAAAAGGATCTCAAAACTAAATTAGACTTTTGAACAGAATTTCATTTGAATTTTCGGAATAGAAATTCACTGAGTAACCTTGAAATCTTTTCCAGAGGGGGGGAGGGGGGCTCAAAGTATTTTAGGGTGGGCAGAGCCGTCCATAGCGCCCCCTTAGCTACGGGCCTGGCCGGAAGTGAACGGGTGCGTACGCCAACAATTAATTCCACTAGGCTTAGCATTGTGTTTTCCTTTTTGATCGTAAGACAAAACCTATGAGTCGACCACTAGTGGTATCAATTTTTGGCATAAAATATGTGACATAGAGCTTAGTGCGGTCGGATCTTCGACTATTACTGTAGTGTCAGTATTGCAATGCCAAGAGAAACAAGTTGGAAATTGCACATGAAGCGTAGCAAAAGGGGGTGCGTTCGTACGATAACGTTATTACACCTCATAACTTACTCATAAAATGTGAAGTAGTTTATTATAATTGAAACACGCCCCAAACAATGTTTCCTCGTATAGCATTATGTAGTGGAATACTTTTGTGTGGGCCTGTAATTTAATAATGAATTCTTCTGAATAAATTAATTCTTTGCATCACAGATTGTACAGAATGTATATTTTAGTATATACTTCATAGATTCATGTCAATTCTATTATGTTCGAATGAGTAACACCATTAAATTGCATTTGAAATATATTCCCCCATCGACTGTAATGTAACGGAATACTTTTGATTGTACCTGTCATTGATCTATCCATAAAATTTTCATAAAATTTGAAATGACTCGACAAAATTATGTAATAATTATCTATTTTAAGTTTCAAACGATTCGGTTGGGTAGTTTTGCGTTGTTATATGCGGACAGACAGACGGACTGAGCGACAACTATAGGTGCTACGTATTTTTATAATTACGAACGCATTTAAAAAATGGCTTAATTGGATCTTATAAATACAAGAAAAATATCATGGGAGAGGTACCTCGTGTCTGTGGACTTTCCTCATAAAAATAATATTCTCAAAGACTATAAATGATTCTTTAAATGAACCCCAGGGGGATACCTTCTTTAGGTATTCACGGGCTTCACAACCCCGGGGCACCTGAGTGATCTTTTTCTTTTCCTTTTCCTCTTACTCCTCTTATCTTCCTGTCATCTTTGTTTCACTCTCATTGTGGTTTCCTCTTCGGAGGTGAGGGCAATTCTGTATGAGCCGATGTCATCCTGCATATTGACTCATGGAGAATTGTAAACCACCCCCGTGTTGGCCGTGTGTGGCGACCCGTGTCCCTGGAAAGGGGGATCCTGGCAGTTGAGGGAAACCAACACACTGCTTTGGCCCCTGCTTCAGGTAGACGGGAAGTGCATATTGGTCCCGTATGCATCAATCGGCTGGTCAGCTGACTTTAGTCACTGGCTTTAGGGTTCAAGTGAGCGAGCATTTACTAGCCATCTCGTTAAGGGTGGAGACTGGCATAGGAATGTCTTGTGACCGTATGGGCCCTGGTTAGCACTGGTGCACGAATGTGCATCCCCTTGTTAGGCTCGGTAGTGGGTGGTGCGGCCGGGGTCTGAATTCTATTTTTTCTAACATGGATGGAAAAAATCTCTTTCCTTCTGATTCTCTCCCATGTGGAGAGCAACGAGCTGTACATGATTTTCCTTTCACTCGATTTTTTATTATTAAACGCAATGATAGCCTGTCCGATAATTCTTTCAAGAAAACTTCACCATTTCTTATTGCTAAAACTTTCCAATCTTTCTTTGTTGATGGTCACTCTCTTAAAAAATTACAGTCTGGGGATTTATTGGTTGAAGTTTCTTCAGCCAGCCAATCGTAACTTCTATCAAATTGCAATACTACAGGCACTTTTTCCGTTTCTGTTACAGCGCATAGAACTCTCAATACCTGCCGAGGTGTAATATCCGAACCAGATCTTTTATTTTCCACTAAAGAAGAACTGCTGTCTAATTTAAAGGATCAAAATGTCATAGATGTACGCCGTATTACAATTCGTCGAAATGAGCAAATACTTCCTACAAAGCACATTATATTAACTTTCAATAACAATAATTTACCTACTAGAATAAAAGCTGGATATCTAAATTGTCCGGTCCGCCCTTATATTCCAAATCCCCTCCGCTGTTTCAAATGCCAGCGTTTTGGTCATACTAAGACTAACTGTCGTGGCAATGTTACCTGTCCACGTTGTGCAGAAGTCGGCCACGACGGTGAATCTTGTGAAAAACCTGAACGCTGTGCAAACTGTAAAGGTGATCATACATCATATTCTCGCTGCTGTCCCATTTGGATACGTGAAAAAGAAATTCTCACCATCAAAATAACTCAAAAACTTCCTTATGCCGAAGCTCGCAAAATTGTCGAGTCAAGAACCCCGTCAGTTGGTGTCTCCTATTCAAGCTTACTTAAACAGCAATCAAAATCCGTAAGGCACATATGCACCCAAACTGATTTCAGATTTCCACCCAGTAAATCAACCATAACACAATCAACCAGCACTCCAGTTAAAGAATCTCGTGATGTCTGTCTCCCTACTAAAATGTCTGGAAATCCGCAATTAGAATGTTGGCCTCCATCTTCAGAACCCGTGAAAATGATTAATTTAGAAAAACGACGGCAAAAATTATTAACACAATCTACGGAATCATCTAAACTCAAAACAGAGACTGTGACTGATTTATCACCAAAAAATACTTCTGTTGCATCCGCATCTAATTTGCAGAGATCTAATACTGGTCAAAATGTTAAACCAAAACAAAAAACTTATATTCAGAAAGATAGAACCAAAGCTGTTACAAGTCCAAATACTTCACAAACATCTAATACTCTCAGAAGACAGAATTTACAACCAAAACTTAGCCCACAAGCCAATAAGAAGAAATCCTAAACTCCGACTTCTCCACAGTGGGGAAAGGAAAGAAAAATTCTTGTCTTAGTCCGCTTATAAAAAATGTGAAAGATCCTAAGCAATTGCAGCAATATGTACAAGAGGCTATGGAATCCGAGTCATATAGCAATGACTCGGATGCGGATGATGACAATACAATGTTAGAAGAATTCGACCCTAACTGACCTATTGGAGTTTTTATTACTATGTGTTTTAATCAATTTACACTTTATGTACACTATGTTGTTTTAATTACTCTGTTAATTGCACAGTTTTTAACTTGTTAAATCTCCTTTAAGATTCCTGTTTTACCTTCATTGACTGATTTTAATTTTTTCATGACATTGCATTGTTTTATTTTTTAATCTTGTCTTAATGTCATATTCATTCATCATATTCATTGTTTATATTTTACCATTTATTACCAACTACTATGGTTTTTTGTCACTTAGTGTTTTTTATGATTTTTTTTAGTCTGTTTTTTATCATACATTTCATTGCTGTCTGATTTTAAATAACCTTATGTTTTCATTTAAACCTTGTCTTGGCGCAGCATGTCCCTAAAGGGACCTTGCGCCATAAAACCCAATACAACCAACCAACCAACTTTAAATGAACCATTATTTTTTGTGATGATCAAAACGCAGCTTACTTCATAACAGAGTCCTATTAATAGGCCTGGACATTGGGAGTCACGTTAATATTCCTGTAACAATCATAAACAAATATTAAATGAAATTTCAGTTCGGTATTGTAAATTTTTAAACTTCTAAACATCGCACGTTTTGAAATGCAACCGAGATATACGTATAATTTTCTTCCATAAGATTCATATAAGCAAAAGTTTTTTTTTATTTGAATGGAGTAGCCGTTTAATCGGATCTTATAATAAAAACTATAAAAAGCTATCGTGGGAGAGGTACCTCGTGTCTGTGGACTTTCCTCGCGGGCTACTACAAATGAATAAGTCCTGATTACAAAAACTTGTGTAATCGATACTGATAGACCACATTTGTAAGATCTCCGCTTGGCAGAATGCCAAGCCGATTCCATTCACACTATAGGGAGAATAGCCTCTCAGGCCAACATTACTTCTACGTAAACAAGAAAACGGTATTAAATATTGTTTTTCTATTTTCTGTTATGAATAAAATTTTATTTTAAATTAAATAGATTGAGAGTTTTATACTGGGGGGTTCGTACTAAAGGTTCGTAGTTCTGGGAATAAGCCTTTCCAAACTATACATACATTTTTGTGAATCTTAACAAAAGCACGTCTTTTTAGATTTTTAAAGGCAAATTTAACGATTGCTTGGCATCTGACTTGGCAACTGTGCAAGAAATTCGCGAAAAATTATAAAGGATCGTAAAATCATAAGAATTATTGTCTGTTAGAGTCAAACCTGTGTATCTTTAAAACCTGTATATCGCGAAAATTATAGATATATTTATATTTTCATTAAAAATTTATCTCGAATTATTTTAACCCTTCGTTGTATGATTTTTTTTTTTGCGATTTTAAGAAAAAAATTATTTGAAATCTACAAATCGGTCTAATAATGGGAAAAATGGTAAAAGTATATTAAGTTTCAAATTTTTAGTTAAAAATTGATATTTTATGGCGTGAACTCAATTTAAAATTGGAAGTTTTTAATAGTGAATTGTTCTATTTTGCAGTTCAGTGGGCTTAAATTAATTAATTTTATCTGCTCAACACCCTGCAACATGCTTTACATTGCTATTTTTAAGCAATCAGTAAAAATTAGGATCTGAAAATCATGAGAATTATTTATGTTACTGTCAAACAGGTTTTCGCTGCCGATCGCTATTGTGCCAAATCACGACAAAAGGCTTCATTTGGGGAGTCAATGAACAATCAGACTCGCCAAATTGCGAGTGCTCAGCTTTTGCTCTTTTTTTGCGATCGGCTCTTGGACTATCACTGTAGTGTCAGTATTGCAATGCGAAAAGAAAAAAAATAGCTTAATCGTATGTTATAAATGCAAGAAGATATCGGGGAGACGTACCTCATGGTGGTGGACTTTCTTCACTGGCTTGTAGTCCGTTTCCAGAACCTGTGGCACGGAGTTGGCGTAGGAGTCGATGAAGGTGAAGGGTTCGTAGTTGAAGTGGTACACTTCATGGGGTGCGACAGGTGTCCAGTGGGTCTTGAGCTTCTTTTCTTTCACTGCGAGGTCAAACTTGAGTTTCAAGGGCAGGGAGAGGGTGGAGCGTCGGTTGACTCCGCCCCCGAAGATGACTTGGTCGAAAGGAATGACCATTCCCATGTAGGCTACTAGGTGCTTGTCGAAGCTGAGGGAGAAACAAAAGATAAAAGAAAGAGTTAGAAAACAACATTGCTTACAAAATATTTCTCTGTTATTTTGTGCCCCAGTGTGTCAATATTTAATATCTTAAGGGGACGGTGGACGTTCAAAATTTATTTTATTCATTTTTATCATAGCAATATGAAATTTTGTGCATATATACATTTCACCAAAAGCATATAGAATACCTTCAAAAAATTTCCAATCTTATTAAAATTTGTAATTTTTTTACAAAAATTTAAATTTTTAAACAAAATTTTAAAATGCTCCTATTGTCTTAATTTTTGAAATATTTTCTTGCTTTTGCATTTTTATCACTTAAAACTATATTATAAACAAATTTGTGTAAGATTTTTTAAACCTCTTGAATAGTTAATATTTTACAGATTTTTTTCTAAATTCCTTATAGATTTTCAACAAAATTTTGCCTTTTAATAAGTAAAAAATAAAATTTGACTATCTTAATGAAGACGAATTTTAAAAAACTTACACAATTTCTTTTTAAATAATATCAGGATACTTCCTTATCAATTTTATAAACATTGATAAAAAATTAAGACGCAAGGAGCAATTCAAAAATCTAAAAACGCTGAAAAATTAGTTTTGATAAAAACAGATTTAAAAGTATATAAATACATTTATCTTTATTATTTACTCCTTAAAACCTTCATAAATGATATTTTAATAAGAAAAAACTGTTTAGGTACTATTATACCCCAGAAATAGACCTTTTTTCTGACGATTTTGCTATAGATGATTTTGCTCAAATAAAGGTCCACTGTCCCCTTAAAATGTATACACATTAAAAACACAATTTTTATTGGCATTTAAAGGCATAAGTAGGTTCATTCATTTCATGTTTTTAAAGGGTGACGAAGCATATCAAAGGGTGAATCGAGCTCTAACTTACGCAAAGTGTCCGTCTGTCTCAGCTCTGACGTGGTCGGGGAACTGTCCACCTCTGTCTTCGGGGAAGAACCCGGGTTCGACCCTGAAGCTCGATTCCTTGTTCCTGTGGAAGTAGTAGAGGGGCTGCTTGTAGTCGAAGAAGAGAGGGAGTCCGGACTCACTGGGCATTACGTAGAACTTGTCGACGGTGAGCATGAAGCGCTGGTACACGAAGGCCGGTACCTTCTGGTAGGCGGCTGGGATGTTGGGGATCACAAAGCGGCCTGTGGGGGAAAGAAAACAGATTGTGAATACAGGGAGTTCCGAAAAATATTCGCATGTCAAAATAATAGTAATAACAACAACAACAACAACAATAATAATAATGAAATTGAATTCGGAAAAAAAAATGACATTTTTAAAAATATTTTTGGGCACCCCTTTTTTAAATTTCAAAAAACACAAATAGATGGTTCTGATGTCATTACTTTTGAAATAAGTATTTTTATACTGTGTAAGTTAATAATGTTAATAATAAAATTAAAATTTAATATATAATATTAAAACTATAATAATATTAAAATAATAATAATAATAATAAATAATAATAATAATAAATAATAATAATAATAAATAATAATAACAATAAATAATAAAACTATAATAATAATATTGGGGGATCACAAAGCGACCTGTGTGGAAGGAACAGAATGTGAATACAGGGAGTTCCAAAAAAAGATATGCATGTCAGAATAATAAAAATAAAAATAATAGTAATAGTAATAATAATAATAATAATTTTAATAGTAATAATAATAATAATAATAATAATAATAATAACTATAATAATAATGATGATAATGAAATTGCATTTGGAAAAAAACGAAATGCTTAAAAGTATTTTCCGGCAACCATTATTTAAATTTAAAAAAAAAAGCATGAGATAGATGGCTCTGAAATATTTACCTTTGTAATAAGTATTTTTATATAGTGTAACGTTAATAATCTTAAAATAGAAATATAAAATTATGATTTAATATATAATACTAAAAGAATAATAATATTAAAACTATAATAATAAGATTGGGGATCACATAGCGGCCTGTGTGGAAAGAACGAAATGTGAATACAGGGAGTTTCAAAAATTATACGCCTATTTGGGATTTTGTATTTGATTCAATAAAAAAAGACGAGATTGAATTTGGAAAGACGAACAAAATTTTCAAAAGTATTTTCGGGCAATGACTGTTTATGTTTTTTAAAAAAACAGCTCTAAAATTATTAACTTTGAAATGAGTATTTTTATAGTGTAACGTTAATAATGTTAATATAGAAATATAAAATAAAAATTTAATGTATAATATTGAAACATGTAATAATATTAAAACTATAAAATTTAATGCAAAGATAAATGTTGCTTTTATAGTGCTAGTTATGCTAGTTGCACGAAAACAAAGGTGCTGTCATTTATCAATTCAACATTAAGATAATTTACGGATGGTGATATGACACATAAATTTTTTTCGCAATCATGTTGTACAATTTTTGCTATATAATTTTATTTTATTACATTGAAGTGCTTCATTTTTATAAGGCCTTAAAAATATCGATAGCCTAACAAAGATCACAAAGCGGCCTGTGGGAAGGGGGCAGTATGTGACGTATATTTGGGATCCCGCGTTTTATTGACGCAATAAAATGACAAAGAGATTGAATTAAATTGTATTTAGAAATTTTAGAAAGTTTTATATGTATTTAGAAATTTTGGAATGTTTTGTATGAATTTAATGTCTTGTATGGATTTAGAAATTTTAGAATGTTTTGTATGGATTTAGAATGTTTAAAAAGTAGATTTTTAATAGATGCTATGTTTAGACTAACAAGGAAGGTCTCCATACTGGGCATACTCAGATTTTTTTTGAAAAAAAAATACTAATTAAACTACTCATGTATGTAATAAAGGATCAGTCAAAATTAGCGGCGGAATTACATTAGAAATTATGTAAAAAAAATAAAATACTTTCGAATATTTGGCGTGAAAAGACGAAAGTGTCGCATGATTTGGCGAATAGCATTTTTCTCCGCCAAGAGCAAACGATTTTAATGCAGCTGAAAACTTTTGGATTTTTAGAATCCATGTAAATGAATTTAAACATAAACAATGAGCAAGTTTTATATATTATATACATACATATATATATATATATATAATTATAGATATCTATTATTTGTTGCTGTAGTTATTTAATTTACCTCTAGAAAAAATATTTTCATGTATAAACGATTCTTATTAAGTAAAATTATTTTCATACTTTTATTCAAAAATAAAAGCGAGGTGTTTCCATAGCAACAAAATGGAATTGACAATGCTCAACTGGACTTTCAATTTGAAACAATTTTAATTAATTTAAATTTAATTTCGTTTTAAATCTCAAATTTCGATTGTTAAATTTGAATATAAATACATATAAATATCAATATAACGAAATTATACTTAAACAAACTAAAGCTGACAAGACAAAAAAAATTTTATTTATCTAAACACGTTGAACATGAAACTTTTTTCCTTTAAAATGCATTTGACATAATTTTTTTTTAATTTGCTTTTTATCGCCAACCGAAGATAAATCGCCAAATAATGAAATTTTCATTATTTTTTTACGGACAGGGTTCGAACGTTCCGCCGAAATTTTTTTTTATAAACGTATATATCCTTATGAGAAGAACGTTCTGTAATTTTTTCAAAATTTTCGGAGTATGCCCGTATGGAGACCTTCCTTGTAAGTGTGCGGCGGACCCTTTGGGCTCGTCTACTAAATATGTAGCCGTAATTAGTAAATAATAAACAAAAACATTTTAAATAAAATCAATAATAAAAAAATAGCAAAATTGTAAAAAAAAAAAAAAAAAAATTATTATCGGGCATTTATTATTTAAATATTAAAAAGTACCATGAGATGATTCTGAAATAATTACCTTTGAAATAAGCATTTCTATAGCGTAATGTTAACATTAATCTGTAAAATTTAATTTTAATATCAATGTTACTTATGTAGTGCATTGTTATAGCACGAGTTACATACAGACAGACTCACTAACAGACATTTTGTAAAAAGTTTTTTTTTTTTTTTTTTTTGGAATCTCTGATACCTAAAACGTGTTAATCCGTCAAAAACCGGAATTCCAGACTTTTGCGAATCCAATATTTTCTTTTTTTATAGAAGAGAGTAAAAACAAAATAATAGAATAAGCAATGTTTATGTTCTCACCTTCTTGGAAGAATTTTTCGAAGGTCTTCTCGTCGAAGAGGAAGGTGGAGAAGTGATTGCCCATATAATCGAGGAACACTTTGCCTTTGATGTCGTCATAGTCGCGGACGGGGAGATTCAACTGTGGGACAGAAAGATAAAAGTTAAGAACAACGATAGGTTTCACTCTGCTATAGATAACACAATCATTTAACATAGTAAATCAGTCAAAAGTAAAGTTAATTTTTTTTCAAATCATTAAAAGAAATTCGTTGCAATATTATTGCCATAATAATGATTAATAATAATTAAATAATAAATAACCTGTAATAATAATTAATAAGTAATTGATTAATAATAAAAAACCTGCTGAGAGATATACACAAACAGGTAATCAGCATCCTGTTATATCAAGTACTAACTAAATCTAATGTTTTATGACAATCCATTCACTAGTTCTTGTGATATGGCTGTTGTGGAAATTGTGAATAATGCAGCATAGTAGCATCACCTGTTGAGCGATATACATCCAACTCTATCGGATGTAGTGCATATCAAAGTCTCACAGAATCTAAAGTTTGGTGAAATTCCGTCTATTAGTTTTTGAGAATGAACGCCCATAAAATTTTTGTCATATACAGACTGACAGACAGATATTTTGTAAAAACATTTATTCGCGTTCTAAGTAACATTGTTCGTAGTGTAATAACTCCTAAAGTAATAACTCCTAAGGACGTAACTCCTAAACATAACTCCTAAAACGTGTAAATACGTTGAAAAGTAAAGTAAAATAATTTTCTAAACCATTAAAAGAGGTTTATTTGCCATAATAGTCATTTTCTACATCATTAACCCTTTCCGGCAAGGACAAATTTTAATAGTCAAATAGGAAAATTATGCGGAATTTACATACGACATTTTTAGAAATTAAAAGTGCTATTACACGTGTCGTGCTGCAGGCTTCTCCATGTTATCCTATGGGACCAGGGGAGTCGCTTGGTAGCGCGCGATTCTCTTTTGTCGGAGCGTCTTTGACGCCTGGAACGAAGCGAGTCGCCAGTAAGAGCCAATCAAATGCTTGGAAATCCAAATGATGGTAAAGACTCATCTCGAACAGCCAATGAAATGCTAAGAAAACGAAAAAACGCAGGCGATTTTTGTCGCTTGCAATTTTTACGTGTAATAGCACTTTAAGAACTCCCTAATTTAAGCTTTCATTGTAAAATCAAATTTTTAATAAAACATATTGTTGCCATTTGCAAGTTTGGAATTAAATTTAGGGCACACTGTGCCATTAAGGGTTAAGCCATATTTATTTATATTGTAATGATTTCCTAAAACATTAAGCGCGATATATTCTTTTATCTGATTATTCTGATGCCGGTGCGCATATTTCAGATGTGTATATTGCTGGGACGATTACTGTTTCTAAACCAATAGGAGAGCGTCATTATCACGGTCAAGTACACGCCCACACAGTTTGATTGACAGGAACTCGTGGACAATTGACGGTGCTAATTATAACGATAATCTGTTGCGGATGAAAGGGAGCTGACTGGCTGAATGGTTAGAGCGTCGAGCTTGAAACCGGAGGATATGGGTTCGAGTCCATCGCGGGCCAAGAGTCCGTTGGTGATTTTTTTTTTTTTTAATTATTGGAGGCTGTCTTTTATTAATAAAAAAGACATTTAAAAAAATATTTCAAACCCTTTTAATATTCTAAATATCGTTCCAAAATGATTTATATATATATTAAACAAATGGGAAAAAAGTATTCTGCGAAAATATCCGTATAAGCAAAATTCTTACTTTAATTTTTATTTATTTATTTATTTATTTATTTATTTCAGGATCAGAGCAAGTATAATTTCTAATTGAAGTAAATAAAATTCAGTCATTTTGAAAAAAAAAAAATTATTTCGTACCTTTAATTTTTAATTACCGAGTACAAATTCAAACAATCCGAGTACAAATAAATAATAAACACACACGATCAATTGTCCACGAGTTCCTGTCAATCAAACTGTGTGGGCGTGTACTTGACCGTGATAATGACGGTCTCCTATTGGTTTAGAAACAGTAATCGTCCCAGCAATATACACATCTGAAATATGCTGCCGGTGCATCGACGCGCCTGGTTTCTGACGTATGATATCTTCGTGGAAAGTATGTAACTGAGTAATAATGTTTATTTTTTTATTAAAATGTTGAAGGAATAACAAGACTTTTTTCTTTTCCGTTTAATCGGACATATTATGTGCCTTAAAAAGAGTAGTTTTTGCTGTGATACTACAGATATAGTTTTATTAGTCTGATACAATAAGTTAAAATAACTCCCAGCTTCTAAGACTTATTTTTAATAAGAAATGAAACATAGCAACTGTTTGTTTGGAGTCCGACTCCAAGCAAAACGTCATGAATGACGTCACACTGAAAGCGTCTATTAAGAAGTTTTCTTTTGTCACACTGTATATGAACATTTATCCAAACAAGCTTCTCTTTGATCTCATTAAGTTCCTTCTCCACACTCCCGGAATGCCTTAATTTTTCGATTTTCTGCTAATAAGCAAACCCACTGGTTTGCATTGTATGTCTATGGGCACTTGGCGAAATCTTAGAGATATTGCCAAGTTGGCATCACTTTTGGTGCCAAATTTAGTGATATACCACTAAGTTTGCGACAAACCTGACGACAGAGCTGGACCCCACGCCTTGCGGTATCTACGCAGATTTCCATTGGTCCGTCAGTTATCTACGCAGATTTTTATTGGTCTTTTTCCAAATCATTAGTTTTTTTTTATATATAAGGTACCTGTGCCTAATATGGACACCCTAAAGAAAATCTTTTTTTTTCACAATTATGTACACGTGATAGAACTCCAAAAATATATGACCATGATCCCTGGACTGTTGACTACCATTATTAGAATTAGCGACTTTGTAACTATTCCGGTTTAATTTAAATGATAAAAATAAAAATGTTCACAAATGTCCATATAAGGAACCCACTAGTATCTATTATGGACAGGTGGCTCCTTATTGATCTACTACAAAAGGTGTATGGAAGAACTACTTTTCTATGAAATTTAAGAGGAAATGGGATAAAAAATGTATCTTAAGGTTTTGAAGGGGAAGGTAGTGCATTAGAACATGCACTTATGAACGGGCGGTAATTTTAGGTTGTGGCTCTTCGAAGATCGATGCAAAGCACCACAGTTACTACAAAATATTATGAAATGGTAGTTGGTTTTGTTTAGATTTCTATTTTTCCGATTCTGAATATTCACCTGCTGTATTTCCAGTGTGGACATAAGGTGTCCATATTGGGAATCGGGAGTAGTTTTATTAAATCTTGTAATAAATAAATAACGAAATTTTTTTAAAGTAATATATGCAATAGTAATTGAAAATATGTTTTAAAATCTTTCTAAAACACTCCACTTTTAAAGATTTAAAGTAATTTTACAATGTCTAATAAGAATTTAAACTTACCTGTATTTACGATCAGCACACCACGAAACAACAAGTTTCCTTCTAAATTGTAAACAGCGCGGTTTTTTTTTTTTTTTTTTTTTTTTTTTTTTTTACTTTCCTGGCTTAATTATCTTTTCAACTGATTTTCTTCACGGACATGTAGAGCGATTTCTCTATCAAAATTGTTACTTTTAAAAATATTAGGGGTGTCCATATTGGGTATAAGTACCTTATAATAAGGATTTTAACTTTCAATTACATATTACCACTAGTGGAGTGTAAAAACAAATCTCATGGAGTTCCTTCTCCATACTCGGCATACATTAATTTGTAACTCTTTGAAAAGCTCTATCAGTAACTGGGCTGGCAATTTTCTGCCAGTAAGTGGCAAAAACTGGCAGAAACTAAGAAGTGATACTAATAAGAACTTTAACCTGCAATGGTTCATAATTCACACATGTATTTAATATATAAATAATTTAGTTAAAAAAATAAGCTAGCATAAAAGCTAATACTGCATTAAATGAGATTTGAATCTTGCATTTGTGAGTTTAAATGATATTTCCATCATTAAATAAAGCTAAGTAAATTTTATGAGCAGCTGCAATAGAACAATCATATTTTTTACTTTATGTTTAATCCAAATTATTATTTGTTATTTATCATGAATAAAATGTATAAGCAATTGAATACTACAAAAAAAGTCTCAGATTATGTCTTGAAATGAATTTATGCCAGTTTTTGCCAGATGTTGTCATATTCTGCCGGTTAAAACCACTTTCTGCCACTTGTATCTGCCGGCAAAAAGCCAGCCCTGATCAGTACGCTAACAAAATGTAAACAAAACATTTTCTTTGGTGTCTAAAAGGCAGTCTTTTCATCAGAAAAATGATTTGCTGAATAAATATATCACAGTAAAATGAACCAGTCACACTACGTTTCATCCTTCGACCATGTCTTTAAAAAGAGATATCCTTTGAATGTTGATTTGCTGGCTCATGTTACCGTAAATTAACTACTGGGGATCGTTCTTACTGATGTTGCCAAATGGCAACCTATAAATCCAGCCTCATTTTGCTTCCACGTAAGAGAAATATATATATCAATATTATTGTTATTATTATTATTATTATAAATCTCCTACCTTCTCCTTGATCTCGTTTAGTTCCTTCTCCACACTGCCCGCATCTCTCCTGCTTCGCTTCCTGAAGAGGTCGAACATCGACCTCTGGCCGAAACTTCCCTCGGGACCGAAGATTCGGTCGAAGAACTTCTCGAGTCCGTACTGCTCGAAGCCGAATGCGAAAGTGTGCATGGATTTGCCGCCGATGTAGTTCTCGAGTCCCAGGTAGAAAGCCCTCGGTATGTAACCCGAGTCGCTGGCGAAATAGGCAAAGCGGGTAGAGCCACCAAAATCATAATCAGCTGGAAAGAGAAAAAAGAATGGAAGTTTTAATACCGTGTATTGCAAGTTTAAACAGAAATTACCTATTTCGATAATACGTAAATGTGACGATTCCGGGTTTCTCCAGTCTAGAGAAACGAGCTTAAAAAAGGACATGTTAGGCGTAAGTAAATATTCCGAATAAGAACCTTCTACTTGTAAAAGAGTCAGTAACAACAGTTCTGATCTTTTACTTAACATTTAAAAAATCATATGTATTGTTATTTAAAGGCATTAGTTTAAATTATACCTCTTCAATTTTCCACAAACCAACCAAAATTGCCGATAGTTTAGTAGATATCGCTCAACCAATCAAAATAACAGAAATGAGATGAGCGAACAACATGCGTTACATGTTGTCAAGTTGGTTGCTAGGTTGTGACGTCATTTGAAATGAATCTATTCTCTTAACCGTTCATTATTTTTAAATATATTTTCAAAGCAAATGTTTCAACTCTCTGCTAAAATTTAATGTTTAGTTGAAAAAACAGTTACTTTTGAAATAATAAGCATTCAAATTGGTTTATTTTATTCTGTCCAATCTTTTTTAATTATTTCTGCAAGAGTTTTATACAACCAACCAACCGAAAGGAAGAGGAAAGAAAGACAATTTTTTTATAAGCGACGCTTTATGAACCAACCAACCGAAAATAGGCGGATAAAAAATAGAGGAAAAAAGGTGTAAGAGAGAGTTCCAAATTTTAAGACGCCACACTACTGATTGTAAAAGACCCGGATGATAATGTAAAGTATATGGGGGCGTTCTTTTCAAATACCTCGCTCACATTTTAATATTCTGATGTGATTTTTTTTATTTTTATTTTTATTTATTTTTTTAATTTTTTTTAATTTAATTTAATTTAATTTTTTTTTTTTTTTTTTTGCATAGGATAGCTGAGGACGATCCACAACCGGACCTAGTTTTTACTTTTTCGATTTTGGTTTCAGATTTTTCTAAAAAAAGTACTTTAACTTTCAGAACCTGTTTTAACCGGTTTTGAAACTGAAACTGTCCTAATATAAAAAGTATATAACAAAAATCGAAAAAGTAAAAACTAGCCCGGCTGAGGATCGTTCTCCGATAGCCTATGCAAAACAATCACGTCAAAATACTAAAACTTGAACGAGATATTTGAAAAGAATGCCCCCATAGACTTTACATTATCATCCGGGTCTATTTCAGTCACTAGTGTGGGCTCTTAATCAATTACTCAGCGAATAATTAGAATATTTAAATTCTGAATGCCAGGTATATAAGGAAAGACTTTGAGCTACTCTTACAAAAATTTTAAGCCTCGTACGTGCCGTAGATTTCGCTAGCCATCGCAAAGACACACATACAGAGGATCTTGTTCTTTTATTAAGACGAGGTGCAACCCGTCGAAATTCGACATAAGAAAATCTTTAAGAAAGAACTGTTTCACTGGTTTATAATAAATCTACAAAATTAGTTACAGTAAAAAATGCATCTTACTGTGGCCAGTCTAACTCCCAAACGAATATTATTTTAAGCTAAAATTAACAAATTACTATGAAACTCATTTATCCAAATTATTAAACGAAATAAAACCAAAATTCATTGGATTTTATAATAGACATTTTTAAAAGAGTAAACGCATTTTAATTTCTATTCTTTTCTTTCTTTTCTTTTCAATCTTAAAAGAAAATATGTATGCATTTTAATTTCTATTTTTTTCCTTTCAATTTTAAGAGAAAATGGAGTGTTTCTGCTGCCACAATTACAAAATTGGTACTAAAAACTTAAAAAAAATTAATATCTCAAAAATAAATTGAGATACAGCTTTCAAACAAATTGCATTCAAAAGTACATTTTTTTCTCTATACGACGGTGTAAACATTGAAAATGTGCAAAGTTTAGAAGTGTAAAGTTTGTAGTAACTAAAATTGCTAAAAACCGAAATTACAGGGAAATGTGTTTCCATTCGCAAATGACGTATGCGTTACGCACAGATACGTTTGGTCTTTATAATATAGATAGATAAAGAGTGCTTACGATAGTATCCGGCGAAATCGTGCATTGTAGAGTAGGTGTAGTCGTACTTCTCAAATTCATGGTGGACATCTTCCAAAATTCTCAGGGCGTAGCGGGCGGCTTCAGAACTAAGAAAAGAAAAGAAAAGAAAAAGAACATTATTTTGTAACGCAATCGAATCTTATTGGCGGGATTTCCTGCCAATCTATACTTTCAAGGTACCATTATTAAGCTGTTATCAGATTCAAAAACTTTACGCGCGACAAAACTTTTCAGCCGATTTTTTCCCGTTCAAAGAGAGAAAAACGTTACAATTGTCTTTAAAAAGATTGGAGGAAAAGCAAGAAAATCTGTAGTACAAGTACCAGCCGTTAATATTTATCGCCTATTCCTATCAGTCGCTTATCTCTGATTCGTTGAAATGTTCAATATTGGATGAAAAGTCTCGGCTAGCGGAGATTTTTTTGCAATTGCAGAAAAAAGTCGGTGCTCATTGCTGTTTATCTATCACACTGGATGTTGTGAGGATATTTCGCAAAAAGTTGGAGGAAATGAAGTGTTGGCTCAAAAGTCTCTCGGAATGTCGGTGAATCTGATAGCAGCTTTATGTCATATAGGACAAACATAATGCTGCGTAATGATGACGCCATTCTTCGAATGGCAACACTTTGAATTTAAAAATGAAATTTAGATTTTTCTTCTGCATATTTTTGAATTTCTAAACGTCTATACTTAAAAAAAAATGTAAATCTATAGATGTTAAGTTACCGAAATCAGTATGCTTACTAAAACCTAATCTGTACTCTGTACAAAAAAATCCCGTAAATTTACAACACTTGCAAGCAAAACTACAGCTTTACAAAAAAAAAAAGTCTAGTAAAATAACAATAATTTTACTAAAAATCTCTCTGTAATCCTAGTAAGATATTACTTACTAGGATTGCAGATATCTCAGTATGATTTTAGAGTCCATTACGATGATTAAGCTCGGGCCACAAGCTTGTAACGATCATTTATCATATTCCATTCATAAAATCTGGCACAATATGCTATAATTAATTAAAAAGCAGGTTTACACACTCTCAACTCAACTATGCCCGTGGGCAAATTCGCAAACACTCAACGTCCCAGAACGCTTGACGCCAAAATCTCTAGCCAAGCGCTTTGGCGAAAAAGTGAACTTCGACGTGTATACTTGAATGCTACAAGTATCTTACAAGGAAGGTCTCCATTGGGGGCATACTCAGAATTTTTTGAAAAAAATACGAATTAAACTACTCATGTAGGTAATAAAGGATCAGTGAAAATTAGCGGCGGAATTTCATTATTAGATATGTAAAAAAATAAAATAGTTTGGAATAATTGGCGTGAAAAGCTGAAAGCGACGCGGGATTTGGCGAGCAGTGCATTTCCTCGCCAAAAGCAGGCAATTTTATCCAAAGCAGGCTGAAAATTGATTTTAATTGACTTCACTGTTGAAAATCTGCAGCATTCACTGCAACGTCACTCCACTACTTTCATAGAATATCTCTCTTCTGACCAATGAGAATGCTCCATAGCACGGTGAATTGACCGTTTTCTATAAAAGCGGTGGAGTGACGCTGCAGAAAATGGTACAGATTTTAGCGGTGTTGTAGCTTGTATCATATAATATCTCTATTCCAACCAATCAGAAAGCCCCATTTCACGGCCAAGTAACCGTTTTCTATACAAGCAAGGGAGTGCGTTGCAACAAAATGCAGCAGATTTTTAACAGTGTATTTTTCAATTTGGAACAATTTTAATCAATTTAAATTGTGTTTTAAATGATAAAATATATTAATTTCATTTTGTTATAAGTACATATAAACGTATATGACAAAATTACACTTAAAGTAAAGTAAAAATGCAAAACTAAAATTACTTAAACTAAGCTTATTTAATTAAATTGAACATAGAAAGTTTTTTCTTTGAAAAGTATTCGAAGCGTTAAAGCGTATTTTTCAAAATTTCGTTTTTTCGCCAACCGGAGATAAATCGTCAAATAAATGAAATTTTTATTATTTTTTTTGCGGACGTTATAAGGAGGTTCCGCCGAAATTTTTTTATAAACATATATAACTATATGAGAAGAACATTCTGTAATTTTTTCAGATTTTTCTGAGTATGCCCGTATGGAGACCTTCCTTGTTAGTTTGAAATTTGCATTGCAAATATCTATATCCACTTTATATGAATATTTTAGATACGCTTACAGAATTTAAAAAAACATTTTTTTTTCTCTTGCAGATTAATTCAGTCTAGACAAGTTGTGTTACTGATAATACTAGTCGAATACTGATGCTGTTACAAAAAGATTACCGTTAAAAAGATAGGATGACGCTGAAAAATTTAAACTGCATGTTTTTAGCGTTATAAAGGTATAATAGTAGAAACAATAAGCCGCATACTTAATCAAGTTAGATCAACGTAAATCAAAAAAAACTTACAAACTTGATTTGTCTTTTTTTTTTTTTTTTTTTTTTTTTTTAGGTTTACGATGGAATACTCATTATTGAAAATAAATGGGTAGCATTTACGGTTTGTTTAAAGGGGTACTAAAAATAGTTTCGAAAAAATAGTTTGCGGCATATTTTATTTTTAATGATATTACATTGTTTTAAACATATCAAACTTACACATATATGAGGTATACTTCAACGCGCTAACTGTAGAATAGGATATGCATGGAATTAATTAATTGTTTATTTACAGAGACACACAATAGAATTTGACTATATTACTTCGTGAACAATAATTGCTAGAAGTTCTCTTCATTTATGGTACCCATTTTAATAATAATAATAATAATTATTATTATTTTATTTTATTTTATTTTTTATATTTTTACATATAACTTAGGGTGTATACATTCTATAGATTATACAAAAAATCTGTACAAAAGATCATTTTTATTTATTGACGGAAAATTTAATGGAAATTGTTAACCGTGTTAAACTTTAAATTAACTTTTAGCATACTATGTAGTATACATACAAATGTATAGATTTTATACAGGAACTAAAATAACACCTATATTTTTCAAACTTGATAGTAGTAATTGCAGAAATTGGGTTTTCAAATTCGATATGCATTTTTCAAATTGTTTATTGAGACAGCATCTTTCAGCTTAATGAATTGTTACGGTATTCTGAATTTTTTGGAAAATGTTTTATAATCTATGAAGGATTCCTGATTTTTCGTCCTTTTTAATTTTTTTTTTAAAAAGAAAGTTGATAGTAGCTCATAAAAGAGGAATAATTGAGCATTTCATAAATGGATATTGACCTTAAAATCTTTAAAATAAAACACAATTTTGTGAATGGCAGTTAAAATAAAATTTAAAGTTTTCTATTACTATAAAGAAAAAAATTTTTGCTTCTTGATTAGTTTTATCCAGATTGTCAGTAATGGCGGCATTATAGCGTACAAGGAGGAGTTATGAAAAAAATATCTTAATAAAAGCAAAATTTTTATTTTCTATTTTTTATGGACCAAAAACTTTGAAAGGAGCGGACTGTGTCCTTTATTGTATATTTTTAACCTGTTATCAATCTTCAGAAAGCACTTATTATAGAATACTCTCAAATAGTAACTAAATATTGTGAATTTTCAATTATTTATTATGATAACTTAAAGAAAGACCAAATCTAAAAGATTAAATATTTTCCTTGATCGCAATATTATATTCATGCATATATTCAGCACATGCATAATTCAGGTGATTATTGTTGCAATGTATTTTGTGTGCTAACACTAGATGGCAGCATATGGAACGTATAAAAATACATAAATAAATACTTCAGCTTGGAGAAAGAAAGGTCAGACTTATAGAGCATCCCTAATGAATATATAATATTCCAGAAGATTAAATAAACATTTGTTAATTCGTACTCGTATTCTTACAGTCATTCCATAAACAAGAACTACATGGTGAAATGAACGAAATATAGAAAATCGAAGCAGCTTTAGAGCTTCAGATTTGCACGCACTTCTAACAAGGAAGGTCTCCATACGGGCATAACCCAAAAAATCTGAAAAAATTACAGAATGTTCTTCTCATATGGATATATACGTTTATAAAAAAATTTCGGCCGAACCTCCATTCAGTATCCGTAAAAAAATAATAATAATTTCGTTATTTGGCGATTTATCGCCGGTTGGCGAAGGAATGTAATTTCAAAAAATACTTTGCGTCAAATATACTTCAAAAAAAAAAAAAAAAAGTTTCATGTTGAACTTGTTTTGATAAATTTGATTTAAATAACTTTAGTTTTATAGTTTTAATTTGTTTTAAGTATATTTTTGCTATATCGATATTCATATGTATTTATATTCAAATTTAATCATCAAAATTTGATATTTAACACGAAATTTATAATTTAAAATAAATAAATTTGTTTCCTGCTCAAAGTCAAATTGAGAATGGTCGATTAGATTTTCTTGCTATGGAAGCATGTGGCTTTTATTTTTGAATACGCTTAAATTTATGAAGATAATTTTTCTCAATATGATTTTTTTATCTATGAAAACATTTTTTCCAGTGATTAATTAAATAGCTACTTCAACAAGTAATATATATACGCAATGTAATATGCATAAATATGTATATAATATATTAAAGTCTATCATTGTTTATATTTAAATTCATTAAATACGATTTACACGCATTCTAAATATTCAACAGTACTGAGTTTCATTATAATCGTTTGCTTTTGGCGAGGAAAAGAGCTGCTCGCCAAATCGAGTGATTCTTTCGTCTTTTCACGCCAAATATTCGAAACTATTTTATTTTTTTACATAATTTCTAATGTGATTCCGCCTCTAATTTTGATTGATCCTTTATTACATAGATCTTTAATTAGTATTTTTTTCATAAAATTCTGAGTATGCCCAGTATGGAGACCTTCCTTTTCTCACGAAAGCGCTTAGCTACAGAAGTTGGCGTGAAGAGCGCTGGGACGTTGCGTGTTTATGAATTTGCTGCCCGTGTTTATATTTTCAAACTTTAAATCGCATTTAACATCTTTCAATTGTATCCTGACGATGTTCGCAGAAGCGAATGAAACGTGGTTAAATTTTTGGGTGTATTCTTTTTATAAGTGTACCATTTAGTAATCTGTATTTATTTATTTTAGTACATATTTTTAGTACTACTTAAAAAGTTTTAGGAATCCGATTTAAAAAAAAAGTTCTTAGTAACATTATATATATTTTTTAATTAATTAAAAACTTGTATAATTAATAATTATACAAGTCTGCATCTGTAACATGTCCGACGGACTACATTTTAAAACAAGTTGGAAATTGCACGTGAAGCGTAGCAAATGAGGTAACGAAGTTTTAAAAATATCACTCTCATACATCAATCTCATAAAATTGCAAATAGTTCATTACAATTAAAATGCGCAACAAACAATTTTCATCCCTATACTCATTATGTAATGGAATACTTTTGTGTGGCCTTGTAAATCAATAACAAAAGTTCTTTGCACAACAGATTATGCAAAATGTATATTATGATATGTACTTTATAGTTGCATATAAATTTTATTAAGTTCCAATGAGTGTAACGCCATTAAAATGCATTTGAAACATTTTCCCCCATTGACCGTGATGTAACGGAATACTTTTGATTGTCCCTATGATTGATCTATGCATCCGATTTTCATAAAATTGGAAATAACTTGACAAAATTATGTAATAATTATGTATTTTAAATTTAAAACGTATAAAATACATTTGAAATTTTTCACTTATTGACCGTTATGTAACGGAATATTTTTAATCGTCCCTGTAATTGATCTATCCATCCAATTCTCATAAAATTTGAAATGACTCGACAAAATTGTGTAATAATTATGTATTTTAAATTTCAAACGATTCGGTTAGATAGTTTTTGAGTTGTTATATGCGGACGGACTGAGCGACAACAGTAGGTGCTTCGTATTTACATAATTACGAACGCACCTAAAAATTGATTAGCACCACATTTATTAAAGAATAAAATTCTACTTGATTAATATGCCCTCAAATAAAACGAATTTTACCATTCATAAAAAGTGAGGCCAATCTGATTTTTAAAAAGTAGGTTTAGTGTTTAAAAGTTAACCGTATTATGGTTGAAAAAAAGTAGTTGGATGTGGCAATACCAAACCTTTCTTCTATCTCACACGTACATTTTGCTATATCAAAAATTAGTTCTAATGTTAATACTTTAATGTTAATACTTTATTACGTTAATACGTTAATGTTAATACTTTATCTGAATGGCAATGCAATCTGAATAGCAATAGGGCAATCATTAGATATACAATTTTAGAGACCTGACACGTACCTTAAAATATCAAATTTTAGCTTGAAATTAGAAATTTAATTTTTTAGCTCACAGGCTATCATAGCCTGAGAGCTTATGTGCCAGCCCGTTCTCTATGTATGTACGTGCGTAACGCGACAACTCATGATAAAAAGATCCGATCCACATGAAATTTTGTATATGGGTATATCCTGATAAGGCGCTTCCCTGATTAGTTTTTGGAGTTCATTCGATATGTATAACAGGGGGAGGGGGGGTCATGCCGCTCCCTTTAATTGATCTAAATGAGTTTTTCATGAAGAATTATCAGATTTCGTTCAAATCTCTGAATAATTTTGGAAGTTTAATGGTTAAGTATAAAAGAGGGGATTACTCCTCTTAAATTATATAAATGGGTTTTTATTAAGAATTTTCCGATTTGCTCTGATATTTGGATATAGATTTTTTATTTGATAAAGTATATCACTGATTAGTTTAGAAGGTTCAATAATTAAGTATAAAAGGGGAAAGGGGAGCTGTTTCCCCTCCTTTAATTTTTATTCGAACGGAATTAACCCTTGAAAATACAAGGCTGTAACGTATAATTAGTATGCGTAGCCTGTGAGCTCAATGCCATCAGTTTAACTGGGCAATATTCTTTTTATTGATTACTATTTTTCCTATTATTAGACGGATATATAATTTTAAAAAAAAAACTTCATAATAATAGAAAAACTCGTGCAAACAAAGGATTAAAATTTGTGCAATATTTTTTCAATTCCCCGTCTTCATTCCGAAAAACTTCCTTTAAACTAGTTGGATGTGCCAATCCCAAAACTTTCTCGGATCTCACACGTACATTTTGCTATTTCAGAAATTAGTTGACATATTAATACTTTAACGTTATTAATTCAATTCTATACAAACTTTGATTTTCATCTTAAATTTCGGCTTCTATCAAGGAATTGGGTTCAAAACGTAATTAGTGTGGATCATGATATTTATTAAAATTAATAGTTCTCCCTTATGCTGTTATCATCAGCTGTTTGCAAATAACTGGATTAGGAGGACGCGAAATCCCGTATTTGCACGAGCCGATGGACAATTGAGCATTAGCCTAAGTTTTTCAAACAAAAAATTTAGTTCAGTTCTGTGCATAACTTCATACACTTTTCTGTAGTACAGTATTGAAAATGGCACAAAAATTGCTATTACAGCGCTCCCTTTCGGCAAGATATTTCAAAATTGAAGGAGGACCTGCCTGTCACAGTGAAAAACATACAAAAAAAAATTGGTTCAATTCCATGCATATCTTCATACACTTTTCTGTAGTACAATATTGAAAATAGCACAAAAATTGCTATTACAGGGCCCCCTTTCGGCAAGATATTTCAAAATTGAAGGAGGACCTGCCTGCCACAGTCAAAAATATACACAAAAATAAATTGGTTCAATTCTATGCATATCTTCATACACTTTTCGATGGTGCAATGGCGACTCACGGACAGACAGATATTTTGTAAAAACATGTTTTTTTTTAAATTTCTGATTGCTAAAAAGTGTGCATCCGTCGAAAACCGGAAGTCGAAAATATTCGATTACAGTACTTTCCTCTATTGAAGACAGAAGAAAGTAAAAACAGAGTTCCCACTCACGTCTGAGTAGCGCGAAAAATCTATATAACATCAATTTCCTGTAAAAGGTATTAAATGCATGGTAATAAGGTGGAGGTGATAAATCGCCAAATATTGTTCTTTTCGCCCTCTTTCGAAATGCATTATTTCCGTGTAAAATGCATAAAATATATACATTAAATACATTTAAAAAACACGATTTTTACCCATCTGATTTAAAATAAAAATAAATAAATAATAAGCAGTGATAATACCATAACTCAAAACATTTTATTTCAACATTAAAGAATTCCTGCTAATTCACAATTTCAAGGTTGGTATCACTATTTTAGTGATATAATGGTTCGCCAACTTAATGACAGAACGTTTCAATAAAGTTACTGCAAATATTTGCAATTTAGAAAAAGTGACCATTGAAAACGCACGCATTAATGAGAAAAAAAAAGAGACATTTTATACCTTAATTTTTTTTAGTTGCGATCGTAATTATGTAAATACGTAGCACCTATAGTGGTCGTTCAGTTCGTCCGTCTGTCTGTCCGCATATAACAACGCAAAAACTACCCAACCGAATCGTTTGAAATTTAAAATACATAATTATTACGTAATTTTAACTAGTCATTTAAAATTTTATGAGAATCGGATGGATAGATCAATTACAGGGACAATCAAAGGTATTCCATTACATTACGGTCAATGGGAAAAAAATTTCAAATGCATTTTTATGATGTTACACTCATTCGAACATAATAGAATTGGCATGAATCTATGAAATATATAGTAAAATATGCATTCTGTACAATCTGTGATGCAAAGAATTTTTATTTTTAAATTACAGGGTCACACAAAAGTATTCCACTACATCATGCTATACGGGGAAACATTGTTTGGGGCGTGTTTTAATTATATTCAACTATTTCACATCTTATGAATAAGATATACGTTGCTGAGGTGTAATAAAAATTACTTTCTGCATATTTATAGAAACACAAAGATTTCGACTACTATACTGTATCCGAAGTACGCTCTACTACATCAGCAAGATCTGAATATTTTTAAAACTTCGTTATCGTACGAACGCACCTCATTTGCTACGTTCACGTGCAATTTCCAACTTGTTTCTATCGGTTATAGTCGGAATCTTACTGCCAAAAGAATGTTTGAAACATTTAGGCATGTAGTAAATGTCTGTATATTTAACGTGTTTAATTTTGTTAGTCTCTGTAGCTTTTAGTAGAATTTTTATTTTCCAAGCAATGACAAAAAATTATGTGTTTTTAGAACACATCGAAATAAACAGATACAACAATAGGTTAAAGTAGATATTTCAGTGTTTCACGCCCAATCTATTTTGCTAAAGTTTTGTTTTTCCCCCCATTTGGCTTTTATTCCTTATTCGCCAAATTGCTAATGTTGGTCAAAAGCCAGAACCCTGATAATAATAATATATATATTCTATAACAAACTAGTTGTTGGGGGCCACCGTAATACTTACCCATCATGGATATGCATAATATAATATAGGAAAATAAAACATGTGTAAACTATTTATAAAATGCACTGCAATTCCAAAATAAAATTTAAACGCAAGTTTAAATAGTTTTAATATACATAGTAATGCTCTATCGATGAATTGCTGATGAGCCAAATTCGACAAATTATATAAAACGCCAAAATACTCAAGTAATACCGGATTGCGTAAAAGAAACATCCTTATAACTCTAAAAATAATAATCATATTAACTAACAATTTACTGCGTCGGATGAAGCGTCTCATTTCCAATTAAAATATGTCTTTGAATTGAAATTTGATTGTAATACAGGGTCATGAAAAATCAAAGAATGCGGAAAACAGGATTACACATATCTCGGTAACTAATAATTCGATCGACTTCGTTCTTTATGCAAAATTTGTGTTATTTTATTGACTTTTATATCCACTCTTTAAAATAAAAAAATTCGAAAATTTTTACATACCTTTTATCAGAATGAATTTTTCGAGAGTCCGAAAAAAATAGTTCCGGATCATCGAGGTTACTGATATTAAATAGGCTTCGTCCCATTCTTACATTCTAAGTACATACAAAATTTAAAGTCTCTATCTCAATTTGTTCGGGAGATAGAGCATTTACATACATACAGACACACAGACAGACGGACGGACGGACGGTAAAATTTTTTTTCAAAATAATATGTTTTTCGTAATCTCCAGTATCTGAAATCCGTCAAAAAAAAATTTTCGATTTTCAAAACGATTGCTTACCCTATACTACGTATGATGGGTAAGTAAAAGGTAAGAACTTTTATTTTAGATAATTATTTTGCCTATAGGACGTCACTTTAATAATAAAACATTTAAATTATTAACAATTGACATGCTTCAACTAATTTTCTTTTACCAACCAGGATAACCCTGGTTCTACCTGTTTTGAAAAGTTTCTCCAACACTTTTTGAATCACCCTGTATGAATGATGAAACAATTTTATCAGAATCAGGAGCTCACTTACTTTAATGTTTAATGCGCCATGTTTTTGATATCAAAACATTTGATCGCTTCACTTGACTTCGTGGAGATCACTGTTTTTCACAAGTTGTGAACCGAGTTTTTGTAGGTACTGCTTTATTAACCCTTTGGGGACGAGCGACACGTATACGTGCCGCAAAAAGGCTTAAGAATACTTGTTTATCCCCACCGGTAAAATTTTACTGCTGAATTTGCCTTATTTAATCGGAACACTTTCTCGATTCAATAAGGCACCAATTTCTGCTTTTTAAAACTGGTGACAAAACATTAAAAATTTCGTAAATGGCTCCCGTCGGCATTTTCAGAAAGAATCACGTTTTGAGCACCAGCCTTGGCGAGTTGGCGAAAGCGAGAACATTCAGCTAGCTGCATCGCCAAACTCCAATCGTCGTTTTGTTTTGATTTTCAAATCCAAAATCATTTTAATCTGAAAAAGCTCTTTGTTTTAAACTATGTTTTAATTGTAAACAACGGTGAATAACATTTCCTCATATTATATTCTTTGCTCGATAACATTTGCGGAAAAACAAATGAACAATAAGCACGATCTCTTTGCAGAAGGAAGGGTTGCTATTCGCTAGGCGTTTGACGTCACAAACAAGAAAGGGCGCGTAGCATTGACTTCATCTCAGCACCAATCGTTGTTCTGGCGTTAAGGTGCTCAAAACGTGATTCTTTCTGAAAATGCCTCCCGTCGCGAAGGGGTTAAGTTTATTTTTGACTGACTTAAGTTTTAAAAGTTTTAATTAAATTATCTAGTTATTTTTTAAGTAAATTATATTTTTGTAGGCAAATTTATTTTATGCAAAACATCTGTTTTTGCATATGTTAGGAATTTATCAACGATTCTTTGCCGTGATTGGCTGATAGGATACCAACTGGTGTCCTATATAATTATTGTTCATTGTAATATGTTCTACCCCCTTTTTAAAAGTTTCTCCAACACTTTTTGAATCACCCTGTTTCAATGAGGAAAAACTTCTATAAAAAAACAGAGAATCCCACTTACAGCTTCCTGTCGCATATGTGCGTCGAGTTGGCGAGTGACTTGAAGGTGGTATAGACGAAAGAGCGCAGCTGGTCGTCCGGGTCGTATTTCAGGGCGCGGGCCACACCCTCGACCTCGTACAGCTGGGGCCTGTGCATGAGGAGGAGGAGGAAAGAGGAGATCCGAAGCTCGTAGTTCTCGGTCCGGTTGAAGAGCAATGGGACCAGCAGGGAACGGACCTGCAAATTTATCAATTTGCAATTATCAATTTGTGTTGATTAGACTAATAATAACACATTGCTCAGTGGTGCACAAAACAGGAATTTTAATATACATTTGTACATATTAAAATAAAATAAAAAATTCAACGTTTCGCGCCGTCTTCTGCGGGCGTCTTCAGGAAAATATGATAATGGAAGGACTACATTTGCATCTTGATCGAGAGATAATATTTCTACTAAATTAAAATCTAAATGAATTAAAATTTAAAAAAAAAATGTTGCCATTTACACGTGAGTAAAAATTAAAATATTGCAAGGAAATAAAAAATTTTAAGATTTTATGATGTTGTGCCATATTTTTGGTATATTGTAGGATAAATTATCTCATTACATGGTTTATTTTCTCGTGCTATGATTTCGATGGATTCTTTTATTTTACCTTGAACTGGGTTATTACATGGAACTATGATTTTGGCTTCCTCAAAATTAATATGGCAACCCTTGTTCGCCAATTATTGAAGAATTCCTGAAGACGCCCGCAGAAGACGGCGCGAAACGTTGAAAGTTTTATTTTATTTTAATTGTACAAATGTATATTAAAATTCCTGTTTTGTGCACCACTGAGCAATGTGCTATTATTAGTTAAATTTTATGGCACAACTGTCCTATATATATTTGTGTTGATTAGAGTTTTCTTGCAGTACGTAGATAAACTTACAAGATTGGACACTGTCATAATTTGTTTGCATTTATGTAGGAACAATTATAAACTACTTTGGTGTGTCTGGCGATTTTTTAGCGAAAATCTTTACTATTTTAATGTTTAGCTTTCTTGGCTATATATATACACACATATATAAACTGCAGCACAATTATGTTACATTTTAGCGTGATATGAAATATACAAAACAGGCCGTCTGCATATCAAAGTTTGTTAGAGTCCGAAGTAGCTTGCCGGACATATTCAGATCACCGTAGGTCCGTCTGACCTGGTTTTTCACTCTGAGATGCTAACATCTCGGAGTGAAAAACCACGTCAGAGGGGCCAAGAGAAAACCAAGAAAAACAAAGTTAGAGGGGCTTTTTCAGACCGTCTGTCTGCAGCCGACTCCAGTTTGCATCTGCCTCAATTCTCATAAAAAAATCACTTAGTTCATCAAAATTTCCGTTGTTCACGGGTCTAATCCAATCTTCCAGATAGTCCGGGAGCCGACCGCCGATTTTCCTATGTATCGAGTACAAGGACCGGACATACATTTCAAAATTGACGTCATAATTGTGCGGCTGCCACCGGGTTCCGGCAGGATATGACCTGGCAGCCAGTGATATTCTTAATGTGCACATTGAGACCTACATTTTGATGTATGTGGCAGCCAGTGATATTCTTAATGTGCACATTGAAACCTACATTTTGATGTATGTCCGGTCCTTGTACTCGATACATAGGCAAATACTCAAAATTGAGGTCATAAAAGTACGGCTGCTACCGGGTTCCGGCAGGATAGGACCTGGCAGCCAGTGATATTCTTAATGTGCACATTGAAATCTACATTTTGATGTATGTGGCAGCCAGTTACATTTTTAATGTGCACATTGAGACCTACGTTTTGAAGTATGTCTGGTCCTTGTACTCGATACATAGGTAAACACTCAAAATTGACGTCATAAAAGTGCGGCTGCCTTGCGTTCCGGCATGATAGGACCTGGAAGCCAGTGAAATTCTTAATGTGCACATTGAAACCTACATTTTGATGTATGTCCGGTCCTTGTAGTCGATACATAGGAAAATCGACGGTCGGCTCCCAGACTAAGAGCCTCATTATAGAATTTGTAGCGCAGAGTTCAATCCTTGTTGCTTGGCATCTTTCTAGATAGATACCACATTTATAATGGCCAATTATCTACACTTGGGATATAGGCCCTAAAGAGGAGGGGTACCCTCCGTAGAAGTCTTTCTATGGGAACCTAACCCGTAAGGCAATCCAAGGTTCGAAGAAAACCACGGGAAACTCCGAACGATTAGAGCGACGTCCGCGATGTGGCTCGAACCCAGCACCTACCAGTTTCGAAGGCAGAACCTCTCAGACACTGGTGGGCACTGTCATAGAGTATAACTGTAAAGCGATAACGAACGCGGCGCCTTTAGTGACAAGCAGGGCGGTAGCTAAGGGGGTGCTAGGGGCAGCTCATCCTCCTCCGGAAAAGATTCCAGGGTCACTCAATGAATTTATGTTCCGGAAATCCAAATTGAAATTCTGTTTGAGACTCATAGATCTCATTGAGACTTTGAGGCCCTTTCACAGTTTTGAAGAAATGTAACTCAAATAAGCGTTTCAGCACTCGCTCATCCTAGTGGAGCATCCATTCCTAATAATAACTATACACTCGAATTTTTCATCGTTATATATATATTTTTTTCTTAGCATGAAATGACAAATAAACAGAGCATACCTACAATGAATGAATAGGCACCAGTGTTCTCGTTGTCGCTCGCCATTGCGCCAAATTGCGACTAAATTCTTCATTTGGCGAGTAAACAAGCGATTAGATTCGCCAAATTGCTAGTGCTCAATTTTTTCTTTTTCTTTCTTTTTTTTCTTTTTTGATACTTATTCATATATACATATACATATGCATATATACATATTTTTAATATTTGTAGCGGACAGTTGAAATTAGATTAATAACAATAATTGTCGCAGTTATAAGAACTTAGGTTATTTTAGAACATATCGAAAAAAGGGGGTACATTAAATGATTAAAGATATTTTTCTTCTTTTGTGCTACACGGCGAATTTATTTTGCTAATACTTTTTTCATTTGGCGAATAATGCTTTTTCATTTTTATTTAGCCAACTTACAAACGTTGGTCAAATGTCAGTGAGAACACTGATAGGCACTCCTTTATCTTTCTGCGTCAGAGAGAATATGAGAGAGAAAATGTTAGCCCCCTCCCCTGCATTTTTAATACCCTTCCCCCTTTACTTACTTCTAGCACTGCAACATGATGACGATCGCAGCGTCTGTAATGACAAGGCAGGCGACGAAAGTTTTTTTAATCCAAATATTCGAATCATATATATTAAAACAGTAGGCTACTTCTTTAAGATCAACTGAAATTGGTCTTTGCGCATGCGTGAAGTTGAAATTATTAGCCCTTCCAGTTAGAAGGAAGTCGAAGCAAGTCTGGTTAGCTCAGTGGTTTAAGGCAGGGATTTATATCTCTGAGTTTTTGTAGAGGACTAGGGTTCGATTCCAACGCACGGCAATATATGTATATATTTTTAAAAATAAAGATACGACAATACGAGGGGAAGTTATATGATTTTTATTCTTTTCTTCTTATTATTATTTTTATGCTTTATAATGAAATAAAATTTAACACTCAAAAATGATCTTGACGGGTGCAATTTTCAGAAAGAATCACGTTTTGAGCACCTTATCGCCAGAACAACAATTGGCGCGGAGATGAAGTCTATGCTACGCACCCTTTCTTGTTTATGGCGTCAAACGCCTAGCGAATAGCAAAACTTCCTTCTGCAAAGAGATCGCGCTTATTGTTCATTTGTTTTTTTCGTAAATGTTATCAAGCAAAGACTGTAATATGAGGAAATGTTATTCGCCATTGTTTACGATTAAAACATAGTTTAAAACAAAGAGCTTTTTTTAGATTGAAATGCTTTAAATTTCACAAAACATCTAAACATAGTTTTTTTTTCCTCAATTCAAAAATATCATTTCCCTAACTCGCTATGTTCGAAGAAATTGAGAAGTTAATAAAAACGGTAGTAAAGATTAGCTTGTAATAAATATAATTTTATTAATCACATGTTTTATGACACATTCGAACTTAGTTTATTTTGTGTTTGGCGATGCAGCTAACTCGAATCGCCAACTCGTCAAGGCTGGTGCTCAAAACGTGATTCTTTCTGAAAATGCTGACGGGTACCATCTAGACGGGTACCATATTAAACGAAAAATAGCTATATTCATGTTAATTTCAAGTACTAAAAGTTAACTCTGCTCACCTTGTCTGGGTGTCTGAACCCGACGTTCGTGAGTGCCCAGATGGCATTGACCCTGCACATCTGGTGGAAGTCGCCACGGCCCTCGATGTACGGCACCAGGTACGGGATGATCTCCTTGACACCTATAGTACCCGCTGCCTTCACGTACTCGTACCGGAGCTTCTCATTCTGCGTTTGTTCATACAGACCCGCGATGTACTGTAAAGAGAAAAAACATAGGGTATTTAAAAAGAAGATTCGAAACAATATGGAAATTAAACGTAGAGCGTAGCAAATGAGGTGCTTTCGTACTGTAAGGAGGTTTTTTAAATTTATCAGATCTTGGTGTAATAGTATAGAGTACATCGGCTACAGCAGAGAATCCGATATCTGTTGTGTTTCTCTTGTAAATACTATCTCCTTTTTAATATACAGAAAGTAGAAGAAAAAGCAAGAGTTTGAGAATACCTTCCTGTGCACAAAAAGGGGTTAGGTTGTGAGGGAGTGACCTTTGTAATAAAGGCACTCTAGCATTTTTGAGATCGTGACGTCAATGATTTAACATATGTAAGCGTGAAAGCGACATCTATCCTCTCTTTTACTTTAACTTTCTAGAGCGTGTGTGTCTTTCTCGGATTCTACAGTTATGTCGCGGTTAGAAGTAATATGTAAATTTGTAGTATCTCAGTTTGCAGCATATAAAAGCTTGGAGTTTGAGTGTGTGGAGAGTGTCTAGGCGGCCTTGGCCGACTAGGTGAGTCTAGCGACATTAGCCAGCTAGGTGTATCGAGCCTTCAGTGAGTAACAAGGAGTTTTGGAAGTAGATTCGAGAAATTGGCCGGTGGTAAGAGTTAATTATTAATTACGTTGAATATTTTCAAAGTCAATAAAGAATATATGTACAGCCATGGGCTGTCTAATAAAGTTTATCTAGCAGTTTAGCGGAAGCTGAAGTGGGAAGTAATCTGAAGTGCCCCGATTGAGTTAGTGCTAGAGCTGTAAGTATGAGTTTAACCTTTTAGTATTGTCATCAGTTATTAAAATTAAGAACTGCTCCACTGCCCTTCAGCCCTGACCGTTTTAGATAAACTGTTTTTATCTTAGTTCCTGAGTTATGCCTGCATTTAACCCCCAGTACGAGCACTCGACCGTTACAAGGTTATATTTTTTTTAATGAAAAAAGCGATTGAATTAAAAGCATTATATATTAAAAACATCATCTGGGTCATTACATAATCAAAGCACATTTTTTCAATTAATTTGAATAATTATAAACATACTGTACAAAATTTATTTGCTAGTTCATGGTGGTAAAAAACTCAGTGATATGCGATTATTTGTCTGCACAGATCTTTTGTTTATGAATTCCCATTGTTTCTTTTTCATTTCAAATTTGAAAAACCTCATCAGTGAGGAATCGCATTCCATTATTTTTTCATCAAGTTGTTGTTGGTGTTTTAAAATTTCCCCGACAATTTTTTCAGAAAATATTTAACCTGCAATAAAAATTTGAATTTTTAAAAAATTTGGAAATTTAAAAAAATGCATAAAAATAAAGGGAATTATTGATCTATATTGCCCCCCAATTCAAAGACTGGATTTCTCGCAATTTAGGCCATACAGTAATGCTGTAGGCAATACAGTAAGTAATTACGTGTTCAGTGTCATGTAGTTTTTAGAACTGGTAAATCAAAGTGAGTTTACAATATAATAAAAAAGAATACTGCCCAGTTAAACTGATGGCATTGAGCTCACAGGCTACAAATACTAATTGCACATTAAAGCCTTATATTTTCAAGGGTTAATTCCGTTCGAAAAAAAATTAAGAAGGGAAAACAGCTCTCCCCTTTCCTCTTTTTTTATACTTAATTATCGAACCTCCTATACTATCAAAAGTATTAAACTTCCAAAACTATTCAGAGATTTGAACGAAATCTGAAAATTCTGCTTGAAAAACCCATTTATATAAATTAAGGGGGGGGGGCATTAGAACCCCTGTTCCCCCTATTTATACTTATTCAATGAACACCTAATAACAGTCACGGAATCGCCTCATCAGAATGATCCTAATCTAAATTTTGAACGAAAACTTAATTCTGCCTGAAAATCCCGTTTATATCAACTAAGGGGAGGGGCATGAGCCCCCGTTCCCCCTCTTAAACATATCGAATGAACTCCAAAAACTAATCAGGGAAGCGCCTTGTCAGGATATACCTACATACAAAATTTCAAGTGGATCGGATATTTTTATGACGAGTTATCGCGTTACGCACGAACGAACATACAGAACGGACGGGCACATAAGCTCTCAGGCTATGATAGCCTGTGAGCTAAAAAAATATTCTCTATAAAGGAATATCCGCGAATAATCAAGTTCAGTATTCGCGAATGTTTCGCAATGAGGTTTTATTTTCTTAATATTAGTATTATTATTATCAATTTTTACATTTATAAATATTAATTCATTTCTTTCAACTAGAAATGTGCTCATATATTATTGTTTGAAAATGGAGGGAAATAAAAAATAGCTCCGAGTGGAAACCAATTTGCCAGCGGGTATAAAAAGTGATATACTAGTGGATTTAGTGGAAAAAAACAAAAACTCTAAAAGAAGAGGTACATATATTTACGCTAATTTTCTGGCCGTTAATTTTCCGGACTGATGTAACAGTATGAGAATTGGAAATGTCAATGTAAATTTGAAGTAGAAAATGAGATTACTGTTTAGAATCGATGGTAAACAAAATAATAATAATGAAAAAATAATCGTTTGGAGTAATCTTTTACCAAAATTATATTTACTTTTGAAAATATGATTCCTTTTTTTATAAAAATTATATAGTTTTTGTTTCAAATTTTTATTTTAAGTATTTTTATTTTTTCAAAAATTAATATTTTTAAAAACGTTTGGTGTTTTATTATCTACATTAAAATATTTCGTTATCTACAAAGTGCAGCCATTCACTTCCGGGACTAACGTAACAGTACGATAACCGAAATGTCAGTGCTGATTCGAAGTAGAAAGTGAGATTGTTGTTTAGAAACAGTGTTAAACAAATAATAATAATGAAAAAATAATCGCTTGGTTTAAGGGTTGAGAAATATATAAATAGACTTACGTTGAAGTATTTGACGGCCGCTTCAGTGGGGCAGATGTTCTTTCCCTCCCGGACCCCGTCCGGGTGGTATTTAGCAACGCAGTGGTCGTGAACCACGTGACTCAGAGCGTTGACGCAGGTCACGTGCAAAGTGTGGGTTCGCTTCACGGCATAGTGCTCGCACAGTTCCTGGGAAATAGAATGAGAGAGAAAATGACATTTAAAAAAAAGAAGAATTAGGATTTGGACTTATACACGAGTATATACGATAAGGGTTTGATTATTTTTTTTATCGTTATGTATTTTCGATCTTAAAGAAAGCATATAAGGGTATACTTCATATCAAATGAAAAAACCGTTCACTTATGCTAATCCTGTGGAAGAAATTCATAAAGGTATCTCGGTTGCATTTCAATATTTTTAAAGGATTTTTTTATTTTTCATTGGACAGATGAGATTGATCTGTATGCAAGCCGTTTTCTACTTTTTTGTTTGCAGATATATTTTTTCGAGGACGCATTCATTTTCGAAACCGATTTAGAAAACGAAAGAACCCTGTTCAGTGAACGGCGACAAGTTTAAACAGGTTTTGTGGTGCCTCGTAATATTTGTCTCAAGACTGAGGAGGTTAAGATTCGTTCATTCATATTGAGTGATACAAAAAGACACCCGATGATCTATGGGGGCCGTTCTTTTCCAATTTTAATGTTTTTACATGAATTGTTTTGCTGAGAACGATCTACAATAAGCCTAGTTTTTACATTTTTAATTTTGCTTAAATTTTTTTTATATTATGATAGTTTCAGTTTCAGAATCTGTTTCAACTGGTTCCAAAAGTCAAAGAATTTTTTAAGAAAAATCTAAAACCAAAATCGAAAAAGTAATAAAAAGAATATTGCTCAGTTAAACTGATGGCATTGAGCTCACAGGCTACGCATACTAATTGTACATTACAGGTTTATATTTTCAAGTGTTAATTCCCTTCGAAAAAAAATTAAGAAGGGGAAACAGCTCTCCCCTTTCCCTTTTTTATACTTAATCATTGAACTTTCTAAACTATCAAGGACATGCTTTATCATATAAAAAATCTGTATCCAAAATTCAGAGCAAATAGGATAATTCTTAATAAAAACCCATTTAGCATTTATATAATTTAAAAGGAGTTATACCCCTCTTTTATACTTAACCATTAAACTTCCAAAACTATTCAGAGGTTTGAACGAAATCTGACAATTCTGCTTGAAAAACCCATTTATATAAATTAAGGGGAGTGGCATTAGAACCCCCTTTCCCCCTGTTTATACTTATTTAATGAACACCTAATAACAGTCACGGAATCTTTTCATCAGAATTATCATATATCTAAATTTTGAACAAACCTGTTAATTCTGCATGAAAAACCCTTTTATATCAATTAAGGGGGGGGGGCATGAGCCCCCCGTTCCCCCTCTTATACATATCGAATGGACTCCAAAAACTAGTCAGGGAAGCGCCTTATCAGTATATACCTATATACAAAATTTCAAGTGGATCGGATATTTTTATCATGAGTTATCGCGTTACGCACGTACGAACGAACGAACATACATACATACAGAACGGGCGGGCACGTAAGCTCTCAGGCTACGATAGCCTGAGAGCACTAGCCCGATTTTAGGTCGTCTTCAACTATCCTATGGGGGAAAAAATCGTTGTAAAAGTATTAAAATTTGAGCGAGTTATTTGAAAAGAACGCGCCCATAGACTTTACATTATCATCCGGGTCTTTTACAGAGACTATTTTGGGGGCTTAAAATTTATGTTCTTGAGAAGATTATTTGTTATAGTTACCTGGAGTTGGTCGAGCAGGGTCTCGCTGACTTCCTTGAGGTGAAAGGGGAGCTGCTGCATGAAGTAGACCGATTCTTGTGGCAGGAATTTCTTGTTCTCGACCAGGTATTTGCCGAACAGAAAAGCCGGGTTCGTTCCAAGATTGACCAGTGCGTCCACAAACAAGTTCCTGTACAAAGAATAAAATCCTTAATTAGTTAAAATCAATTCAAAAATTTTCTATTTACATTGCATAAAACAATTAAAATCTGTTTACTTTTATGCTATATATGCAATTTCGTAAAATTTTAAATTTTGATGTAAAACCAATCTCTCACAATTAAAAGTATTTCAGAAAAAATGATAAATCTTATACTATAATGCGAGCAAAAATTGTGTGTGTGTGTGTGTGTGTGTGGGTAAATTTTATCTCAAAAACGGCTCAAACGATTTTCGCAAAAAATTGGATTTTACCATTTTCGGGCACGAGAAGACCATTGGGCTAGGTCCCATGTTCGAGAAAATTCGATTATTGGGTCATTTTGGGTCATAATGGGTCAGGATGAAGCTATTCATATCTAGAGAACGGCTAGATCAATTTTAAGGAAATTTTGTATCCAATCGTTTTTTGGCACGAGAAAACTATTGAGCTGGGTCACATGTTCGAAAAATTTCGATTAGTGGGTCATTTTTGGGTCATTGTGGGTCAAGCCATTTCTATCTAAAAAAGGCTCTAACGATTTCGACCAAATTTTATATTTTATCGTTTTGGATTACAAGAAGTCCATTGGGATAGGTAACATGTTCGAGAAAATTCGGTTAGTGGGTCATTTTTGGGGTCATTGTGGGTCATGCTATTTTTATCTAGAGATTTTCTCACGCAATTTTGACTAAAAATTGCATTCTATGGTTTTCGGGCATGAGAAAAACATTGGCCTAGGTTACATGTTCGATAAAAAATTTTAATGGGTCATATTGGGTCATTAAGGGTCTAGGTCAAACTATTTATATTTAAAGATCGGCGTGATCGATTATAACGAAATTTTGTATGTAACAGTTTTTGACATGAGAAAACTAATGGGCTAAATCACATGTTTGAGAGATTTCGACTATGACGGTCATTTGTGGGTCATGATGGGTCATAATGGGTCATGGTCAAGCTATATCTAAAGAACAGGTGGATCGATTTTAACGAAATTTTGTATGCAACATTTTTTTGGCACGATAAAATCATTGGACTAGGTTACATGTTCGAAAAATTTCGATTAATGGGTCATTTTGGGTCATTAAGAGTCTGGGTCAAGCTATTTATATTTAAAGAACGGCGTGATGGATTATAACGAAATTTTGTATGTAACAGTTATTTGACATGAGAAAACTAATGGGCTAAATCACACGTTTGAGAGATTTCGACTATGAGGGTCATTTGTGGGTCATGATGGGTCATAATGGGTCATGGTCAAGCTATATTTAAAGAACAGGTGGATCGATTTTAACGAAATTTTGTATGCAACATTTTTTTTGGCACGATAAAATCATTGGACTAGGTTATATGTTCGAAAAATTTCGATTAATTGGTCATTTTGGATCATAAAGGGTCTGGGTCAAGCTATGTATAATTAAAGAACGGCAGGGTCAATTTTAACGAAATTCTGTATGTAACAATTTTCAGAAACGAGAAAACTAATGGACTAAGTCACATATTTGAGAGCTTCGGTTATAAGGGTCATTTGTGGGTCTTAATGGGTCAAGGTCAAGCTATATCTAAAGAATGGGTGGGTCGATTTTAACGAAATTTTGTATACAACATATTTTTGGCATGAGAAAATCATTAGGGTATGTCACATGTTCAAGAAATTTCGATTAGTGGGCCACTTTTGGGTCATTCTAATTTTACCTAGACAACGTTTCGCGCAATTTTGACTAAATTTTGTATTTTATCGTTTTCGGGCACAAGAAAATTATTGGGTTATGACAGATTTTTGAGAAATTTCGATCAATGGGTCATTTTGGATCATAAGGGGTCAGGATCAAACTAACTATATCTAAAAAACGGCTCAATCGATTTCATCTAAATTTTGTATCTAATGTTTTTCGGCATGCTAAAACTAATGAGCTAGGCCACACGTTCGAGAGATTTCGATTATAAGGGTCATTTGTTGGTCATGATGGGCCATGCTAATTTTATATAGAAAATGTTACTCACCATTTTGACTATACTTTGTATTATATCGTTTATGAGCATGAGAAAACCATTTGGCTTGGACACATGCTCGCGAAAATTCGATTAGCGGGTCATTTTGGGTCTTAATGAGCTAGGGTCATTCTAATTATATATAAGAAGACTCAATCAATTTTACCTAAATTTTGAAACAAAACGTTTTTTGTCACGAGAAGACTATTGGGCTGAGTCGCATGTTAAACAAAATTATATTAGTGGGTCATTTCGCTTCATTGCTGAATGCTGCCAAGCTAATTTTACCTAAAAAATGGCTTAAACGATTTTGATTCAATTTTATATTCTACTGTTTTTGATTACCTGAAGACGATTGAGCTATGTCACATGCTTGATCAAATTTGATTAGTGGCTCATTTTGGGTAATACGGGTCAGGGTCACGAGAATATGGCATTAGCCAATAACTTGGTGATATTTGACAAAATATTGGCGACATATGGCCAAAAAATCGACTATAAAAATTACGAAAACCAAAACACGTATTTGGAGCCAAATGAAAGAATGCCTCCAAATTTAGCTATATCTAGCAAAAAACATTGTCATTCAGAATATAAAGAATTTTTTTATACATTCTTAAGAGGATTCGAGATGCATGGTTAAACCAGAGTCGAGCTAAAAAAGTGATTTAGATCGATGTCCTTTCGTTGTAAATTTTAAAATAAAGTAAAATTTATAAACATGCGCATAAAAACATAGTTTTCTTATTGATTGTTTTTCTAAATAATACTATTATAAACATGTTTTACAGTAATAATACAGAGTTAATGATACAGTGAAAATACTATATCGAGTTGAACACAAAGTTAATTTTGACCGAGCTAAGCTCGGTCTCCCCTGCTAGTAATAATAATTAAAAAAAAACACCTGTATAGTCTTAGTTGCTTGGTAGCTTCCTGTTTGGGCAGGTCGGCGTAGGTTTAAATTGACAGTCCCCTGTGGGATTTCGTGAAAAAAATCTTAGCGGAAATATATGACCTGTACTATTCGTTTTACACGCCTGGATTTTTAGAATAATTCCTTATGTATTTTTCTAGATATTCAATAAAATGTCTAAAACCACGAGTGGCCGGTCATCTTTGGCCATACAGTGTACATGCAATATAATAAAATTTCAAATTTTGTGTTTATCTGGTCACAAATTTTTTTTTTAAAAGGATGATTTCTTTTGCCTTTGTATCTTTTCAGCTTTCTGTGCGCTGAGGGAGGGGGGTGGGGATTTTTCAATTCGGAAATATTTCTACATTTTTATTGTAAGAACATACTATTCGTACATTTCATAATTCTACAAAATACAAAAATAATTTAAAATAAAAGATTTGAGTGGGGTTATAAATTCTTTTGACACGTTAATTTGTTGTAATACTGTTTAGAATGAGTTATAGACACATTACTTTTTTTTTGTTCCAAAAGCATTATTGATTACACAAAACAAAAATATTTTTGGATGATAGGGTATATAATAGATAATAGGGCACAAAATCCCTGTAAATTCAAATTTTAATTAATCCTTCAAAAATTCATTAAACGATTAGGTAAATCTCTTAATTTAGTTTAAACAATTTGCGTAAAACGCTTTAGAATGTAAAATTTTCATGAATTCATAATGCGGTAGATAAAGGGTTAAAGTACTTCAGGAAAAAATATCGATAAAACCCCCCACCTGTAGAGTCTCTGTTGTTCGGTGGCTCCCTGTTTGGGGACATCAGCGTAGGCCTTGTAGAGATCCTCGATTTCGTCGTATCCCAGAGTGGCGACAGACCTCAGCAGCTCGACGAACTTGGCGGGAAAGTTCTTCTCGCGTATCCTCTCGGCGTACGTCTCATCATTGTACACGTTCACGAGTTCATCGAATTGGTTTCGGATCTGAGAAAAAGAGAAGGAAAAATGACGTCATTTTTTTTTTTTTTAAATAAAAATAAAACATATGACGGTGACAAACAAAGTGAAGTTTTCACCTTGTTTTCAACACAAAATAAATAATATGAACTTTAAAATGTTGAGGTTTACTTAAAAGGACGGTTCAAAATAATAAAATAGAGATGTTATTAGTTCATTTTTATTTTATCTAAAACATCTTTCAAGGCCTTAATCAGGCTCTTCCTCAGACAATATTATTATTTATTTAATATTATTCAGAATATTATTATTTATATTTTTATTTATTTTTAATATTTTGTATTTGTATTAATAATATTCTCTGTGGAAGAACATGATTAAGGCCTTGAAAGTACTAAGATGTTATAAATAAAATGAACTATTCCATAACTATTCTATAACATCTCCATTTAACTATTTTTAATCGCCGTTTAAATGATCCTGAACATTTTAAAATTATTTTTATTACAGTTATAATGCAGAAGTGCAAAGATGATAGAAGATGCAGAAGTGCAAAGATCTAGATTTTTTTGGAAATTTATCGGGAAATGTTCCATATCCTGTTCTGTTTGGCGCTTTTGGCGAATCGAAAAATCGAAAATGGCGACAAAAAACCATTTTGGAAACGTATCAGATTTTTCAAGATGGTGGAAAAACATAATTTTTAAATAATTTATAAGCATATATTTATTTAAATAAGCGTTATATGTGTTACATATTTAAAAAATATATACGATGTTTATATAAATGTTTTTATGCATATACATTTTAGATATAGCTCTCTATATATGTAATTATATATAAGGACATACATATATAATACATACATAAATACATACATAATATATACAAGGAATAAATAAATATTATACACTTATACAGGGTGTATCTAAACTACTAGGCAAAACTTTAAGGGGTGATAGTGCACACCAAGACAAATAATATTCAATGGGAAACTAAGGGTCCCAAACGTCTTCCGAAGGAGATAGGCGCCATCAAATTTTAGGGTCCAAAATTTGAAATGATAATAAAAAACTGAAAAATTGGTCGATTCGTTTGCGATTTTTACGAAAACTAGTCTTTATGCCAGTATTGTCTTGTAAATAAATTATAAAGATAAATTTCAAAAAATGCCGATAGAGGGCGCTTTAGACTTCGGAGTAATGAACAACTATTTTTACCATTATTTTTTGCATCTCATTAATTTTTTTTTTTAGAAGTTTAGACCTAAACTTAAATTTTGAGCTCAAAATTTGTGGTTAAGTAGCACAAACTGAACTGTGTTCAATAGGAGTGGGTAGGTTCAAATTTCAAATGATTATAAAAAACAGAATAATTGGTCAATTGATTTGCGGTTTTCACTAAAACTATTCTTTATGTAAGTATTGTCTTGAAAATAAATTATAAACATGAATTTCAAAAAATGTCGATAGAGGGCGCTTTAGACTTTGAAGTAACGTACAACTATTTTTTACCGTTATTTTTTGCATCTCATTAAATTTTTTTGAAGCTTAGACAAAAATTCTGTGCTGAAAATCTGAATCGTTGAGAGTGGTTAAGTAGCGCTAACTGAACTGTGTTCATTGGAGGTGGGAAGGTTCAAATTTCAAATGATTATAAAAAACGGAAAAATTGGTCGATTCGTTTGCGGTTTTCTCTAAAACCATTCTTTATGTCAGTATTTCCTTGAAAATAAATTTTAAAGTTAAATTTCAAAAAATTTCGTTAGAGGGCGCTTTAAATTTTAGAGTAACCAACAACAAATTTTATCTGTTATTTTTTGTATCTAATTAAATGCTTGAAAAAGCCTAGACTTAATTTTGAGCTCAAATTCTGAATCGTTGGGAGGGGTTAAGAAGCGCAAACTGAACTGTGTTCAGGAGTTGAAATGTTACCCTGCCCACCCTACGAACACAGTTCAATTTTTCGCTACTTAATTACTCACAACGATTCAGATTTTGAGCTCAAAATTTAAGTCTAAGCTTTTAAAACATTTATTTAGATAAAAAAAAATAACGGTTAAAAATAGTTGTTGGTTACTCTAAAGTTTAAGGCGCCCTCTAACGGAATTTTTTGAAATTTATCTTTAAAATTTTTCTTCTAGGAAATACTGACATAAAGAATGGTTTTAGAGAAAACCGCAAACGAATCAACCAATTTTTCCGTTTTTATAATTATTTGAAATTTAAACTTCCCCACCCCTATTGAACACAGTTCAGTTTGCGCTACTTAACCACTCTCAACGATTCAGATTTTTAGCTCAAAATTTAAGTTTATGTCAAGCTTCTAAAAAAATTTAATGACATTCAAAAAATAACGGTAAAAAATAGTTGTACGTTACTCTAAAGTCTAAAGCGCCCTCCATCGTCGTTTTTTGAAATTTATCTGAATAATTTATTTTTAAGACAATACTGACATAAAGAATAATTTTAGTGAAAACTGCAAATCAATTGACTAATTTTTCTGTTTTTTATAGTCATTTGAAATTTGAACCTACCCTCTTCCATTGAATACAGTTCAGTTTGCGCTATTTAACCACAGATTTTGAGCTCAAAATTTAAGTTTATGTCTAAACTTCTAAAAGAAATTAATGAGATGCAAAAAATAACGGTAAAAAATAGTTGTTCGTTACTCCAAAGTCTAATGCGCCCTCTATCGGCATTTTTTGAAATTTATCTTTATAATTTATTTTCAAGACAATACTGACACAAAGAATGGTTTTCGTGAAAACCGCAAACGAATCTATGAATTTTTCCGTTTTTTATAATCATTTCAAAATTTGGACCCTAAACTTTGATGGTGCCTGTCACCTTCGGAAGAAGTTTGGGACGCTTAGTTTCCCATTTAATATTATTTGTCGTGAGTTTTGCCCAGTAGTTTAGATACACCCTGTATACACTTTTATATATTCATATATATCATATATTTATTATGTATGTCGAATTAAAATAAAAGTTATAAACTTTTCCGAAAAAACAGGCTAAATGCAAAAAATAAACAAATGGATAAAGTCCATTCCAGTTTCAACCCCAAAGGCATATCGATCGCAACATATCGATTCATTTAATGCTAAAAAAAAAGTTCGCCAAAAAAAAATCAGAACAGGATATGGAACTCTTCAGAATTTATCAGACATAAAAGAATAGAAATAACTTAGTTAAAGATTTGTACCGCACGCCAAATTTTTCAAAATGTGGATTCCAATTCTTTAATTCATTCTCTTTTCTTTCCCTTACTTTGCCTAATTGTTGCTTAAACATATCCAGCATTTTTAATTGCTCTCCTCGTATTCACGTAGATACTTGACTGCGCTATTTTTTTTTTTTTTCGACGCTCACCGCTATTTCGCCTTTGACATTCGAGCTATGAGCTGGATCTGTGCTTAATCCTTTAAATTTTAATATCGCATTGATAATGGAGTTTTAGAAGCCATGTGTATTAATTTTATTTTATTAGAGTTTCCTCTTTCAAACTAACCAGTTTTTCATTATCCCAACCCTTTTAAGTCTACCGTACCATTTACGCTTCAAATTTAAATAAATTTGCATAATTTTCTTCTTTTTTAGAACATGAGAATTGTATGAAATAATTACCGAGATAGTTTTTATATATTCGGGTGAAAATTTGACTCCTCTGTTGTTTTGCGACGCTCGCCGCTATTTCACCTTTCATGGTCGAGCAGTCTAACTCGCTGTGTTTAAGCCTTTAAATTTTTATTTTGCACTGATGATGGAAATTTAGAAGTCATCTGTATCCATTTTATTTTATAAAAACTTTCTCTTTAAAACTAATCACTTTTTCATTATCTCAACCCATTTAATGTCTAGTGTCGCATTTTTTGGGACGTTTCAAATTTTAGTAAATTTGGATATTTTTTATATTTTTTTAGAACATGAAAATTGTGTGAAATATTTATCGATATATGTGTTTATCTATTACCTAAAAATGACAACGTAAGACGGATACTAATTTGTTTAACACTAGAACGGCCGCGAGCGGTCATTTTGACTTTTGCTTATATGAATATATTTCGGTTCAAACCAGAAATTTCGTTATAAAATAATTTCAAAACATGCAAAGAAGTAAAACGCTAAATATCAAGTTGGGAATTGCTCGTGAAGCGTATCAAATGAGGTGCGTTCGTACGATAATGAAGTTTTAAAAATATCAATCTCATAAAATTGTAACTAGTTAATTACAATTAAAATGAGCACCAAACAATGCTCTCCCTATATTCATTATGTAATAGAATAATTTTGTGTGGCCTTGTAAATCAATAACAAACGTTCTTTGCACAACCGATTATGCAAAAAATATATTATAATATGTACTTTATGATGCATATCAATATTATTATGTTCGAATGAGTGTAAGACCATTAAAATGCATTTTAAACTTTTTTTTTTCATTGACTGTCATGTAACGGAGTACTTTTGATTGTCCCTGTATTTGACCTATGCATCTTATTTTCAAAAAAATTGAAATGACTCTACAAAATTATGTAATAAGTATGTATTTTAAATTTCAAACGATTAAAATGTATTTGAAACATTTTTCCCCATTGACTGTAATGTAACGGAATACTTTTGATCATCCCTGTGATTGATCTATCCATCCGATTCTCATAAAATTTGAAATGACTCGACAAAATTATGCAGTAATTATATATTTTAAATTTCAAAAGATTCGGTTGGGTAGTTTTTGTGTTGTTATATGCGGACAGACAGACGGACAGACTGAACGACAACTATAGGTGCTACGTATTTAATTACGAACGCACGTAAAAAGGTTAAACTGTTTTAAATCAAAATTATGGTGTGAATTTGGCTGAAAAGTTTCTCTCGCGTATCCTCTCGGCGTACGTCACGCCGTTGTATAGATTCGAACGTTGTATATGTTCCTCGAACTGGTTGCGGAACTGACAAGGAAGGTCTCCATACGGACATACTCAGAAAATTTTGAAAAAAATACAGAATGTTCTTCTCATGTGGTTATATATGTTTATAAAAAAATTTCGGCGGAATCCCGATGGAACATTCATAAAAAAATAATGAACATTTCGTTTATTTGGCGATTTATCATCGTTTGGCGGCAAAATAAAATTTCAAAAAACGCTTTTTTTATGCAAATGCTTTTTAAGGTAAAAATGTTTCACATTGAACTCGTTTAAAGAACTTTTATTTAAAGGACTTTAATTTTGTCGATTTTAATTTGTGTTAACCATAGTTTTGTCATAATATATTTATAAAGAAAATTAACTATGAGATTTTATAAATCACAGCAAAATTTAAATTAATTAAAATTGCCTCAACCTCGAAATTAAGTTCAATCCAGTTCAGCACTGTTGAGTCTATTTCGTTACTATAGAAACAAAAACTTCTCCAATATTGAAATACATTACTTCATCATTCTTCATCTGGCCTTTATTTTGTCATACGCTTAAATATATGAAGATATATTTCTTATTTTTTATGTATGAAGTTCTTTTCAAAGTGATAAAATTAAATAACTACCGCTAAAGCAACATAAATATGCAATACAAAATGTATATAAGTATTAAACTCTCATTGTTCAAATTTAAAATTCATTTCTATTTACACGCATTTTAAAAATTATTTGACAAGAAATTTTCAGGTGCATTAAAATGGTTTGCTTTTGGCGGGGGAAATTACTGCTCGCCAAATCCCGTGATACTTTCATCTTTTCGAGCCAAATGCTCGAAATTATTTTATTTTTTTAAAGAGTTAGTTCTGTAATTCCGCCGCTAAATTTTACTGATCATTTATTAGATACATTAGTAGATTAATTTGTAATTTTTTCAAAAAATTCTGAGTATGCCCGGTATGGAGACCTTCCTTCTGAGATTATTATCTCTCATTTTCAAATGTGTGGTAAACAGGTCTAATTAGGACTGCTGAATTCTTTTCAGAAAAAAGCGGAAGATTTTGATTAACACTAGTTAGTTTTGGTTTTATCATGCTATTTTTATACCAAACTGTTGAACTTACGCTTAAGGGTGTATTCGAAAAAAAAATATCTTTCCACACTCAACAGGTCGAAATTTTTTGATACATTTTCAGACTCTTTTTCAAAAGCAGAAACATGAAACTCGCGGAAGTGATCGTTAAAGAGATGTAGAAGAGGCCGTGCGATTTCATTTGTAATAGAATTATTATATGATTATTTTCTTAGAGATTCCTTTTTTCGTTCCCAGATCTCCCGATTCGAAAAATTTGGCTCAAAACGCACACTTTGACAGCATTCTTTTGCAATATTTTCTGCCTTTATCAAAAACGACACCTTATGTACTTTCTATAAATAAGAAAATTGGCAAGTTGAATGCGTTTCAGGGCAAAAATAAATTTAAAAATAAATCAGAAAAAAGCAGTTTAGATTGGAATACACCCTCAATCTTTCTGTATGGTTTTCAGTAAAAAAATTGTTTAAAAAATGGCATCAATAAATATATTTATTATCGGAAGCGTTCTAGCTATATTTGAATTATATTATTATATCACCATCGTTTAACTAATTTTGCAATCATATATCACAGTAAGAATAACAAGTTGGAAATTGCATGTGAATCGTAGCAAATGAGGTGCGTTCGTACGATAACGAAGTTTTAAAATATTCAGATCTTGCTGATATAGTAGAGCGTACTTCGGATACAGCATACTGGTTGAAATCTTGTTTGCGTTCCTGTAAATATACAGGAAGTAATTTTTATTACACCTCAGCAACATATATCATATTCATAAAATATGAAGTAGTTTATTATAATTAAAACACACCCCAAACAATGTTTCCACGTATAACATTATTTAGTGGAATACATTTGTGTGGCCCTGTAATTTAATAATAAATATTCTCTGCATCACAGATTATACAGAATGTATATTTTAGTACATACTTCATAGATTCACGTCAATTCTATTATGTTCGAATGAGTGTAACATCATTAAAATGCATTTGAAACTTTTTTTCCCCATTGACCGTAATGTAATGGAATACTTTTGATTATCCCTGTAATTGATCTATGCATCCGATTTCCATAGCATTTGAAATGACTCGACAAAATTATGTAATAATTATGTATTTTAAATTTCAAACGATTCGGTTGGGTAGTTTTTGCGTTGTTATATGCGGACAGACGGACTGAACGACCACTATAGGTGCTACGTTTTATAATAATTACGAACGCACCTAAAAAGTAACTGCATTGTTAAAACAAAAATAAACATCCTAAAATTCCGTTATGATCATGGTAAATTTTATAATGAACACGCTATAAAAATATTTGTTCGTATTTAAACATAAAAAAATATATAAATAATTTTCTACTATTATCTACTATCGAATCGAAATATTTCTAATTTTTCGATTTTGGTTTCATATTTTTCTTTAAAAAATTACTTTAAATATCGCACTGGTTAGAACTGGTTCTGAAATTGAAACTATCGTACACGGAAAGAACTGTTTAGTTGAAACAACTAAATTTTGATTACCATTGCCCTCACAATTTTTTTTTTTTTGTTGAAATGACCAAATTATAAACAAAATTTTGTTGAATTAACGAAATCATTTGGTTAGTCCAACCACGATTTAGTTATTCCAACCAAATTATTTTGTAGGGGAAATAGTAATCAAAATTTAGTTGTTTCAACAAAACAGTTCTTTTTGTGTACGATAAAAACAAAATGTAACCAAAACCGAAAAGGTAAAAACGAGCCCGGTGGTAGATCGACCTCAGCTATTCCCCCAAAATATTATATAAAAACATTAAAATTTGTGCGAGATATTTGATAACGCCCCTCCCCCCTCAACATAACATTACCATCCGGGTCTTTTTCTATGACTAGTGTGGCGCCTTAAGGGTGTATTTCGATTCAAACTGCTTATTTTCCGATTTATTTTAAAATTCATTTTTGCTCTCAAATGCATACAACTGGCAAATTGTCTTATTTAGAAAGTACTCAAGGTGCCGTGTTCGTCGATTTTTCGGTAAATGTAGAAAATATTGCAAAAAATGCTGCCAAAGTTGCCAATTTGAACAGAAATTTTCGAACATGGAGATCTGGGAACGAAAAAAAAAATGATTGAACTGAGAAGGTAATTGTTTATAAATCAAATTCTAATTAATTTAGTAAAAAATTACATCACACGGCATTTTATACATCACTTCAAAAATCACCCGAGCAAGTTTCGTGTTTCTACTTTTAAAAATGAGTCTGAAAATGTATCGGAAAATTTCGAGCTGTTGAAGGTGGAAAAACATTTTTTCGAATACACCCTTAAAGAAAAAATTAGAGTCATTACTCACGTCACTAATGGGCACTTTCCTTCCGGTCAGGTGGTAGAGGTAGTGGGGCTTCTTGAGGTCGACGGGTTCCCCGAACTCTTTCTGGTAGTCGAAATCGTATGCCAGAGAGGTTAGGTCCACTAGATCGTCTGCCAGAGTGATAGGTTCGGACACAGGTTTCTCCTCGATCAGCTCAAAGTATCGCCTGCAAAATCATCAAAAGTCATTAGAACAAGTATTACCTGTTATAACTTATATATATTCATATAAGTGGCACAGAAATCGCGATTATTTGTTGATTGTTTAATGGCGACGCCCGAATGAAACGCATCTCATTGTGTAAAAGTCCTTTAGCAGGAATTTACCGTATTTACTCGTGTATAGGGCGCACGCGTGTATAAGGCGCACCCCTATTTTACAAGTAAAAATGGCGACTTTTTAAAATCTCGTATATAAGGCGTACCATAAATTTGATACGCTAATGAAGACTGACCAAATGAATTTCAGTAAAAAAAAAAGTTGAAACAAACATTACACCAGACCAGAAAACAAGACGAAAATGCATTTTTAGACTTCGGGTTGTAAGAGAATGTCGGGAAATAGGAATGAGTGACGGTAAAAAGAATTGCTAATGAGCGTTTAGATAATGTCACTAGCTCTGTTGTATAAAAAAAACTGCAAGAAATGAAATGAATATGCAGTAATACTTCAATTAAGTAACATTTTCCGAGTTTTAACATCTTCTTTGAATAATTTCTTGTTTCATATGTATATCGTTCGACTGCATCCAACAGTAAAAAATTATTCCGTGTATAAGGCGCACCTAGGAGTTTTGCCCTAATTTTTTGAAAAAAAAGTGATGCCTTATACACGAGTAAATACGGTAGGTTAGATCGACGAGATCCTCTGCCAAGTGTTGTAAAAGTGTTTCACGAATTTGCAATGCAGTCTAGTTAGCTAAACACCAGAATAGAACTGACCTCGTCAAAAACAGTTTTGGGTGTATGCCTTCTTTCTTTTTAACCGAGAACCTGGCCTCTATCTACCGGGTTTCCCCAGTTAAACGGGGTTTGATACCTGGTATCGGGGCGGGTCACCGCGTCGCGGCAATAAATCTGACGATCGATCGCCTAGATCATAGGTTCCCAACCTTTTCGAGGCCAACGCCCCCTTTACAAGAGAAAAAAATGTCAACGCCCCCCCCCCCCCTACTTCCGTAATAGTTAATAATACAAAATTATAAAATGTAACATAGCATATTACCTATTTTGGTACCACTTGGTTATCCCGTCGACTAATTTCGTCAAATCACACAAATCGCCAAACTAATAGCCGAATTATACATATTAACAAAACTTTTATTTTAAATAACGAAAAAACAAATAATTAGTAGAATAATTAATAAAAATACAAATAAAAAGTCGAAATAAAAATCATTTAATGACTTTTAAACACGTGTATCATGCATAATGTCATTGAATGTGACATTCACGATCATCCATTATTGGCATTTAATCTTTTAATTTGGCGATAATTTTTTGATTAACGGGATAACCAAGTTAATACCTTTATTTTTTATCTGTCTGCCTATTTATTAAGAATCATAAAGTAGAAGTTAATTAAATTTTATGTACTCTCCCTCAGAATCTAGGTTAGACAGCTGTATTGGCTTTTGAAGTTGGAACTCATGGTATCCATTTTTGAATTTTACTTTTAGTTCTCATTCGCTGTGAGTTCTACGATTTTCTCCTCAAAATATGATAATACTGCTGTATCTCCATTTGCGAAAGAACATAAAAATAAATTCGGTATATTCATGTATAAATATAAATGTCAAGGAGTAACCAAATCTGAAGTTTGGTGAAAATCTGTGCAGTAGTCCTTGAGATAAAGCTGTTACGGAAATCTTGAAAAAGGCAGCATACAGCGCCACCTGTTGAGAAATTTTCAACGAAAATATAAACCGTATTCATTCATGTCAAGTACTAATAAAATCTGAATCTTGGTGAAAATCTGTGCACTTCTTGAGATAAAGTTATTGCAGAAATTGGCAAAAGGGCAGCATAACAGCGCCACCTATTGAGAAATTGTCAAAAAAATGTAAACAGTATCTATTCATGTCAAGAACTAACATAATCTGAAATTTGGTGAAAATATGTTCGGTAGTTCTTGAGTTAAAGCTGTTGCGGAAATCGTGAAAAAGGCAGCACAGCAGAGTCACCTATTGAGCGATTTAAACATAAAAACTAATCAGCATCAATTTATAGCAGGGACTACCTGAATGTAATTTTTTATTGAATTTCATGCACTAGATGTTGAGATAGAGCGCCCACAAAATTTATGTCACATATAGACAGAGTCATAGACTGACAGAATTGGAGACGGACATTTCGTAAAAAAATGTTTTTTGGACTCTCTGACCCTAAAACGTAAAAATACATCAAAAACCGGAATTAAAAATTTTTCGCGAATCCAATATTTTTTTACTTGTAACGATAGAAGAAAGTAAAAATGGGACATATTACCTTTGTCGTTTCTATCAGCACGCATTCGTTCAAAAGCTCTTGTAACCTAGAAAACTTCATGGCTTCATTTAAAAAAAAAAAAAAAAAAAAAAAAAAAAAAAAAAAAAAAAAAAACCTTTCTGGCATATTAAGTACATAGGTAATGATTAATTTGTAGGAGAGTGTCTAAATCCATATTTCAAATACTCAATAATGTACTACCGACATTTCTTCTTCGATTAAGGTATTTTGAAACATAAAACTTTTTTCTATTTAAGTTTACATAGATTTACTTTGAAGAAATTTATAGATATAACGATTTTTAACCATTTGAAAAATGGTTGTTGTTTTCGGGAGAATGGACCCGATGATGTTACCACTTTTGAATGATGTTACCACTTTTGAATGATGTTACCACTTTTGAATTTAAATTAAATTCTTTATTTTTAGAAGAATTTTTATTTGAATTTAAATTAAATTCTTTACTTTTAGAAGAATTTTTATTTGAATAGTAAATTAAAATGGTTAAAATCATTGTAATAAAGGAGAAAACTAACAAATTTAAAAATGGGTAGACGGAAATTAACAGATACGGAAAAAGCCGAAGCCAAAGAAATGAATGAACGTGAATATCGCATTCAATGATATTAAACACAGTCAACATGTATAAGTTGCTTATTAGTTTGGCGATTCGTATCATTTGGCGAAATTGGTCGACGGGATAACTGAGTAATACTGTATTTGGTTTGGCGCAAAAACGTCTTTCAATGCAGAAAATGATAAAATCAAAAGATTATTGAGCCGCTGAAAACCAATTACGTGTTGAAAGGCGATCACGAAAAAGGAAGCAATTTAATGCCGAACCGATTAATTGTAAAACATCATGTCGCCAGGGCGACCAATCCACTAGCCATGGCGTTTTACTATCGGTCGGTTCTAACCAGGAAAATTTGAGTGCCAATAGTGATTCTAACAAGCCGGAAAATGTTATAGCTATTACTCTTGATTTTCCACCACCTAAAAAGAAAACTAAAAAGCAATCGGCTTGGGAAAAACTGGGAAAAAACTTTTTTGATTCGATGTCTGATGGACCCATTCACAGATGCATGTGCTGCGATCGATTTTGGTTTAAAACCTCCATCACCAAAATTCTGCTCTGTAAAATCAAACAATATATGCCAAAGTCTTACAAGTATAACAGTATATGCCAAAGCTGTATTTTAATAATGATTACTTTTGCACCAACAATGTTAAATAGTTTGAAATGTTTCTTTCGTCGCCAACTTTTATGCTTGGCGACAATAGAGTGATATAACTTAAACGAACCGTACCTTCAAATTGCAGCATGTATAAAGTCATTTATAGCAGTGGCACGGATAATACACAATAAAACAACTGGTATTTAGCTTAAAATGATAGATGAATGTATCGAGTGAAACATTTTTCAAATGGTTGGGGTAATTTCTTAAATTACAATTTTTTTATCACTTTCACTAAGAATAAACAAATTTCTTCAACTGATTCAATTCAAGGGTTCGTTTAAAAACCTTTTTTCAGGCATGTGTCGTCATACTTCAGATTTTTCGAAATACAGGTAGATAAAAAATTAATTTTTTTTTTAACTTTAAGTGTCATCAAATTATCGCGAATTTTGTATTCCACAATTTTTGAATTCATAAGGATTTTTAATGGGAGTCGTAGCGATTTTACATGTTCCGCTGTGATATTTTGACAACTATGAAAGAATTGCAGTTACAATGTTTTTACAGTGTTTTTTTTTACATTAGTAAAATAAATTCAACCCTCTCCGCCGCCAGCTGTAGGTTCATCTGCATAGATTTCCATTTAAATGTGCAGTTAAGCTTTGTGTCACCGACTGGACAATGCAGAGGAAATCAACGATTTTCATTATATTAGCTCCTAAATAGGTAGGTCGACATGACCGCCCCCCTTGACTGTCCTAACGCCCCCCATTTTTCTCTGGACTTGCTACCGACCCCCTGGAAGGCCCCAGCGCCCACTGGGGGGGCAGTACCGCCCCCGTTGGGAACCTATGGCCTAGATCTTTAACCGAACTTCTTAGACGCTTTCAATCATGACATCAGATATGACGTTTTGCTTGGATACCGACTGCAAAACAAACCCTTCCTATAGTGAGTTTTTCATCTTTAATATATTTTACATCCATATCTTGCTGCTATATCTCACAAATCTTTGTTTTAGTACTTTCTGTGCGGTGTTAACATTTTCTTCGATCTATATTTTATAAGATATGAAACATAGCAATCGCTTGTTTGGAGTCCGTTTCCAAAGAGAACATCATCACTGACGTCACACTGAAGGCATCTATTGTCCACTGCTTAGTTGTGAACTTAGTTTATCCAGTTGCTTTTACATTTTGCTGTTGTTGTTTGATATTTGCGCTTTTCTACACGAGTTGATCTCGTAATTTTGAACCTTGATCAGGTGACAAGGCACCTCCAGAGGTATAATTCACAGGTAACTTGGCGGACTTTGCACCTACGACGAATTTTACGTGCACCAAGTGCCATTAGCGTAAATGACACCAGTCCAATGATGAGACCCCTGGCTGCCAGATTTTCATACCCGAATGAGTTAAGGTTTATACTTACTTGATGACGGTAGATACGGTCTGTCCTTCCATCGGATAAGGAGTGTACGCCATGTCCGATTCAGTCCTGATCTTTTCGATCACGTAGTGATGACGATCACCCCTTATGGAGTAGTGGTAGTGCGCGTTGCCATGGAGAGTGTGCTGAAAAAAAGAAACGAATAAAGTTTAGATGTTTAACTCATCATTACTTAAGAATTTGAAAAATACTACCTCTGACAATAAAGTTCGGTGAATAGTTCTGTAACATTAATGTGGATGAAATATTGATGAAAGTTACCGTACCATCCTTCAAAATAATCATCTCCCATAACTGTGCATCCCTCATATCTGCTGTACATGCCCTGGAAAATTCGCAAGAAGTCTTCTTTTGGGATGGAGTTCAAAAGCTTCGTCACGGTTCGTTGAATGTTAGCAATAGGGTCAAATCTCTTTCAAAGAGAGTTTGAGTCTTGGCATTTAATCTTATAGTTTGGCGATAGTTTTTTTTTTTTTTTTTTTTGGTCAATGGGAGAATAAAGTAGTATCGAATTGCATAAAAGAAACATCCTTATAGCTCCAAAAAGAGCTTATAGCTCCCAAACCATCCTATTCACTAACAATTTACTGCGTTGGATTAAGCGTCTCATAACCAATTAAAATATATCTTTGAATTGAAATTAGAAGGAAATACAGGGTCATGAAAGATCGAAGAATGTGGAAAACAAGATTGCAAAAATCTCTGCAACTCATAATCCTATCAACTTCGTTCTTTTTGCGAAATGTGTGTTAATTTATTGTATTTTACACCATTCCTCAAAATAAAAAAATTGAAAAATTTTATGTACCTTTCATCATAACTATTTCAAGAGTCCGAAAAAAATAATTCCGGACAATCGAGGTTAATGATATTCAATTCTCTTCTTACATAATAAGTACATACAAAATTTCTAGTCTCTATCTCAATTCGTTCCGCAGATAGAGGGTTTACAGACACACAGACGCAAAATTTTTTTTAATTATAATACATGTCAAGTCAATTTAAAGTTATTATTTCTGAGTAAAAGGCAAAAATAACAAAGAAATTTGCGTAAACGATAAATTTTTGATAAACTTAAAAGAGGACTCAAGGGGCGAAAAAAGATAGCATTTTAGGGAGAAAAAAAGTAATAATTTCGTAAATTTTTAAGATATCAAATTCACTTAAATTTATTATCAATCTTCTCATTATTAAGCACAACTTTTATTTTGACAAGTTTTTGATAAGACAAACTCTTATCACAAAAAAATAATAATAATAATAAAAAGGTGATTGAATAAGGAAAAATTTCATAACTCCACCTATTCACAAGATGTCAAATCCGATTAAAATTTATTATACATCTTCGTACTATTAAATTCAAATTTATACTAACAAGTTTATGATATAAAGAATTCTTACCACAAAAAATAAAATAAGTAAAAATATAGGTTGAAAATAAAAGGATCGTATGTGATGATTCTGATAAAATCAGCTCTTACAGGAAAATGAAATTAAAAACTCGTCAAAAGTGATCTGATAAAATTATTAAACTTTGTTTAGCTCTGATTTTCATTCAGTTTTTGTAGATGAAATGAGTACTTAATTTCGAAAGCTATCTCCGCCTGTAGGCTGAGCCGGCAGGGATTTTTTATTGATAATCAGCCATCTTTCTATTTTATTACGTCAAATAAGATATGTATTATAAAGAATACATGTTAATGCATGTTAATGTATACGGTAATACATGTTAAGAATACATGTAATGTTATTTTCGTTAAACATGACATTCAGTACTTTACAAATTATACAAAAACGGCATTTCATTAGCAACCTGATGAATTATATGTCAGTTTTTTAACCTTTCCACCAAAGTTGAAAAGTATTTGTGAATTCCGTTTGTCTGTCTTTCCGCGCTCTAAATCATTTTAATATAATTGAACTGTCATGTAATTAATATGCGTTATGGATAAGTTCAATATTTATAATGAAGTGTGTAGCATGAATATTTCTTTTACAGGGACACTCAAAATAATGCCTTTACAGGAAGTCCCGTGGAGAAAAACCGTTTACAGGTGTATTTTAATGACATTTCACTATATCAAATATATTCAAATTTATATACATTGTAGATTTTCCCTATAAGATGTTTTCTATAAAGTAAGGTTTTTATTATAACATTTATCCTTCGTTCACAGGGCTAGACAAAAGAAACTCGTTATTGGAACCATTCTGGCTGGAACTGAGTTTACAGTTTTGTCACACGTATTGGATTGTCGTGTAATTTACATGAGTTATGGATAAATTCTGTATGTAAAAGGAAGTGTGTGACATGAATATTTATTTATCAGGGACCAGCAATGTTGGCATCAGATAACCTTCCGACACTCTGAGAGAGTCATATAAGATAAATATTATAAAGAAAAGTGTCCTTACTCCGTTTAAAGACATGTATTGTTAATAGTACACCATACCCGGAAGGGTTATAATGGATGTAACAAAAGAAGAGGAAATTAGCGATTATGCCGGTAATTTAGCGTAATAAAAAGCGATACCGCGAAGGAAAAAGTAATAATATAACATGCATTATAAAGAAAGAAGGCTTTTGTCTGTTTCATAATATTTTTGTATTTACGCTCTAAAAAAAAGCATTCGATTACCCACAATTCCCTTCTGAGTGACGCTAGAACCCGGATAAACTTCCGACAGTCTGAGAGAGTCGTATAAAATATGTACTATAAAGATAAAAGTTGTACTTTTTATTCCTTTTATTCTTTTATCTGTTGCATAATATCTTTGTATTTACGTTCTAAAAAATCATTCGATTACCCACAATTCCTTTCTGAGTGACGCTAAAAGCCAGGTAACCTTCCGACAGTCAGAGTCATATTAGATATGTATTATAAAGCAAAGCTGTGTCACCACTGTGTTTCCGATTTCTAAATTAAAAAGTTCAATAAAATTATATCAAGATATAATAATTTCTTGTATCTTCTTTTCAAAAGAAATGAAGAAGTTGCGTAATTTTTGCTAGATTTCAGGCACATGGATATCTTCCTTGTAAGAAGCCATTACTTAAATTTATTTATGTATTGCATAATATATATGTATTTACTTTCTAAAAAATCATTCGATTACCCACAATTCCTTTCTGAGTGACGCTAGAAACCGGATGGAATCAGATAACCTTTCGACAGTCAGAGAAAGTATATGCGATATGTATTATAAAGAAAAAATCCCTTCTCACCGCTTTCTCGTGTTCTGCTTCTCCACACTCATGTCCGTGGAAGACGGAATAGACCTGGTTGGGTCGAGTCTTGCAGTTGTGGAAGTTTCGGACCTTGGTCACGTTGAGGACTATGTTGTGGGTTCGGTCGTAAGGGTGGTGCTCGATCACGTACGCCGTCTCGCACTCGCCCACCAGGGTGTCCTATAGCGGAAAGAAAAACAAAGTGAACATGAATCATCACCTCAGAAAAATTCGTGAAGTTATCCTTATTTTTTTCTACAAATAATTTTCGTACTCTCAGAAAATATATTTGATCCGTGAATTCATTCCGAAAGTTTAAAAATGAGGAAGAGATTCTGTCTATTTCTAGCACGCTTTCGTATTGGGTTTATTAGTAATAAAATCGAATTTATTTTTAAAATGAAAAACAAAAAATTCTATAAATTAAGATATCTAATTTAGCAAAAAACACAAAAATGTTTTCGAATTTAAAAATAGATAACAATTGCTTTCTTCATTCTTTCAAAAATTCTCAAAATTTGTTATTCAAAGTTGGATAAATTGAGTAAAATTTAATTTACTAAGATATTTATATAATAAATGTTTGCATTTAAAATATACTTTAAGTGAACACATTTAAAAGATACTTTAATTAAAAAATAAAATGCAAAAAATTGATATTATTAAAAAAATCTTATCGAATAAAAATAGAACATCCATAACCTCTAGCAATCTAAATAAATATATTTAAAATTCACATTTTTTATGCTATATTAATACTTAAGTATAAAAATCCCAGCCACAGTTTCATTTAAAGACGAAATCTTCCCGAAATTAACTTCAAAATTAAAAGCTTTTTAACGAAATAGACCAAACCACACCCATATTAAATGACCGCTTTTACTTCAAAGCATTTTCCTATTGTACAACCATAGCACCATGCCAGTGCGCTCGCTTTCCAACCCTAGGATGAGTGGTTCGATCCTCACGTCCGCCGCATTTATCTTTTCCAAACTTTTTTGAATTGACGGATATTTTACCTCTTTTGACGGAGTAAAACATAAACGGATATTCGTCAATTTACAGACAATTGCTGGCAGCAGTGCTGCCAGTACATTTAAAACGAGTACTAGGAAAAGTAGACCAGTTTCAATTGACGTCACAATCACCTGAGCAACAACCTTATCAAACAGAGGTATTTTTTGTTTGCCTCCCAAATTCGGCCAATTGTGATTGGCTGGCTCAAAATAGAGGCTACAAATTGTCAATTAAATTGGTTGGGTAAAACTTGAGGAGCAGGTGATCACGTGGTGTAAACTGGTCTATTCTGTGAAATGCATAAAAAAAACGTAGCACTGTTGTGCGGGAATTATATTTTATCAGTCGATAACTCATATACAGGGTGTTTCTAAACTCATGGTACAAACTTTAAGGGTAGGTAGAACACACAGTAACAATCATTTATTGTATAGGAATGCATGGGACCAAGTGACGCATTATGGTAAAAACAGCAGGGGGGGCAATTAGGCCCCTTTTTTATTTTTCAAAATTTCGCATTCATACCAGAGAATTTGTGTGCTATCCTTTTCTTGACATTTTATAATTACTTAATAATAAAATGAATTTAATTAGAAATACCCTGTGTATAATAATGAATTATGCTACTATTTAATATTTATCATAATCTACGTTTAATGCAGAATTTTTTCATTTTTATTTTCTGGATAAAAAAAAGATAGACAAATCGAATTGTTTCGAAGGAGGGGGTGGGTCATCTCACCTCGTAGACCTTGGCGGGGAGCTCAATAAGCCCCACCTAACATTATGTAATAAAATGGTGCCGTGACCAGGAGAGAGAAAGAGAAACAAATCGATTTTTTTTCGAAGAGGGACTCGTCATCTCACCTCGTAGACCTTGTAGTAGTGGTCATTGGGGTCAGCCCTCAGGATGTCGTTGTCTTCAGTGGATGGTCTATCGGACTCGACCTGGTCGAAGTTGAGGCTGAACACCGAAGCGATTCCTCTCTTCAGGTTCACCGAGAAACTCGGCTCGTCACGTGTTACCTCAAAGTGCGTCACCTGTAATAGAAAAACACAACACTCTTGTATGCAGGTGGTTAAATGACAAGTTTAATACAATTGAATGGTACTACTTGGTTTTCTCGTCGAACAGAAAATGATCGCCAAACTATAAGATTAAATGGCAATAATGAATGATCGTGAATGCCACATTCAGTGATATTGTATACGATACACGTGTTTAAAAAGTCATTAAGTGATTTTTATTTCGACTTTTTATTTGTAACTTTATTAATATTCTACTAATTATTTGTTTTTCCGCTATTTAAAATGAAGATTATGTCAACGTACATAACTTGGCTATTAGTTTGGCGATTTGTATAATTTGGCTAAATGGGTCGACAGGATAACCTAGTAGTACCAAAGACTGGATAAAATAACCTAAGACAGAATTTAATACATTTAAGTAATTAAAATTCATAAGCAAAAAGTAAAAATACTAAAAAACATTTTAAAAGTACAAAAAGATAAACCTTTTGCCAAGCTACTCGCAAGGCCTCATCAGTACATAAATAAATATCATCACAAAGAGTGAAACAAATCAAGAACTGTTAATTTATTTTACAGTATTTATTTGTACTGATCATACCTTGCGAATAGATTGAGAGGTAACACAGAATTACAGGTTCACGGAGAAACTCGGCTCGTCACGTGTTACCTCGAAAAACGTCACCTGTAATGGAAAAACACAAACTCATGAAGTTGCATACAAGCATTATAGTTCCCGCCGCCCTTCAAAGGGTTAAGTCCGGGTAATTTAGATTAAATCTGTTATTGACTTAGAAAGGAAATAAAGGTGATTAGTTCAATAAGTATGAGAAGTGTCTGATTCCCCACGCTTATCTAATTATCAAGTTTTATTCCGCTTTCATAAAAAATTCACTATTCAAGATTTTGAATATTCCAATAGAATTTTTTTTCATTCCGCCTGTACACTGGAGGGTTGTCTTGCCACTGACAGAATGGCACGTTTATCGCCCATTTCGAATTCCATTTAAAGATTCCTTTTAGCTAGGCATAGTTGTCGGTCACTTCCTAATAAATTACTGTTATACAAATATTTCATCAGATCCACCATGACTTACGGGTCAGTTTTTTGGGGATCTGTATGTGAAACTCAATTTCAAAAACTTCAAACAGTCCAAAATATCATTTTAACCCGGGAGAACGCGCGCTTACGCAGGGTATGAATGGTTTTAACTTTGTCACCAATAAAATCAAATTAAAGCAGTCGCTTTATTTCGACGGAGACAATGCTTACAAATTTCGCGATAAAATAAGTTGAAGATTATTTAAAAAAAATTAGTGGTTGCAATTGTAAAAAACCATACTTACTCAGGGTCTTTTAGGCCCTGCGCGCGTCCTCCCGGGTTAAGACAGTTTGTTAGAGCAACTACGTTTGTTAGGAATGATGCCATTCACAATTCGACCAATTTCGCAAGTTATTAAAAAACTCGCATAAAATTTTCATAGAGATCGTATTCTGGTACCCAACCTATAAAACCATACAATATTAACAATACTGTTGGTAAAAAAAGACCGCTTGTCATCCTAAGTCGAGATGACGGTTTTGCCCCCCCCCCCCCTTCCAAAAGAAGAAGGCACGAACCACCTTAAATACATAGTTGCGGTTTTTCTAAATTCTGACATTGTTTACTTATTTTCACTATTCTAATTTCACACCGACATCGTTCTCGCCTTTGTATTTTGCTTCGGAATTTATCCACATTTCATCTAAAAATTATTATTATTTTATTTGCATAATTTTTACTTAAAATCTTTATTCTAGCCCTTGTTTCCACTTTCCAGTAGGAAAGTGAAGCATAATCTTACTAGTATTAAAAAATGCTCTGACGAGCACCAAAAAAGGTTAATATGTTTTTAAGTATGAAAAAGGGTTTGACAAGTGCTTCTGTTAATTATTGAGCATGAGGAAGGACAAGGGATCCCTTCTTGGCTACAACTCACTTCAATGCCAACTTTTAAAAAATCATATTTGCGCTTTTTCCGTATGAAAGAAATTTGCGGTTCTTTAGTAGAACTTTCCACCGTGCTTTAGATGTTAACCAGGGGTGTAGTCGTAAAAATAAGATAGGATATATGCTCTAAGCAGAGGGATACCCTAGAATGTGTATACTATAAGCTTTCTTGAGAAATAATGTATTTGGTGTTCTATTAAAAAGTCCAGAAGGCATACGGCGTATAACATGCACTTACATCCCTGACAGTGTGACCGTTTTATCAAGCTAAAAGCAGGCTAGATTTGGACTAACAACAAGCTAAAAAGAAATTCGATGGTCCTGCCATCTATCGATGGTCAGAAAACAATAGACTGACAACTATGTTTTAGACTGAGTTTTTAGCTTGATTTAGCTTGTTGTAAGTCCTACAACAGTCCAGATCTCTTACAACAATCCAAAAACGGTCACACTGATCCCTGATGTTAACTGCACTGTTCACTCTGCACTATACTACAAATAAATTTTCTGTGCAATTATACACTTAGGGCATGCTTGGTGCCAGTGCATGAATGTGATGCAGGAACTAGGTTTTTGGCACTGTGTCGTCTTCCCTTACATTTATGTCTAATTAAGCTGCACCTTTACTGGTTATGTCTTTACACTATACATTTTTATAGTAACTGCGACTGATTTGTTTTCACGGAAAAAGCGCAAATATGATTTTTTAAAAGTTGGCATTGAAGTGAGTTGTAGCTAAGAAGGGATCCCTTGTCCTTCCTCATGCTCAATAATTAACAGAAGCACTTGTCAAACCCTTTTTCATACTTAAAAACATATTAACCTTTTTTGGTGCTCGTCAGAGCATTTTTTAATACTAGTCATTTAATTTTTTGATAAAAACTGAAGATTTTCTAATATCTTAAAAAGAAAAATAACTGCTGCTGTCAAAATTTATAAAATGATAACAACAGCATAAAATTTTGATGTATCAGAATAATTATAAAAGTCATTGCATTGCTATATAAAATGCATGATAAGAAAAATAAACCATGGATTTGAACGAAAAAAGTACAGAACTTTATTAAAAGAATTAAAAGCCATACCAATTAAATATATTCAAGGTAATTTCTCAAATAAAACATTCACAACTAGAAAAATTCTAGAAATTGAATAACAATTAACATAAGAATATTCCCGTAGGAATAATAATTTAACACAAAAGCATTTCTAAATAAAAAGAACTTACATCCGACGGGATTTGAACTCTATAACCCGCTGCTGAGCAGCCAAATGTCTTACCACGAGAGTCCTATAGTTTAACACCAGAGATGTTGCAAATTTTGCTATAATACCTATATAAATACCAGCATAAGTCTTGTGACTGTCATCAACAGCTCCGATCTGATTGTTTTATTTTTTATATGCCCGACGGCTATTTTCCTACTTTTATTTTAGCTACTCGAAACAATCGCCAAATAGGTTTCCTTCGCCTTAATTTCATTTTAAATATAAAGCTGTCACTAGCTTTATTTAAAGTACATGACTTTCATTAAAAAACACATAAATTAAAAATACATATATCAGATACATTTAACTTGCACGTTTTGTTTTCATTTTATTAAAAATACTATAAGTAAATATATAACTACTTAATTTATCCCGTCGACCAAAGAACGATAGACAAACTATAAGATTATATGCCAATAATGGATGAACATAAATGTTACACTTCCTTGACATTAAACCCGCTACACTTGTTTGTTAAGTAATCAAATGATTTTAATTCGATGATTTATTTATATTCTTATGAATGTTTGACTAATTTATTTGTTCTTTTGTTATTTAATATAAATTTTATGCCAATAAGCGAATAGCTCTTGATATTAATTGAGAAAAATATAATATATAATTTATTAAAGTTACTTTATGGTTGTATCCGCCGACATTATTTGGTTAAATAAAAAGCATTTAACTCCTTACAAATTTCCGCTAACATTGATATTTTTGGTACCTTCGTATTAATGCCACCGCAGTAGAAGTTGTGCTAATGCGCCAATAAAGAGTGATCTTGTTGTTCGTGCCTTTTTAGTGTTTTTTTTTTTTTTTTTTTTTTTTTTTTGTGCTCATTTTGACGTAATTTTTAGTATTTTAGTACTTTTTTAGCCTATTTTTGATACCATTTTTTTTTGTGCGCGTGCGAACAAGATTGCTCTTTATTGGCACATTAGCGCAACTTCTGCTGTGGTGGCGTTAATACGCAAGTACCATATTTTTATGCTCTTTAATAAATTCTAATATTACATTTAAAATACTTCAATGTTATTCACATATGCGATATCTTACAAATATCTCTTTATGGTTTGATTTGATAAATTCTGCATTAAAATATGAAAACTTTTATTAGTATTCTTTTGTTCGAAATCACCTGAATAAATCGAATTTTATATTTGGTACGTCTCGACGTCATAACTAAACGTCATCATTAAAGTAATCTTTTTCGTTAATGACTTTTATTTTTTTAACCTAAATTCATTAATTTTCTAAACTTAAAATTTTTTAATGGCAACATTTTTCCTTTTGAGTAATTTGGCGAATAGTTTGGCGATTTCTATAAATGGGTGAAATTGGTCGACCTGATAATCAAGTAGCACCTTACGTAATATAAATAAAATAGGTATGCATTTTTGGCACAGATGTCATATACGCACCATGTTGGCGAATTTTTTTTTTCTGACGCCAATGTCATATGCGCATCGGAGTATTTAACTGAATCCAGAGTATCGTTATTTTGCTTGATATGCCAACCCGGATGTTGTTATTTACTTTTTAATAAATAATTTTTTCTTTTTTTTTAAATATATAAATTGTGTTGTTCTATTAAACAAACCTTTTTTTATTTATTGTTATTACCTTTCAAAAAATATAATACCGGGGGTCCCAAAAATGACTGATGGATTTTAAAATTCAATAACTTGCAAACGGTGGCAGCTATTTAAAATTTTTTTGCAGGAGGGTTATGTACAATGTCAGGAGTATTTTTTACCGTAACTTTTGATTTTAGTTCGAATTTCAACCAATAGATGGCGCTGACAGCAATTGAAGCCCAGGTCGACGCCGAAACTGACCTCACTCAACACTGATCACCTGGCCTTCAATCGCTATCAGCGTCATCTATTTTTTGAAATTCGAACTAAAATAAAAAGTTACGGTAAAAAACTCCTGACATTATACATAACCCTCCTGCAAAATTTTTTAAAATAGCTGTCACCGTTTGCAAGTCATTGAATTTTAAAATCCATCAGTCATTTTTGGGACACCGGGTATGTAACTGGTATCCCAAAACGAGATTTTCGCCAAATTGGCTTTAGAAAAAGACTAACGCCAATGTGATTCGTATATGACATTTGTGCCGCATTTTAATATAGAAACAGAAAAAATTCGCGCGAAAACAAAAATTAAAGTTCATCAGGTTTGTTTTCAGAGCTATTTATATATTTTGGCATCATACCCTCCCTTTTTGAAGCCAAAATAGCACCAAGCTTTGGCAAACATATTTATATTAATCAGACATTCATAAAATAAGTAATAATTTAATTGACCTAGAATAATTTAACGTACCCTCAAAAAAAAAAAAAAAAGCTGACACATTCTCACGTCCGAATCATCATGGAGCGCCCGACTCACCGCTCTTGTGTTGCGCCAAACCGGATTTCTTACCGGTACGCCCTTACCTTACATCTCAAAGGCTCAAATAAATGTAAAACCATATTTTTACGCTTATCTTTTAATTGTCCTGTAGATTTTTCCATTCATGTCTAATTATTCATAAAATAATAACTGTGAAAAGTATTGGTATGAACGTTTGTACTTAATAATTTTACATATCTTTTTGTCTTGTACAATTAAAAAAAATAATAATATTAATGTCAATCTTGTGTTAAATCAGTCTTTGAAATAAAATATTACGTGATGGAAAAACACGGTTACGTCGCTTTTGCGGTTAAAAACATTTGCTATTCGGTCTTTCGGCGCCATTTTTGATTTATTCGCCAAACACACCACCAGAATAATTTTAATAATAATGAACTTTTCCGCAAAATCTTGTCCTGATTGCCTAAATTTGTTCATTTCATCTTATGGACCTTCAGATAAGCAAGTAAATAAAATTACGAATAAAAGTATCATATTACAGTGGCTAGCATAAATTTAAGAGAGACTAAACTTTTTGCCAAAGGCGGCTTTTAACTTAAATAAATGAGAAATTAATAAATAAAAAAAAATATTTCACATCGCTCGTCAAAATAGATAGTGAATATGATACATGAAAATAACAACAAATAAGTATTTTTTCACGTGATTTATCTAATCTATTTATTTATTTTTATGTTCATTTAAACTTACGTGCAACAATTACAAGAAGAAGTAAATATAAGAAATATATAAGAAAAAGACTAAGTTCAGCTGGAAATTTCAGACAAAAATTCGATTTTCTCAGCGACCGACAAACATACAAAGATGAAAAAAAAAACTGTTCTGAGTTTTACCATGAGGATTAAAATAAACCAAAAACGAAGTTAATCCATCCACGGAAACGTTAGCAAGACTTTGTTGAATTTTTTGCTTTCATTTTTTCATTAAAAATTAAATAAAAAACTATTCTAAGCTGCAGTAATTTTTTGAATGCTATCATTTTATTCGTCTCGTCGAGTTCTATCTTTTAAAAAAAATTTCACTGCCGTATCTCAACTGGTTCGCCAGAAATTTTAGAAAGTTGTTTGCACTTTCTATTTCTTAAACATATTATACCAAACGCTACCGCGTTTGCTATGATTAAAAAACCGTTTTTCCTTATCCGACGTTCGCTGTTTTCACGACCTTGTAAAAACGAATTTCATTGGTCGCTTCCCCTCTCCTGATTGGACGATGAAGTTGCTCGTCGTATCCCTTTAATTTTCTCTGTTCTTTTTCGAAATTATCCCGTTTAAGATTATTATTATTATTATTTCTCAGTTCTTTTTTCAAAATTAAACCTTATTTTACCTTTATTTATTATTATTTCTCAGTAATTTTTCAAAATTAAACCCTTTTTACCATTATTACCTATAAATTTTAGGATTTTATTTAATTTATATTTAAAAAAAGCACGGCTCTAGGCTTTTTTCACTGCTTTACCCTCTGGCTTATTCGACCATTCCAATGCCTCACAATTTCGCTGAAATTCCACATTTTTCTGCTGAATATGACGTATCGACTGATCAACATCGATTGAAGGTAAACTGAAGCCAATCAGTAGGAACTTCATACAAATTTATGCATTAGTTCATTGGTTCAGAGTATCCCCCTAGTGAACAAGTTTATCTGTACAAAAAAGTGCAATATACAGTCAAACTTCGTTAACATGAATACGCTTAACATGAATTACTTTTAACATGAACTGTTTTCTCAATCTCCTACAAAAACAACTAGTATGTTGTGGCCATCACAAAACTTTCTTCTATTTAAATCACGTCAATTAAACCATATCTGAAGTTTGGTTAAATTCTGTGAATTAGTTCTTGAGATATAGAAATCATGAAAAACGTAGCATAGCAGCGCCACCTGTTGTGAGGTTTACACCAAAATGTAATCAGCGTCTAATTATGTTATATATTCTAGTGTAAAAAAAAAAACTAAAATTTGATGAAGTTCTCTAGATTAGTTCTTGAGATATATAGCTATCGCAAAAATCGTGCAAAATGTAGCATAGCAGCGCCACCTATTGGGCAGTTCACACCAAAACCTTATCAGGGGGCAATGTATCTCAAGGTATTGCGGAACCTGAAGTTTGGTGAAATTCTGTGCATTAGTTCTTAAGATATAGCTATCATGAAAATCATGAAAAACGTAGTATAGCAGCGCTACCTGCAGGCCAATTTTCACCAAAAACCAATAGGCACTAATTCATATCAAGGTCTAACTGAATATAAAATTTTATGAAATTTCGAGAATTAGTTCTTGAGATAGAGCGCCTACAAATTTTTTGTCACATACAGACAGACTAACAGGCGGACAGACTCACAGACAGACATTATCTAAAAATAGTGAAAACGTGTTCAAGACCTTCTAAAACGTATAAATCCGTCGAAAACCGGAAGTCGAAAATTTTCATGAATCCAATACTTTCTTCTTGTAAAGATAGAAGAAAGTAAAAATACACAGAATTGATACTGATAACAAATTACTGTTAACATGAACAAAATTTGTATTCCCCTTGAGGTTCATGTTAACGAGGCTTGAATGTATACATAAATACAGAAAGATGCAATCATATAAATGAAATTAAATAAAAGTTACAAATCTTTTTGGGAAAATGTGCATGGACGACCACTACGCGTGAAATATTTCGGTCAATTGCTGTCATTTTTTGTTGCAGAAATTGAAAGTTGAACAGAGTCAGGAGTTTTATTATTCTGGTAACAGATTAGCAGGCTTAACACGGTTGATTAATACAGTCACTTTTTGTATTTAATCAAGACCAGGTGTAACCCGTCGAAATCCGACGAAAGAAAATCTTTAACAAAGAACTGTTTTATTGATTTATAATAAATCTACAAAATTAGTTACAGTAAAAAAATGCATCTTACATTGGTCAGTCTAACTGTCAAATATTATTTTAAGCTTTTGATTAACAAACATTATAAAACCGAATTATCCAAATTGTTAAACGAAATAAAACCGAAAATCACCGGATTTTATAACAAACGACATTTTTGAAATAGTATACGCATTTTTTTCAGTGTTAAGAGAAAATAGAGTGATTTTGTTGCCACAATTATAAAATTGGTACTAAAAATTATAAAAAAATTAATATCTCAAACATAAATTGAGATACAGCTTTGAAACAAATAGCATTTTAAAGGACATTTTTTTCTCTATACAACGGTGTAAAATTAAAACGATACGATGTTTAAAAGTGTAAATTTAAAGTAACGAAAATTGCATAGGAAAGTGTTACGCATTTTAATTTCTCTTTAGCCTCCCCCCCCCCCTCAATTTTATGAGAGAATGGGGTGATTTTGTTGCCACAATTACAAAATTGGCACTAAAAACTAAAAAAAATTTAATAGTTCTAAAATAAATTGAGATACAACTTTTAAACAAATTGCATTTGAAAGTGCATTTTTTTTCTCTATCCGGCGGTGTAAAAATTTAAAATGTGTGATTTTTAGAAGCATAAAATTTATAGTAGCCGTAAAATTGCAAAACCGAAATTGCAGGTGAAAATGTTGCCATTCGTAAAATGACGTATGCGTTACTTACAGATACGTGTGGCCTTTATAATATTAGTATAGATAGTAATGGGATTGCATTTAAAAATCAACCACAAGGTATTAAAATAAATAACAGCTACTCACGATTCCGTTCTTTCTGTAGACCCGGAAGGGCCGGCTGAGAAACTCGGCATGCCCGGGCAGATCTTTGTAGTCGTGGGGCGCCCGGAACACATCCTCGTATTCGCCGTTGAAAGAGGCTCGGGTGGCGTGGTCCACCTGTAAGATAAACAAAAGACAAGTCAGCAAACATCCAGGATAAAATACAGTAAACTCCCTCAAATCCGCACAGCTTAGGACCAGAGGTTTTGCGGATTTTAGAATTTTGCAGATTTCTGGTCATTGCTTTGTTTACATTTTGTATAAAGTAATTTGAATGCAATTAATAATGAAATCAAAAGTATAATGAATGTTTACAATATGCTTAAATATTAAAATCATATCATATATATTATAAAGCAGAAGTTCTGAAACTTCCAAACGGGTGTTTTCAAAAACTACCCGATGGTCTTTTTGCAGATTATATCATTCGATAGGAAATATTTTTGCGGAGGTTTATAATACAAATATACAGGGATAACTCTGATTTTTCGTACTAAATTTCGTATTTTTCGGTTATTTTTGACGGAAGGGTTGCAACAACTAATTTTTTGGCGATAATTATATTTCAAAAAGAGAAATGAAATGCTTTCTCTAATGGAAAATAATATAAACATTTCGAAAAAAAACTGTTAATTCGCTGATTTAAAATAAATAATGATAAAAAGAAAAAAATCCGTTTAATGCAAAATAATATTATGAAAGGAAAAAAAATCATCTTTAACGGAAAAAAAAAAAAAAAAAAAAAAGAATATTTATAATATTTAAAAAGTAACTCAATATGAAAGAAAGTTTTGAAGTGACACAATATTTGGCTATTTATTTCTTTCGACCCGGATTAAAAGAAAAAAACATCTCAAAAATTTCATTAGGTAAAACATAAGTGTTTTTTTTAATTTCTTTTTCTAAAACTATTTTTAAATCTAATTTTCCCGTTATGTGTTTTACAGAAGAAACTCGCAGAATTAATGTTTTTTTAAAAAGGCTCTAATTGTTATTTGTATGTTGTTTCCTCAACTGGGTGTTTCAATCTACTTTTGTCGCCAATCAATGCTATTCTAAACGAAAAAAAGCACAAGATGGAGCGATGTTCTCAAGAACTATTTTCTCTCTCTCTCTTTTTTAATGAGTGAGAGCATTTTTAGGAAAAAAATTTACATTTAACTTAAATACATATATAGCAGTTAATATCACAAAAATGAATAATATTTAAATTTTAGAGTAAATGTCTTTCCACATACGTAGATATTGTAAAATAATTTAACTGCAACTTTAAAAAAAAATTTTGGCACAGATATCTCATACGCACTACATTGGTGCGATTTGTCTCTTACGCCAATACCATATATACATCTGGGTAATTAACTGATGCCAAAGTGTCATTATTTTGCTTGATATGGCAAACCGGATGTTATTGTCTATTTATTAATAAATTGTCTATTTACAATTTTTTCTTTTTTTTTTCCAATTATATAAACTATTTTAATCTAGGCACATTTGTCATATATGCGCCACATTTGCGCGACTGCAATAAAATGGCGATTTTATGCCTCACCTGGTAACCTGGCTGTTGTTTATTTATTAATAAATTTTTATTTTATTTTATTTTATTTTTTAAAGGATAGAAATAGTTTTGTTTTATAATTATTATCTAAACTTTTCAAAATTTGTTGTTATTTTCTATTTAAAATAACAGAAAATAATTGTAAACTATATATGTAACTGATATTTGAAAACAAAATTTTCTCCGAATCTGCTTTAGAAGAAAAGAAAAAAAAAAAAAAAAACCGCGCCAATGTGGTGCGTATATGTCATGTATACATTTTTTCACTATACTACAGTATTTAAACATGCTGTATAAATAACGATTATTGTTTTTTCCAAACATGTTTGGCACAGATATTATATAGACACTGAGGTATGTGACTGTCGCCAAAACAGTGTTATTTTGCCTTATATGGCAATCGCATGCCTTATATGGTGTTTATTTACTTTCAATTTCTTTTTAGAAATTCTATAAATTGTTTTGTGCTATAGCAACTTTATTTATTTATTATTATTTTCGTTTTAAAATAATGAAATAATTTTTAAAAATGCACATTTCTCCGCTATTCTAAAACGAGGATTTTGCCGCATTGGTATTGGAAGGAAATCTTGCAAATCCGGGTTTGTGCCGGATCATCGATTATTGACATTTATTCCTACAATCTGCTATTAATTTTTTTTCTCGGCAGAATAATCAAGTAGCACCGTACATTGTACAAACTCCAGTTAATATTACAAAAATAGAGCTAAAAACTAAATTTAGGTGCAAATGCACACACGGCACACACCCATGTTGTAAGAAAGAGACACAAATGTCATATATGCACCACGTTGCGGTGATACATTTCTGGCGCCACTTTAACGGAAACTTCGATTTCAAATGGCAGATACATTTCTATTTTCTATTTTACTTTTCTATGCAAATGAAAGTAAATAAATAGTTCATTAATAAATTAAAAACAGAGCTGGATTACCATAAGAGGCATAAAATGTTCATTTTGTTTCAATCACGCCAACGTGATGCGTATATGACATCTGTATCAAAAAATGAATTTCACACATTCAAAAAACATTCACCTTATTTTTCTAAGGAAAACTTTATTTAACTTTATTTATTCTGCTGCATTCCAAAAACGGAACACTGTAATAGATTTGTCAAGAGCAGATGTACGTTGCGAAATATAATATAATATTGATAGAGGATGTATTAAGATTTCCACAGATACCCATATTCTCAAGTTGAGACGTTTAGAGTTCAAAAACTACCAAATGAAAATGAATCACTCGAAAATTGTTTAAATTCAATGGTCAATCTCTGCGATCATAATGCTCGCTATTTTAGAAGTATGGTGAATAGACAATATTTAAATTGCTCTTTTCATAATTGCCTTATTTATCTATCAAACTCTACAATAAATGGTCAACTGAAATATTTTTTTCTTAAAAGCCCGAATATTATCGAAAGCATAAGCTGATACAACAAGATAATATTTTATTATTATTTTAATATATTTTGGCGTCAACGGGCATTGATTCCATTGCTGTTGTTTTTATTTTTGGCTCGGTTTTGTTTTTTCTAGCTCGCTGAATTTTGCACTGGTGAAGAATCTCGACAGTAGATTCGAAACAGCTGTTTGCTAATTTTTAATGCATTTTTGGTGCATTTATGTTGATTTTCTATCTTTAAATACAATGGCGTTTTGTATGATTTTCAGAAATGTGAAAAAGCATTCGAGGTGAAGTTGCTTTAAAAAACACAATCATATTCAATATTTTGTTTGATTCATGTTTTGTTTTGAAAAATAGACCAGCGCAGCGGGCTTAGCCTGCTAGTATATTATAAAGCAGAAATTCTGAAACTTCCAAACGAGTGTTTTCAAAAACTACCCGATGGATTTTTTTGCCGATTGTATCATTCGATAGGAAATATTTTTCCGAAGGTTTATAATTCCAATTTACAGGGATAACTCTGATTTTTCGTAGTAAATTTCGCATTTTTCGGTTATTTTTGACAAAAGGGTTGCCAGTAGCTGTTTTTGGCGAAAATTATAATTGCTAAAAGAATTAAAATGGCTATATCTATTAGAAATATTACAAACATCTTGCAAATAATAGCAGAAAATAACTATTGATAATATTAATAATAATAAAGAAAGACCGCTTAAATGAGGCGTAATATTGTAAAAATATATTTATCTTGAAAAAAAAAATATTTGTAATGCTTAAAAAATGAATTAACGCGAAATATAACAATTAGTTCAACTTTTGGCTACTTATCCCTGGCGTTAGAATAAAAATATGAATTTATTGATTAAATGAATTTTGAATGATAGTTATTTCCCTTTTTATTATTTTCTTTCTCTTTTTTATCGAAAATCCGTATAATATAACTTAAGCAGAAAAGAGCAGATCTGATTGTAAAAGACACTGTAAGTTGTGAGTTACGTATTCGTTTCTATACAATTTTCATCTTGCTTTTGTCGCCAAAGAATGTGTTTTTAAGCCGAAAATGCACTACTGATTTAATGCCTGACATAGGTTCTTAATGGTCGCTATAATGTTGTTTTTTTCAAGTGAAGGTAATTTTTAGAGTATATTTTAATATTTAATCGTAAATTATATAGATATGAGTATAACTCTTTTATTTCTTTTTGCAAATGTTTTTATTGTTAATTTATTTTTTCTTGCGCCATTTCGTCAATTTCACTTGCAGGAAAAATTACAGTTTTAAAATTTAGAAACTGAAGAAGGAAAGATTATCCCGTCGATTAAAAATCTACTGCCAAATTCCAAGATTAAATGTCAATAATGGATGTCACATTAACTTGACATTAAGCATAATATAAATATTAATTATGTCATCAAGTGATTTTTAATTCGACATTTTATTTCTACTTTTATATATGCTCTGCTAATTTGTTTTTCGTTATTTAAATGAAAATTATGCTAATCTATATAATTTGGCTAATAGTTTGGCGATTTGTATAATTTGGCGAAATTGGTCGACGGTATAACCAAGTAGTACTGAAGGAAAAACTTTGCAATTCAAAGGAAATTTATGAAATTATGTGTTATTACTATAGATAAATTCAACATTTTGAAAAAAAAATTCCCGCTGAATAAAATTCACAAGTTTTTTTTAATTAACCATTTCCTTTTTAGCATCCGATGCTATTTCTTTCAGAGAAGCTAAAAATGTCGTGTCATCAGCCCTGAATTTTCTAGTCAACCGATTTTGATAATTATTTTTTTAAATGAAAGCTATTTATTTGTAGTTATGCCCATTTTAATTATTTTTTAATTTATTTCCATTTTTATATTTTATTTTTAATTTTAAAAGCTTTTTCATGACATTTCTTCAAAATGGTGGCAACACAGTTTAGCTTTTCTCTCGATAATAAAAATTTATTTTCTAAAATGATTGCGTATAATTATACACTAATTGAGTTAAAAAATATATATATTTACTGAGAAATAATATTAATAACGTAAATAAAATGACAGAAAATAATTTATGATAAAAATTAATGTCTAAATCAAAATAAGAGAAATTTCAAATGAGGAAAATTATGTCATTCAGCAACCAGATAAAAGGGAATTACAATATTATTATGGATGCCTTTTTCATAAACAGTAACTTTTAAAGAACATTTGAAGAGAAAATGACGTCACTATTTAAAACATCGTATTTTTACTCATAACGATATTAGGTACTACTCTGTTACCCCGTCGACCCATTTCGCCAAATTATACAAATCGCCGCATTAATAGTCAAATTATACATATTGACATAATTTGTATTTTAAATAACGAAAAAATAAATAATTAGTAGAATATTAATAAAAATATTAATAAAAATCACTTAATGACATTTTAAACACATGAATCGTATTTAATGTCATTGAATGTGACATTCACGATCATCCATTATTGGCATTTAATCTTATAGTTTGGAGATAATTTTTTGGTCGATGGGATAACCTAGTAGTACCCGATATTATTTTTGTTCTTTTTTTTTTTAAATAAAGCTATTTTTCTGTGAGTGCATATAAAATAAAATTTCTGAATTTCGCCGGCACTCATATTACAATTTTAACTGTAGATGTGCAAATATTTGAATGCAAAATTGTAACTGGCAAATTTGACATTTACTTTGTAAATATATTTATTATATATTGATTCAATAATGTAATTACTTTTGCTTTTTTTAAACCAAATCGATCGGGTCTTTTAAACATTTCATTCGTCGAATTCGACGGGATTCCATTCGTTTTATTGTTAAATTGCATTTCCTTTTACTCAGAGTCTATAAAAAAGCGTTTAAACTAAAGAAAAAATCCGTTTTTGATGAATCTAGTCAATGAAGAAGTAGCACGTCAAATTGTATCTCTTTATTATTCCGCAATTCCAATGTCTCAGAGAGAAATTTCTATTCATTTGGGTATTTCACGCCGTTCTGTTTGCTGTTATATTGATAAACACAAGAAAAATGAAGTTAGTTCATTGCAATCTAAACGGGGTCGCCCTTCTAAAAAACTTCTATCGATTTTTTTTTTTCTAATCGGATGCGAAACTGAATTCTGCAATGGTAGAATCTACATTCATCTTGTCAATATTTCTTCAATCAATATTTCGCTATTCTCTTTCGCGCAGGCTAAAAATAAATGTGTTTTAAATATTTTATTAGATAAAACGTAAATAACATTTTTCTATTTTATTTTTTTATATTTTTAAAATCTACCATTATGTGTCTTAAAGGACAAAATAGCAGAATTACTTTTAAAAATGGTTTTATCTGTTAATTGTATGTTATTTGTTTATTTGGGTGTTTGAATTTACTTTTGTCATCAAACAATGCAATTTTATAGCAAGAAGGCATAAGCCGGAGCGATGTTCGCAATTACTAAATTCTCTCACTCTCTTTTAAATGTGTGAGAGCATTTTAGGATATTTTTTTATGTTTAATTGTAAATATATAAATAGCAGTTATAGCAAAAAAAAAAAAAAAAAAAAAAATGCATATAATTTTTAAATTTTAGTATAAATGTCTCCCTCATCCAAACTGTAAAATCATTTAATTGCAACTTTTTAAAGTTTTGGCGCAGATGTCATATACGCACCACATTCGCACGATTGCAAAAAAATGGCGATTTTATGCCTCACATGGTAAACCGACTATGGTTGTTTATTTATTAATAAACTATTTATTAACTTTCATTTTGTTTTTTAAAATAATATAAATCATTTTATTCTATAGCTATTAATTAAAATTTTTTATTTATTAATTTTTTTTTTCAAATAATAGAAAATAATTAAAAAATATTTATGAAATTGGTAATTAAAAATCAAGTTTTCTCCAAATTGGCGTCAGAAAAAAATTGCGCCAATGTGGTGCATACATGACATCTGTGTCAAAGTTTTTTCACTATACATAAGTAGGGAAAATGCAGTATAAATACCGATTAAAGTTTTTTTCTAAATGGAAATTTTGTCACGGATTTGGTCATATACTCATCGAGGTATCTCACTGGCGCAAAAATGGCATTATTTGCCTTATCTGGTAACCCAGCTATAGTTGTTTATCTGATGATAAGTTGTGTATTTACTTTCATTTTCTTTTTTAAAATGATATTTGTTGTTTTGTTCTACAGTTACTTTTTTATTTATTGTTAATTGCTGCTTAAAATCATAGAAAATAATAAAGTATATATAAATTTCTTTGGTATTCTAAAGCGAGGATTTTGCCACATTGTAGTTGCCAGAAAATCGTGCTAAACCTATTGCGTATATGATGTCTGTGTAGGAATCTTTTGTGAAATATGAAAAGTGTAAATTGGCTACTACTTGATTATCACGTCAACCAATTTCGCCAAATCGTTCGCCAAATTATACAAATTTACATAATTTTATCTTAAATAACAAAGAGAAAATGCTTAAATACGAAAGATCAAATAATTTTGTTTTCATTTTTCAGGAGGAAATTTTGCAATAATAAAGTAATTGCTGTAGTGAGAATTTTAATGTTTTTTTTATCGTTGGCAACTTTCTGTAACGAAAACTGTTTATTTTTTTTCCTGCCATTGTTTTGTAAGAGCTGGTTTTGTCAAAGCCATGTTAAGGTGATATTCAAATTTTTTAAACCCTTCCCAATTACCACCCCCTTGGGCCGATTTTGCTCATTTGCAATTCCCGTGAGATATTAACCATCTCAATGTACTTGACGAGTTTGAAGATGATTCTTGCATAATTGTGCCTTTTATCGCGCGGATAAAATTTAATATTAATATATATATATATATATATATATATATATATATATATATATATATATATATATATATGTATATATATATAAAGTTTTTAGGTGGGAGTAGCTTTGGGTTCCTGGCTTCACATAATGAAAAGTTGTGAAGAAATTTTTCAGAAGTTGTACCGTGGTAACGACTGTAATAATTAATATTTCTTCAGATAAGGGAAAATTTTAAATTCTGTTGCCATAATGGTCTCATTTCGCTTCCAAATTTGCACTGTTAGTAATAAACTAAAATAGTTACTTCTGAATAGCTGGTTTTTGTCCAACGTTTAAGATAAATTAATATCACAATGGTGTCTAAATCGTTTTCAGCAATGAGCAAGGTGCTGCTGGAGGTCCAAATTATTTAAAATGCAAATTTAAATTCACCAGTTCGTTTCATCCACGGTTGATTTTGAAATATTGACCAGCGCAGCGGACATAGCCTGCTAGTAAGTAATAAACTAAAATAATGAAATTTAGATAGTTTTTAAAATGATAAAAATACTAAAAGCAAAGGTCAAATTAATAATCCATAATGTACAATTAAATATTCATTATCATCATGATGAAATGTGTTTTTCCTAAATTATTCAATGAAACTTGCCTCATAAAGGTACATTACTAATTCACATTAAGATCATAAAATACGGAAGCTTTATTTCAGGTTTAGCCAGACTTAATAACTAAAAAAGCTTGATTAATACATAAATGTATTTGGGAAGATTGTGATTACCAATGATATCAGCAATATCTTTATTTTTTCAGAAATAAATTATTCTTTCTTTATGAAAAATCATGAATTCAATAATCTTAACAAAATTTACAAATTAAAAAATATATGGAACTGATATAAAACTAAAAAAGTCAAATTTTGCACCTACATTTGAACTGAATGTTTCATTGTTTACATCCGTAAAATATGTGCGGATTTTAGAGAGTTGCGGATTTGAGGGAGTCTACTGTATATTAAGTTTGAACATGGGTGTGCGAAGAGAAAACTGCGCCCTGGGCAAAACTTCAATTTGGCGCCCCCCTCATGCCAACTTTTTCATGTGACAGGTCAAAAATGACGTTAGTAGTGTAATTTGGCGCCCCCCAGAACTTCCGTACCCGTTGTGACCGCCCCCCCCCCTTTTCACACGGCGCTGAGTTTGAATTTCAGTTCATTGCATTTGTCATATATCAGTTATTGATTTGTTTTCTTTTAATATAATTTTTAAGATCCAAAAAGTTAATAGTATTGTTAGAAAGCAGATTTTCCGTAAATTCTAAATTAGTTGGTTAATCTACTGGAAATTGAGAAATATTGGTATTTTCAATGGCAATTAAAATTATATCATCAATATCGATATAAATGTATCTTATTATTAATATATTTACGTTCATAATGATATAAATATAAGTCTGATAGTAAACTATATATATATATATATACCGGGTGTCCCAAAAATGACTGATGGATTTTAAAATTCAATAATTTGCAATTTAAAAAATTGCTATTTAAAAAATTCTTGCAGAAGGGTCATGTATAATGTCAGGAGTTTTTTTACCGTAATTTTTTATTTTAGTTCACATCTCAAACAATAGGTGGCGCTGACGGCGATTGAAGGCCAGGTCGACGCCTCACTCAGCACTGATCACTTGGCCTTCAATCGCCGTCAGCGCCACCTATTGTTTGAAATTCGAACTAAAATAAAAAATTACGGTAAAAAAAACTCCTGACATTATACATAACGCTCTTGCAAGAATTTTTCAAAAAGCTGTCACCGTTTGCAAGTTATTGAATTTTAAAATCCATCAGTCATTTTTTGGGACACCCGGTATATACAGCAGAACCCCAGTTATCCGAAAATCGGCTTAACCGATAGACCTTAAGATTCCTTAAAGTCCATTTTAAATGTGAAATTTTTTACTTACTGTCAGGATTATTTTTACCGATATCAATTGATACCTTTCAACATATTTCCATTTACGATTACTTTTTTGCTAGTAATTTTTAGATCAAAACAATTCTGGATCAATTTTGATACAGTGAAGAGTTGTTTAAAACTAATGTTTTGAAAATTAAGCAAAATAAGTAAAAAATCAAAAATTTGAAAGTGTATTATAGAAACTGGTAAAACACACTGGTGGAAATAGTGTTAAAAAACACTTTATTAAACGAACAAAGTCAACTTTCTTATTTGGTCCATTGCGTAATTTATTCACTTTATTAGATAGACACTTACAACGCATCGAGTTTTTAACAAAACGAGGTAGAACCCGTCGAAATTCGACGAAAGAAAATCTTTAAGAAAGAACTACAATATTATATTACTGTATTTCATAGTTTTATTAGTTGCAATAACAAATACATCATATATTGTTCAGTCTAACTCTCAAATAAATATTATTTGAAACTGAAATTAAAAAAATACTATAAAACCCTTTTATACAAAATAAAACCGAAATTCACCGGATTTTATAACAGACAATACTTTTAATATAGTATACGTATTTTAATTTTTTTTTTCTTTTTTAATTTTAAGAGAAAATGTAGTGATTCTGTTGCCACAATTACAAAAATTGTTTCTAAAAATTATAAAAAAAATTAATATCTCAAAATAACTTCAGATACAGCTTTGAAACAAATTGCATTTAAAAGTATATTTTTTTTCTCTATACGACGACGGTGTAAAAATTTAAAATGTATGATGTTTATTAGTGCAAAATTTGCAATACCGAAAATTAGAAAACCGAAATTGCATGGAAAAGTGTTGCGCATTTTAATTTCTATTTTTTTTTCTTTTCAATTTAAGAGAAAATGAAGCGGTTCTGTTGCCACAATGACAAAATTGCAATTAAAAACTATAAAAAAATTAATATCTTAAAAATAAATTGAGATACAGCTTTAGAACAAATTCGATTTAAAAGTACATTTTTTTTTCTAAAAGACGGTGTAAAAATTAAAAATGTGCCATGATTAGAAATGTAAAATTTGCAGTAGCGAAAATTGCAAAATTGAAATTTCACAGGAAAGTGTTGCCATACGCAAAATGACGTATGCGTTACGCACAGATACGTTTGGCCTTTATAATATAGATATGTTGTGATTTTCTTTTGTTTTTTAACTTCAGGGTGGTTTGAATAGGGTACCACAACTTTTTTACAACAACTATGCCCTAAAAATATGATTACAGTCTTTCATCAAAGAACTTTTCCCCATAAGTCTTCCGATTGTTTAAAAATTCCTATGGAACCCCGGTTAACCGAAAATGCTTTGATCATATGGTTATCCGGGCTTTTACTGTGTATATGTAAAATTCTGCTCTAAACTATTTAATTATGGGCCATCCATAAATAATGTCACGGAGGTGGGTTCATAAATTGTTACAGTTTGTGACTGGGAGGTGGGATGGGGTAAGAAGTAATGTGATATCACGCATTTTGGTTAAAGTAAAAGTAAATTAAATTTTGAAGTTAGTTTGAAAGTAAAATACTTTGTGTTCATAAAGTAAAGGTAAAAATTTAAGTCAAATAGGGTAACATCCCCAGTAATTGGCATGCACCAGTGATTGGCACATACTACAAACATGTCCTAAAATAAGATTTATATCCAGTCTTTTAGAAATGCAAGACCATATACCAATTATATGCTCATTTACGTTAAAGATTATAACATTGATTTATGCTACTAGATGACAATAGTGCCTATTAAAGAGAAACAATTATGGCTTGTATCAAATTGGCCATTTTTGTTGCAAATGCTTCTTCTTTAGCTTAAGGAAGACATGCTTTTCAATTCATAATTATCTTATTTATAATATATTTTAAATTTTAATTGACAACAGTTTTGTTTAGTTAAAAAGGGTTACTTTAATTGCGTAAAAGTATTTTCGACACAAATATTTGGATTTCTGAATTAATGATAGATGCCAATTAATGGTGCTTCAATTTTGCCAGTTTCAAGTAATTGGCACCTATTCCAATTACATGGAATTCGCAAGGAATTTGAGATTAAACCACTTATTTTGAAAGTACTTTTAAAGTTATAGACTAATTTTGTTTATCATTTGTTTTTATTTGAAAATATGAAATATTATCAGTAATTGGAATCCATTAAAGCTTCATATGACAATTACTGGGGACAGCATGACAATTACTGGGTATTAATACAAGTATATTGTATTGTTTTAAAGTGTTCACATTTCAGACAAATATGCTGATTTCTTACTCTCAAAAACCTGAAATATGGCATCTTCATCTATGGTAAATTCATTTAAAGCGATTAAACCCAATGCAAAATGTAAAGTATTTTTTTAATATAAACATGTGCCAATTACTGGATCACAAGGTGACATACATTGGTGCTCTAGCTGCCAATTACTGGTGATTTCAGCAACTTTTTATAAATATATTTTTATAAAAATACTTTTTCAATTTTTTTTTCTTTTAGTCGGCAAAATAGATGCACGGATATACATTCTTTGATTTAAAAATATTTCCAAGTAAATATCTTATTTCTTTGTAATGAAAATTGAAGTAAGTTTAAAGACAAATCCTTAATGTGCCAATTACTGGGGATGTTACCCTACTAATTAAAATTCCATTTCATAATCTGAAATTGTTTTCAATTGATTTTTCATATTATAATTTTTTTACTACCCTAATAGTATGCATGGTCACAGTGACGTCACTGTGAGTCACTTTGGTCACATCACATCTGTGACCAAAATACCATCACTCAGTGACGTCACATTGTGACTGAGATGTGACTTTCTTAAGAATCTTTAGAAATTTATACATATCCTTCAAAACATGTTATTTACTTTAAAAAACATGTTTCCGACAGTTTAAATATCGTCGCTTTTGTCACAGTTTCGTCACAATGTTAATGCCAAATTAGTCACAAATGGCACATTTTTCACAAATTTGTCACATTGTGACCACTTTGTGAAACGTCACAAAAGAGCTCTAAAAGCGGCCAAAAAGACTGCACATTTTAGTCACTGTGGCTTCACATCGACGTCACGTGACGTCACATCGACAATCGATGGTCACAAAGTCACAATGTGACTTCACAACGACGTCGCAGTGACGTCACCATGCTTTACGGGTATTGTCATACAAAATTTGTACACGTGTCATTTTTGTTGTTTTAGTCACAAATAACATTAAAACACTTCAGTTTTAAAATAAAATTAAAAATATGATCTATAACCATAATGCTTTGTTTCTCAACCACAAGTATAAGTAATATTGTGTGATATGTGACAAAGGGGGGGGGGGTGAAGTGGGCACTTTGTGACAAAAGGGGGGGGAGGGGCAAAAAGGTTAAAAAAAGTGTGACTTCATTTATGGACGTCTCCTTACCAGGAACATTTGATCTCGCGCAGTCGTGTAGCTTACTATGTCAAGGCACAGAAGGGAAATCTTTGGATATTTCTCACTTAAATACGGTACAGATAGAGGCAATAGACATAAAACGAAATCCCTTTAAAAAAAAAAAAAAGAAAAAAAAGAAAAAGAAAAAAGAAAAAGGAAAAAAAACATCTCTTTTACTGTTCCAAAGCATCGTAACAATTCCACAGATTATTCCACTAAAAATTACAGAATGTTATTCTCATGAGGATATATACGTTTATAAAAAATAATTTCGGCTGAACATCCGTACCCTGTTCGTAAAAAAATAATGAACATTTCGTTATTTAGCGATATATCATCGGTTGGCGATGAAAAACAATTTAAAAAAATGTTTTTTATGTCAAATGTTATGTCAAAAGACAAAAGTTTCATCTTCAACGTGTTTAGATAAATTAAATAGCTTTGGTTTTGTCAGCTTTAGTTTGTTTTAAGTATAATTTCGTTACATTGATATTTATAATTATTCAAATTCAAATTTAACCATCAAAATTTGAGATTTAAAACGAAATTCAAATTTAAATTCATTAAAATTGTTTCAAGTTCAAAGTCCAGTTGAGCATTCTCAATTCGATTTTGTTCCCATGGAAACATCTAGCTTTTATTTTTGAATACCTTAAATGTATGAAAACAATTTTACTGAATAAGATTTTTTTTATATATGAAAATATTTTTTCAGAGGTAAATTAAATAACTACAGCAACAAATAATATATATATATATATATGCAATTTAATATAGATATATGTATGTATATGATATATTAAACTCTTTCATTGTTTATGTTCTGTAATTATTCCACTTATTACTCCAGAAAAATTTTGGTACCACTATGAGATACCGACATAATTAACAGAATTTAGTTATCACAATAGAAATTCATCAATTAAAAGTGATAGTTAAAATTGAAGACACACCAAAACTAACTCACTCCGAAGCGAACGTAATCCTTTATATAAGTTCTCAGCGCGGGAAAAAGGAATTTCACGACAAACTCCTAATTTACCAATTAAATTCTGAGAATTTAATTTTAACTAATGAAATTTAACCCGCTGAAACAAAAAGAAAGATGGTTATCTTTCACGGCCGCAAGCAAGTCAATTGAGAATTGCACGAGAACAAAACTAATAGAATGGCCTTCTGGGTAATCGAACATTTCAGAGAACAAAATAAAGGGTACTACCTTCGACCAAAAATCTATGGCCAAACTACTGGATTAAATGCCAATAGTGGATGATAGTAAAATGTCTCATTCAATGATATTAAAAACAGTACATGGGTTTAAAAAGTCATTGAAAAAAATTATTCTGATTTTTTATTTATATTATATTATTATTATTATTTTGTTATTTAAAATAAAAATTATGCCAATATGTATAATTTGGCTATGAGTTTGGCGCTTTGTATAATTTGGCGAAATGGGTCAACGGGATAATCAAGTAGCACCAAATAAAGAGACATTACGCAACAGGTACAAAAATAACTTGATTTTAATAAGAATTGTTTTAAACATTAATGTTTTCTTATAATAAATTAAAATAAGAAAGGTTTGATTAAAGGTATGGAATTAAAAATAATATGATATTATAAAAAGCAAGGAAAAAGCTCAATATTAAAAGAATTTGGAAGTAATTTACTTAGGATTAAGGGGAAATTTTTTTTACTATTACACACACACACACACACACACACACACACACACATATATATATATATATATATATGTAAACAATGTCCTCACCTTAAAAACGGCATAAAAAGAAAAATAACTATCATTCAAAATTCATTTAATCAAATTTTCAAGTTCATTTTTTTTATTCTAACGGAAGGGATAAATCGCCAAATGCAGTATCAATTTTAATTTTTCACGTTAAGTTATTTTTTAAGCATCAAGAATATTTCTTTCATTTTTAAGATATATTTTTTATACCTCATTAAAGGGTTTTTCTTTATTATTGCTATTATCATCAGTAGTTATTTTCTGCTTTTATTTGCAAGATGTTTGTAATATTTCTAACAGATATATTTTTTTTAGATTTTTTAGTAATGACAGTTTTCGCCAAAAAATAACTACTGGCAACCCTTTCGTGGAAAATATCAGTAAAATTAGAAATTCATTACCATAAATCATACTTATCCCTGTATATTTGAATGACAAACCTCCGCAAAAATATTTCCTATCGAATGATACAATCGGCAACAAAGAATCCATCGGGTAGTTTTTGAAAACACTCGAGCGGAAGTTTCAGAACTTCTGATTTATAATATATATGATATGATATGACAGATATACGATGTCCTCACCTTGAAGACGGCATAGTCTCCCTGGGGCTGTATCCTGAGCAGGACATTGTAGGCATATCCGCTGTCCTGGGGTTTTATCCTAGGATATCCGGTGTAGACAACGCCTTTGTAGCGGTACACGTACTCGCGGCCGTCGATGTAACCTGAAAAATGGGGAATGGTTCCATTTCTGCACAGCAATAATAATAATGGTACTTCCTGGTTATCCCGTCGACCAAATAGCTATCGCCAAACTATAAGAATACATGCCAATAATGGATGATTGTGAATGTTACATTCACTTGATATTAATTACAATACGCGTGTTTGTTACGTCATCAAGTGATTTTTAATTCAACTTTTTACTAGTATTTTTGATTATGTTTTAAAAATTCATTTGTTCTTGCGTTGTTTAAAATACAAATTATGTCAATCTATATAACTTGGCAAACAGTTTGGCGATTTGTATAATTTGGCGGAATTGTCGACGGTATAATTGTCGGCAGTGGTACCATAATAATATACAAAATACATAAAAATAAATAAACTTTCAAGGCCCTTTTTCTTAAGGGGAATCAGGACTCTAAAATATTTAACGTTTTCAAAAATTATTATTATTATTAAACTTTTATTATTTCTGAACATTTTTATTTTATGATTGATTCGGAATTATTACCAATTTCTCATTCAAACGCTAAAAAGATGCACGTCTTTGTTTTTAATCGTGTTTATTATTACATAATCAGAGATAAATTCTCAAAACTTACTCTAATAAAAACCGCAATTTAACACAGTCTCATAAAAAGTTCGAATCAAAACTAAAAACAAAGATGATACTTTGTCACACAGTTTAGAAAGGATTAATAGAGTAATAATTTTTACACACAGTTTGTAGTTTTTGATAAAGAATTCAAGATATTTCAATTCAAAATGTTAAAAATTGTCTTTTTTTACAATTTTTTTTTTTCAATTTTAAGAGTTTTGATACCGTTTAGTATTAGATATTAAAACCATTCGATAAAATTTGTGCATGACACAAAATCTGGAGGCTAATCCGAATTATTGACATTATCTTTTTTTGCGTTTAATCTCGATCGCTTTTGAGGATGTTGTCGACAGCGGATCTTTCGCCACTCCGAATCCGATCAGATTTTTCGACCTTTACACGACCTCCAGATTTCGCCATCGCCACACGTCTTGACGAATACAACTTTCCACGTTATGTAAATAACGATGAAATAATGCGCTGTTTGAGATTTAACGAGTTTGCCTCATACGAAATCCTTCAAAGGCCATAGTTAAGGGGCTGCTATGGGCGGCTCAGCCCCCCCCCCCCAAATATTTTGAGCCTTCCCTGAGAAGATTCCAAAGTCGCGAAGTGAATTTCTGTTCCGGAAATCCAAATGAAATTCTGTTCAACAAGTTGGAAATTGCACGTGAACGTAGCAAATGAGGTGCGTCCGTACGGTTTTAAATATGCAGGAAGTAATTTTTATTACACCTCAGCAACGTATATCTTATTCATGAAATGTGAAGTAGTTTAATATACCGTAATTTCGGGTGTATAAGCCGCGGATCAAACAATTCTTTTTCGACCCAGAATTTTTTAAGAACCAAATGTAACTTCTTAAATCGACGTAAATATTTATCTTCATTTACTAAATAAGATTTCTGGGTCCAAAATGAATTGTTTGATCCGCGGCTTATACACCCGAAATTACGGTAATTAAAACACGCCCCAAACAATGTTTCTCCGTATAGCATTGTGTAGTGGAATACTTTTGTGTGGCTCTGTAATTTAATAATAAAAATTCTTTGCATCGCAGATAGTACAGAATGCATATTTTAGTATATATTTCATAGATTCATGCCAATTCTATTATGTTCGAATAAGTGTAACATCATTAAAATGCATTTGAAACTTTTTTCCCATTGACCGTAATGTAGTGGAATACTTTTGATTGTTCCTGTAAATGATTTACGCATCCGACTTTCATAACATTTCAAATGACTCGACAAAATTACGCAATAATTATATGTTTTAAATTTCAAACTATTAAAATGCATTTGAAACTTTTTTCTCCATTGACGCTAATGTAACGGAATTCTTTTGATTGTCCCTGTCATTGATCTATTAATCCGATTTTCATAAAATTTGAAATGACTCGACAAAATTATGTTATAATTATATATTTTAAATTTCAAAAGATTCGGTTGGGTAGTTTTTGCGTTGTTATATGCGGACAGACAGACGGACAGACGGACGGACTGAGCGACAACAATAGGTGCTACGTATTTACATAATTACGAACGCACCTAAAAATCTGATTTAGTTTTGAGACCCTTTCACAGTTTTGCAAAATTACTAAATTGTAGCTAAAATAAGTGTTTCAACTCTCGCTCATTCTATTTGTACATAATAATGTTTAATTTTGAACTAGTTTTAGACTCAAATTTTTCATCCTATGCTTTTCTTAGCATAAAATGAAGCTATTACAACAGTTTAATAAGAAACATAGTACTTGTATAACCTTGGTGTGGCGGTCAAACGCACTAATTTGGAAGCATACAGGTCCCTGGTTCGAATCTCCGGAATAGTAAGTGTTGTTTGTATTAGATATTCTGGTATTCATGCAAACCTGTCTCAAAAAAAATGAAATTCGTAGTGACATAAATTTGTCCTTGAAAGATTATATATAGTCTTTTAAATACAAAAATTAAAAAAAAAGGGTTTTTTATTTTAGGAATATACGGAATATTTTCCCCATTAAAATACAGATATTATACTGGCGCTAATAAAATTTTGTATGATTTTTTTTTTTTTTTAATTTTACAGTGTAGTACAGTAAAACCTCCAAATAACGGACACCTAGGGAGCGCGGAAACTGCCTGATATTCGGAAGTGTCCGCTATTGGGAAAAACCTCGGATATTCAAAAATTGTTAAGAAATGCTTAAAGTTTCATTAATTGACTTTTATATGTCCTAAAATTCTAATATATGATTAACCAGAAATTAAAATTATTTGTTAAGCAAAAAAAAAAAAAAAATTAAATTAAACGGTACATTGCTTTATACACTGTTTGTTACATTCATGCAAAAAAAGGTATTTTAAAAGTTTCCTTTAGCATTTAAAGATTACATTGTTTTGTTTTACAACGTGAAGTTTTAACAATGTCATTTGTTTTAATTTTCCTGAATCATCTTTTTTAAGTGTCATTGCTGACTGTATTTTGCCACTTCTTAAAAGCATAAAATTCCCAATCTTCCGGAGGGAGGTATTGCGATGCTCCCGGATGTAATGTTCCTCGGACCATACCCCTGAATTTAATTCTGGACGTGGGAGGGAAGACCGAGTGGGACTCGGCCCACTCTCTACATTTATCTCTGATGACAAAATTTCGACACATTGCCGTGACAAATTTAGATGTTTTTTACTTTTTTTTTTCTTTTTCAATAAACAATTTCTCATACTTTATCGCAAAAATTACTGTCCGCTATTCGGAATGTCCGTTATTCAGAGGTTAATCATACAAAAATTTAAGCTTTGGGAGTGGAGATCGGTAAACTGTCCGTTAAATAGATGTGTCCGCTATTTGGGAGTGTCCGCTATGGAGGTTTTACTGTATTCAAGTTTTAAAATGAATTTAACCTCTCTATGCGACACTACAAATAAATAAACATGTTTAGTATGGAGTTAAAATATTACTCACCAGTAGCTGCTGCCGAAGCTGTGGGAAAAAAGAAAAAAAAAAGACATTAGACAGCATGAAAAAAAACTCGCATACATATAAAACTTACAGAATTATTATAAGCCAGATGCGTAGCATCAAGTTAAGGGGCGACTTCAGTCAAATAAAAAAACAAGTTGGAAATTACACGAGAAGCGTAGGAAATGAGGTGCGTTCGTACGATAATGAAGTTTTAAAAATATCACTCTCACATATCAATATCTCATAAAATCGTAAATAGTTAATTACAATTAAAATACGCATCAAACAATGTTCTCTCTATACTCATTATGTAATGGAATACTTTTGTGTGACCTTGTAAATCAATAACAAATGTTCTTTGCACAACATATTATGCAAAATTTATATTATACTATGTACTTTATGATGCATATCAATATTATTATGTTCGAATGAGTGTAATATTATTTAAATGCATTTGAAACTTTTTTTTTCCATTGACTGTAATGTAACGGAGTACTTTTGATTGTCCCTGTATTTGATCTATGCATCCTATTTTCAAAAAATTTGAAATGACTTCACAAAATTATGTAGTAAGTATGTAATTTAAATTTCAAACGATTAAAATGCATTTTAAACATTTTTCCCCATTGACCGTCATGTAACGGAATACTCTTGATCGTCCCTGTAATTAATCTATCCATCCGATTCTCATAAAATTTGAAATGACTCGACAAAATTATGTAACAATTACATATTTTAAATTTCAAAAGATTCGGTTGGGTAGTTTTTGCGTTGCTATATGCGGACGGACAGACAGACGGACGGACGGACTGAGCGACAATTATAGGTGGTACGTATTTACATCATTACGAACGCACCTAAAAAACCGTTCGCTAATACTAATCCTATGGAAGAAATTCATAAAGTTATCTCGTTTGCATTTTAATATTTTTAAAGGATTTTTTTTTTTCTTTTTTGCATTGGATAGCTGAAAATCGATCTGAATGCAGACCGTTTTTTACATTTTCTTTAATTTGTTGACATATTTTTTTTTTTATAAGAACTGCATTCACATTCAGAACACTTTCATTTTCTGAACCGGTTTGGAAAGCGAAACACCCTCCAAAAAAATTTCTCGGTACTACTAGGTTATCCCGTCGACCAAAAAATTTATCGCCAAACTAAGACTAAATGCCAATAATGGAGGATCGTGAATGTCACATTCAATGACATTCAATACGACACACGTTTAAAGTGTCATTAAGTGATTTTTATTTCGACTTTTTATTAATATTTTTATTAATATTCTACTAATTACTTGTTTTTTCGTTATTTAAAATAAAAATTATGTTAATATGTATAATTTGGCTATTAGTTTGGCGATTTGTATATTTTGGCGAAATTTGTTCGACGGGATAACCATTTTCTCCAACCGAAATCGAAAAAGCTACAAACGGACTGCATTCAGCTATCTAATGCAAAAATAATCATCTAAAAATATTGAAATGCAACCGAGATATCTTTATAAATTTCTTCCATAGGATTAACATGGGTGAACAGGCCTTTTCATTTGAATGAAGTAGCCCCAAATAACCACTCGAATGAAACTAGTTGGATGTGCCAATCCCAAAACTTTCTTCTATCTCATACGTACATTTTAATATTTTCTAAAAATAGTTACTCATTTTAATGCTTTAATAATTTTAATTCAATACCTCACCAACTTTGATTTTCATCTTAAATTTCTGCTTCAATCAATTAATCGGAGTAAAAACGAATTTCCGTCTTTACACAGCCGATAAACAATAGAATGATAGGCAGATTTTTTTTTTTATTAATTAGTTTATTTTTATTAATTCAGGGAGGACCTATTTGTCTTATCAAAAATTAATTATATAAAAAAAAATTAGTTCAGTTCTAGGAATGATTTCATACACTTTTATGTGGTGCAATATTGAAAATGGCATAAAATTGGCTATTGCAGCACCCCCTTCAGGTGGATTTTTTTCAAATTCAGGGAGGACCAACTAGTCATAGTCATACATATACACAAAAAATTTGGTTCAATTCGATGCCTAACTTCATATACTTTTGACCGGTACAATATTGAAAATGGCAAAAAAATCGCGATTGCAGCGCCCCCGTCCGGCGGAATATTTCAAAACTGAAGGAGGACCTGCTTGCCACAGCCAAAAATATTCACAAAAAATTTGGTTCAATTCTAGAATGGCGACATACAGACAGACACACGGACAGACAGACATTTTGTAAAAACAGGTTTTTTGGAATCTCTGACCCCTAAAACGTGTAAATACGTCGAAAACCGGAAGTCGAAAAAAATTTTGTTTACAATACTTTCTTCTTCTACGAAGAAAGTAAAAATCCGTTCGCTAATAGACTAATCCTATGGAAGAAATTCATAAAGAGTCATTCCATGGAAGCTTGCGTTACATTTAGAACAATTTACTGCAGGTAATACAGTCGAACCCCGTTAAAGCGAACCCGGTTTATAACGAACTCCTGGATATAACGAACGGAAAGTTTTGTCCCGCCGTTTTCCTATTGTATTTAATGCTATTTTATCCTTTTATAGCGAACCTCTGGAATCTTCAGAATAGGTTATAACGATTTTTTACATACCCATCATACGTAGTTAGGGTAAGTCTTGCAATCGTTTTGAAAATCGAAAAATTTTTTTGACGGATTTACAAGTTTCAGACAGTGGAGATTCTGAATAACATATTTTTAGAAAAAAAAAATTGCCGTCCGTCTATCTGTGTGTCTGTTTGTAACCGCTCTATCTCCCGAACAAACTGAGATAGAGACTTGAAATTTTGTATGTAGTTAGTATGTAAGAATGGGACGAAGCCTATTTAATATCAGCAACCTCTATTATCCGGAACTATTTTTTTCGGACTCTCGAAAAATTCGTTCTGATGAAAGGTATATAAAATATTTCGATTTTTTTTTGTTTTGTTTTAAGGAATGGACGTAAAAGGCAATACAATAACACTCATTTTGCATATAGAACGAAGTCTATCGGATTATTAGTTGCCGAGATATTTGTAATCCTGTTTTCCACATTCTTCGATTTTTCATGACCCTGTATTTCATTCAAATTTCAATTCAGAGGTATATTTTAATTGGAAATGAGACGCTTAATCCGAGCAGTTAATTGTTAGTTAATAGAATTATTATTTCTGGAGTTATAAGGATGTTTCTTTTACGCAGTTCGGTACTACTGGAGAAGTTTGGCGTTTTATATAATTTGTCGAAATGGGTACATCAACAGTTCTTTAATAAAGCATTACTATGTATATTAACAATATATAAATTTTGTTTATGAATTGCAATGCATTGTATAAATAGTTTTGACATGTTTTATTTTCATATACATATCCATGATGGGTAAGTATTACGGTGGCCCCCAACGACTAGTTTTCCATTACTCCAGTCATAGGAACGCATGTAAACAATGTAACGCATTTAAGCTAACTTTTTTAACTAATATATTTAAGAATAATTCGAGATATGGCAGCAATGAAAAAAACGTCTTTTTTGAAGCAAGCAATAATCAAAAGCTTTTTCCCTTAAATTATACTCTCTGGAGTTCACAAGATGATAGAAAAAAAAGGAAAATTTAAATGACAAAAAAATAAACAAACAAAATAAAAATAAACTATTTTTAACTCGCCAAAAATTAGTATTGGTCATCCTAAGCCTGGATGAAGTGTAAAGATTTTAGTATAGTCAGGATCATCCCTTAAATTGTTTGCTCATTTATCCGAACTGAGATTGCTCTCGAATGTTTAGATAATCGGCGCTTTACTGTATTTCTATTTGTCTTCATTTTTAGTTAATTTCTTTAGTATTGTGCTAGTTTAATGTAATCAATATTAGTCAATTTAATTCATTAATGATCCTGTCTAATAGATTTTACGTTTTGTTTCTTTATACATCATTATTAAACATATAGGTCTCAGGTAATAATATACAAATTTTGTAAACTCTAACATTTTTAACGGATCGGATATAGCGAACAAAAGCTTCGGTCCCTTGAAGTTCGTTATAACGGGGTTCGACTGTATAGGGAAATCTAAAAAAATATTCAAATGTAAAATTAACATGATTTGTCAATGAAATTATTAAATCGGATGAAAATTACCTGAAAAATGATAATGAAAATTGACGCTTTATAGGATAACTTACACCTCTTTTTCAGTAATGGCAGTTATCATAGTAAATATCACTACCAAAATTTAAGAAATAGCATTAAAATTAGGTAATTTTCATCAAAATTTTTAATTAAACAAGTTATTAAATGACACTAACAACCACACCAGGTGTGACATGCCAGTTCACCATACTGTGGACCAAAAAGATAGTTTAATTACTTTTCAAAATTTCAAAAATCGTTAAAATATGGAAATGTCAAGTAATCTAAAATTTAAAAAAAAACGTCAAATTAAGTAATCTTTGCAATCAGAACATAATATTTTCAAAATATTCACCGATGAAAACTTCTGTATAAGATTTTTTCAGATTAACTCATAAACAAACCGTCTATCGCATAATTCTACGAACTTTCTTTTTGAGAAATTTAATTTTGAAATCGGGGCCTTGTTTGCTGGACACCCTGTAGCATTCAATATGAATAATTAAACTACCTCTAATTAATATGAATAATTACTTTTTGTTTGACCGAGTGTGACATCTTTTAAAACGATTTTTCCCCATAGACCGTAATGTATCGGAAAACTTTTGACTCTCCCTGTAAATAAACTATTTCCTAGTAGAAATGTATTTTTAAATAGCGCTCGTGCTATGGTAAACGTCAATAACGATGGCAATTTGAGTATATTTACGAGAACTAGAGCGCGGACAGACGGACAGACAAACCGAAAGCATAAACACTTTTCAATTTTGTTGGAAAGTGTTAATAAAAAAAACAGTTAATTCTGTAGTATTAACAAAAATTACAAATAAAAATATATATGAATTTGATATAAAATTTAATCATTGCTATAAAATTGATATATAAAAACTGATATATAATTGAGTCAAATTTTGTCCCTACATCTATTTCATTGTTTACATCTGTAAATTATGTGCGGATTAAAGAGAGTTTTGGATTTTAAGGTTGCGGATTTTAGGGAGTCTACTTATATCGGTTGTTAAAAATAGAAGAATCCAAACGCTTTCTAAACAGATTCCTGCTAACCTGTAGATTTATTTATCTCTATAAATAACACAAACAGCAATAATTAAGAAAAACTGACACTACTCACCAGCCAATGCAATGACTGTAAGAGCGAGACTTAACATCCTGCCCAACTCTAAGTCTCTACAACACCATCCCCACACTTTTAAAGGGGGGTTACCGTCTCTGTGGTTATTACAATAGAGACGGTAAACTCCACTGGACCTTTGCACCCGATAAGCTTATCTCCAAAGAGAGGGGTCAAGAGCTGACCCGAATAATTTGCATACCTTCTAGATAATCGGAGGAAACGGTTTTTATGCTTATTTGTTTTCAGTCTTTTGTTAGTTAATAATTATTAGGTAGAATTGTTGGTATCATGTTCTAGATTGATAGGATAAAAACGGAAATATTTAGATTAGATTATTGTAAGTCAAGTGTCTCTAAGCCTATCGTAAAAAATATCTAAGTTTATTTCTTTTTAGTTGTTTTCCTTTTTCTTTATTTAGACCTCGACCTTAAGTCCAGCTATGAAAGTGTCGTCTCTAAAAAATAACATTCCGTTATAGAGAGGCCAGCCGCCGTTAAATACAGCAGATGTATCACTGTACTCTTAAATACTAATCATTTCTATTGCATTATTAACTATTTGGAAAATAGCTATTGTCGTTATTGCTATGTGTTTAACAATAGTGTAAGCATGTTGTAGTTGTAAACATGTTTACATTATATTAAACATAGGAAACGGGTTTTTTTTTATTTTTTTTTTTTTTTTATATCTTTTGTTAGTTTATTATTAGGTAGAATTGTTGGTATCATGTTCTAGACCTGATGGGATAACAGTGGAAATACAGTCGAGTCTCTATATAACGAAATCCATCGTTCCAGTAAAAATTTCGTTATATAGAGAAATTCGTTGTATAGAGAATGATGTTAAAAATCGTATTCAATGTGTAAAATTTGAACAACTATTATTTTTGATCTTTTTAATTAAGAATTTGAAATGTTTAAAAGTAAATATTAACCTAACATATTATTTCTTAATTATTTAAGTTGTTTCAAAAAAGAGAACAGACATTTATTTGAAAGCTTAATGACAATCAAATAAGGAAGACTTGCATTAATTTCAGACGAAGAAATCTAATTTTTTTTATGTTTTGATTTTAAAATTGTTACGCTTCCAAAAAAAGCTAAAATTTTAGCAAGGAATGAAAAATTGTAGTTAACATTTTCCTCTTTTTGAAGGTCTCTCTTATGTGCCTCTCATTGATTATGAGAGATCTGTGTATCAATCATATGTGTATCAATCCAATTCATTCGCTTTTGAGAAGGATGTGGAAAGATGTGTGGGAGGTTGGATAAATTCGTTGTATTTAAAGAACAAGGAGAGAAGTAATATATATATATATAACTGAGCACTGACGATAAATCAAAAATAAGTAATGAAAATTGATTCCATATGATTTTGAAATTTTAAAACTTAATAAATTAAGACCAATTTATGAAAAAATTCGTTATATGGAGATAGAGACTCTATAGAGACTGTTTTTAATGTAATCATGCGAAAAGGGGACCGTTCCTACAAAAAATTCGTTATATAGAGATATTTATTCGATGTATGGAGTTTCGTTATAGAGAGACTCGACTGTATTTAGATTAGATCATTAAGAAATAGAAGTCAAGTATCTCTAAACCCATCGTAAAAAATTTCTAAATGGAAAGTTTCTTTCTTTCCAGATCTTTCAGTTTCTTTTTTCTTTTCTGTTTCTTTTTTGTTTTCCCATTTTTTGTTTTCCTTTTTAGACCTCGATACGCCAAATGTCGAAGGCTAAAAAAAAGAGCGTCGTCTCTAAAAAACTAACACTCCGTTATACAGAGACCAGCTGTAAAATAAAGCACATGTATCTTTGTATTCTTAAATAATAACTAGCAAAAGCCATGCTTTGTTTGGATTCATGAAGCATTATTTTTTACGATAAATATTTAAAAGTAATATTTTTACTTTCTTCTATCTTCAATAGAAGAAAGTATTGTAATCGAAATTTTTTTCGACTTCCGGTTTTCGACGAATTTAAACGTTTTAGGGGTCAGAGATTCCAAAAAACATGTTTTTAGAAAATGTCCGTCTGTCTGTGTGTCTGTCGCCATTTTACCATCAAAAAGTGTATGAAGTTATGCAGAACCAAATTTTTTGTGAGTGTTTTTGGCTGTGGCAAGCAGGTTCTCCTTCAGTTTTGAAATATTCTGCCTAAAGGGGGCGCTGCAATCGCGATTTTTGTGCCATTTTCAATATTGGCACCGAAAAAAAATACATGAAGTTATGCATCGAATTGACCCAAATTTTTTGTGTATATGAACGGCTATGGCTAGTTGGTCCTCCCTGAATTTGAAAAAAATCCGCCGGAAGGGGGCGCTGCAATCGTGAGTTATGTGCTATTTTCAATATTGTACAGACGAAAATTATATGAAGTAATGCTTCGAATTGAACCAAATTTTTTGTGTATGTGTATTATGACTATGGCTAGTTAGTCCTCCCTGAATTTGAAAATAATCCGCCGGAAGGGGGCGCTGCAATCGTGAGTTATGTGCCATTTTCAATATTGTACCGACTAAAAGTACATGGAGTTATGCATCGAATTGAACAAAATTTTTTGTATAAGTGTATGGCTATGGCTAGTTGGATCACCCTGAATCTGAAAAAAAATCCGCCGGAAGGGGGCGCTGCAATACCGAATTTTATGCCATTTTCAATAATGCACCACCTAAAAGTGTATAAAGTTAGTCCTAGAACTGAACTAAACATTTTGTATATGATTATTTTTTGGTAAGGCAAGTAGGTCCTCCCTGAATTTGAAAAAAAAATCTGCCTATCATTCTATTGTCCATCGGCTCGTGCAGAGACGGAAATTCGTTTACACTCCGATTAATTGATTGAAGCAGAAATTTAAGATGATAAGTTGGTATGATATTGAATTAAAATTATAAAGCATTAAAATGAGTAACTTTTTAAAAAATATATTAAAATGTACGTATGAGATAGAAGAAAGTTTTGGGATAGGCACATCCAACTAGTTTTATATCATAAACCAAAAACGTCATTTTATTAAATATTTTATTCGTATTTTAATTTTAGAAATGTAAATACAGCCAAATAACTAAGCATGATAGCAATTCCTTTTATCTGTTTATAATTCTTTTGTTGCCCTTTTTCCAAGAAAAGTCATAATTCTTTTAAAATACATAAATATCGTCTGCGTAAATGATTTCATATAATAAGAATAAATTGTGTATTTGAATTCTTAACGCTGAAAAATACTTTTATAATTGAATGTAAATAATCGAATTTTCACAAAATTTAATTTACTAATAATATGCTATAATTTTCATAAAGAAAAGGTATTTTAAATGTTTTATAAAAAGAAATCGCGAGACTATTATATGTTTTAAAAGGATGAGCTCCAAAATATGCACCAATTCCAACCAATCTTAATAAAGTATTCAATTGAAATGTATTTTTCTCTGAAATAACATACATTTTTAAAATAAGAAATAATATGTTATTTTACGGTTTGAAGAATAAATTCTGCTGCTCTTTTTAATATTTAAAATATTTATTCTTCACAAAATGAAGATATCCCTTTCCTTAGTTATTGAAATATTTTTGCAGAATAAAGAAAATATATTTCATTTTTTTTAATTAATCAAGATTTTATGTTACTAACTCCGTGAATTACTTGTTTCTGAAAATATATGTTTCGTTTTTTATTTGCAAAGATGTGTTCGTGATGGAAAAACATGTAAAATAAATTAATTAAAATAATAAGTTTTTTAAGGTTATTCTGTAAAAAAATAATATTGTGCAAGTCTACAGATCCGAATTTATTTTATATTTAATTTCAAGTCATAATACAGAATAGATAGTTATATATATATATATATATATATATATGTAAAGTGTATGACAAAATGCAATTTCGTAGCTTAGTAGAGATCACCCATTGTTAAGTTTTATACCGTTATGCAGGTAGAAAAAGTATTTTTAAAAGCAGTTTGTATTAAAACGGCTGCTTAATTCATTTTTAGTTTTATTTATTTAATAATTATTCCCTTATTCTGCTGTCATCAGTTGTTTGCAAATAGCCGGCTTACCAGGACGCCAGTTCCCGGTCTCTGCACGAGCCGATGGACAACGGGACGACGAAGAATCGAGAAAATGATTCAAAAGTATGCCATCACAATGTTCCTTTTACACGGAATATTTCCAAATTCAAGAAAGATCTGCTGTCTATAGCCAAAAACATGCACAAAAATTTTGGTTAGATTCTGTATATATATTTCATATATAGTTTTCTGTAGTACAATATTGAAAATGGCACAAAAATCGCTATTATAGCGACCCCTTTCGGCAAAATATTTCGGAATTGAATGAGGACATGTTTGCCACAGCCAAAAATATACACAAAAAATCAATTCCATTCATATCTCCATACACTTTTCGACAGCACAGTGGACACACGGACGTACAGACATTTTGCAAAAAAATTTTTTTTTAATTTACCATCCCGAAAACGTGTAAATCAGTCGAAAACCGAAAGTCGATAAAAACAAAAATTTGATCACAGTACTTTCTTCTATTGAAGATAGAAGGGAGTAAAAATTAATCTTTCCTTTTCTAATTAACACGAATGTTCTTCTTAAACATCAGTTTAAACATAAACAAGTTGTAAATTTCACGTGAAGCGTAGCAAATGAGGTTCGTTCGTACGATAATGAAGTTTTAAAAATATCACTCTCCTATATCAATCTCATAAAATTGTAAATAGTTAATTACAATTAAACTGCGCACCAAACAATGTTCTCTCTATGCTCATTATGTAATGGAACACTTTTGTGTGGCCTTGTAAATCAATAACAAATATTCTTTGCACAACAGATTATGCAAAATCTATATTTTAATATGTACTTTATGATGCATATCAATATTATGTTCGAGCGAGTGTAATATCATTAAATGCATTTGAAACATTTTTCCCCATTCACCGTAATGTAACGAAGTACTTTTGATCGTCCCTGTAATTGATCTATCCATGCGATTCTCATAAAATTTGATATGAATCGACAAAATCATGTAATAATTATATATTTTAAATTTCAAACGATTTGGTTCGGTAGTTTTTGAGTTGTTATAAGCGGACAGACAAACGGACTGAACGACAACTATGGGTGCTACGTATTTACATAATTACGAACACACCTAAAAAAGAAGAAAATGTTTTAATGCAATGACTTTTAGGCATGTTCATAATTATGTAAATATGTAACACCTATAGTTGTCGTTCAGTCCGTTTGTCTGTCCGCTTATAACAACTCAAAAATTACCCAACCAAATCGTTTGAAATTTAAAATATATAATTATTAGATAATTTTGTCATTTCAAATTTTATGAAAATCGGATGAATATTTCAATTACAGGGACAATCAAAAAGATTCCGATACATTACAGTCAATGGGGGAAAAGTTTCATGTTCATTTTAATGATGTTACACTCTTTCGAACATAATAAAATGGATATGCATAAATGAAGTATAGACTAAAATATACATAATGTACAATCTGTGGTGCAAAGAATGTTTGTTATTAATTTAGAGGATCACTGAAAAGTAATCCATTACATATTTTTATAGGGGAAAACACTTTTTGGTGCGCGTTTAAATTCTAATTAACTAATTAACATTTTATGAGATTGATATACGTTGCTGAGGAATACTACAATTTATTTCCTGTATTAAAAAAAAGAAGGTAGTATTTTTAGGAACATATAAAAGATTTTCGCTACTAAACTGTATCCGAAGTACTGTCTACTATAACAGTAAGATCTGAATATTTTTAAAACTTCGTTATCTTCCGAACGCACCCCACTTGCTACGCTTCACGTGCCATTTCCAACTTGTTTTTAGTTGCAATAACCTAACCAACAGGATTGCATGTGAGTGAAAGAAACAAACAGGAATATCTTAATTCGAGGTCATCTCCATCTGATTAGTTAAGTAAGGTTCAGTCATCGGACTTTGATTATTATCATTTATTAGATTATTGTGCTTATTCTAATCCTTACAGCGTACTTGACCTTGATACTTACAAAGCTGCCAAAAACAGCTGCTTTTTTTTCTATATTAATTAATTATCTTTGAGGTAGATTTGTTCTATACCTTAGTGGTGGATTATTTTTGTTTAAAAATATTGGTGGATAACATTTTAAAAGAAATGTAACTTTAAAAAAAAAAAATTTTTAATTAAATATCCTATTTAAAAAAAATATTCCGAATCAAAATTAAAGTAAAACAATTGAAAGTTTCAACAAATTGAAAATACAACATATTCCAAGTTTGAAGCATTTATCTTTAACAGTTCTGGTCGTATAACAATTTAAGTAAGAGAAATGGTGGCTGCCACAGACAACTGCTTTTTTTTTTTCCCTGCCACTAATTTGAAGTAATTATCTTCGTGATAGGTTTGTTCTATACCTTAGTAATTTTTTTTTTTTTTTTTTTTTTTTTTTGAAATATTGGTGGGGAAAAAATAGCAGACAATGGCAGCCTGGTATTTACTAGAAAAGTTTTCCTTGTATTATTAAGACGAGCAAAGAGTTTTTAATCTAGAAAAATACAATGTAACCAAATATACTGTAACGACTTTGGTGCGAGATATTTGAAAATAACACCTCCATACACTTAATATTATCTTGTACTATGAGTGTGATTATGGGTTATTTTTGAGTTACTAGTGAGGACTCAAAGCCTTACAATAGTCATTAAAAAAGACCCGGATGATAATGCTAAATCTATGGGGGTGTTCTTTTGAAATATCTCGCTCAAATTTTAATATTTTTTACAGGATTTTTCTTTTGCGTAGGATAGCTGAGGACGATCTACAACCGGCCTAGTTTTTATTTTTTCCATTTTCCTTACATATTTTGTATATTATGATAATTTCAATTTCAGAACCGGTTTTGAAATTTAAAGTAATTTTTTAAAAAATCTGAAACCGAAATCAAAAAAGTAAAAACTAGGTTGTGGTTCGTCCTCAGCTATCCTATGAAAAAAAAAAAAAAAAAAAAAAATCATGTAAACATATTGAAATTTGAGCGAGATTTTTGAAAAGAATGCTCCCATAGACTTTACATTATCATACGGGTCTTTTTCTGTGACTAGTGTGGACTCTTAATAAAACCCATTCTTTACATTTCACGAGACATTATATCTCATCTTTATTTCGGAAGTGGTATTTACGAATGTTAGATGTGTTATGCATTGTTGTAGAGGAATCGATTTGTCTGCTATTCAAAATGTCATTAAACTAGTCTTTGGGGGCCACCATAATACTTACCCATCATGGATATGCATAACATAATATATGAAAACATAACATATGTAAACAATTTATAAAATGCATTACAATTCCAAAACAAAATATAAACGTATTTTTAAGTATTTCTAACACATTATCATGCTCTATTAATGAATTTCGATAAATTGTATGAAACGCCAAACTATTCAAGTAGCACTGAATTCCATAAAAGAAAACATCCTTATAACTCTAAAAATAATTATCATATTCACTAACAGTTTATTGCGTCTGATTAAGCGTCTCATTTCCAATTAAAATATATCTTTGAATTGAAATTTGAATGAAATACAGGGTCATGAAAAATCAAAGAATGTGGAAAACTGGATTAAAAATATCTCGACAACTAATAATTCGATCGACTTCGTTTTTTATGCAAAATTTGTGTTAATTTATTCCCTTTTAAAATAAAAAAATTCGAAAATTTTTATATATCTTTCATCAGAATGAAATTTTCGAGAGTCCGAAAAAAATAGTTCCGGATAATCAAGGTTACTGATATTAAATAGGCTTCGTTCTATTCTTACATACTAAGCACATACAAAATTTCAAGTCTCTATCTCAATTTGTTCGGGAGATAGAGCGTTTACAGACAGACAGACGGATGGACGGACGGCAAAAAAAATTTCAATTCAGGCCGCATGACTGAGGCCTGCGATTGGAAACGTTATACAGTCGAGTCTCTCTATAACGAAACTCCATACATCGAATTTCTCTATATAACGAATTTTTAGTAGGGACGGTCTCCTTTTCGCATGGCCCCACCAGTGGCCGAGAGGTTCGGACCTCTCAACTGGTAGACGGCAGGTGCTGGGTTCGAACCCAATCGCGGCTGTCGGCCTAACCGTTCGGAGTTTTCGTGGTTTTCTTCGAACCTTGCGTAAATACGGGTTAGGTTCCCTTAGAAAGACCCCCCACGAAGGGCACTCCCCCCTGGTCCTATATCCCATTAGTGTAGATAATCGGACGTCAAAAATCAACCAACCAACCTTTTCGCATGATTGCATTAAAAACAGTCTCTATAGAGCGAAATATCTATCTCCATATAACGAATTTTTTCATAAACTGGTCTTTAATTTATTCAGTTTTAAAAAAGCTTCGAAATCTTATGGAATCAGTTTTCCATCACCTATTTTTAATTTATCGTCAGTGCTTAGTTTTTTTTTTAAATATTACTTTGTTCTTTAAATCGAATGAATTCATCCCACCTTCCACACACCTTTCCACATCCTTCTCGAAACCGAGTCAATTGGTTTGTTACACATATAAGAGAGGAATCAATGAGAGGTACATAAGAGGCCTTCAAATGGAGGAAAATGTTAACTATAATTTTTCATTCCTTGCTAATATTTGAGCCTTTTTTGAAAGCATAAGAATTTTAAAATCAAAACAACAAAAAATTACAGATATATTTGTCTGAAATTAATGCAAGTCTTCCTTATTTGATTTTCATTAAGCTTTCAAATAAATGTCTATTCTCATTTTTTGAAACAACTTTAATAATTATGAAATAAAATGCTATGTTAATATTTACTTTTAAACGTTTCAAATTCTTAAATAAAAAGATAAAAAATATTTGTTCAAAATTTACACATTAAATACGATTTCTAACATCATTCTCTTTACATCGAATTTCTCTATATAAGGAATGTTTTACTGGAACGATGGATTTCGTTATATGGAGACTCGACTGTATATATTTAAAAAACACTAAATAAACAAAGGTTTAGATTTCAAAGTGCTAAAGCACGGATTTATTGAACAAATTTCAAGGTACAAAAAGGTCAATGTATATAGTATTCTAAATATATTTGTATCTTTTAAATGTACAGTCTACATGACCACGCAACATATACCTTAAATGACCACACATCATACATTCATTTAACATGTGCAGATTGACGGACACAAAAGGGGGGGGGGGGATAAAAGTACATTTTGGAAATTTCAAAAAACATTACATTTAAATACATCGTAATTTCTGTTTATAGAATACGAAAAAAAAATCCTTTGCAATATTTTGTTACAGAAATTAAAAGCAGTTTTATTCAACCTAGATATGATGCATTTTTTTAAATGAAAAGTATAAAAAATTATGACAAGATGCCATCGAGAGTTACATTAGCATTGTAATAATACAAAAGTTTCTTTTTGCTTTTTTTTATTTTGCTATCTTTAATTTAAATTTTTTAATTTTCGAATCTTTTTTTTCAGTTACATACAATAGACAACAAACATAGGTGTGATGCATTTTTAATTTTAAAAACGCAATTTCAATTTAAAAAATTGAAACAACGTCAGTATATGAGCACGTTCTTACATTGAGTATACATAGCTCTTACATAAGAGTTACATTAACATTACAACAAGTCTTTTCAAATTCCTATTTGAATTAAAACAAGAAAAATCTGTTTCAGTTGCATACAGCAATAGATAACAAACATAGATATGATGCATTTTTTAAATTAAAAACATACAGAATTATGACGATGACGCCAATATAAGAGCAAGCTCTTACGCTGATAGAAGAGTTACATTAAGATAGCAATATAACAACATTACAACAGAAATTTCTTTCAAAATTCACATTTAAATTGAAACCAGAAGAATCTGTTTCAGTATGTGACAACAAACTTGCAACATTATAGTTTGTCGTGTAAAAACAAAACGTTTTTTAATACATGTAAAAATAAAATACAATTGACTTCAAATCGAGAACCCTAAAATCTAAACACCAAAAATCTGCACGTCATATAGGATTTAACTTTTTTGGTTCCAAATTTTTTTTCAGTTTTTAGAAAAAATTACTTTCACGTTAATAAAATTATCACTATCTAATTAGATTAATTAATATTTAACTAATATCTCATTATCTGAAAGGTAACGAATGTTGTTTTACGTAGTATTCAATTTATAGTCATACGACAGGCTAAGGAAGAAATTTTGGAGTTCTTCAGAAAACATTGTATTACAGTACTTATATGACAACTTTCTGTTATTTTTTGCGTTTTATTCCACAAATTATTCTTTTGGGAAAGCAACTTTAAATTTAAAGAGTGGAAAGTCAGAGTCAATGCATAGGATAATAATACTACATGTAAATAGTAGCTTCTTAAGGGAGACCCGTAAGAAAAAAACCCAAAATTTTTATTATTGATTTTAAAGTAATGAATTTTGGTGTACTATTTAAGAATCTTTTTTTTTTAAGGAATAATTAGCAAAAAAATTCACTTTTTATTAAAAAGTATATTTTTTATGGGGATTTTTATGATTTTTTTTGGGGGGGGGGCGGGGGTCGAAAAATACACTCTTTAAAATTACTACTCCTCATTCAATTTTCAATATTTTGGTATTACTAAAATTTCTTAAATAGTGTTATAGTATATGGAAAAGACCTAGGGAGAGATATTTTTAATTTTCTATTTTAATCATCTAAAAAAAAAAAAAAAAAAAGAAAAAAGAAAAAAAAAGAAAAAAGAAAAAAGAAAAAAAAAGAAAAAAGAAAAAAAAAAGAAATGAAAGAAATTATGCATGGTAATTTTTTTTAAATTCGTTATATTTTTCATGTTTACCAATTTATGTAAAATTTTCAGAAATAGTTTAAAAAAATATCTCTCCTAACTTTTGTTGCAAATTTTTTTTAAGATTCTAAAAACATAAACACTTTGTTTCTAAATCATTTTACCACTGAGCCTTAGTACTTTGAACTTAGGCAAAGTATGAAAAAAGTCATTTTCAGGAAAACACATTTTAAAATGGCCGTTAGTCATTTAAACTCAATAGTGAGTACAATTTAAAAAGCTCATTTGCTACCTGTTCCAAGAGTCCCCGAGTTCTGAAATTTTGCATGGATATTCGCAAATATGTATTTTATCATTTTCTGAGATAAAAAAATTTGAACTTTTGATGATTTTTGGCCGAAAATGGGGTTTGGGTCTCCCTTAAAACAAAATTAAAAGATATGTACTATTAATAGTACAACAACCGAAAGGATTAACTTAAATCAAAAAGAATGTTTCAGTTATGTGACAACAAACTTTCGACATAAGAATCTGCCGTTTAAAAACCAAACGTATCTTTAAGGGTGTGCTTAAATCAAAAAGGACACATACTTTAATTTATTTTTGCTCGGAAACTCATGAAAATAGCAGGTGTTATTCAGAAACTGTCTAATTGCACTCAATTTTCTGTTTTAAGCATAATAGATTTTTCATAACAAGCCTTCAAAGTTGACCTCTTTGAGCACATTTCCCGACGAAAGCAGAAAAACAGGAGAAAAACGGGTGATCAAGTAATCGAAATCGCTTGTAACTCGATAGGTAATTATCATAAAATGGAAAATTCAGTTCGATTCGAAATCGCTTCCATAGTCACGCATTCCAATTTTATATGCTTCTGTTAAAAAAATGAATTTGTAAATGTGTCAAAACGTTTTTCGCTTGTTGAGCGGAGCAGTTAAGAACACCCTTAATGTATGTAAAAACAAAATTCAGTTGACTCCCTTAAATCCACAATCCACAAAAAACTAAAATCTGCGCGTAGTATAAGATTTAAGCAGATACTTTCTGTTAAAATGGTCGGAAGAAAATTAGATTGTTATTTCTATATGGAATTCTAGTAAAAATTGTATCCAAAAAGATGCTAAAAGTTATAAGAAAAGAAAAGCTAATATCAAATTTATATTGTATTGGTACTACTGATATATTATTTTGGTACTATTGGTTGATTTTAGAAAATATAAATGACACATAGGCTTCATTTAACACAAAGGGGGGGGGGGGGTAATAAAAGTACGCACAGTGTTGCTAGATTGGGGATTTTTGTCCCCATTTTGGGGGATTTTGAACCTCCAGGGGAATTTTTGGGGGACATGTTTGGAGACTATGAACATATTTGGGGAAAAACGTGGGAAATTGTTATAACAATTTCAATTTTTATTTTCAGGCATTTGCCAATACTGGATCTGTCTCGAATTCGATTTTGGTTTGCAAAACGAAAATAAAATACAGAAATAATAGATTTAAGTCATTTTCGTGGTCGTGCTCACTGTTTACATGTTACTACAGATTCATCATGATCTGCATTGGGCTATTTCTCCATCTGAATTTTCAGATAAGCGATTCAGATTTTCCTGTCATCGCGGACAGAAACACAAGCACAGAAATACATTTATTAATATAGATTTATACAACAAAAAATAAAAACAATTTCATAACTTTCTTTTTGTTGTTGTTTTTAGTTTTGAATATACATGGAAAATTCAGTTGAGATTAAATGTTTAGTTTTTTTCATTTATGGGGAATTTTTTGAAAAAAAAAATGCTTAATTTAGGGAAAAAAATGAGTTTAAATTTGTTAAAAATTTTGTAATGGAAAATTGAAAACTTGCCTTTTTTTTCCGTTGGGGACTTTTTCTGAAAAAAGCTCTAATTTGGGGAAAATTTTAGAAATTTTGAAGAAAATGGCTTTTGTCAATCTGGCAACACTGAGTACATTTGTACAAAATACATTTATTTCTGTTTATGAAATACGAAAAACAAAATCCTTTGCAAAATGTTGTTACAGAAACTTTATATTAACTGTTAACTAGTAATATTAACAGTGATATTAATTATATTAACAGTACCAACGTACCAGTATATCGTGCATTTTTTCAATTAAAAACATAAAAGATAACATCGAGAATTGCATTAGCATATTATAAATATTAATATTACAACTAAAGTTTCTTTCGAAATTAATATTTAAATTAAAACAAGAAGAATCTTTTTCAGTTACATACAACAATAGATAACAAACATACGTATGATTCATTTTTAAATTTAAAATGTAAAAAATTGCAACAAGATGACATCGAGAGCATCATGACATTAACATAACATTATAATATATATATTTTTAAAAAATCTAAATTAACATTTAAGTTAAAACAGGAAGAATCTTTTTCAGTTAGATACAGCATTATGTAACAACAAACAGACAGGAAGCATTTTTTAAATCAAAAACATACAATATTATGACGACGAGGTCAATAAAAAAAGTGAGCTTTTAAGTTGACAGAGTTACATTATAGCAGAAGTTACTTTCAAAATTCTCATTTAAAACAAGAAGAATCTGTTTCAGTTACATGACAATGAACTTACGACATAATAAGAATTTACTGTGTAAAAACAAAATATATCTTCAATGCATGTAAAAAAATACAATTGACTCCGTCAAATCCAGAATCCTAAAATCCGCAAACACCTAAAATCTGCACGTCGTATAGGATTTAAATAGAGATACATTCGATTAAAATGGTCAGAAGAAAATTAGATTGTTATTTCTATATGGAATTCTAGTAAAAATTGTATCCGAAGAGATACTAAAATATACGTGAAAAGATAAGCTAATATAAAATTTATATTATATTAGTACTATTGATATATTATACTGGTACCATTAGTTACATATATTACCATATTATATTGGTTTAATGAAGGTCAAATTTACATAGGTGGGTTTTAATATTGGGTTGTTTGGAAAGTCCTTTCCATTTGAGAAATTCAGCGCGTACCGGAAAATTCTGTTATTTAATTATTAGATATTTTTTCTGATATCTAATACTTAGATATTAATAGACAAAATTTTTTGGTACGAATTGATTTTCCCAAACGGAAAGGACTTTCCGAACAACCCAATATATATATAATTCATACACAGGCTTTATTTAACATGTAGAGATTGACAAACATAAGGGGAAGGGGAGAAAATAAAAGATCAGAAGACATTTTGCAAGTTTAAAAAAATGTGACATTTAGGAGAGAGGGAGGGGGTAGGAGAACTGGGGACCTTTGAACACTCTAAATATTTGCCTTCAAATAAATTATTTTTTAAAAAATATATATGGCGATACATTACTGCTGCTTCAAGGGAATAATTATACAAAGCTGTACCATTTTGTATTAACAGTACTGTCTAAACAAGATATGTATTTTTCTCCCTCTTCAATCTAAACTTAAGAAAATAAAGTTGTAAGATTTTTGTTTATAAACTTCTATCCCTAAAATTTTAATTTATTGTACAATGCTTAAACAGAGATGTTAGCTTTAGTTTATAAGCTTTGTTTTATTCATATTTTTAAGCAGAATTGAATAAACCGTTGTAATGTTGAACTGAGTGTGATGGGACACCACTGAACAGCGAAAAAACCCCGATAAACTAGTAATAAATAATTATTGAAATAATTTAAAGAGAACGCTTAAAACTATGAAGTAAAGAGTTGTTGACGCATCTAAATATTATTATTTCTTAAATTATTTTTTTTTATGTGAGAAGTGCTTAATTAAGAATGTCGAAGAACATGGGCTTTTATTGCTAACAATTCTTCTTACTACACATAGGTTCCAACCTTATGTATCGGTTATGGGAAGTTTCAATTCTAAATTCATTTACTGGATAATTGCAAATCCTTGGTACAAAATAATGATTCATGATTTAACAGGTTTCCAAACATTATTTTTGGTTTCCGTAACTGATAAAACGGAATTTTATATCAGATCTCTTAAAAAGAAGATAGCGAATGTAAAATTTTAATTTCCCAGAAGCATCAGATATCGCATTGGTGTATTTCAAGGATATTGTAAAAAAGTTTTCACAACCATATACAACTGGAGGGACACTGTTTTATCTTTTATCAACAATGAGTTTTGATATCAACTTTGATGGATTTAAGTTTGGTTAAATATCAAAAAAATTAATTTCAACAAGTTATTAATTATTAGTAGTTATTTAATTATTAGTAGTTATTTAATTTTATTCACATTACTTTATATTTCTGTAACATATGCAAATTTTTATAAAAACTCAACATTTTCATATTTTATTCATTTGTTCAAAAGGTGCCCCTTGCTTGTCAAAAGATACCCCTACATGGGGCAGGTTTGAACAAAAATCCTTCAACTTTTTAAATCCTCACAACTTATTTCATTTCTTTGGAAAATGTTTAATTTCTGGTTCATATGATGAAGCAATGCGTTGTTTTTATTATGCTGTTTATGCAATACAAAAAAAAATCATTTGCAATAGTTTTTTACAGAAATTAAAAACAATATTAATTATTCAACATAAATATGATGCACTTTTCCAATTACAAATACAAAAAAATAAGATGATATCGAGAGTTACATTAACATAACATTTTAAAATTAAAACAAATTTTCTTTCCAAATTAACATTTAAATTGAAACAAGAAGAATTTTTTTCAGTTACATACAACAATAGGTAACAAACACAGATATGATTCATTTTTAAATTAAAACTATACAAAAAGTTCTGGCAACGTCAGTATAAGAGTTACATTGACATAACTTCGCAATATTAACATTACAACAATAAGTCTCTTTTCAGTTTGAAATTTGAATTAAAACTAAAAAATCTGTTTCAATTGCATACAACAATAGGTAACAACAAACATAGATATGTATTTTTTTATATTAAAAGCATACAAAATTATGAGAAAGATGGCAATATAAGAGCTAGCTCTTACATTAATAGCAGAGTTATATTAACATAGCAATATAACAACATTACAACAGAAATTTCTTTTAAAATTCACATTTAAATTGAAACAAGAAGAATCTGTTTCAGTACGTGACAACAAACTTACGACATAAGAATTTGGTGGTAAAAAAACAAAAATACCTTTATTACATGTAAAAACAAAATAGAGTTGACTGCCTCAAATCCAAAACATTAAAACCTACACAACATATACTATTTAAACAGATGCTTTCGATTAAAACGATCGAAAGAAAATTATATTGTTCTTTTTAGAGATTTCTATTAGGAATTCTATGTTACTTACTTATTGAATTGCTTTCTCATAAAGGAAGCAAAAACTTGTATCTTAAAATATACTAAAAGATATGTGAAAAGATAAGCTGAAATTTATTATATTGGTACTATTGGTATTTATATTATATTGGTATCATTGGTATTTATCTCATATTGGTACTGCTGATATATTATATTGGTACCATTGGTATTTATGTTATATTGGTATTATTGATATATTATATTGGTACCATTGGTATTTATGTTATATTGTATTGGTACCATTGGTATTTATGTTATATTGGTATCACTGATATATTATATTGGTACTATTGGAATTTCTGTTATAATGGTATTACTGATATTATATTGGTACTATTGGAATTTATATTATAATAGTATTACTCATATATTATATTGGTACTATCAATATTTATATCATATTGGGTTAAGGAAGGTCAAATTTAACTAAGTGGTTTTAAATAAAGAAAGTCAGGCTTCATTTAATATGTACAGATTAACAAACACAAAAGAGAGGGGGTGAGAAAATAAAATTACATAAGACATTTTGTAAATTTAAAAAAAAAAAAATGACATTTATATACATCCTAATTCCTGTTTAATGAAATGCGAAAAAAAATATCCTTTGCAAAATTTTATTACAGAAATTAAAAACAGCATTTATTATTCAATATAGATATGATGCATTTTTTCAATTAAAAATTTAAACTATTATAACAAGATGACATTGACAGTTACATTAACGTTATAATAATGTTACAACGAAAGTTCTTTCAAAATTAACATTTAAATAAAAACAAGAAGAGTATTTTTCAATTACATAAGTTCATTAACATAGATATTCATTATTTAGTTTAAAATATACGAAATTATGACAACTGTCAGTATAAGAGCGCGATCTTACATAATATTATTTAGTTATGTCAATATAACTTAACATTACAACAATAAGTCTCTTTACAAATTCATATTTGATTGAAAATAAGAAAAATATGTTTCAGTTGCGTACAACAATAGATAATAACAAACATAGATATGTATTGTTAGTATTAAAAGCATACAAAATTATGAGAAAGATTACAATATAAGAGCTAGCTCTTACATTAACAGCAGAGTTATATTAACATAGCAATATAACAACATTACAACAGAAATTTCTTTCAAAATTCACATACTTGACAACAAACTTACGACATACAAATTTGTCATGTAAAAACCAAACATACCTCTAATACATGAAATAAAAAGAATATTGCCCAGTTAAACTGATTGCATTGAGCTCACAGTCTACGCATACTAATTCTACATTACACCCTTGTATTTTCAAGGGTTAATTCTGTTCGCAGAAAAATTAAGGAGGGGGGGAACAGCTCCTCCCTTTCCCCTTTTTATTCTTAATCATTGAACCCTCTAAACTGATCAAGGACACGCTTTATCATAAAAAAATCCACATCCAAAATTCAGAGAAAATCCGATAATTCTTAATAAAAACCCATTTATATAATTTAAGGGGAGTTATCCCCCTCTTTTATATACTTAACCATTAAACTTCCAAAACTGTTCAGAGATTTGAATGAAATCTGACAATTCTGCATGAAAAACCCATTTATATCAATTAAGGGGAGGGGCATTAGCCCCCCCCCCATTTCCCCTGTTTATATTTATCCAAAGAACACCTAATACCAATCACGGAAGTGCTTCATCAGAATGATCCTATATCTAAATTTTGAACGAAAACTTAATTCTGCATGAAAATCCCGTTTATATCAATTAAGGGGAGTGGCATGAGCCCCCCGTTCCCCCTCTTATACATATCGAATGAACTCCAAAAACTAATCAGGGAAGCGCCTTATCAGGATATACCTATATACAAAATTTCAAGTGAATGGGACATTTTTATCATGAGTTATCGCGTTACGCACATACATACATACATACAGAACGGACGGACACATAAGCTCTCAGGCTATTATAGCCTGTGAGCTAAAAACAAAGTACAATTGAGCTCCTCAATCCAGTAACACCTAAAATCTGCACGTAATATAGGATTTAACCCTTTTGGGTCCGAATTTTTTTTCATTTTTTTTTATTACTTTTACATTAACACAGCTTTAAAAATAGATTTGTTTTTAACGTAATAGAATATTTCATTGTCTGAGAGAGAACAATCATGGCTGTTTTACGTATTATTCAATTCATATTTATAGTTATTATAAATAACCAAATAATGACACATTAAAGTTACATGGTGACTGACTGCCACAAGACTTTGTCAAATGGTAACAGCGGCTCTACTGTGAAGTAACCACTGTGAAAATTGGTGAAAACTCCCCATGTGACTTTAATGGGACATTGTTTGGTGATGATAATGCAACATTCACAATGACTTTGAAATTGAGCCTCCAAATGACAGTCACACGAGAGTCTCAATAAAACACTGTAAAGTCACATGGTGGCTCGTCACAAAGCAGCAGTCGCAGTGACCTGACAGTAGAGTCACATATAGTAGTCATTTGAGACTCATAAAAAAGACGTATGAAATTTCCTTTTTTTTTTTTTTTTTTTTTTTCTTTTTTTTGTTTCACCGTAGTGACTGACTCTTGTGACCATCTGTGACCCGATTAAGAGGTTATATGGACTAGCAGGGATGCTATGCAGGGATAGTAATTATTCGAATTATGTTACTTCCTGTTGAATATTCGCGTGAAAATTATCGCTTGAAAATCCCTTCGTCCTTAAATTTTGCACACCAGTGCACATATATAGGGAAGAATGGGATGTTATGCGGTGGAAGGAATGGGAGAGTAGATTTTATTCTTTATGTAGCATTCAAAACATTTCATTAATCATACACAAAATGAAAAAATGGTAGCCTAATCTTCACCTGGGAATTTTTTTTTATCCTTACTAGGGGGGCCCCGCCCCCCTGCTCGCTATGCACGCCAACCCCCCGCGTAATCGCTTCGCGATTCCAAATTATTGGCTACCCCTGCTTGCTGCGCTCGCCAATATCCCATGGTATGAATAAGCAGTTGCAGACCTTTCAAATGATGTGTCACACGACTGGTGTTGTAAAGAAATTAAAAAAGTGCCCCCCTGGGGGGCAGATTGGGGGAGGCGACACAAAAGACATCCATAATATGAATAAGCAGCTGCAGACCTCTCAAATGATGTCACACGACTGGTGTTGTAAAGAAATTAAAAATGTGCCCCCCTGGGGGGCAGAGTGGGGGTGACACACAAGACCCATAAAATGAATAAACAGTTGCAGACCTTTCAAATGATGTGTCACACAATTGGTGTTGTAAAGAAATTACAAAATGCACCCCCTCTGAGGGCAGAGGGGAGGGGGTTACACACAAGATATCCATAATATGAATAAGCAGTTGCAGACCTCTCAAATGATATGTCACACAATTGGTGTTGTAAAGAAATTAAAAATGTGCCCCCCTGAGGGGCAGATTGGGGGATGACACACAACACATCCATAATATGAATAAGCAGTTGCAGACCTTTCAAATCTTGTGTAACACGACTGGTGTTGTAAAGAAATTAAAAATGTGTGCCCCCTGGAGAGCAGAATGGGGGATAACACACAAGACATCCTTTAAATGAATAAGCAGTTGCAAACCTCTCAAATAATGTATCAAACGACTGATGTTGTAAAGAAATTAAAAATTTGGCGAAATATTACAGTTATCGCCAAGTTGGCGTCCCTTTTTACAACTAATTTTGGTCGACAAATTTGGCGATATATCGCCGTTGGCGACAAACTTGGCGATGGTAACCTTTCCTCTCTTTATGGTAACCCATATGGCGATGCATAGACGGAGCCCTTTCCTGATTGGTCTATTCGACTCATGGAAGGAGTGGACAACCCGGATTCGTTAGTTCCGAAAATCTTCCACATCAGCATCATTCCAGGAGTCATTCCTTTTAAGGCTAGTTTTTTTTTTTTTTTTACTATAGAAGGATTGATCCGTATATAAGTTTACAAGCATAAAAAGGAAAAGATGAATCAAAAGTAAATTTGGATTATATACATTATTATGCTATCTCTATATTGACTTGTTTATGCATAATTGTTTAAATATTTATGGAATATTATACTGTATATTATTCATAATTTAAACTAGGCCTGAAACAACAGTTTTGTTTATACTAGAAGTTTAAACACAAAACAAGGAAGTGGGGAGGAATGGAACATCTCATTTTTTTTTAGGTGCGTTCGTAATTATGTAAATACGTAGCACCTATTGTTATCGCTCAGTCCATCCGTCTGTCCGTCCGCATATAACAACGCAAAAACTATCCAACCGAATCGTTTGAAATTTAAAATACATAATTATTACATGATGTTTTCGAGTCATTTTAAATTTTATGAAAATCTGATGGATAGATCAATTACAGGGACAATCAAAAAGATTCCTTTACATTGCGGTTAATGGGGAAAAACTTTCAAAAGCATTTTAATCGTTTGAAATTTAAAAGGTATATTTATTACATAATTTTGTCGAGTCATTTCAAATGTTATGAAAATCGGATGCATTGATCAATTACAGGGACAATCAAAAGTATTCCGTTACATTATGGTCAATGGGGAAAAATGTTTCAAATGCATTTTAATGGTGTTACACTCATTTGAATATAACAGAATTGACATGAATCTATGAAATATGCACTAAAAATACATTTTGCACAATCTGTGATGCAGAGAATATTTATTATTAAATTACAGGGCCACACAAATGTATTCCACTAAATAATGTTATACGGGGAAACATTGTTTGGGGGGGGCGTTTTAATTATATTAAACTTATAGTTTAATATAATTAAAATAAAATCGTATACACATTTTATGAATAAGATATACGTTAATGAAGTATAATAAAAATTACTCCCTGCATATTTACAGGAACACAAAGATTTCGACCACTGTACTGTATCCAAAATGTGCTCTACTATATCAGCAAGATCTGAATATTTTAAAACTTCGTTATCAACGAACGCACCTCATTTGCTACGCTTTACGTGCAATTTCCAACTTGTTAAATTTTGCACACCAGTGCATATATATAGGGAAGAATGGGGTATTATTTTGCAGTGGAAGGAATGGGAGAGTAGATTTTATTCTTTATGTAGCATTCAAAACATTTCATTAATCATACACAAAATGAAGCACTGGTAGCCTAATCTTACCTAAGAATTTTTTTTTTTTTTTATCCGTATAAGTTTACAAGCGTAAAAAGGAGTAGATGAATCAAAAGTAAATTTGGTTTATATACATTATTATGCTATCTCTATATTGACTTAGATATGGCACACATTTTGAAACTTACAATTTTTTACTTACCCATCATACGTAGTATAGGGTAAGTCTTGCAATCGTTTTGAAAAACGAAAAAAAAATTTTGGCGGATTTACACGTTTTAGATACTGGAGATTCCGAAAAACATTTTTAGAAAAAAAAAATTACCGTCCGTCTGTGTGTCTGTAAACGCTCTATCTCCCGAACGAATTGTGATAGAGACTCGAAATGTATGTGCTTATTATATAAGAATAGGACGAAGCCTATTGAATATCAGCAACCTCGATTATCCGGAACTATTTTTTTCGGACTCAAAAAATTCGTTCTGATGAAAAGTATATAAAAACTTTCAATTTTTTTTTTATTTTAAGGAAAGGACGTAAAAGGAAATAAAATAACAAAACTTTTGCATAAAGAATGAAGTCAATCAAATAACTAGTTGCTGAGATATTTGCAATCCTGTTTTCCACATTCTTCGATTTTTCATGACCCTGTATTTCATTCAAATTTCAATTCAAAGATATGTTTTAATTGGAAATGAGACGCTTCATCTGACGCAGTAAACTGTTAATATGATTATTATTTTTTGAGCTATAAGGATGATTCTTTTACGCAATTCGGTACTACTTGAATAATCTGGCGTTTTATACAATTTGTCGATATGGGTTCATCAGCCATTCATTAATAGAGAATTACTATGTACATTAAAAATATTTAAATGTACGTTTAAATTTTGTTTTGGAATTGCAATCCATTTTATAAATAGTTTCCACATGTTTTATTTTCATATGTTATAGGGTAACACCCCCAGTAATTGGCATGCACCAGCGATTGGCACATTTTACAAACATGTCCTAAAAAAAGATTTATATCCAGTCTTTTAAAAATTCAAGACCATATATCAGTTATATGCTCATTTACGTTAAAGATTATAACTTTGATTTATTTTACAAGATGACAATAGAGCCTACGAAAGAGAAACAAATCTGGCTTGTATCAAATTAGCCATTTTGTTGCAAATTCTTGTTCTTTGGCTTAAGAAAGGCATGCTTTTCAATTCATTATTATCGGATTTATATTATATTTTAAATTTTAATTAACAACAGTTTTGTTTAGTCAAAAAGGGTTATTTTAATTGTGTAAAAGTATTTTCGACACAAATATTTGGATTTCTGAATTAATGGTAGTTGCCAATTAATGGTGCTTCAATTTTGCTAGTTCCGAGTAATTGGCACCTATTCCAATTACAAGGAATTCGCAAGTAATTTGAGATTAAACCATTTATTTTGGAAGTATTTTTAAAATTATAGACTAATTTTGTTTATCATTTGTTTTTATTTGAAAATATAAATTTTATCAGTAATTGGAATCCATTAAAGCTTCATATGACAATTACTGGGGACAGCATGACAATTACTGGGTATTAATATAATAAATATTAATAAGTATATTGTTTTAAAGTGTTCACATTTCAAACTAATATGCTGATTTCTTACTCTCAAAAACCTGAAATATGGCATCTTCATCTGCAGTAAATTAATTTAAAGCGATTAAACCCAATGCAAAATGTAAAAATTTTTTTAAATATAAACATATGCCAATTACTGGATCACAAGGTGTCATACATTGGTGCTCTACGTGCCAATTACTGGTGATTTCAGCAACTTTTTATAAATATATTTTTATAAAAATACTTTTTCAATTTTTTTTTGCTTTTAGTCTTCAAAATAGATGCACAGATATGCATTCTTTGATTTAAAAATATTTCCAAGTAAACAGCTTATTTCTTTGTAATGAAAATTTAAGTAAGTTTAACGACAAATTCTTAATGTGCCAATTACTGGGGATGTTACCCTATAATACATATCGATGATGGGTCAGTATTACGGTGGCCCTCAACGACTAGTTTTCAGCTCACAGGCTATCATAGCCTGAGAGCTTATGTGCCCGTCCGTTCTGTATGTATGTGCGTAACGCGATAACTCATGATAAAAATATCCGATCCACTTGAAATTTTGTATATAGGTATATCCTGACAAGGCGCTTCCCTGATTAGTTTTTGGAGTTCATTCGATATGTATAAAGAGGGGGAACGGGGGTCTCATGCCCCCCGTTAGTTGATATAAATGGGATTTTCATGCAGAATTAAGTTTTTGTTCAAAATTTAGATTAGGATCATTCTGACGAGGCAATTCCGTGACTTATTAGGTGTTCATTGAATAAGTATAAATAGGGGGAACAGGGGCTCTAATCCCCCCCCCCCGTTAGTTGATATAAATGGGATTTTCATGCAGAATTAAGTTTTCGTTCAAAATTTAGATTAGGATCATTCTGATGAGGCGATTCCGTGACTGTTATTAGGTGTTCATTGGATAAGTATAAATAGGGGGAACAGAGGTTCTAATGCCTCCCCCCCGTTAGTTGATATAAATGGGATTTTCATGCAGAATTAAGTTTTCGTTCAAAATTTAGATTAGGATCATTCTGATGAGGCGATTCCGTGACTGTTATTAGGTGTTCATTGGATAAGTATAAATAGGGGGAACAGGGGTTCTAATGCCCCTCCCCCGTTAGTTGATATAAATGGGATTTTCATGCAGAATTAAGTTTTCGTTCAAAATTTAGATTAGGATCATTCTGATGAGGCGATTCCGTGACTTATTAGGTGTTCATTGAATAAGTATAAATAGGGGGAACAGGGGTTCTAATGCCCCCCCCCCTTAATTTATATAAATGGGTTTTTCAAGCAGAATTTTCAGATTTCGTTCAAATCTCTGAATAGTTTTGGAAGTTTAATGGTTAAGTATAAAAGAGGGGGATAACTCCTTTTAAATTATATAAATGCTAAATGGGTTTTTATTAAGAATTATCTAACTTGCTCTGAATTTTGGATATAGATTTTTTATATGATAAAGCATGTCTTTGATAGTATAGGAGGTTCAATGATTAAGTATAAAAAAAGAGGAAAGGGGAGAGCTGTTTCCCCTTCTTAATTTTTTTTTCGAACGGAATTAACCCTTGAAAATATAAGGCTTTAATGTACAATTAGTATTTGTAGCCTGTGAGCTCAATGCCATCAGTTTAGCTGGGCAGTATTCTTTATTATTATAAAATTGCTTTTACATTTTATGTTTCTATACTGTTCAAGGAGATTAAAAAAGTATTTCACCTTGCACTCTATATAAATTGAATTTTTTGTTTTTATCTCAAACAAAGTTAATTTTCTTACTTTTGTAAAAAGTGTCCCACACCACCCCACTCTCCCCTATATATTACCATATTAGTCCCCACTGCTCGAATCCGCGATACAAATTTTTAATATACCTAGAAACAGAATTAAATGATTAAAATGATTTCACATTTTTAAAGAAAATCTTTCAAATATGTGGCGAGTTCTGCTACCATCGAAACATATCTTTTGTATTATTTGATATTTTCAATGAAAAATCTAAGCAAAGGAATATAGAGTTTGGGGGGGGGGGGGAAGGGCTCTCGTGGGTTTTGATTTTATATTTTCAAACGAAGATCTGCAAAGAAACTATTGTTTGCACTCACAGCTTTCACTGATAATCAAACAGAACATTCATTTTATAGAAATAAAGAACGTCTCAAATGACTCAATACAGCTCAAATGAATGAGTCACGACTTTAAAATTCACGAAAGAAGAAATGAGATTAAAGTTACGTTGCATAAATTACTTAAATGAAAAGACCAAAATATTTTTTTAAAAAAAGGGTGCTAAATTAAATTATACAAATAACTAAAAAGGCGTTGCAGTAATATAGATATTAAGTACTACTAGGTTATCCCGTCCACCAAAAAATGATTGCCAAACTATAAGATTCAATGCCAATAATGGAGGATCGTGAATGTCACATTCACTTGACATTAAACACAGTACACGTGTTTAAAATCTCATTAAGAGATTTTTATTTCGGTTTTTTTTTTTTGTATTTTTATTAATATTCTACTCATTATTTGTTTTTTTTTCTTTATTTAAAATAAAAATTATGTCAATTTGTATAATTCGGCTATTAGTTTGGCGATTTGTATAATTTGGCTAAATGGGTCGACGGTATAACAGTGGTAGCAGATATTTTTTATTTAAAGTCATCACCATTATTTATTTAAGTTCATCGTGACTTTGTTTATACAAGCGGACTATTTTGTTTTGTTTTGATGTTTTCTAATCAATTACAGTCGAGTCTCTTTATAACGAAATCCACCGTTCCAGTAAAAAATTCGTTATATAGAGAAATTCGATGTATAGAGAATGATGTTAAGAATCGTATTTAATGTGTGAAATTTGAACAAATATTATTTTTGATCTTTTGAATTAAGAATTTGAAATGATTAAAAGTAATTATTAACCTAACATATTATTTCTTAATTATTTAAGCTGTTTCAAAAAAGAGAACAGAAATTTATTTGAAAGCTTAATGAAAATCAAATGAGGAAGACTTACATTAATTTCAGACGAAGAAGTCTGTAATTTTTTGTTGTTTTGATTTATAAATTGTTACGCTCTAAAATAAATAAAAATATAAAATGCTCAAATTTTAGTAAGGAATGAAAAATTGTAGTTAACGTTTTCCTCCATTTGAAGGTCTCTCTTAAGTGCCTCTCATTGATTCTTCTCTTATAAGTGTATCAATCCAATTGACACTGTTTTGAGAAGGATGTAGAAAGGTGTGTGAGAGGTGGGATGAATTCGTTGGATTTAAAGAACAAGGAGAGAAGTAATACAACAAAAAAAAAAAAAAACTCTGCACTGACGATAAATCAAAACTAGATGATGGAAAATTGATTCCATATGATTTCGAAGCTTTTTAAAACTGAATAAATTAAGACCAATTTATGAAAAAATTCATTATATGGAGATAGATAATTCGCTCTATAGAGACTGTTTTTAATGTAATCTTGCAAAAAGGGGACCGTTCCTACTCTAAATATCTATATTTTTGCAATACCTTTTTAAGTAGTTATTTGTATAATTTGATTTAATAACAAGGTGTAAATTTCCATCAAAGACACTAGTATTAATACAGTGGTTTTGACTCATTGGTGCTAAATTATTTTAATCTTTAGTATTTTTAAGTGCAAGCAAAACCGTCATCAGAAAATATAAATATTAATATCTTAACTAGCGGACCCGACAGACGCTGTCCTGTCACCGACTCTAAAAAATCAAATAAATACATAATCATAATAATACTCATGATAATTACAACGCTCTTAATTTAATTTCTTATTACAATTATGTAAGGAAATTATTTTTACTTTGCAGTAGTTTTTGAAGTCGGTACAATTTTTTATATAAAAGTTTATTTTTCTATTTTTTAGTTAAAAGTTAACGATTTTCTGAAGTTTGTTAATTAAAATGGTAATACAGGAAAAAATTATTGCAAATCATACACGTATGTAATGAATGGGGTTCGAACACGCGATCTCTTTTTTTCAAGAACCAGAGCTTAAATCTGACGCCTTATACCGCTTGGCCATTCCGTCCGCACTCTTTTCAGCGAGCTTATTCAACGCTTTTAATTAAAAAAATAAGTATTAGTTTTTGCCTAGTTACTAAAAAAATACTGAATCAATTTCGATGAAATGTGAATCTAAACCATTCTCGAATTCACTAGAATACACTCAGAAAATTTAAGGAAAATCGGTCCAGTCGTTTAGGAGGGGTTTAGTGACAAACACACGCACAGAAGATTTATATACATAAAGATTTGCATTGGATACTTAATTTTAATTTTGAAATTGTTTTGGCTGGCACTGACTCCAAAAAATCAAATAAATATACATAAATAAAATAATACGTACGATAAATACTACACTCTTAATTTAATTTCTTATTACTATTATATAAGGAAATTATTTTTCACTTTGCAGTAGTTTTTGAAGTCAGTTCAATTTTTGATAGAAAAGTTTATTTTTCTCTTTTTAGTTAAAAGTTAACGATTTTCTGAAGTTAGAAAAAAATTATTGCAAATCATACACTTATGTCGGCCGTGAGGTTCGAACACACGGTCTCTTTGTTTAAGAACCAAAGGTTAAAGCTGGCGTATTAGACCGCTTGGCCATTCCGTCCGCACTGTATTCAGCGAACTTATTCAACTCTTTTAATTAGCGAAAAATCACTAACTATTAGTTTTTGCCTAATTACTAAAAAAGTATTTAATTTCGATGAAATGTGAATCTAAACCATTCTCGAATCCACTGGAACACACTCACAAAATTTCATTGAAATCGGTTCAGTCGTTTAGGAGGAGTTCAGTGACATACATGCGCACAGAAGATTTATATATATATAAAGATTTTCAAGTGTTCCGTCAGAAAGCAGCGAAAGTCGCGGGTGAAAGGATTTTTTTGGCGAAATAAGGATATCTCTCAAAGGATAAGATTTAGAGCACTTTCGCAAGATTTAATGTGTTTTAGTACGATTTTTTTTAAGTATATAAAGAGATTTTTTCCATTATTGTTAATTAACTAATTAGAAAAGCTAAAAAAATAATTACACATATTAAGAAACTTAAGAGAACTTTCGAAAGATTGTATTTTTCAATATGTTATAGTATTTAATATAATTAACGTTTATTAATATTTATTTAATTATCAATATTTGTTAAACGGAATTTTTACTAATCATTAGAAAGTTAAAGATATGAAAATTTGTAATGATTTTTTTTTGGGGGGGGGGGGCGAGGGATGGATTGTTTTGTGTGCATTATAATGGAGGGAATGTTTTTTAAATAGCGATTAGATAATTAGAAAAAATAATAAATTATGAAGAAGCATGAAAATTTTTTTTTGAAAGTTTTTTTAGTTAAATAACTGTATGATAAATTTTAGACATAAATGAAAAATATAATTTAGAAAATTAATTAAAAATAGTAATTATAAAATAATGATGAAAGAAATGAAAGAAACTGCAGAAAATTATCGAGAGTTTTAGTTTAATACTGGCAATGTATGAAATTGTACATAAAAAATTAATGTACGGATCAATTAGATTACTGAATTTAATATTATGAGGTATTTTTTGTGGAAAATAAGTGTAATGTGAGAGCACGTATTATAAAAATAATTTGTATGGAATATAAGCAATGTAAATAGTATGTAATGCGCAAAGTAATGTGCATGATAATATGCAATGCAATACTCGTAATATATAATGTAATATACAGGGTGTCCAGCAAATAAAATCTCGATTTCAAAATTAAATTCCTCAAAACCAAAGATCGATAGAACTAACCATTAAGCAGTTTGTTCATTAGGTAAGCTGTAAAAATGTCATACAGAAGTTTCGACGGTGAATATTTTGAAATTCTGATTGCAAAGCATGCTTTGATTTGACATTTTTCTTGTTTTAGATTGCTTGCAGAGACTGAAATTTCGGTTCAGAGTGCCATATTTTAATAATTTTTTCTAACTAAATTTTTGGAATTTCAAAACTAAGACAAGAAAGGCGTCAAATCAAACGTTCTTTGTAATCAGAACACAATTTTTTCAAGATATTCACCTTTCGGAACTTCTGCATAAGATTTTTACAGCTTACCTAATAAACGAACTGCTCAACGCATAATTCTATCAATCTTTGTTTTTGAAAAATTTGATTACTTACCCATCATACGTAGTATAGGGTAAGTATTGCAATTGTTTTCAAAAAGAAAAATTTTTTTTTGACGGATTTACACGTTTCAGATACTGGAGGTTCCGAAAAACACATTTATAGAAAAAAAAAATTGCCGTCCGACCGTCTGTGCGTCTGTCTGTAACCGTTCTATCTCCCGAACAAATTGAGATAGAGTCTTGAAACTTTGTATGTCCTTAGTGTTTAATAATGGAACAAAGGCTATTGAATATCAATAACCTCGGTTATCCGGAATTATTTTTTTCGGACTCTCGAAAACTTCGTTCTGATGAAAGGTATATACATTTTTTTAATGTTTTTTTTTTAAGGAATGGACGTAAAATGCAATAAAATAACGTAAATTTTGCATAAAGAACGAAGTCTATCGGATTATCAGTTGCATAAATATGCATAATCCTGTTTTCCAAATTTTTCGATTTTTCATGACCCTGTATTTCATTCACATTTTAATTCAAAAGATATATTTCAATTGTAAATGAGACGCTTAATCCGACGCAGTTAGTGAATAAGATTATTATTTTTGGAGTTATAAAAATGCTTCTTTTACGCAACCCAGTACTACTTGAGTATTTTGGCGTTTTATATAATTTGTCGAAATTGGCTCATCAGCCATTCATTAATAGAGCATTGCTATGTATATTAAAACTATTTAAATATGAGTTTAAATTTTACTTTGGAATAGCGATGCATTTTATAAATAATTTGCACATATTTTATTTTCATATTTATATTATGCATATCCACGATGGGTAAATATTATGGTGGTCCCCCAACGACTAGTTTTGAAATCTGGGTCTTACTTGCTAGACACACTGTATAATACAACATCTAATGTAATGTAATACATTACATTAGGTACATGTGTAACCTAATCTAAACAGATATGAAATAGTTTGTCCTGACTGATAATCAACCTCAAGCCCAAATTACTCAACCTAGAAGCTTGAAAATTGGGGAAAACATAGTTCTTATGATGTAAGCGTGATCCAACACTGGAATTTTGAAAATACCCACCATAAGGGGGGTTCGAAAATCATAGAACATCTTGCTATGTCTCAGCAGCCGTTATATGTACGATCGTGAAATTTCAGTTTATAAATCTACTAAAAAAATAATTAAGCACAAATTTCAGCAATTTTACAAATTTCCACCTTAAGGAGGTATAAAGGGGGTCGAAAATTTTAATATATTTGGCAAATCGTAGCAGTCGTTTTAAGTAGGAACGTAGAATTGCAAAATATAAATCGATTAAAAAAAATAAACATGTTTAAGTGATTTAGGAATCTCCAACCCTGAGGGGGGTCGGAAGTGGGGGTCGAAGATTTTCAATATATTTTTTTTTTGACCCGTCGTGTGATATTTCATCTTAAAGCCTTCGGTCCACTCTTTCAGATAATAAATCATTCTTCCCTGCTACCCAATTTGGCTTCCCCAGACGAGGGTAGTTTTCGATTTTTTCTTTTTTAATGAAGTGCTTTTTCCATTTTCACTAATTTTTTTTGACGGAGTGTTCTGATAAATATTATCTATAATATATGGAATTTTAAAGCTAGAATGAGTGGTGGGTTGTTTTCCGCAGGACACGATACTTTGAACTCTGGCAGTGCACTTTTTCAACATTTGCGAACACCCCTCACGTGAAACATCATTGGAAAGCTCTGTAACCACTATTTCATGTTATACACTTCCTGAGCCCCTGCCACCTACTCTATTTCTCTAAATTTAGTCGGAACCTTTCATGCGATACATCATTGGTAAGCCCTGTGACCAATTATTGATATTATGCACTTATCTTTTCCCTCCCCGCCCTTTTGCCCTTTCTAGGGAGGTACGTTTAATGTAGTCCAACAAAGGGTCTTCTAATTAGGGAAAATTACGCAACTAATCTTAAAAGACGTAGAAAAAATCCATAAAATGTATTTCATTCACCATCTTTTCAGTTCCTGTTTTTGCCACAAGGGCTGCTTTAAATTCTTACTTTGTTGCTTATTTCCAAAAAAATTCTAATTTTTTATACTTAAGCTCCTTTATTTCTTTGCTCTTACTCGCGCCTTTTCCACTTTTTGCAATCAGGGGCTGCCGTCACATGACTTTTTCACTATTGTGGTTTCCTTATAATCTCCCTTTGGTTTGTTGTTTTTAAATGCCGTCTGTTTTTACATTCCGTGTATTTACTAAAATCGACTTCATAAACTAATAAAGATGAGGATTTTTATAAACAACTGAACATATCGATTCTATATTCAGGATGTAATCGACGACTGTATCGATTACGTTTTTTACGAAGACGATTTTTTTTTTTTTTTTTTTTCGATTAATAAATTTTCGAGAATCTCATCACTAAACATATCCCAGCAGAAATTTTGAAATTTACGATAGAAAATCTTTTAAAAAGATTCTTAAACAGATCTTCTAAACATATTTTGAAAGATCAAACATATCTTTTAAAAAGATTTATTTCATCGATTTTAGAAATTCCCTAGCCCTCCTCCAAAAGGATTAACGTGAGGCACGAAATGCCACAATCATTCCACCATGCCTCAACAACAGATTTAGATATAGGCAAGAATTAGAGAATTATCTACTAAGACTTAAACATGTATTTTACCTACTTTGAAAATTCCCAAAAAAGAAGATTTAACAGATTGGTCGTATTTTTAGGACTTTTCACCATATCTCTGTTGCAGTTTTAGGTATAAGCGTGAAATTCAAGATAGCTAATTTACTAAAAATTAAACAGTTATTTTAGAGCTGTTTTGTCTCTTATGTCGTTAACATCGATATTCAACTGGATAATGTAAGATTATACGAATAAGACAATAATTGCTATTTGATTAGATATTAAGTTACTTTCTTTATCTTTATAAGAAGCACTTCGTTTCATTCACGATTCTTTGAAAGAAACTGACCAACGTAGCGGGCGAAGGCTGTTAGTTTAACATAATGTATTTGTAATGTATGTAAGGTGTAAAGTAATATGCATAGTAATATGTAATCTAATGCACAAAATGTAATATAATATGTAATGTGTATTTAATGTAATATGTAACATGTACGGCAAGCAACATATTTAATGTTTAAAAAATATACAGTAATATATATAGTAAATCCAATAATATAATGTGTAATATATTATGCAATAAGTATGTAATGTATAAAGTAATAAATACTATGGAAATATGCAATATAATTCACATAATATAATACATAAGGCTATAATACACGCAATGTAATATGTATAACGCATTATGTAAAGTGTTATGTGCATGTAACATATTAAGTAACATACTATGTATTTTATATTTAATATATTATGTATATGCAACGTACTATGTAATGCGTATTTAATGCATTATGTATATGTAACGTATTATGTAACGAACTATGTAATGTGCATTGTATCATGCGTATGTAACGTATTATGTAATGCAATGTGGAAAGTAATATGTAATGCCTAATGTATTATTAATGCATTATGTGTATGTAACGTATTATATATCGTGTATGTAATGTATATAGAAATATGTAATGTAATACATATATATGTAGAGGGGGGTGTTTGGTTCAAGTGAGGTTTTGCATTGAATGGAGTGTTGGCGTGTGCGTAACTAATAGTAATCTGTTCTGGTAAAATGAGTAAGGGCGAGTAGTGATAGATGTAGAGGTGGCCGTTTGGTTCAAGTGAGGTTTTGCATTGAATGGAGTGTTGGCGTGTGCGTAACTAATAGTAATCTGTTCTGGTAAAATGAGTAAGGGCGAGTAGTGATAGATGTAGAGGTGGCCGTTTGGTTCAAGTGAGGTTTTGCATTGAATGGAGTGTTGGCGTGTGCGTAACTAATAGTAATCTGTTCTGGTAAAATGAGTAAGGGCGAGTAGTGATAGATGTAGAGGGGGCCGTTTGGTTCAAGTGAGGTTTTGCATTGAATGGAGTGTTGGCGTGTGCGTAACTAATAGTAATCTGTTCTGGTAAAATGAGTAAGGGCGAGTAGTGATAGATGTAGAGGTGGCCGTTTGGTTCAAGTGAGGTTTTGCATTGAATGGAGTGTTGGCGTGTGCGTAACTAATAGTAATCTGTTCTGGTAAAATGAGTAAGGGCGAGTAGTGATAGATGTAGAGGTGGCCGTTTGGTTCAAGTGAGGTTTTGCATTGAATGGAGTGTTGGCGTGTGCGTAACTAATAGTAATCTGTTCTGGTAAAATGAGTAAGGGCGAGTAGTGATAGATGTAGAGGTGGCCGTTTGGTTCAAGTGAGGTTTTGCATTGAATGGAGTGTTGGCGTGTGCGTAACTAATAGTAATCTGTTCTGGTAAAATGAGTAAGGGCGAGTAGTGATAGATGTAGAGGGGGCCGTTTGGTTCAAGTGAGGTTTTGCATTGAATGGAGTGTTGGCGTGTGCGTAACTAATAGTAATCTGTTCTGGTAAAATGAGTAAGGGCGAGTAGTGATAGATGTAGAGGTGGCCGTTTGGTTCAAGTGAGGTTTTGCATTGAATGGAGTGTTGGCGTGTGCGTAACTAATAGTAATCTGTTCTGGTAAAATGAGTAAGGGCGAGTAGTGATAGATGTAGAGGTGGCCGTTTGGTTCAAGTGAGGTTTTGCATTGAATGGAGTGTTGGCGTGTGCGTAACTAATAGTAATCTGTTCTGGTAAAATGAGTAAGGGCGAGTAGTGATAGATGTAGAGGTGGCCGTTTGGTTCAAGTGAGGTTTTGCATTGAATGGAGTGTTGGCGTATGCGTAACTAATAGTAATCTGTTCTGGTAAAATGAGTAAGGGCGAGTAGTGATAGATGTAGAGGTGGCCGTTTGGTTCAAGTGAGGTTTTGCATTGAATGGAGTGTTGGCGTGTGCGTAACTAATAGTAATCTGTTCTGGTAAAATGAGTAAGGGCGAGTAGTGATAGATGTAGAGGGGGCCGTTTGGTTCAAGTGAGGTTTTGCATTGAATGGAGTGTTGGCGTGTGCGTAACTAATAGTAATCTGTTCTGGTAAAATGAGTAAGGGCGAGTAGTGATAGATGTAGAGGTGGCCGTTTGGTTCAAGTGAGGTTTTGCATTGAATGGAGTGTTGGCGTGTGCGTAACTAATAGTAATCTGTTCTGGTAAAATGAGTAAGGGCGAGTAGTGATAGATGTAGAGGTGGCCGTTTGGTTCAAGTGAGGTTTTGCATTGAATGGAGTGTTGGCGTGTGCGTAACTAATAGTAATCTGTTCTGGTAAAATGAGTAAGGGCGAGTAGTGATAGATGTAGAGGTGGCCGTTTGGTTCAAGTGAGGTTTTGCATTGAATGGAGTGTTGGCGTGTGCGTAACTAATAGTAATCTGTTCTGGTAAAATGAGTAAGGGCGAGTAGTGATAGATGTAGAGGTGGCCGTTTGGTTCAAGTGAGGTTTTGCATTGAATGGAGTGTTGGCGTGTGCGTAACTAATAGTAATCTGTTCTGGTAAAATGAGTAAGGGCGAGTAGTGATAGATGTAGAGGTGGCCGTTTGGTTCAAGTGAGGTTTTGCATTGAATGGAGTGTTGGCGTGTGCGTAACTAATAGTAATCTGTTCTGGTAAAATGAGTAAGGGCGAGTAGTGATAGATGTAGAGGTGGCCGTTTGGTTCAAGTGAGGTTTTGCATTGAATGGAGTGTTGGCGTGTGCGTAACTAATAGTAATCTGTTCTGGTAAAATGAGTAAGGGCGAGTAGTGATAGATGTAGAGGTGGCCGTTTGGTTCAAGTGAGGTTTTGCATTGAATGGAGTGTTGGCGTGTGCGTAACTAATAGTAATCTGTTCTGGTAAAATGAGTAAGGGCGAGTAGTGATAGATGTAGAGGTGGCCGTTTGGTTCAAGTGAGGTTTTGCATTGAATGGAGTGTTGGCGTGTGCGTAACTAATAGTAATCTGTTCTGGTAAAATGAGTAAGGGCGAGTAGTGATAGATGTAGAGGTGGCCGTTTGGTTCAAGTGAGGTTTTGCATTGAATGGAGTGTTGGCGTGTGCGTAACTAATAGTAATCTGTTCTGGTAAAATGAGTAAGGGCGAGTAGTGATAGATGTAGAGGTGGCCGTTTGGTTCAAGTGAGGTTTTGCATTGAATGGAGTGTTGGCGTGTGCGTAACTAATAGTAATCTGTTCTGGTAAAATGAGTAAGGGCGAGTAGTGATAGATGTAGAGGTGGCCGTTTGGTTCAAGTGAGGTTTTGCATTGAATGGAGTGTTGGCGTGTGCGTAACTAATAGTAATCTGTTCTGGTAAAATGAGTAAGGGCGAGTAGTGATAGATGTAGAGGTGGCCGTTTGGTTCAAGTGAGGTTTTGCATTGAATGGAGTGTTGGCGTGTGCGTAACTAATAGTAATCTGTTCTGGTAAAATGAGTAAGGGCGAGTAGTGATAGATGTAGAGGTGGCCGTTTGGTTCAAGTGAGGTTTTGCATTGAATGGAGTGTTGGCGTGTGCGTAACTAATAGTAATCTGTTCTGGTAAAATGAGTAAGGGCGAGTAGTGATAGATGTAGAGGTGGCCGTTTGGTTCAAGTGAGGTTTTGCATTGAATGGAGTGTTGGCGTGTGCGTAACTAATAGTAATCTGTTCTGGTAAAATGAGTAAGGGCGAGTAGTGATAGATGTAGAGGTGGCTGTTTGGTTCAAGTGAGGTTTTGCATTGAATGGAGTGTTGGCGTGTGCGTAACTAATAGTAATCTGTTCTGGTAAAATGAGTAAGGGCGAGTAGTGATAGATGTAGAGGTGGCTGTTTGGTTCAAGTGAGGTTTTGCATTGAATGGAGTGTTGGCGTGTGCGTAACTAATAGTAATCTGTTCTGGTAAAATGAGTAAGGGCGAGTAGTGATAGATGTAGAGGTGGCTGTTTGGTTCAAGTGAGGTTTTGCATTGAATGGAGTGTTGGCGTGTGCGTAACTAATAGTAATCTGTTCTGGTAAAATGAGTAAGGGCGAGTAGTGATAGATGTAGAGGTGGCTGTTTGGTTCAAGTGAGGTTTTGCATTGAATGGAGTGTTGGCGTGTGCGTAACTAATAGTAATCTGTTCTGGTAAAATGAGTAAGGGCGAGTAGTGATAGATGTAGAGGTGGCTGTTTGGTTCAAGTGAGGTTTTGCATTGAATGGAGTGTTGGCGTGTGCGTAACTAATAGTAATCTGTTCTGGTAAAATGAGTAAGGGCGAGTAGTGATAGATGTAGAAGTGGGTGTTTGCATGGAGATTTGGCATGTGCGTAGTAATATAATGCAAAGATGTGTATGTAATATGTGTATGTAATGTATGTACTGTGTAATGTAATACGTATAGTTATATGTAATAAATATAATGCAGTGAGTAATGTCTATAATTATGTAAAGTTTCGATTGTGTGCGTAACGTATGTGCTGTTTAATGCAATATGTATGACGTGTAATATGATACTCTCAATATAATGTGCAATGTAATACACATATGGTACTCGTAATATCTGTAGTGCATTATGTAATATGTTACAAAAAATTGTTTTTGTAATATATGCATGTACAATAAATGCATAAGTAATATGCAGTGTTATGCGGGTGATGTTAAGTTATATGTAATATACACACAAAAAAGCGGTTAGTTATAATACACAATATGATACATGTAATATATAATGTGTAACGCATAATGTTAGATAATGTAATGTGTAATTAATGTATTAGGCAATGTATGAATTATATAACGTGTATAGAAATATATAATACACGTATTAATGGAATAGGTAATGTAAAATAATAATGTAAATAATGTAATATGTAGTGTAAGTAAGGTAATGGCAATATGTGTGTGTAATGTAATATATAAAGTAATCTGCATGGTAATATACAATATATGTAATAATGTTATGGTATAATACACGCAATGTAACAGGAAGTGCGTAGGTAACGTGCATAGAAATATTTAAAATACACACAGTGTAATGCAATATTTAATGTAATGTATACAATGTAATATGTAATTCGGTGCAAGTAATGTAATGCAATATGCATTTAATCTAATGTACCACGTGTTATGTAATATGATATACGTAATATGTATGACAATATGTAGAGTAATATGTATTACACTCAACGTTATGCAACATGTATGAATATGTATCAGTAATGTAATACAACTGTAATATGTATGTGATATGTATATGCAATGTAAAGTAATTTGTGTAGTAATATGTAATATAATGCACGTAATGTAATGTTTAATATGTTAGATAATGCAAACAGTGTAAAGTAATACGCATAGTAATATGCATTATAATGCAGTAAGTAATGTCTGATGTGTAATGTAAGTGACGTGTGGAATGTGTAAAACATATGTAATGTAAGTAATGTGTAACGTAATATTCAACGTAAACAGTAATGTATGTGTAATGTATATATGTGCAGTGTAATGTGTAATAAAGTGAGGTCATGTCTCGTTGAGTAATGTATGTGATGAAACACATAATGTAATGTGTCTTGTATGTTATGTAATATGTAGAATAATATGTCATATATGGAATGTAATGTAATATGCAATGTGCATCTCATTTTTGACATGTAATATGTAAAGTCATATGTGTAATGTAGTGCGTAATAAAGTGAGATCCAGTGTGTAATGTCATGTTTAACGTAATGTGTAGTGTGAAATGTGTAATAGAATTATCAAATTGTTAAATTTAGTTATGTATGATATGTAATGAATGTAATATGTAATATATGTAATGTGTCATGTATGTAACGCAATAATTTGTAACTTAAAAATAGAATGTAATAAGTAATAATATGTGTAATGTAATGTGTAGTAAAGTGAGATCACACCCCGGTGTGTAACGTAATGGATAATGTAATATGTGTAATGCGTAATATAAGTATCCTAACGTGTTACATAATGTAATGCGTTATGTGTGATAGATAATTTATCTAATATAATGTAACACATGTAAAGAAATATGTTTTGTTATATTTAAAAGTAGTATGTAATAATGTATATACGTAATGTAATATACGTAATTGTTATATATGTTGTAATGTAATGCAATATGTAATGTAATATGCAAAGTATGTGATGTAATATATAATGCAGTGTATAATGTATTATGTATGTTGTAATGTGATATAATGAACGTAATGCAATATACGTAATTTAATAAGTAATGTTATATGTAATTTAATATATGTAATGAAATATGTAAAATATGTAAGTGTAATATATCTAATTCATGGGATGTAATATATAATGTAGTTTATTTAATGTTTTATGTAATAAATGTTTAAAGTAATATGTATCTATGTAATGTAATATGTAATGTGCATATTGTAACATATGGAATGTAATTTGTAAAGTAATATGCAATTATTTATAAAGTAATGTTTAAAAAATAATGCAATAATATCAAATAATTATAAATGCAATGTAATGCGATATGTAATACATGTAATATAATGTAATATGCAATGTGTTATGTATGTAAAGTAATATGTTATGTATAGTATGTAACATAGCATGTAATGTGCATGTAATATATGCAATGGAAAATATAAAGCAATATGTAATTGTATTTAATTTAATAATTTGCATGCATATACGTAATGTAATATATATATATGTGTACTAGTATCCTTCACTCACTATGCTGCCCAGTTTCTTTAAAAAAATCGTAAATCAAACGAAATGCATCTAATAAATATTTAAAAACTTAATATCTAATTAAATATCAATTTCCGTTCAGAATAATTTCACATTATCCAGTTCAAAATAGATGATAAAGACATAGACAAAGCTCTGAAATCACTATATTTAACTAATTTTTAGTATATTTGCGCATCTTTAATTTCGCGCTTCTACCTTAAACTGCCGCAGAGCTATGGTGACACGTCCTAAAAGTACGACCACTCTATAAACCTCCTTGGGTTGGAATTTTTAAAATAGATAAAATGCATGTTTAAGTTTGTTTTAGTAGATTATTCTCAAATTCTTAGATATATCTAAAATTACTGTTGAGGCATGGTGAAACGCCCTAAACGTTTCGTACCTCCCGTTAATCATTTTGGAGGTGGTAAGGGGATTTCTAAAATCAATGAAATAAATGTAATAATCTTTTTTAAAGATTTGTTACCGTGAATTTCACGTTTTTACCTAAAGTTGCAGCTGGTTGAAAATTTACCAGCCGAAAAAAATAGTCATCGTTAAAAAAACACAATCGAATACAGTCGTCGACTTACGGGAATCTACAATCGAAATGTTCTACATTTGTTTAAATAAAGCATTGATTTTACAATCTTTTGAAGTCGATTATAGTAAATACACTTAAACAAAAAACAAAAGGAATTAAAAAAACAAAAAACAAAGAGGCTATAAATGAGCCACAATACTGGAAAAGTCATATGACGGCGTCCCCTGGTTGCAAAAAAATACAAAAGGCATGAGTAAGTACAGAAAAATAAGGAAGCTTAAGTATAAAAAAATTAAAAAACTGACAATAAGCAATAAAATAGGCAAATTAAAAAGAATTAAAAACACCCCTTGCGACAAAAGCAGGAACTGAAACGATACGGAATGAAATCAATATTTTTATGGATTTTTTATACTTCAATTAAGATTAGTTCCACAATTTTCCCTTTATTAGAAGACCTTTTAATGTAATGCGTTAAACATATCCTCCCCCAGTAAGAATTAGGGAAGGGAAAAGGGAAGTACATATCATTAAGTGGTCACAGGGCTTTCCAACGATATATCACATGAAAGGTGTCGGCTGAATTTAGAAAAACTTCTGTGGGGGCAAATGAGGAGGCAGAGGCTCAGGAGTGTATAGCATGAAATAGTGGTCACAGAGATTTCCTATGATATGTCACATGAGGTATGTTGGCAAAAGTAGAAAAGTGCACCCCAGGGTCCCAACTATCGTGCCCCCCGGAAAACAACCCAAATTTCTCTCTCACGATTTAAAATTTTCATATATTATAAATAATATTTATCGGAGGGTTTCACAAAAACATCCGATTTAATATGATAAAACCACAGAGATTTCAAAAAAGTCCGAAAAAGGCCCCCGTATGGGGAGACTAAATCGTGTAAGAAGGAAGAAAGGTCCATAATCTGAAAGAGTGAATCGAAGGCTTTAAGATGACATCACATGACGGGTCCAAAATGAATCCGAAAAATTTCGACCCCCACTTTTGCTTACCTCAAAAGGAGGAATTTTTTTAAATCGTTTAAACTCATGTTTAATTATTTAGATTATTATATTTAGATTATTATTAGATTTATACTATGCCATTTCACGTTCTTACTTAAAACGACTACTGAGATGTGGCAAATGTTCTAAAATTTTCTATCCCATTTTTAACCTCTTTAGGAGGTTAATTTGTAAAATTGTTGAAGTACGTCTTTAGTTATTTTTTAGTAAATTTATAAACTAGACTTTCACGGTCTTACCTATAACGGCTGCTGAGATATAGCAAGATGTTCTATAATTTTCACACCCCCCCCCCCCTAGCTTATGGTGTGTATTTGCAAATATCCCGTCTTAGATCACGCTTACATCATAAGAACTATATTTTCCCCAATTTTCAAGCTTCTAGGTTGAGTAGTTTGGGCTCTGCGTTGATTATCAGTCAGTCAGGACAAACTTTTATGTAAGTCTAGATATACGTAATTTAATGTATGTAATGTATAAATTAATGTTTTACTACATAATGTAATTTTAATTATATGTAGTATATGTATTGTATTCTGTCTAATGTAACACGTTAAATAATACACATAAAGTAATAGATATTTTTTTTCAACGAGAAAATACATAACAAGGGAATTATTGAATATTTCAAGAAAAAATTAAACAATCTAGTCAATTTGTAAAGCAAAAGCTTTTTATTTATATTTAATAAAGTTCTGTGGATAATATATTTGATTAATAAAATAAGCATTTAGAAAGAAAATATATTTGAAGATATTAATTGCAAACTTAAAGTCTGAATACTTTTTTTTCATAAGGGCGATGTATTAACTAATTTTGTTTTTCATACAATGCCATATTATAGTGAGTTCACGTGTTTTTCTTCTTAGGAATTCTGTAGCAGTAGGTAGGACTAAAATATGTTAAAAGTAGTTGGATGTGCCAATTCCAAAAGTTTCTTCTATCTCATACGTATTACGTTTTAATATTTAAAAAAATAGTTACTCATTTTAATGCTTTAATAATTTTAATTCAATTCCATACCAACTATGAATTTCATCTTAAATTTCTGCTTCAGTCAATTAATCGAAGTAAAATCGAATTTCCTTCTCTGCACGAGCCGATGGACGATAGAATGATAGGCAGATTTTTTTTTCAAATTCAGGGAGGACCTACTTGCTTTACCAAAAAATAATCATACACAAAAATTTTAGTTCAGTTCAAGGCTCAACTTCATACACTTTTGCGTGGTGCAATATTGAAAACGGCATAAAATTCGATATTGCAGTGCCCCCTTCCGGCGGATATTTTTCAAATTCAGGGAGGACGAACTAGCCATACACTTACAAAAAAAGTTGGTTCAATTCGATGCATAACTTCATACACTTTTGGTCGGTACAATATTGAAAATGGCACAAACATCGCGATTGCAGCGCCCCCTTCGGCCGGAATATTTCAAAACTGAAGTAGGACCTGCTTGCCACAGCCAAAAACATTCGCAAAAAATTTGGTTCAATTCTATGCATAACTTCATACACTTTTTGATGGTAGAATGGCGACATACACACAGACACACATTTTGAAAAAACATGTTTTTTGGAATCTGACCTCTAAAACGTGTAAATCCGTCGAAAACCGGAAGTCAAAAAAAAATTTCGATTACATTACTTTCTTCATTTGAAGAAGTAAAAATGTCGTTTGAAATGTTGAATTTTTTAATTTAAAATTGAAATAAAACATCAAAGAATGAGTTACATTTTAAAACTAATTGCAGTCTGCGCACCGTAAAGTATAAAATCTGAAAATCGTTAAATTCCTATGTATAGTTTTTGCTACTATAAAACGATTTTAACCAACTTTAACACTAAATATCTCTTACGATATTAAATTTCGATTTAAAAATTACTTGCATTGGCGTTATTATCTCTAACATTTCTCCATAATACTACTTATTTTCATATTATTACAAGCAGAAGATCTCTTAATATTATCGAAGAAAGACTCTTTGAACAGCTTTGAGCATTGACATCAGTGTTCTCTGACATTTGATCAACGTTAGTAATTTGGCTAATTAAAAAAAAAAAATCGCCAAATGAAAAAAAGTATTAGCAAAGCAGATCGCCGTGTAGCACTAAAAAATTTATCTTTAATGCTTCTTTCATGCGTTTGATGAGAATAATTCTGTTTGTGTTTTTGCATCTCTGTCTCGACGCCTTTGTAATAAACATCTGTAAACTTTGCATTGGCACCTTTTTTTTTTTTTTTTTTCCTCCATTCTGCCGCCGGTCTCAATTCTTATTGTCGCTTTGGGTAATATTAAATTCAATTGGTGTTGCATCAATATCTTTAAAAATAAAGGGCTAATTCATGTGGTATGGTGCAATTGAACATGATAACACACACACAAAAAAAAAAACCCCACGAAAAGAGAAAAAGAAAAGGCAAAAATTGACCGCTAGCAATTTGGCGAATCTAATCACTTGTTTTACTCGCCAAATGGAGAATTTAGTCGCAATTTGGCGCAATGGCGGGAGACAGCGAGAACACTGAGATATATATTTTTTTATTTATTGTAATAATTTACTGGTTTGCTGTATAATTTTAAGCATCGAATTTATTAGGATGAGTGAAACAAACCCTCTACTAGGCTAGACAATTTTTTTTTTTTTTTTTTTTTACAGAATAATGTCAAAAAACTATTTTAATTTTATATATTTTTTTGAGTGCGTTTAGCAAATAGAAAATGAAACACTTATATCAGACAAAAATATAAATCATGGAGTTAGTAATTATAGATAGAATCAAGAATAATTAAATAAAATACATTTTTATTATTCCGTCAAAATATTTTACTATAGTTACGCATTCTAAAAGAATTATCTAATGATTTTTGTAAAGTGGCAAGAAAAAAAATTGTAAACAAATGAATATTTTGTAAATTTTTGCTTTGGAAATATTTTTATCTATATAAAACTTATGTAAATTAAAAATTCCGAAGAGATTCGTAGTTATTTAGCGTAATTTTCATTTCTAAAATTAAAATACGCATATAAAATAACGTTTTCGCTTAATAATGATGGGGGGGGGGGGGAACATTGTTAGTTTCAAATAATGCTTCGCGAATCCAAACAAAGTATGGCTTTTGCTAGTTCTAAATACCTTGAGAGAAAAAAATGTGCAAATACGTGTAAAGTTACAGTAAAAACTGAATATTTTTTTTCAACTTTACATTTTTGCGTAATCCGACACTTAGTTTTATCGAAAACGTCACGACCTAGTGGGTGGCGAGCAATCGAGGTTTGTAACAAAAAAATTTTCTTGTAACTGCTTAAAAAGTATAACAATGACAGCATAAAATTAAAAAAAAAAAATTGTAATTTAACGAATTACGACGACCATTTGGAAACAATCTCAAATATTAAAACTTTTAAAAAATACTTATAAATTCAATAATTTAATTTAATAAACATTTTTAGAGCGATCTGTATTACGTAAGCCATGCATTAAACATTAATAGTCCTAAACCAATGATAAAAAACAGTAGTTTGTAGACATAACTTTAACTGTTTAACCCATTAAGTGCCGCTATATACATTAATAGATTTTTTTTATTTTTATGAAATGACTTATTTCTTAATCAACAGGGTGTCATTAAAGTACTTTAAATAATAAATAATAATAATAAATAATAGTTTAATTATTTATGAAAAACAATGCTCCCGAAATGGGAGCAATGACGCTTAATGGGGGTCAATTTTTGCAAAAATATACTTTTGCCTCCGTACATTTATAAAAGTTATTTTTCGCGTCTTTAAATATAAAAAGAACTATCATTCTGAAACAGATATTTTGTGAAAAATTCAGATAAATTACATTTATAAGAATTCATCTTACAAATTTACAAAAGAAAGAAAGAAGAGCATTACCTTATCTTAATATGGATGTCTCGGGGGCTGCAGTCTTCTTTAAAAAAAAACTTTATTTCTTGAAAATACATCGCTTACATTTAGAACACTAACACACACACATTATTTACAAAGAAAAAACTTTTTTACATAATTCACCTGGCGCACGCCACCAACACAAGACATGAATTCACAGTTCACAACCAACTTTTCGTATTTTCGAACATCACTAAGAATAGAACATTAATAGAACTAGTGTTGCCAGATTTTTTTTAAGACGAAAAATATTACAACTACATTTTTAATTTAGCAAAACTCAGGTCACGTGACGCGTGACAGTATTTTTTTCTCCTTTGGAATGCGCGGGTTATACATCCACAATAATTAAATCTTCATTTTTACTTTAAAAAAATTAATTTACATGTTTATAAGCATTTTCATTATGTATCTTTTTATTTTTCATCATTATATTACCTTTTCTCATTATTTCACAACATATATTGAACAACGACCGAAAATTTCTTATGCAGCACTGCATTGCATTTTTTACACAAAAGACTAATATTTTTTTTTACATACTTTACACCTATATTGTTTCCTTATTAATATATATTTCCTAATTATTATGTTTCATTGTTATTGTTAAGCTTAATAATAAAAATGATTCATTAACTTATTTTGCAGGAAACTAGGGGGGCTCCGTCTCCTACGAGTTACGCTCGCCAAATCCCATTCAGTCACCATAGATTCTAAAACCACGTTAATTCTATCGGCCTTAAAAAGATTGAATTATAATTTAAAAGAAAAGTGGTGATCCCTCTGTAAAAGGATTTGCATTCGTTTTCCTTTGGTTGGAAATTTTATGGCAAAGCAGCCGCTGTTAACCCTTTCCGGCGCACTACTCTTTAAAGTTGGAATTTAAAGAAAACAAAAATTAGGCAATCTATTTCAGCCTAGAGGAGTACACAGGTATTGTTTTGTAAAGATTACACTAACCATTTTAATTATACAGCTGTTGCCGAAGGGGTCACCTCCCATAAGTAAAGCATTGATAAGCGCAGTGAGAAGAGCATTGCTGTGAAGCGCGTATTACAGTAAAACATTTTACCTATTATTTCAAAACATTAGAGTTTGATCTCTGTGCTGCTGCCATCTAGAACTCATAAGAAAGATTTAAAGTAGCCATTAGAGTAGTTTTTGAAATATTCACGGAGTTTTTGTGTCTCTAAACAGGGGGAACTTTAGGTGTCGCCGACCCGGCAACACTGCGCGTTAAAGGGTTAAAAGATACAGCGTCTGTTTTCGTGTTCGATTTAAAAAGTTAACATTTTTAAAATAATGTAAAATAAATTAAGTAAACAGGGTTAAGTAAACGGTTAGAACAATTTTTCAGCAGTGCTAAACGATTTCCAAAATACTGTAAACATATAATCTCATTTGACATATATTGTATTTCAATCCTAGACCACTATAAAGAAATAACGGAAATGTAATTGACATGTTGCCAAATGCAAGTTATAAAATTTAAAACGTATCTTTGTCCTTCAATTCTAGTTACTTTATGCAACATTCTACAATTTTTAGAATATAAATTTCTTTGTCTGAGAAGTTCATATAAATATGCTGTTACAAATTTTTAAAATAGCATTCGTACTAAAAAATAACGTGGATAATCCTATTAAGTTCTATTCATAAGCTAATATAAGTTTTTGCTGGATTAGAATGTCACAATTAGTTGATTTTCTGCAAGCAAGCAAATCTATTGGTTTTCACTGGATGTCTATAAGAACTTTGTGAACTATTTTAAATATACCCAAGTTGACTTCAATTTTAGCGACTAATTTTGATAGCCAAGTTGGTGACAAACTTGGCGATATTTGGTCAAAGAATCGAGCCCCGCTCCTGCAGTATCTACACAGATTTTCATTGCTTTCAATATCATTAATTATGTATGCAAGGATAAGGAAAAGTCATCTCCCTGTAAACTATTATCCATTCATTTTCCTTTGATTGCAGATTTTTAAGACCAAATGCGCCGCTGGTAATGTACACAATGTCTTTGATTAAAAAAGGTAAAAGGTACTACTCTGTTATCCCGTCGACCGATTTCGCTAAATTATACAAATCACTAAACTAATAGCCAAATTATACACATTGACTTATTTTTATTTTAAATTAAAAAAAACAATTAGTAGAATATTAATAAAAATACAAATAAACAGTCGAAATAAAAATCACTTAATGACGTTTTATACACGTGTATCGTCATTAATGTCATTGAATTGACATTCACTATCATCCATTATTGGCATTTAATCTTATAATTTGGCGATAGTATTTTGGTCGACGGGATAACAGTAGTACCAGGTAAAATTTTTAAGATAAGCTATTGCAAAATGAATTTAGTAAACAGAGTATAAAGCAATAATATATAAAGGTATAAAGCAATTTTTCCGCAGCGGTCGTGCTATAAGGCTGAAATAGCATTTGTACTAAAAAATAACGTGGAAAATCATATTAAGATCTATTCATAAGCTAATATTAGTTTTTGCTGCATTATTATGTCTCAATTTGTTGATTTTCTGCAAGCAAGCAAACCTATTGATTTTCACTGGATTTCAATAGGAACTTGATGAACTATTAAAGATATACCCAAGTTGACATCACTTTTAGCGACTAATTTTGGTCGCCAAATTGGGGACAAACTTGGCGATATTTGGTCAAAGAATCGAGCCCCGCTCCTGCGATATCTACACAGATTTTCATTGGTCCATTTTCACATCATTAATTTTTTTATATATGCAAGGATAAGGAAAAGTCATCTCCCTGTAAACGTATTTCCATTCATTTTCCTTTGATTGGAGATTTTTAAGGCCAAATGAGCCGCTGTTAATGTATACAATGTCGGTTTTCGTCTTTGATTTAAAAAAAATTATTATTCTGTTATCCCGTCGACCGATTTCGCCAAATTATACAAATCGCCAAACCAATATCTAAATTATACATATTGACATAATTATTATTTTAAATAATAAAAAAAAACAAATAATTGGTAGAATATTAATAAAAATACAAATAAAAAGTCGAAATAAAAATCATTTAATGACATTTTAAACACGTGAATCGTATTTAATGTCATTGAATTCATATTCACGATCATCCATTATTGGCATTTAATCTTATAATTGGGCGATAGTATTTTGGTCGACGGGATAACAGAGTAGTACCAGGTAAAATTTTTAAAATAAGCTATTGTAAAATGAATTTAGTAAACAGAGTTAAGTAAAGGTATAAAGCAATTTTCCCGCAGCGCTAAACTATGGCCAAGGTTCTGCAAAGGTATATTCTTTTCAACTTTTTTTGGCGCACATTGTATGTCCATCCTAGATGAACATGACATATAAATGAAAATCTTATGGGATCCGCATTTTGTGAAATATATGCTATGAATTTTAAAAAACAATCTTGTCCATCATTTCTAGTTAATTCATGCAATATTCCATAATTTTTAGCGTATGGATTTATTTGTCTGAGAATTCAACTAAATATATTGTTACGCATAAAGCATACAACATACAAATTTTAAATCTTTAAAAAAAAGCTATTCTAAAAACAAAAATTGTAAATTGAAAGATACGACAATTATTTCTAATAGAAATGAAAAAATATTAAAAATAAATTTCGAGAGGTCAAATTACGAAAAACAAAATTCAGGAAATTGAAATCAAACTGCTATTAACCTTAAAGAACTTCAAAAGAAAACACAGGAAATTGAATAAAACCGAAACATGTTGCAAAAATAAAAATTCAAATTTGTAAATAACAAAAAAAAATCTAAAAAAACTACAGGAAATTGATTAAAGCCGAAATATAATAAAAAAATTTAACGAATTTTGTACATTTTGAATGAACATTTTTAAAAACAAACTACAGGAAATTGAATAAAAGTAAAACATAATGCAAAAAAAAAGGAGCGAATTTTGTAAATTTCGTAAGAACATTTCAAAAACAACTTGCAGGAAATTGAATAAAACCGAAATATAATGCAAAAATAAAAAAAAGGCAAATTCTGAAAATTTTTAATGTTCATTTCTTGAGGAAAATTAAGGAAATTTAATAAAATAAAAAAATAACAAATTTTGTAAACACAAAGCATATTTCTAAAAACAAACTACAGGAAATTGAATAAAACTACAATTACCGCTAATGGAATAACTAAAAATAAAGTATAACGTATAAAAAATGTTAAACATTTACGAAAAGAACATTTTTAAATACAAACTACAGGAAATTAAAACCGAAACATACTGTAAAAATAAAAATGCAACAAATTTTGTAAATTTCAATAGAACATTTCTAAAGCAAACTATTGGATATTAAATAATACCGAAATACAATGCCCCCCCCCAAAAAAAAAAAACTTTTCTAAATTTTGAAAGAACATTTTAAAAAGAAAATTCTACTACAGAAAATTTAATAAAACCGAAACATAATGGAAAAAAAAAAGAAAAAAATGTTTGAACATTTCCGAAAACTAATTACAGGAAATTGATTAAAACCGAAATATAATGAAAAAAAATCAACTAATTTTGTACATTTTAATGAATATTCTAAAAACAAACTACAGAAAATTAAATAAAGCCGAAATACAAAGAAAAAAATAAAAAGAGCAACAAATTTTTTAAATTTTGAAGAACATTTCTAAAGAAAACTACAGGAAATTGATCGAAACAGAAATATAATTAAAAAAAGAATTTTTAAAATTTTGGTGAATATTTCTAAAAACAAACTACAGGAAACTGAATAAAGCCGAAATACAAAGCAAAATATAAAAAAGCAACAAATTTTGAAAACTGACGAACATTCTAAAGAAAACATAAAATTGATCAAGACCGAAATATAATGCAAAATAAATCAACGAATTTTGTAAATTTTTAATGAAAATTTCTAAAGCAAACAACAGGAAATTGAATAAAGCCGAAATACAAAGCAAAAAATGAAAAGAGCAAAAGATTTAGAAAATTATGAAGAATATTTCTAAAGCAAACTAGAGAAAATTGAATAAAGCCGAAATACAATGCAAAAAATAAAAAGAAACAAATTTTGAAATTTTAAGAACATTTCTAAAGCAAACTACAGGAAACTGATCAAAACCGAAATACAATGCAAAAACTAATTTTGTACATTTTAGTGAATATTTCTAAAAACAAACTACAGAAAATTGAATAAAGCCGAAATACAAAGCAAAAAATACAAAGAGCAACAAATTTTGAAAATATTAAAAACATTTCTAAAAACAAAATGCGGAAAATTGAATACAGCCGAAATACAAAGCAAAAAATAAAAAGAGCAACAAATTTAGAAAATTATGAAGAACATTAATAAAACAAAAAATTGATCAAAACCGAAAAATGCAAAAATATGAATGAATTTTGTAAATTTAATGAATATTTCTAAAAACAAAGTACAGGAAATTGAATAAAGCCGAAATACAAAGCACAAAATAAAAAGAGCAAATTTTGAAAATTCTGGCGAACATTTCTAAAGAAAACTACCGGAAATTGATCAAAACCGAAATATAATGCAAAAAAATATCAACGAATTTTGTAAATTTTTAACGAATATTTCTAAAAACAAACTACAGAAGATTAAATAAAGCCGAAATACAATGCAAAAAATTTAAAGAGCAACAAATTTAGAAAATTATGATGAACATTTCTAAAGCAATTTACAGGAAATTGATCAAAACCGAAATATAACGCAAAAAAATATCAACGAATTTTGTACATTTTAATGAATATTTCTAAAAACCAACAACAGAAAATTGAATAACGTCGAAATACAATGCAAAAAATAAAAAGAAAGAAAAATTTGAAAAATTTTCAAGAAGAACATTTCTAAAGCAAACTACAGGAAATTGATCAAAAACAAAATATAATGCAAAAATAAAATCAACGAATTTTGTACATTTTATGAATATTTCTAAAAAAACTACAGAAAATTGAATAAAGCCGAAATACAAAGCAAAAAATTTAAAAAAGCGCAACAAATTTAGAAAATTATTAAGAACATTTCTAAAGCAAACTACAGGAAATTGATCAAAGCCGAAATATAATGCAAAATAAATCAACGAATTTTGAAATTTTTTAATGAATATTTCTAAAAAACAACTACAGAAAATTGAATAAAGCCGAAATACAATGCAAAAAATAAAAAGAGCAACAATTTTTTTTAATTTAAGAATATTTCTAAAACAAACTACAGAAAATTGATCAAAACAGAAATATAATTTATAAAAAAAAAAAGAATTTTTCACATTTTAGTGAATACTTCTAAAAACAAACTACAGGAAATTGAATAAAGCCGAAATACAAAGCAAAAAAGTAAAAAGAGCAACAAATTTTGAAAATTCTGAAGAACATTTATAAAACAAACAAAAAATTGATCAAAACCGAAAAATGCAAAAATATGAATGAATTTTGTAAATTTTTAATGAATATTTCTAAAAACAAAGTACAGGATATTGAATAAAGCCGAAATACAAAGCACAAAATAAAAAGAGCAACAAATTTTCAAAATTCTGACGAACATTTCTAAAGAAAACTACCGGAAATTGATCAAAACCGAAATATAATGCAAAAAAAATCAACGAATTTTGTGCATTTTAATGAATATTTCTAAAAACCAACTACAGAAAATTGAATAAAGTCGAAATACAATGCAAAAAATAAAAAGAAAAAAAATTTTGAAAATTTTGAAGAAGAACATTTCTAAAGCAAACAACAGGAAATTGATCAAAAACAAAATATAATGCAAAAATAAAATCAGCGAATTTTGTACATTTTATGAATATTTCTGAAAATCCTACAGAAAATTTAATAAAGCCGAAATAGAAAGCAAAAAATGAAAAGAAAAACTAATTTTGACGAACATTTCTAAAGCAAACAAAAAATTGATCAAAACCGAAATATAATGCCAAAAATATCAACGAATTTTGTAAATTTTTAACGAATATTTCGAAAAACAAGCTACAGAAGATTGAATAAAGCCGAAATACAATGCAAAAAATTTAAAAAAGAGCAACAAATTTAGAAAATTATGAAAAACATTTCGAAAGCAAACTACAGGAAATTGATCAAAGCCGAAATATAATGCAAAATAAATCAACGAATTTTGTAATTTTTAATGAATATTTCTAAAAACCAACTACAGAAAATTGAATAAAGCCGAAATACAATGCAAAAAATAAAAAGAGCAACAATTTTTTTTAATTTAAGAATATTTCTAAAGCAAACTGCAGAAAATTGATCAAAACAGAAATATAATTTTTTAAAAAAAAAGAAAGAACCAACGAATTTTGTACATTTTAATGAATATTTCTAAAAACAAACTACAGGAAATTGAATAAAGCCGAAATACAAAGCAAAAAAGTAAAAAGAGCAACAAATTTTGAAAATTATGAAGAACATTTATAAAACAAACAAAAAATTGATCAAAACTGAAAAACGCAAAAATATGAATGAATTTTGTAAATTTTTAATGAATATTTCTTGAAACAAATTACAGGAATTTGAATAAAGTCGAAATATAAAGCAAAAAATAAAAAGAGCAACAAATTTTGAAAATTTAACATTTCTAAAGCAAACAAAAAAATGATCAAAACCGAAATATAATGCAAAAAAATATCAACGAATTTTGTACATTTTAATGAATATTTCTAAAAAACAAACTACAGAAAACTGAATAAAGTCGAAATACAATGCAAAAAATAAAAAGAAAAAAATTTTTGAAAATTTTGAAGAAGAACATTTCTAAAGCAAACAACAGGAAATTGATCAAAAACAAAATATAATGCAAAAATAAAATCAGCGAATTTTGTACATTTTATGAATATTTCTGAAAATCCTACAGAAAATTGAATAAAGCCGAAATAGAAAGCAAAAAATGAAAAGAAAAACTAATTTTGACGAACATTTCTAAAGCAAACAAAAAATTGATCAAAACCGAAATATAATGCCAAAAATATCAACGAATTTTGTAAATTTTTAACGAATATTTCGAAAAACAAGCTACAGAAAATTGAATAAAGCCGAAATACAATGCAAAAAATTTAAAAAAGAGCAACAAATTTAGAAAATTATGAAAAACATTTCGAAAGCAAACTACAGGAAATTGATCAAAGCCGAAATATAATGCAAAATAAATCAACGAATTTTGTAATTTTTAATGAATATTTCTAAAAACCAACTACAGAAAATTGAATAAAGCCGAAATACAATGCAAAAAATAAAAAGAGCAACAATTTTTTTTAATTTAAGAATATTTCTAAAGCAAACTGCAGAAAATTGATCAAAACAGAAATATAATTTTTTTAAAAAAAAGAAAGAACCAACGAATTTTGTACATTTTAATGAATATTTCTAAAAACAAACTACAGGAAATTGAATAAAGCCGAAATACAAAGCAAAAAAGTAAAAAGAGCAACAAATTTTGAAAATTATGAAGAACATTTATAAAACAAACAAAAAATTGATCAAAACTGAAAAACGCAAAAATATGAATGAATTTTGTAAATTTTTAATGAATATTTCTTGAAACAAATTACAGGAATTTGAATAAAGTCGAAATATAAAGCAAAAAATAAAAAGAGCAACAAATTTTGAAAATTTAACATTTCTAAAGCAAACAAAAAAATGATCAAAACCGAAATATAATGCAAAAAAATATCAACGAATTTTGTACATTTTAATGAATATTTCTAAAAAACAAACTACAGAAAACTGAATAAAGTCGAAATACAAAGCAAAAAATAAAAAGAGCAACAAATTTTGAAAATTTTGAACATTTCTAAAGCAAACAAAAAATGATCAAAACCGAAATATAATGCAAAAAGATATCAACGAATTTTGAACACTTTAATGAATATTTCTATAAACAAACTACAGGAAATTTAATAAAGCCGAAATAGAAAGCAAAAAATAGAAAAAGAGCAATAAAATTTGAAAATTTTGACGAACATTTCTAAAGCAACAAAAAATTTATCAAAACCGAAATATAATGCAAAAAAAAAAAAAAAATCAACGAATTTTGTTTTTAGAATTTCATTAAAAATTTACAAACTAGAGAAAATTGAGTTAAGCCGAAATACAATGCAAAAAATAAAAAAGAAATTTTGAAGAACATTTCTAAAGCAAACTACAGGAAATTGAATAAAGCCGAAATACAAAGCAAAAAATAAAAAGAGCAACAAATTTAGAAAACTATGAAGAACATTTTCAAAAGCAAACTATAGGAAATTGATCAAAACCAAAATATAATGCAAAAATAAAAATCAACGAATTTTGTACATTTTAATGAATATTTCTAAAAACAAACTACAGAAAATTTAATAAAGCCTAAATACAATGCAAAAAATAAAAATTTTGAAAATTTTGAAGAACATTTCTTAAGCAAACTACCGGAAATTGATCAAAACCGAAATATAATGCAAAAATTAAAAAATTAAATAATTTTGTACATTTTAAATATTTCTAAAAACAAACTACAGAAAATTGAATAAAGCCGAAATACAAAGAAAAAAAATAAAAGAGCAACAATTTTTGAAAATTTTGATGAACATTTCTAAAGCAAACAAAAAGGTGAACAAAACCGAAAAATAATGGAAAAAAATACGAATAAATTTTGTAAATTTTTAAAGAACATTTCTAAAAACAAACTACAGAAAATTGAATAAAGTTGAAATACAATGCAAAAAAAATAGAAATTTTGAAATTTTTGAGAAACATTTCTAAAGCAAACTAAAGGAAATTGATCAAAACACAAATATAATCTTAAAAAAAAGAAAAAACCAACGAATTTTGTACATTTTTATGAATATTTCTAAAAACAAACAGGAAATTGAATAAAGCCGAAATACAAAGCAAAAAATAAAATTAGCAATAAATTTTGAAAATTTTGACGAACATTTCTAAAGAAAACAAAAAATTGATCAAAATCGAAATGTAATGCAAAATAAATCAACGAATTTTGTAATTTTTAATGAATATTTCAAAAACCAACTACAGAAAATTGAATAAAGCCGAAATACAAAGCAAAATATAAAAAGAAATAAATTTTGAAAATTTTAAAGAACTTTTCTAAAGCGAACTACAGGAAATTGATCAAAACCAAAATACAATGCAAAAACAACGAATTTTGTACATTTTAATGAATATTTCTAAAAACGAACTACAGAAAATTTAATAAAGTCGAAATACAAAGCAAAACATAAAAAGAGACAAATTTTGAATAATTTGACGAACATTTCTAAAGCAAACAAAAAATTGATCAAAACAGAAATTTAATGCAAAAAAAAAAAAAAAAATCAACGAATTTTGTAAATTTGATGAATATTTCTAAAAACAAACTACAGAAAATTGAATACAGCCGAAATACAATCAAAAAAGAAAAACTAATTTTGATGAGCCTTTCTAAAGCAAACAAAAAATTGATCAAAACCGAAATATAATGAAAAAAAATATCAACGAATTTTGTAAATTTTTAATGAATATTTCTAAAAACGAACTACAGAAAATTGAATAAAGCCGAAATACAATGCAAAAACTAAAAAGAAACAAATTTTGAAATTTTTTAAGAACATTTCTAAAGCAAACTACAAGAAATTGGTCAAAAACAAAATATAATGCAAAAATAAAAAATAAAATCCACGAATTTTGTACATTTTATGAATATTTCTAAAAACAAACTACAGAAAATTGAATAAAGCCGAAATACAATGCAAAAAATAAAAAGAGCAACAACTTTTTTAAACTTTGAAGAACATTTCTAAAGCAAACTACAGAAAATTAATCAAAACAGAAATATAATTAAAAAAAAAGAATTTTTTACATTTTAGTGAATATTTCTAAAAACACTAGAGGAAATTGAATAAAACTGAAATACAAAGCAAAAATAAAAAGAGCAATAAATTTAGAAAATTATAAAGAACATTTATGAAACAAACAAAAAATTGATCAAAACCGAAAAATGCAAATATATATGAATGAATTTTGTAAGTTTTTAATGAATATTTCTTAAAACAAATTACAGGAATTTGAATAAAGTCGAAATACAAAGCAAAAAAATAAAAAGAGCAACAAATTTTGAACATTTCTAGAGCAAACAAAAAATTATCAAAACCGAAGTATAATGCAAAAAAATATCAACGAATTTTGTACATTTTAATGAATATTTCTAAAAACAAATTACAGAAAATTGAATAAAGTCGAAATACAAAGCAAAAAATAAAAAGAGCAACAAATTTTCAAAATTTTGACGGACATTTCTAAAGCAAACGACAGGAGATTGATCAAAACCGAAATATAATGCAAAAATAAAAAAAATCAACAAATTTTGTACATTTAAATGAATATTTCTAAAAACAAACTACAGGAAATTGAATAAAGCCGAAATACAAAGCAAACAGAAAAAAAGCAATAAATTTTGAACATTTTGAACATTTCTAAAGCAACAAAAAATTTATCAAAACCGAAATATAATGCAAAATATATCAACGAATTTTGTAAATTTTTAATGAAAATTTCTAAAAACAAACTACAGAAAATTGAATAAAGCCGAAATACAATGCAAAAAGTAAAAAGAAATTTTGACGAACATTTCTAAAGCAAACTACAGGAAATTGAATAAAGCCGAAATACAAAGCAAAAAATAAAAAAGAGCAACAAATTTAGAAAATTATGAAGAACATTTCAAAAGCAAACTACAGGAAATTGATCAAAACCAAAATATAATGCAAAAATAAAAATTAAAATCAACGAATTTTGTACATTTTAAATGAATATTTCTAAAAACAAACTACAGAAAATTTAATAAAGCCGAAATACAATGCAAAAAATAAAAAGAAACAAATTTTGAAAATTTTGAAGAACATTTCTGAAGCAAACTACCGGAAATTGAATAAAACCAAAATATAATGCAAAAATAAAAAAATTCAATAAATTTTGTTAATTTCGAAAAAAATATTTCTTTAGTAAACTACAGGAAATTGAATAAAACCAAAATATGCGAAGATTCAAAAAGCATCAATTTTGTTAATTTAAAAAACTCATTTCTAAAAGACTTCAAGAAATTGATTAATGCCAAAATATAATGCATAAAAAAAATCTATTAAATTTGTACAGTTTGAATGAACATTTCTAAAAACAAATTACCCCGAAATATAGTGCAAAATTAAAGCAACAAATTTTGAAAAACATTTCTAAAGCAAACTTCAGGAAATTTAATAAAATCTAAATAGTAACAAGTTTTTAATGAACATTTCTAAAGCAAAGTATAGTAAGCTGAATAAAACAGAAATAAAATTCAAAAAATAAAGATTAACAAATAACGAAAATTTTGGAATAACATTTCTAAAGCAAACTACTGGAAATTTAAGAAAATCGAAACATAGTGAAAAAAAAATAAAAAGTAAAAACTTAAAAAAAACTTCCTAAAAATAAATTACAGGAAATTGATTAAAACCGAAAAAAATCAATTTTGTAAATTTCGAATGTACATTTCTAAAAACAAAGTACAAGAATTTGTATAAAGTCGAAATGCAATGCAAAAGTAAAGAAATAACAAATTTTGTATATTTTGAAAGAACATTTCTAAAAATAAATTCTAGGAAATTTATTAAAACCTAAATACAATGCAAAAATAAAAAGAATAACAAATTTTGAAAAAGAATTTCTGAAGCAAACTACAGGAAATTTAGTAAAACAGAAACATAATACAAAAAAAAAGAAATTTTATAAATTTTGAAAGAACATTTCTAAAAATAAATTACACGAAATTGATTAGAAGATTTCTAAAAATAAACTACAGGAAATTTAATAAAGACAAAATACAATGCAAAAAATAAAAAGAGCAACAAATTTTGTAAATTTTGAAAGAACATTTCTAAAAACAAATTACAGGAAACTGATTAAAACCGGAGTATAATTAAAGAGAAAACGCATTTTATAAATTTTTAAATAATATATTTTTAAAAACAAACTATAAGAAATTGAATAAAATTGAAATACAATGCAAAAATAAAAAAGTAACAAATTTTGTAAATTTCGAAAGAACGTTCCCTAAAAAACTGCAGGATATTGATTAAAATCTAAATATAACGCAAAAACAACGAATTTTGTACATTTTAATGAATATTTCTAAAAACAAACTACAGGAAATTGAATAAAGCCAAAACATAATACAAAAATAAAGTAAATTTTGTAAACTTTGAAAGGATATTTTAAAAAACAAACTACAGCAAATTCAATAAAACTTAATCCAAAACGAAAAAATAAAATTTTGGAAATTCGGTTACAACAAAATTTTTAGGAACAAACTTCAGAAATTTGAATGAAACCAAAACATAATGCAAAACCGAAAAAGTAAAATTTTGTAAATTTCGAAAGAAAATTTCTAAAAACTAATTACAGGAAATTGAATTAAACCAAAATGTAATCCAAAATGAATAAGTAAAAAATTTTTGGAAATTTAGTAACAACATTTCTATAAACTATCTTCAGGAAATTGAATAAAACCAAAGCATAATGCAAAACTGAAAAAGTAAAAAATTTTGAAGGAAGATTTCTAAAAACAAAAATTGTAGGAAATTGAATGAAACTGAAAAATTAAGCAAACATTAAAAAGTAACAAATTTTGTAAATTTTGAAAGAACATTTCTAATAAACAAGAAATTTAAGGCATATTTACCGATATTGAAAAACGGGGGTGGGGGGGAGGGGATTTTCTAAGGACAACGAATTTCGTAAAAATCTAAAAGAACAATTCTTTATACAGGAAACTGAATAATCTATGAATCCAGATATCTGGATATGAAAAAGATAAAAGTAAAATTCTAAAACGAAACGTTAAAAAGCACTAATTTGAAGTTGAATATAATAAAAAAAAATGAAAGCAAATGTTTTAAATTTCGAAACATTTCTGAAAACTAGCTGCAGGAAATTGAATAAAACCGAAATATAATACAAAAATTAAAAAGGAACAATGTTTTTTAATTTTAAAAGAACATTTCTTATAAACAAGAAATTTAAAGCATAATTGACGGAATGGAGTACGGGGGTGGAGAGTTTAAGTACAACAAATTTGGTAAATCTCGAAAAGAACAATTCTTTAAACAGGAAACTGAATAATCCATGATACCGGATATAGGAATACGAAGAAACTAAAATTTTAAAAAGAAACATTAAAATACAAATTTGAATCAAATCCATGAATCGCGCTATTGGAATAGGATAAAAAAAATTAAAACAACAATTTTGAAATATGCAAAATTCGAATGTAAAATTTCGAAAGCACACATTTCTAAAAATAAACTACAGGAAATTCAGAGAAAATCAGATATCTGTTATACTACCTGAAATCAAATAATACCTTTAAATTAAGTAAAGTCAGGTCTTAGCATGTTCATTAAGTTTTTCAGTGAAAAACGGTAAAATTTTATTTTCCGCTTCTAAATTGCTTTGATGAAAAATGCAGAAAAATAATCCAGAATATAAAGCATGCAAAGGGGAGTTGAGAAAAATAAAAGCTTAGCTTTATTTTTTATTTTTTTTATTTATTAATTTTTGTATATAAACCAAATTTGCGAGGCGGTCCATTACTGACACATCTACCCTATATAGAAACAATTTTATAATTAAAGAAATTGCAAGTTTAAATATGTGTTCACCGCACTAGCAGGGAGGTATGGGACAACTATAAAACAAAGTATGATAAAGCACAAATAAACTGATACATAGACAATCTAATAAAGATTATCGGTTGATAACGTCAGTGGCACGATATCAAAATTCCAGTATCTTCATCAATGGAAGGAAATTTCAGGATTGTCAGTCACAGATGACATTGAAAAAAATCCATCACTTCACTTTAGTTGCGCTTTGGAATAAATGAATATATTACCGTTATAATTAATATTTTACCTTCTTTAAAAAAAAATGCATATTATCAATTTGGAACTGCTTGATTATCCCGTCGACCAAAAAACTATCGCCAGACTATAAAATTAAATGTCAAAATCAATCGCATTAAACACAGTACATGTGTTTAAAACGTCAAAGAATTTTTAATCCCACTTTTTATTTGTATTTTTATCAGTGTTTTACTAATTTATTTCTTCTTGCGTTATTTTAAATAAAAATTATGTCAATGTGTGTAATTTAGCTTTTAGTTTGGCGATTTGTATAATTTGGCCAAATAGGTCGACGTAATAACCAAGTAAATACCACATTCACCTTATTAAAAGGAAAAAAAATTGACTTGTCCCATTCCTCCCCACTACCTTCTTTTATATTAAACTTCGGTACTACTCTGTTATCCCGTCGACCGATTTCGCCAAATTATACAAATCACCAAACTAATAGCCAAATTATACATATTGACGTAATTTTTATTTTAAATTAAAAATAATAATATTAATAATAATAATAATTAGTAAAATATTAATAAAAATACAAATAAAAAGTCGAAATAAAAATCAATGACGTTTTAAACACGTATATCGTATTTAATGTCATTGAATCGACATTCACGATCCTCCATTATTGGCATTTAATCTTAGAATTTGGCGATAGTATTTTGATCGACGGATAACAGTAGTACCTAAACTTCTTTAACAAACACTGCGACTTTTAAGCTTATTTTTAACTATGCATAATACACAATAATTTTCTATAAATAGGGAAACTTGCATCTACACATAAGATTAATACACAGCAAGCACAAAAAGTACATGAAGCAAATGTACTTCTGGTTGTTGAAATAATTTTTTCTCAGTATAAAAATTGCAAGCTTATGCAAAGCAGCAAATTTTCTTCAACTGAAGATTAGGCTACCACAGCTTTATCTTGTGTGCGATTGGTGAAATATTTAAAATGATACATAAAGAGGAAAATCCACTGTCCCCATTTCACCCCACTGTCCCATTCCATTCTTCTCTTCTTACAACTATTTGAAATAAAATATATTCATGTAAGTGTCAATCAATTATAAACATTTAGCATAAAATTACAAGGAAAAATGATTAACAGCACACACACTAGTCACTGAAAAAGGCTCGGATGATAATATTAAGTCTATGGAGAAGTTATTTTGAAATATTTCACTCAAATTTTAGTATTTTTGACCCCCCCCCCCCCATGAGATAGCTGAGGACGGTTAGTTTTAAGGCTAGTTTATTTTGCTTATGTATATTTTTATAGACATTAGGATAAATTTAATTTCAGAACCGGTTCAAACCGGTTCTGAAATTCTCGAAAAAAATAATAACTGGCTTTAAGACTAGACGTTCTAAACTATCCTATGAAAAAAAAAATCATTCAAAAACATTAAAATCGGAGGGAGATATTATAAAGTAACAACCCCATAGACTTAGCATTATAATCCGGGCTTTTTTCAGCGACTAGTGTGGGCTCTTAAAAGCAATGCTGTTCTTAAGTTTAGTTTGAGGAGCCCAGAAGCCAAGGGGTACAAGTGACAAAATGTCGATTTGGAGTAAATTGAGTTTAAAGATATTTGATGTTAAATTGGAACATCAATAACAATTGACTAAATTGAAATAGGAAACATCTGCTTGTTGCATTCTGGTCTTTGAACTCTTATTTCAATAACTGTAGAAAAAAATGGAGTACAATTTTCTTTAAATGTATGATTAATCAATATTGTTTGTTTTTCGAAAAAAGTGGTTTGCCTCTATAACTCAGCAAATAAGAAAATCACTTATATTTCTTTACCTGAAATGAAAAAAGCATATTTTTAGGTCGTCTGTGTATTTAGTTTATTTTTTTCAATTTTGTCACTTATACCCCTTGGCTTCTGGGGTCCTCATATATTCTTAAGTTTATATATATTCTTAATATTTTTAAACGATTTTTTTTTTTTTTTTTTTTTTTTTTTGGCATGGGATAGCTGAGGACAGCCAGTTTTAAGGCTAGTTTTTAATTTTTTCAATTTTGGTTAATTTTTTAAAAAATATGCATAATATACAACATAATTTTCTACAAATTAAGGAAACTTGCATCTACACGTAACATTTATACACAGCAAGTATAAAAAGTATAATGAAGCAAATTTATACTTATGGTTCTTGAAATAATCTTTTTCTTCGCACAAATTGCTCGCTTGTGTATATCAGCAATTTTTTTCAATAGAAGATCTTGGCTACCAAGATGTGCGATTAGTGAAATATTTAAAATGAACACAAATCTCACTCTACTTGCCGCTACAGCTATTTGAAATAAAATATGCATTTAAGTGTAATGCAACTATATAACATTTAACATAAAATTACATTATAATTAAACTAGTCGTTGGAGGCCACCGTAATACTTACCCATCATGGATATGCATAATATAAAATATGAAAATAAAACATGTGTAAAAATATTTATAAAATGCACCGCAATTCCAAAATAAAATTTAAACGCAAATTAAAATAGTTTTAATATACATAGTCATGCTTTATTAACGAATTGCTGATGAGCTAAATTCGACAAATTATATAAAACGCCGAAATACTCAAGTAATACCGGATTGCGTAAAAGAAACATCCTTATAACTCTAAAAATAATAATCATTAACTAACAATTTACTGCGTCGGATGAAGCGCCTCATTTCCAATTAAAATGTATCTTTGTACTGAAATATCAATGAAATACAGGGTCATGAAAAATCTAAGAATGTGAAAAACAGGATTACAGATATCTCGGCAACTAGTAATCCGATCGACTTCGTTCTTTATGCAAAATTTGTATTATTTTATTGCCTTTTACATCCACTCTTTAAAATAAAAAAATTCGAAAATTTTTATATACCTTTCATCAGAACGAATTTTTCGAGAGTTCGAAAAAAATAGTTCCGGATCATTGAGGTTACTGATATTAAATAGGCTTCGTCCCATTCTTACATACTAAGTAAATACAAAATTTCAAGTCTATCTCAATTTGTTCGGGAGATAGAGCGTTTTACAGACAGACGGACGGACGGACGGCAAAAAAAAATTTCAAAAAAATATGTTTTTCGGAATCTCCAGTGTCTGAAACGTGTAAATCCGTCAAAAAAATTTTTTCGATGTTTCAAAACGATTGCAAGACTTACCCTATACTACGTATGATGGGTAAGTAAAATGATTAACCCTTAAGGCCCCACCCTTCTTTATCATCCGGGTGATAAAGAAGGTATGAAATAGAATGTCATAATCCTTCATACAAAAAAGGATTTATTAAATTTAGATTTTTAATAACCGGTAAAAATATCTATTACATCTTTAACCGTTTATGCTTCTACAGTATTTTAAAATCACCTTAAAAAGAAAAAAACCTTGTTAATCATTTGGAAAATTGTTGTAGGCTGCACAAAACAAAAATATATTTAACCCTTAACTGATGTGACATAAATTGTCGCATACCTACTGTGAGCGGACTGTCAGACCGCTTAATCTAAAGATGAATAAAATTGTAACATGCGCATTCCAAAGGAAAAAAAGAAAGAAAAAAATTAGACTCACGCGTCACGTGACCTGAGTTTTGCTAAATTAAAAAAAAAATGTAGTTGTAATATTTTTCGTTTAAAAAAAATCTGGCAACACTAGTTCTATTAAAAAGTGTTTTTTTCTTAGTGATGTTCGAATGTTGGTTGTGAATTTCGGTTCATGTCTTGTGATGGTGGCGTACGCCAGAATTATGTAAAAAGCTTTATTTGTATATATAATGTGTGTGCGTTAGTGTTCTATATGTAAGTGACGTCTTTTCAAGTAATAAAAAGTATTTAAAGAAGCCTGCTGCCCCCGAGATATCTAAGTTAAGTTATGCTCTTTCTTTCTTTTGTACATTTGTAAGACGACTTCTTACAAAATGTTAAATTAACTCTCAGAATACTATTTTTGTATTAAACTTTATATACAGGACTATTGTAAATAAAATTCAGCTATTCAAAAGTCTCTAGAGATAGTAATAGGGCTCCAAACGAAACAAAATTTGACTAATATATGCAGTTAAACTAAACATTACTAGTTAAACTCCGAAAATTAAAATTCTCAGCAGTTTGTGAGACTGCCAACAGTAGTTAAGAGTTAAAAGGACGGTTTCTTTTGAATCTGCATCTTTTCAGCTTTCTGGATTTTGAAAGTTTAGGGGTGAAAATTTTCCATGTTTCTATCATACGAGCATTCTATTTGTACATTTCGTAATTCTATAAAATACTTTAAAAAATATTTTAGATAAAAATAATTGACTAGAGATATAAATATTGCACAAAATCTTTCAAAAACGCATTAACCCCTTGAGCTCTGATGGTATAATTTTCTACCACATAATTTTAATTCCGAAATGTCACAACGGCACCAGAAAATTCAACCAAATTTACTTGGAAAGGTTTAATGCATTTTTTCGTGTAAAGCGTTAACCGGTTTTTTCTTTGCAAAATGCTGGTGCCAATGTGACATCTGGAATTTAAGAAATTTACTCTCCAGAGCTCAAAGGGTTAAATGCTTATGCACTACTATAGCATACACACATCTACTTATAAAAATAACTTCTGACTAAGGAAATGGCATTGCAGATGTCTTAACAACACATAGACTGTATCCTATGAAAATATATGAATGAACCGCCAATTTCTTAAAACCCGTTTTATAAACATCTCATTTAAATTTAAAAAAGTAAATTAATGATTATATGTCTCGAGTTGCAATTAATTAGCTGTGGGCCCATGCGGCCCGCACACCGCAGTTTCAGTACTGCTGGACTAGACCCATTATGAAAATGATTAAGAAATAAATGACTAACAAGGAAGGTCTCCATTGGGGGCATACTCAGAATTTTTTGAAACAAATACGAATTAAACTACTCATGTAGGTAATAAAGGATCAGTGAAAATTAGCGGCGGAATTACATTATTAGATATGTAAAAAAATAAAATAGTTTGGAATAATTGGCGTGAAAAACTGAAAGCGACGCAGGATTTGGCGAGCAGTGCATTTCCTCGCCAAAAGCAGACGATTTTAACGAATCTGAAAATTGATTTTAATAGACTTCACTGTTGAAAATCTGCAGCATTCACTGCAACGTCACTCCACTACTTTTATAGAATATCTCTTCTGACCAATGAGAATGCTCCATAGCACGATGAATTGACCGTGTCATACACTGTTAAAAATCTGCTGCATTTTGTTGCAACGCACTCCACCGCTTGTATTTAATATCTCTATTCCAACCAATGAGGAAGCTCCATTTCACGGCCAAGTAACCGTTTTCTATACAAACAAGGGAGTGCGTTGCAACAAAATGCAGCAGGTTTTTAACAGTGTATTTTTCAATTTGGAACAATTTTAATCAATTTAAATTGTGTTTTAAATGATAAAATATATTAATTTCATTTTGTTATAAGTAAATATAAACGTATATGACAAAATTACACTTAAAGTAAAGTAAAAATGCAAAACTAAAATTACTTAAACTAAACTTATTTAAATTTTTGAACATAGAAAGTTTTTTCTTTAAAAAGTATTCGAAGCGTATTTTTCAAAATTTCGTTTTTTTGCCAACCGGAGATAAATCGCCAAATAAACGAAATTTTTATTATTTTTTTACGGACGTTATAAGGAGGTTCCGCCGAAACTTTTTTTATAAACATATATAATTATATGAGAATAACATTCTGTAATTTTTTCAGATTTTTCTGAGTATGCCCGTATGGAGACCTTCCTTGTAAGAAAAATTTGCAGATGTTCAGTTGAGAGTTGAATTGTTCCATTTGATGGAAACATTCGACTTTTATTAAGTTACCGGCAAGTTGATAGCAACAATCACCGGTTTAATGAAATTAAAAAAATATATGAGAGACTAGTTTCCTTTACTGAATATATTACTTATAATAGTTTACTACTAGATATTTCTGGTATGAGTTTTTATTTAAAATGTCTGTAAATTTAATTTTAAACTGTTTTAGTCTTTAGTCGTGATGAAGACAGTTTTAACACTCTTTGTATAATAGTAAGTGTTCAACTATTCATACCAATAACCGATATATCATCGTATTTAACTTAGTTCATTTACTGATTTTTTTTTTCTTTATTTTTTTTCTTCTGTATCTTGCTTGCTTATGTTAGATTTATTTGTTAATGCGCATCGCATATTCGAGCGATAGATGCTTCCGTCGAGGAAATTGATTTCCTTCCGAACCGAGTACAAAGTAACTTTTCTCTTGCAGCATTGCATTGGATGGAACGTGTCTTGCTGAAAGCTGTACTCTTTAAAAGTTTTTAAATACAAATTTTTACTTTGTACTCTGTTTACTTTGTACTCGGCTCCGAAGGAAATCAAACTCGTCGGAAGCGTCTATCGCTACGCCAAGTATAATTATCGCCAAGTTACGGGAAAACGCGTCGGCCAATCCCTATCAGAATTCAACCCCCCCGAAGAGTTTCTTTGCGGATATTGTGAATATGCATGGGGATCATCGATATATTATTGGAATCGGATTTATTAACAATGGGATGATCCATTAAATATCTAAATACACTTCGGCGATTCAATTAAATTTAATTTTATCTGTAAGGCCTCATCTCATATTAAACTGAAAATTATCCACGTCAATTCCCCTATCCTTAGTGAAAATTTCCCCGCGATTTTGTTCAAGATAATATGGATAATTCTAAAATTACTCCAATGAGGGACAGTGCTGTTTGATTAATCTGGTCCGGCACAATAATATGATTATATACACCGTTACTACATTCCATTTGCAATTTCCTTCAATTCAAAGTAACTTTTTTCAGCGATTTATATGTATCTATACGTGTAAAAATTTAATTCTAATCCACATGAATATTTATTGTAACATAGACTTCTTCAAGTACCCCAGAAAAATGAAACAAATACAATATTCGTTAAAAAATATACGTACATAAATGTCATAACTCGTAAAACACATTTATAGAAATGATCAAAATCATTAATAATAATAATATTAATAATAATAAACAGAGTACAAAATGGTATTAAAATAATCACAAAGCTTGCGAGCGAGAATTTTATTCATCCTAGTTAATGGATAAAAATTTGCCTCATTTATCATTATTGTATGAAGATTCTGCATAACTCCACCCCTATTTGAAAAATGTCTCCATAACTCCACCCCTATTTTTAAATTGATGTTTGTGTCAAGTTTCAGAGGGCGTTTCATACTGGCATAGTAAAAAGCAAAATATGCCATTTATAAATTTATCAATACTTTTACATTAAAGAAAAAAAAAAAATATTGATAAATATAAAATGCTTCCAAACGGAAAATCCGCACACATTTTATTTCTAAAAATCGAAAAAAAATTCTGATCCGAAAGGGTTAGTAGCGGTGTAATAGACAAATTCATTTTTCAATTTTTAAAGTTCATTTTAATTCTAGAAACTTTTTTCCCCCGTTTAGTCCAATAGTCGCTCGAAACTTCCAAATAGATGAACTTTTATTACAATAGTTCTATACATAACAGTAGTACAGAAACAATATCTTATGAGTTAAATGAGCTTTTTATCTCATGATCATGCGGTCTTGGAGACCTCCAACAATAAATATGCTACAATTTTGTGACAGCAGTTAAGGGTTAAACGATAAAACAAATATATTTTAAGAAACCCTGGTCACAGAGAAAGAACCGGATGATAAGGTTAAGTCTATGGGAGCGTTCTTTTCAAATATCTCGCTCAAACTTTAATTTTTTTTTGGGGGGGGGGGGCATAGGATAGCTGAGGGCGATCTACAACCGGCTTAGTTTTTATTTTTTCGATTTTGCTTATATATTTCTTATATTAGGATAGTTTAAATTTCAGAACCGGTTTAAACTGGTTTTGAAATTTAAAGTAACTTATTTTTTAAATTTGAAACCAAAATCGAAAAAGTAAAAACTAGGCCGGTTGTAGATCGTCCTCAGCTATCCTACGCAAAAATCATGTAAAAATATTAAAATTTGAGTGAGATATTTGAAAAGTACGCTCCTATAAACTTTACATTATCATCCGGGTGTTTTTCTGCGACTAGTGTTGTGCCTTAAGGGTGTATTCGAAAAAACGCTTTTCCACCTTCAACAGCTCGAAATTTTCCGATACAATTTCAGACACTTTTTTAAAAGTAGAAACATGAAACTTGCTGGGGGGATTCTTGAAGAAGCGTAGTAAGGTGCCGTGTGATGTCTTTTTACGCTCCATTCATTAAAATTTGATTTATAAACAATTATCTTCTCAGAATGACACCTTTTTCCGTTGCCAAGTCCCCCTTTTGGAAAAATCGGTTGATTGCTTTCTTTGCAATATTTTCTACATTTATCAAAAAATCGACAATTACGGCACCTCGTGTACTTTCTAAATAAGACAATTTGCCAGTTTGATGCATATGAGAGAAAAATGAATTTTAAAATAAATTGAAAAACTAGTCGTTGGAGGCCACCGTAATACTTACCCATCAAATGCATATGAAGATAAAATATGCGAAATCTATTTATACAATGTATTTCAATTCCAAAACTAAATTTAAATGTCATTAATACACATAGTAATACTCTATTAATGAATTGCTGATGCACCAATTTCAACAAATTATATGAAACGCCAAACAACTCAAGAAGTACCAAACTACGTAAAAGAAACATCCTTATAACTTCAAAAATAATAATCATATAAACTAACAATTTGCTACGTCGGATTAAGCGTCTCATTTTCAATTAAAATATACCTCTGAATTGAAATTTGAATGAAATACAGGATCATGAAAAATCGAAGAATGTGGAAAACAGGATTACAAATATCTCGACAATTCATAATCCGATCGACATCGTTCTTTATGCAAAATTTGTGTTTTTTTATTGCCTTTTACATGCATTCCTTAAAATAAAAAAATTCGAAAATTTTTATATACCTTTCATCAGAACGAATTTTTCGAGAATCCGGAAAAAATAGTTCCGGATAATCGAGGTTGTTGATATTCAATAGGCTTCGTTCCATTTTTACATACTAAGTACATACAAAATTTCAAGTCTATCTCAATTTGTTCGTGAGATAGAGCGTTTACAGACAGACTGACAGACAGACAGACACACAGACGGACGGAAGACATTTTTTTTTTTTTCTAAAAATATGTTTTTCGAAATCTCCAGTGTCTAAAACGTAAATCCGTCAAAAAAAATTTTTTGATTTTCAAAACGATTGCAAGACTTATCCTATACTACGTATGATGGGTAAGTAATAAGCAGTTTGAATCGAAATACACCCTTAAGGGGTCCGAGTAAGCAAAAATCAATGAAAAAAATTTTACACAAAAAGAAAGAAACTAACAGTCGTATGAAATCGAAGGCCATACATAATCCTTCATACAAAATAGGATTTATTAAATTTAGCTTTTTAATAACCGATAAAAATATTAAAGCTTTAACCCTATTTGCTCCTACAGTATTTTTAAATCACCTTAAAAAAGACTTGTTAATCATTTGGAAAATTGTAGGCTGCACAAAACAAATATATTTGGGTCATTCCAAAAATAAAGCACCCTTTGGTGTCCCGACACTTTGTATTGCTATATTTGCTCAAATTTGGTTTCAAAATTAAATTTAAATATTGGAAAATACATTTTAAAGATATTTTTCTTTAATGCAATTTTTAAATTTGAGATAAATTCCATTTATTGTTATTCAAATAACTTTCATAATAATTGTGTCCTGTAAAAAGCCATGTCCCAAGAACAATTTTTGCTTTTTAAACCCTATTTTTTTTACTATATGTATCGTTTAAGTTATCTTTCAGGATATTTTTTATGTCTTTGTAGTCTTTATATTATCCCTATATACTTTAAATATTTTTGTAAATATTTTTTTTTCATTTTATAAGAAAATTTCCTGTGTCCCTTAATTTTTGTCCCCTGTGTTACCGCCACCTTTTTCTTCCTATTAAAATAAGAATTTGCAACCTAAATATTGTTAACAGTAATCTTCATGTACTTTTAGAGTTAGCATTCATCCTAGGTAGTCATTTTCCTCATTTGTTAAATTTTGAAGAATATTATCTAAGTAAAGGTGATTTTTGAAGGTGGGTGTGTTTTTTGTGTGTCCCCTGTGTTACTATTGATTTATTTCAATTAATAATTAATCTTCTAGTTTATTGGCATTTAAATTGTAAGTCTTAGTTAAAAGAAAATATTCCATCTAACTTTGCATTGTTTCTATGAAAATAGTAATACATAGGTGATAATTTATTTCATTTTGTCTCCTGTGTTACTAGTCCCCTGTGTTACCATGATATTGGTTGATATGTTGTTAAGGGACAAAAAACCCAAGTTTAAAAGTGAAATGCAACAGAATATCCTGTTTTTAATGCATTTGTTGGTCTGTATCAGAAATACATTTTTAATTAATACATAAGTACACTTTTAAGATTGTTAATTTTTTTATGTTCAATTAAGATGTCCCCTTTGTTACTTTATTGTCCCCTGTGTTACTGACATTTCCTTTATCAGAACAAAAGGATAAAAACTTTCTTAATCAGTTTTATAATATGCACTGGCTAATATGTATAAATAAGTTTTACTATAATTTTATTATGTTAGAGTAATTTATACCAAGTTATATAAAGTTTTATACAGGGAGAATACAAAAAAGGGTAACACGGGGGACATAATATGCTTATATCATGAAAAAATATATACATAAACAAAAAACTATATGGCACTGAAAAAGAGCATTTATATCAAAGTGTTACTATTGTAAAAGCAATTCTCTATTTTAATAAGAAAAAATGAGAAGATTATTTAAAACATGGTAACACAGGGGACATTTTTCAGCCAATGTGTCTCTGTTTCTAAGTGTAATGAAAAATATTTTTAAAAAAGTGTGCTGCTGATATTTAATTTCGACTCTTGAATACGTATACAACTCTCTCAATGATATTTTTATTTCATTTTAAATGAAAAAAAATTTGAAAAAAATTTTCTCAAAAGGGGCTTTTATTTTTGGAATGACCCATTTAACCCTTAACTGATGTGACATAAATTGTCGCATATCTACTGTGAGTGGTCTGTCAGACCGCTTAATCTAAAGATGAATAAAATGTTAAACTAACTCTCAGAATACTATTTTTAAGTGCGTTCGTAATTATGTAAATACGTAGCACCTTTTGTTGTCGCTCAGTCCGTCCATCCGTCTGTTTGTATATAACAACGCAAAAACTACCCAACCGAATAGTTTGAAATTTAAAATACATTATTATTACATAATTTTGTCGAGTCATTTAAAATTTTATGAAAATCGGATGGATAGATCAATTACAGGGACGATCAAATGGATTCCGTTACATTACGGTCAATGGGGAAAAATGTTTCAAATGCATTTTAATGGTATTACACTCATTCGAACATAATAGAATTGACATGAATCTATGAAATATGTAGTAAAAAATACATTTTGCACAATCTGTGAAGCAAAGAATATTTATTATTAAATCACAGGGCCACACAAATGCATTCCACTAAATAATGCTATACGGGGAAACATTGTTTGGAGCGTGTTTTAATTATATTCAACTACTTCACATTTTATGAATAAGATATACGTTAATGAAGTATAATAAAAATTACTTCCTGCATATTTACAGGAACACAAAGATTTCGACTACTATACTACTATCCAAAGTACGCTCTACTATATCAGCAAGATCTGAATATTTTAAAACTTCGTTATCTTACGAACGCACCTCATTTGCAACGCTTCACGTGCAATTTCCAACTTGTTGTATTAAATTTTATTTACAGGGCTATTATAAATATAATTCAGCTATTCAAAAGTCTCTAGAAATAGTAATAGGGCTCCAAACGAAACAAAATTTCACTAATATATGTAGTTAAACTAAACATTACTAGTTAAACTCCGAAAATTAAGAATTGCAGCAGTCTGTGAGACTGCCAGCAGTAGTTAAGGGTTAAAAAAGGACGATTTCTTTTGCCTCTGCATCTTTTCAGCTTTCTGGACTTTGAAAGATTGAGGTTGAAATTTTTCCATGTTTCTATCATAAGAGCATTCTATTTGTACATTTCTTAATTCTATAAAATGCTTTAAAATATTTTAGATAAAAATAATTGGAGATATAAATATTGCACAAAATCTTTCAAAAACGCATTAACCCTTTGAGCTCTGATGATATAATTTTCTACCACATAATTTTAATTCCGAAATGTCACAACGGCACCAGAAAACTCAACCAAATTTACTTGGAAAAGGTTTAAGGCATTTTTTCGTGTAAAGTGTTAACCGATTTTTTTCTTTGCAAAATGCTGGTGCCAATGTGACATTTGGAATTTTGAAGAAATTTACTCTCCAGAGCTCAAAGGGTTAGATGTTTATGTACTACTATAGCATAAACACATCCACTTGTAAAAATAACTTCTGACTAAGGAAATGGCATTGCAGATGTCTACATTCAACAACACATAGACTGTGTCCTATGAAAATATATGAATGAACTGCGAATTTCTTAAAACCCATTTTAAAAACATCTCATTTAATTTTTAAAAAGTAAAATAATGATTATATGTCTCGAGTTGCAAATAATTAGCTGCGGGCCACCTGCGGCCCGCACACCGCAGTTTGAGTACTGCTGGACTAGACCCATTATGAAAATGATGAAAAAATTTGCAGATGTTCAGTTGAATTGTTCCATTTGATGGTTGGTTGGTTGGTTGTATAGATTTTATTGGCACAAGGTCCCTTTAGGGACATGCTGCGCCAAGAACAAGGTAAAGAGGAAAAAAATAAATGTAAACTTTAAAGGATGCAAAATGTAAAAGTCAATTTAAAAAAATAACATAGGCATAGTAAAAAGGTAAAAGCGGAATGATGATATATAAAATTGAAGTACAATAACTAGTCAATAAGATAAAATAAAAAGCTTAAAAAAATAGTTAAAATCATACAAACAGTAAAGTAGTGATACATAACAAGAATTAGTAAAATTGTAAAAACAATGATACTTTTGACAATATTTAAAAACTCAAATTAAAATGGTAAGTGGTAAGATCAATTAGGTGTATATTCCTCAAGAACAGTGTTTCCTTCGTCTTCACTTGAGTCATATGACTCTTCCATAGCCTCTTCCACATAATTTTTTAGCCTTTTGGGATCTTTCAAGTAAGCAAGAGATGGGTCATGATTTGATTTCCGTTGTTTTTTTGTGACTGTTTGCCTTTGGTGAGAACCTCGAATAGTCTTATTTTCAGATGTCTTTTGATTTTGTTTCACGGCTTGAGCAGAATTGGTCTTTTGGTGGTTAGAAGTAGAAGTTCCATTTGATGGAGACATTCGGTTTATTTTATTAAGTTACCGGCAAATTGATAGCATCAATTACCGATTTAGTGAAACCAAAGAAATTGTCTAACGATTAGAGTCCGCTTCACTGAATATATTACTTATAATAGTTTACTACAAGATATTTCTGGTGCGAGTTTTTATTTAAAATGTCTAAATTTAATTTTAAACTGTTTTAGTCTTTAGTGGTGATGAAGACAGTTTTAACACCCTTTGTATAATAGTAAGTGTTCAACTATTCATACCAATAACCGATATATCATCGTATTTAACTTAGTTCATTTTCTTCTTTTTTTTTTTTTTCTTCTGTATCTTGCTTGTTTATGTTAGATTTATTTGTTAATGGGCATCGCATATTCACAGTATCCGCAAAGAAACTCTTCGAGAGGATTGAATTCTGACAGGGATTTGCCGACGCGTTTTCTCGTAACTTGGCGATAATTATACTTGGCGAGCGATAGATGCTTCCGTCGAGGAGATTGATTTCCTTCCGAACCGAGTACAAAGTAACTTTTCTCTTGCAGCATTGCATTAGATGGAACGTGTCTTGCTGAAAGCTGTACTCTTTAAAAGTTTTTAAACACAAATTTTTACTTTGTACTCTGTTTACTTTGTACTCGGCTCCGAAGGAAATCAAACTCGACGGAAGTGTCTATCGCTACGCCAAGTATAATTATCGCCAAGTTACGTGAAAACGCGTCGGCCAATCCCTATCAGAATTCAACCCTCCCGAAGAGTTTCTTTGCGGATACTGTGAATATGCATGGGCATCATCGATATATTATTGCAATCGGATTTATTAACAATGGGATGATCCATTAAATATCTAAATACATTTCGGCGATTCAATTAAATTCAATTTTATCTGTAAGGCCTCATCTCATACTAAAATGAAAATTATCCACGTCAATTCCCTTATCCTTAATGAAAATTTCCCCGCGATTTCTCCGAAATTGTTCAAGATAATATGGATAATTCTAAAATTACTCCAATGAGGGACAGTGCTGTTTGGTTAATCTGGTCCGGCACAATAATATGATTATATACACCGTTACTACATTCCATTTGCAATTTCCTTCAATTTAAATTAACTTTCCTCAGCGCTTTATATGTATGTATACGTGTAAGAATTTAATTCTAATCCACATGAATATTTATTGTATCATAGACTCTTCAAGTACCCCAGAAAAATGAAACAAATATTTATATTCGTTAAAAAAAAAAATATACGTACATAAATGTCATAACTCGTAAAACACATTTATAGAAATGATCAAAATCATTAATAATAATATTAATAATAATAATAAACAGTACAAAATGGTATTAAAATAATCACAAAGCTTGCGAGCGAGAATTTTATTCATCCTAGTTAATGGATAAAAATCTACCTCATTATCATTATTGTATGAAGATTCTGTATAACTCCACCCCTATTTTAAAAATGTCTCCATAACTCCACCCTTATTTTTAAATTGATGTTTGTATCAAGTTTCAGAAGGCGTTTCATACTGGCATAGTAAAAAGCAAAATATGCCATTGATAAATTTATCAATACTTTTACGTTAAATATATATATATATATATATATATATATATATATATATATATATATACATACATACAGTCGAGTCTCTATAACGAAACTCCATACATCGAATCTCTCTATATAACGAATTTTTAGTAGGAACGGTCTCCTTTTCGCATTATTACATTAAAAACAGTCTCTATAGAGCGAAATATCTATCTCCATATAACGAATTTTTGCATAAATTGGTCTTAATTTATTCAGTTTTAAAAAAAGCTTCGAAACCATATCGAATCCATTTTCCACCATTTATTTTTGATTTATCGTTCAGTGCTGAGTTTTTTTTTCTTCTTCTTGGTCTTTAAATCCACACCTCCCCAAAGCATTGGATTGTTACTCATATAATAGGGGAATCAATAAGAGGCACATAAGAGAGGCCTTTAAATGGAGGAAAATGTTAACTACAATTTTTCGTTCCTTGCTAAAATTTGAGCTTTTTTTTATAGCATAACAATTTTAAAATCAAAACAACTAAAAATTACAGATATCTTTGTCTGAAATTCATTCAAGTCTTTCTTACTTCATTTTCATAAGCTCTCAAATAAATGTCTGTTCTCATTTTTGAAACAGCTTAAATAATTAAGAAATAAAATGTTAGGTTAATATTTACTTTTAAACATTCCAAATTCTTAACTTAAAAGATCAAAATAATATTTGTTCAAAATTTACACATTAATTACGATTCTTAACATCATTCTCTATACATCAAATTTCTCTATATAACGAATTTTTTACTGGAACGATGGATTTCGTTATATAGAGACTCGACTGTATTTTATTATATATATATATATATATATATATAAATTATAAAATGCTTCCAAACGGAAAATCCCTTAAGACATCCCTTCGGAATTGATTTGTTTTTTAAATTTTTTGTTTTATCTTCATGCAAGGAAATTTATCAAAGTTAAAGCAAAATAGAATGTGCAATTAAAAAGGCAATATTATATAAACATTGTATTTTAATATTATTATATAAATTATATAAATATTAATAAATCTGCGATATATTTATATTTATGACTATATATATATAATTAAAAAATATATATTAACGATTATATAAATATTATTTATAATAAATAGTAATTTTGAACTTATACTTTTTATACAAAAATTAAATTTAATATTATATTATTATTATATAATATGAGGTTATAAAATATTAATGCAACATTTGAATATTCTATAAACTAATAATCTTATATAAATATATTTTAATTTATAATCAATGATAATTTAAAAATGTGTGCTTTTTATTATTTTAAATTAAATATTTACCGAAGTAATACCATAGTCTAGATTATATTTCTACTGCTTGCAATATTCATGTAATCATAACTTGTTATATTCTCAAAAATACAACAATATAAAGACAAAAAAAAAACAGTTTTTGATTTCAGTTAATTTATAAAATGAGTAATAAAAATAAATTTGATTTTTTCTTATGAATTTTACCTAGCAATGATTTATCAATTCAAAATTATATTTAGAAAATACAAATTTTAAAGAGGCCTTCTAGACCAAAATTTTATTATTTCTTACCAATGTAATAGTATAGCAATTCAGATTAATCAATTGAGGCTTTTAATTTTTACTGTCGTTAATATTTTCTTACTCTTATATTTCATTTCAAGCCAATAAACCTGCCAAATTTTCATTTTTTAAAAAGTAAAATAACATAAATCGCACACATATTAGCATGAATATGAATGTATGCAAATATACATGAATACATGTCTGTAGAATTTTTATATTTGTATTTATGTGTTTCTAATATATTTGAAGATTTTATATGATATAGATATTATCTGCCATTGCAATTTTCCTAAAAAATATTTTGAAATAACAATGGCATTCAAATTCCTTTGAGCTCAAAGGGTTAAATATTTTATAAATGTCCTAATGTAGTTTAAAAAAAAAAATCACGAAAAGTACTTTAGAAGTTGAATTATTTTGTGAATTCTTAATCTAGGACAAAGGGTTAATTGAGTTTTCTCAAAACTAATTTTTCAGGTTAGTCTTCCCCACCCCCCAAATATCTATGAAACTTAAGATCTCAGATTTTTAAGGATAATTTATGCTATGCTTCACACTGTAAACACAAGAATTTGATTTTTTTAAGAATTATTTATTTTAGGCAAAATCTTACCAAAATGTTAATTTAAAAAATATTTCAGTTTCATTTAGAAAGAAAATGGTCTGTTAAATTATGTAAAACCTGTCATTTTTACTACCCTTCTACACCTCTATCTCATCTTTTCTGAGAAAAAAAGAAACAAGGTGGCAACTTTCTTCTGTACGGAAACAAAGATTGATTGATTGCTCTTTTAGTGTAATAAAAAGTAGTGCTGTTCGCTCATAGCCTTATTCATCTTTAGATTAAGCGGTCTGACAGACCGCTCACAGTAGTTATGCGACAATTTTTGTCACAGCAGTTAAGAGTCAATTGAGTTTTCTCAAAACTTTAATTTTTCACGCTGGTGTCCCCCCCCCCAAAAAAAAAAATCTATGAAATGTAAGATCTTAGATTTTTAATGACAATTTATGTTATGCTTCAGACTAAAAACACAAGGATTTAATGATTTTAAGAATTATTTTAATCAAAATCTTATCAAAATGCTAATTAAAAAATTACTTCAGTTTCACTTAGAAAGAAAATGTTAAATTACTGTTAAATTACGTAAAACTCGTCATTTTTACTACCCTAAATAATCTTTTCTGAGAAAAAGGGAAAATAAAGTTGGTAAATTTAGCATGGCGGAAATCGGGCTTCCGCCGCTACCTTAGTTAAACAAAAACAACAAAAAAGCAAGTTAAAGTCATCAAACTTACAGCTTTGTTAACCCTTTATTGCACAATTTTTGCTTTCTGGTACACCCTAAAATTTAATATTTTAGGGTGTACAATACAAACAATTCGGGTTTTAAAATATTGTATCGCTCTATTTTGAAACTAAATGAATTTAACCCAAAACTGCTGTGACAAAAACCGTCGTATAACTGCTTTGAATGGTCTGTCAGATCTCTTAATCTAAAGATGAATAAAATGTTAAACTAGCAAAAGCCATGCTTTGTTTGGATTCGCGAAGCATTATTTTATAAAACAGATATTTGAAAGTAACAATATTTTTTTATTATTATTATTTTTGCATCTTTATTAAACAAAAACGTTATTTTATGTTTTGGCGCATTTTAATTTTTTATTTATGATGTAAAACTGGCATAATAAGATATTTTCGAAGCAAACTTTTACAATTTTTTTTTAAATTTTCAAGTAAAAGCTCTTTTAAAGATGTTTTTACAAATTCAAGTAGCCACTGGTGTTTTTTAATTTTTTGAAATATGCATGTTTCCAATCTTTGTAATCAACATCCGATAATCTTTGATAGCTATTTTAGAATAATATATTTGAAGAAAGCTTGAAGAAAGTTACTTCTTCAAAATCCTATTTTCTGGAAAAAACATTTGAAATCTGCTTTCGTTGATACTATGAATTTTTAACTGTAAAACATTTTATTTTAATTTCTTCGTTTTTATACATGTTAGCGTATGAGAATTGCTGTAATTCTCTCCGCGTGGGAGAACTTTTTACTTTCTGCGAATGGCAACTCAATTAATGGAATTACCTTTTAACGAAGCGCTCTCTCATTCTCGCAGTGACGTTTTCACGAATAATTATTGTTGTGTTTGCGAACTTATTAAAGTCTTATTTTTCTATAAAATCCTTCTGATTAATGAGTCGATATTATTTAGCCACAATACGACCTTCGCAAAAATATTTATAAAGAGCTTGAACCAACAACTTCACGCAGATCTTTTAATTTTTCATTTATATAACAAATTTAAGAATTAATTTTATTTGTTTACAATTATTTTGTTGCCAGTTTACAACACAAAAAAAAAAAAAAAAAAAAAAAAAAAAAAAAAAAATCCATAATACAATTTTTTTAAAATGTTTAAGTGTCATCTGTGCAAACGATTTTGCGGGAAAATGAAAACATGTTTTATTTAATAAATTAATCATGATTCTATCTATAATTATTTACTCCATGATTTAAACTTTTTTTTTTTTCTGAAAATATACGCGTTTCATTTTTTATTTATTTGCTAAAATGCGTCCGTATTGGAAATGCATGCAAAATAAATTAAAATAATTTTTTTAACGTTTTACTGTAAAAAAATTATATTCTGCAAATCTACAAATCATAATTTATTTTTGTGTTTAATTTGAAGTTAAAATATTGAATAGTTTTTTTGTAAAGCGTACGACAAATTGTAATTTGAGTGGACTAGTAGAGGATTCGCTTCGCTCATCCTAATTAATTCTCAGAATACTATTTTTGTATTAAACTTTATATACAGGACTGTTATAAATAAAATTCGGCTATTCAAAAGTCTCTGGAGATAGTAATAGGGATCCAAACGGGTCAATCCATTTCAAGTGGTACAGAATGTAAAAATGGTCGCTCGACCATTTTTAAAAAATCTGAAATTTTTTGTACAACAACCCTAACATGACGGAAGTTCAAAATGACCGTTATTTTAATTTTACTATTTTTTGTTTGTGCATGGCGGCCATCTTTGTTTCATCGTGTTCAGCGATTTTCTCAGATACTAGGATACACAAAATTGTAAATATCTCGTCTTTTATTTTCCCAATTGAAATGGGGTTTGCAGCATTTTGTTCAGAATAAAATAGGCTAAATGTACGGTTGTAGAATAATTTTGAAAAATAAATTTTTACAGGTGAAATTTTAGCACAAAATTTATTTTTTTTTAAATCTATCCGTTTGCAAGAGGAAATTTTTCATGTAAGGGAAACTGTCAACCTTACAAAATTTTTTCTACAAATAGGACAAAAGTGCATGTACTCACATACCAAGTCCCAGATCTGGAAGTTGATTTCTCTTTGCGAAAAAAATTTCGAAATTCGTCAAAAATTTCAAAAATCGCACTTTTTAGGCTTTGATATCTCTGGTGGGGCACGAGATAAAAATCTGAAATTCTGTCCTTTGATAGTATTGTGTAGTAGTGTTATGTACAAAAAAATTCAAGAAGGAGATTTGACTACAAGCTGAGATATGACATTGACAATATGTGAAAACAATACTGCCAAACTATTGTAACCTACTATTTAATTGTTCAACAAGACTGTCAACCGTACACAATTTTTTCTACAAATAGGTCAAAAGTGCATGTACTCATACACCAAGTCCCAGATCTGGCAGCTGATTTCTCTTTGCGAAAAAAATTCCGAAATTCGTCGAAAATTTCAAAAATCGCACTTTTTAGGCTTTGATATCTCTGGTGGAGCACGAGATAAAAATCTTAAATTCTGGCGTTTGATAGTATTGTGTAGTAGTGTTATGTACAAAAAATTTCAAGAAAGAGATTTGACTATAAGCTGAGATACGGTGATTAAAAAAATTTTAAGAAATGCTAATACGAGTACATAAGGAGAAATGAGATTAGTCTCTTATTACAATATTTACACAGAAAATTTCGTTTGTTGAAGACAGTTAAATAATAAATATTTAATTTACAAAGATACTATATATGCTCAACAAAGAGCTTAACACTATTTACGAGAGATGTTGTGAGTTCGACCAGTTACTGTTGTCAGTCCATTAGGCTGTTCTTTCTTAAAATTTTATTTGAAGCCACCCAAGTCTTGTCATCCCTTGTTAACTTTAATGAAATTCTCTAGGTTTAATAACTGAAACCAAATCAACTCGATCAGTTGCAACCCACTGTCTAATTTACTTTTCCTGAAATGTGTTCTGAGTAAAATTGTTGCAATAGCATTTCTAGTAGGTTTGTTCATCTGGACAAATAGTGTATTGGCTTAGCATACATTCTGAATTGTTTAAATCACACAGAAACATTTGAAGAAGATATTTGTAATTAACATTTAACTTTGTACCATAAATATTTAATTTAAAATTTTGGAGGTGTGAACAATTACATACTAGGTTACCAATAGTTTGGCAGTATTGTTTTCACATGTTGTCCATGTCATATCTCAGCTTGTAGTCAAATCTCCATGAAATTTTTTAGTATCTTTGTAAATTAAATATTTATTATTTAACTGTCTTCAACAAACGAAATTTTCTCTGTAAATATTGTAATAAAAGAGACTAATCTCATTTCTCCTAATGTACTCGTATTAGCATTTCTTAAAAAAATTTTTTTAATCACCGTATCTCAGCTTATAGTCAAATCTTTCTTGAAATTTTTTGTACATAACACTACTACACAATACTATCAAACGCCAGAATTTAAGATTTTTATCTCGTGCTCTACCAGAGATATCAAAGCCTAAAAAGTGCGATTTTTGAAATTTTCGACGAATTTCGGAATTTTTTTCGCAAAGAGAAATCAGCTGCCAGATCTGGGACTTGGTGTATGAGTACATGCACTTTTGACCTATTTGTAGAAAAAATTGTGTAAGATTGACAGCCTTGTTGAACAATTACACAGTAGGTTACAATAAATTGGCAGTATTGTTTTCACATATTGCCCATGTCATATCTCAACTTGTAGTCAAATCTCCTTCTTGAAATTTTTTGTACATAACACGACTACACAATACTATCAAAGGCCAGAATTTCAGATTTTTATCTCGTGCCCCACCAAAGATACCAAAGCCTAAAAAGTGCGATTTTTGAAATTTTTGACGAATTTCGGAATTTTTTTCGCAAAGAGAAATTAACTCAGTATATGAGTACACGCACTTTTGACCTATTTGTAGAAAAAATTGTGTAAGGTTGACAGTTTCCCTTGCATGAAAAATTTCCTCTTGCAAATGGATAGATTTTGGAAAAAGTGTTGAATTTTGTGCTAAAATTTCACCTGTAAAAATTTATTTTTCAAAATTATTCTACAACCGTACATTTAGCCTATTTTATTCTGAACAAAATGCTGCAAACCCCATTTCAATCGGGAAAATAAAAGACGAGATATTTACAATTTTGTGTATCCTAGTATCTGAGAAAATCGCTGCACACGATGAAACAAAGATGGCCGCCATGCACAAAGAAAAAATAGTAAAATTAAAATAACGGTCATTTGCAACTTCCATTATGTTAGGGTTGTTGTACAAAAAATTTCAGATTTCTTAAAAATAGTCGAGCGACCAGTGCTGGACCACTTGAAATGGATTGACCCAAACGAAACAAAGTTTGACCAATATCTATAGTTAAACTAAAAATTCAAAGTTAAACTTCGAAACTTAAAAGGGCTCAGGGGTTGAAAACTTTTCAAAAAGTCTATTTCTTTAATGATCTAGTTTTATTAATTAATGCTGAACTCAATGCAAAAAACCGCATAAAAATATTTGCATTTTTAACGGAGTTATAAGCATTTATGTATCAACACTTTCACAGCCGCACCCATGTCATTTCAACTTTAAGTCGCGTTTTCTCAAAACTTGATTTTTGACGACTAACACCAAGATTTAAAAAAAACTATTTGATAGAATGGCTTAATTTTTTTTGCATGCATATAACATCATTACCTATAGAATGAATTAATATAGTTTAGATAGTTTAATATATTGACTATTTTTAATGAAAAAAAGTTGTATTTTTTAGGAGTTTTTTCAATTTTTAAATGTGAGAGTTTTTTTAATAATGTTTTTGAGTGATAGTTATATCCTTAATTCATTCTATAGAGTAAAGTTTCCGGATCATTTTAAAGCAAAAATTAGTTTTTATGTCAATTCAACGTTAAGATATCTTGGTGTTGGTGATATAACACATATTTTTTCGAAAACTGTGTTTGCTATATTTCTTATTACATTACATTGAAATACTTCATTTTATAATTTTATAAGACTACAAACATACCTTTAAAATATCAGCAAGTTTAAATACATTGAATACTTCTGTTTTTATATGGACTCGAAGCGAGAGCTCTGTTTACATGTTTTTCCGTACCGATCAACCCCTAAGCCGCCTTAAAAATTCAGCGGTCTATGAGACCGCTAACAGTAGTTAAGGGTTAAATTAATTTTATCTGCTTAACACTTTAAAATTTTTATTTTGATATTTTTCAGTATTCAGTACAAATAATGACAGTAAATCTTACCTTAATAGCTTGATCGAAATCTCTTGTTTCCAAAGAGCCAATTCTAATTATTTTGTCAATTGCAATCCTCTGGACTTGGACAAAAGAAGTGTCCCAATAGCCATATGTGTTCCCTTGCTGAACTACGGAAAGATTCATGGGCCTTATCACTCGATATTATCTTTTAGTGTAATTATATAGAAAAAGAGAAGAGAGTCTTTCAGAGTCTTCAGGGAAAAAAAAAAATAGTGTACACCAAAACCTTTGATCTTAGCCAAAAAGCCCAGAGGTGGTACCCAAAAACTTCTAAATTGATTTCGTTTTCACCAGCTTAATTTGACAGCACTATTTTTTAGCCACGGATTAAACATCACAGTACAGAAAATTATTATGATGTTCCTTTTATCTGATGTAAAATGAATTTTCTCTAGCAAAAATTAATTTCATTAAAAGTACGTTAACACAACATTCAACTATGTTTGAAGCATATTCACTTAGCATAAAGTCACATTATCCGCGGTGAAGTCGGTATAAACTATAGAGTAAAGCTACTTCACTACTAGAATAGAGAAGACAAAGGTAATTGGTTGATTGGTTGACAAGCAACTTCAGAGTTTTGCTATGCTAAAGGCGGCTTTGTCTCTTGGGGCGCATTCAGCGGAGTCACCGGCTACGTATCGGTAGGATCGGTTTGCCAAAGCGTTCACTGCTACTAACTATACACTGTAAAAAATTTGACCCTATTGCTGCATCGTCAGTCCACCGCTTTTATAGAAAACGATTACTTCACCCTATTATGGAACATTCTCATAGGTCAAAAGAGAGGCATTCTATAAAACTGGGGGAGTGGCGATGCAGCAAAAGGGTCAAATTTTTTATAGTGTACGAGCAAATGTCGTTCAGCGGAAGTAACCAAAGTGACTGATAAGCGACCGAACTAACTGAGGAAAAATAGCGGTTGGTTGGGTTACGTGATCGATTACATGAATATTTACATACACTTAAAAATTTGACCCCCATTGCTGCATCGTCACTCCACCACTTTTATAGAATATCTGTATTTTGACCCATGAGAATGCTCCATAATACAGTGAAGTAATCGTTTTCTGTAAAAGCGGTGGAGTGACGTTCCAGCAAAAGGGTCAAATTTTTAACAGTACAAAAGAAGTGGAATGACGATGCAGCAACCGAGTCAATTTTTTTACAATGTACTCTTGGGGTGCGTTCAGCGAATGCCCGGCTACATACCGGTACGATCGGTTTGTTACCAAAGCGTTCAGTCCAACAAATGTCGTTCACCGGAAGTAACCGAAGTGAAATCCGCTTTTACGGAATATCTCTATTTTAACCCGTGAGAATGCTCCATATTAGGCTAACGTAATCGTTTTCTGTATAAGCGGGCGAGTGACGATGCAGCAAAAGGATACAATATATAACAGTGTATACATTTAAAAATCTGCTGCATTTTGCTGTATACGCACTCCGGTGCTTGTATAAAATACCAATAAGAATGCTCCATAATACAGTCAAGTAAACGTTTTTATGCAAGTGGCGGAGTGCGCATGCAGCAAAATGTCAAGATTTTTAACACTGTAACAGATAAAAAATCTCGGTTACTTGGGTCATGTAACCGAGTTACATGAATATTTACATAGTTGACGTTACAGACGGCTATAAAACATACCAAAATACATCCCAAATTGGCTCAGTTCCAACTTAGTATTAGATAGAAAAATGGACAAATCTGTATTCTTTAATATTGGAATACAGTAAAATCTCTGAATAGCATAAACCTTATTGAGCATATTCCTGCATCGCGTTCGTTCTTTTTTTTCTTTTAAGCATCAATTTGAATCTACGTCACTTCCTCCAGTTCTAGCCATTCAGATTGCTGAGCTCGGCTGAGCTAATTTGGGAATAACGGCTCGTATGGAACATTTATGACAACAACAAAAGAATAATTACAGCAACGTAAGAAAAATGACGCTACTTAGTAATCAAGACTAATGGAGTCCAGTGAATCCGTGGCTGAGTGGCATTTTTGCCGATCCCACCGAAGCTAACATAGAGAAGAAAATACAGGCTTCTGATTGGTTGAGCAATTTATAGAGCAATTATTGTTTGTAAGTAAATCGTTTTGAATGCGGATATGCGTATCAGAAGTGTATATGGATATATATTATTTAAAAAATGCATTTTTTAAAAGTAATAAACAACTGTGTTTTTAAATATAGCGTAATCGACGCCGTAAAACGAAAAATGCAATTGTAAATAATTTTTTCTGAAATGTACGCATTAGGGGCATACATGTACAAATCATGGTAAAATAAGAAAAAAATGGCAATTAAAAAAAAATAATGCAGATAACAATTAAGAAACATCATAATTAACTTCTTTAATTCTAAATTCCAGAAAATATTTCTTTATCTATGAATAAATATGTAAAATCAGAAGGAAATTTATCAAAATCCATCTTTCAAAAGGTTTTAAAACATAAATTGATGATTAAATACGTAAACTCAAAAATGAACAAAAATAAATTGCTCTGTAAGTTACTCAACCAATCAGAAGCTCGTAGTTTCTTCCTTAATGCTAGTCTCGGTGGGATCGGAAAAAATGCGGCCGAGTGGTCGAAGCACCACGATGCTAATCGGCTTCGAGTGTAAGAGGTTGAGGGCTCGAATCCCACTGGCTCCATTGCACGCACTCTTTGTGCGGAGTGAATATATCTCTTGTGTTGTGAAATTTCCTTGTGCTATCTCGTCTCTGTAATATTGACGATAATTTATAAGCAGGCTTCATGTCGAGCACACAAATCAGATGTATGTTGTTCGATAAACAAACAAACAAACAAGTCCAGTGAATCTGTCAACCGGTTAGAAACCGATCACCTACCGTGACGTCATGTAATCAGTCACATTGGTCGCTTTTGTTAGGTCTGCTGAACGCGTTCTACACTGTTAAAAATTTGACTCATTTGCTGCAGCGTCACTCCACAGTTTTTATAGAATATCTCTTTTATGACCAATGAGAATGCTCCATAACACAGTAAAGTAACCGTTTTCTATAAAAGCGGTGGAGTGACGCTGTAGAAAATGAGACAAATTTTTTACAGTGTAGGAGAAATGGAGCTAGACAAATGTTAAAAATTTGATCTTTTTGCTGCATCGTCACTCCACTGCTTTTATAGAAAACGATTCCTTCACCGTATTATGGAGCATACACTGTTAAAAATTTGACTCATTTTCTACAGCGTCACTCCACCGCTTTTATAAAAAATGGTTACTCCACTCTGTTATGGAGCATTCTCATTGGTCATAAAAGAGATATTCTATAAAAACTGTGGAGTGATGCTGCAGCAAATGGGTCAAATTTTTAACAGTGTACTCATGGGTCAAAAGAGAGATATTCTATAAAAGAAGGGGAGTGGCGATGCAGCGAAAGGGTCAATTTTTTAACAGTGTATCTAAACAGACTCAGAGACAGCAGATTTGATTCTTTAAAAGAAAACAACCAGACGATCTTCCTTTAGCAGTTTCTTCGATAAAATTTAAATGCAATTTCCATACAAACTCAGCAAAAACATGCGCGCGTCCGATTCTAGGCGGGTAAATCTTTTTCTATTTCTAAAACAAAATTGACCAATCAGAAGTCTGCATTTTTGCGAACTTTCGCTATTTGCGGGAAAAAAAACATGCTTCTGATGAGTCAATCTCGCTTTGCTAGCACCGAAAATTTTACCTGCATCCCGTTCTATGTTCATGCACTGTTAAAAATTTGAAACATTTGCTGCATCGTCATTCGACCGCTCTTATAGAATTTCTCTATTCTGACCAATGAGAATGCTCCATAATACAGTGAAGTAATTGTTTTTTAGTAAAGCGGTGGATGCATCAAAAGTTTAAAATTTTTAACAATGTGTAACAAACAGTGCACTGTAAAAAATTTGACCCTTTTGCTGCATCGTCACTCCACCGCTTTTATAGAAAACGATTACTTCACTGTGTTATGGAGCATTCTCATTGGTCAAAAGAGAGATATTCTATAAAAAACGTGGGAGTGACGATGCAGCAAAAGGGTCAAATTTTTTTACAGTGTACCACATTATGAGGATGGCGACATGCGATGCTCAGAATGCGCTTAGGCAGATTCATTTGTCCAGACTACGGCAACCTAGGCATTTTCTGTATTATACTGTTAAAAATATCTTTAAAATTTAACTCTGTTTAAAAAGTCATCTAATTTCTCACCAATGAGAACGCTACATAAATGCCTAGGCGGCGTTCTCATTGAAGAAAAAGAAAATATGTAGTTTTTATAAACAGCGGTAATTTCTCCCGATATTTTTAACAATGCGGAGCTTTGAGAATTCAGTTTTACGAGTGATATGAGTTTACAAGCAATTTTTCGGCGAAAATGTCAGGATTTCCAAGATTCTAAGCAGTTTGCTTTTGTCCAGAAACGCCTCAACACTATTAATAGTTTTTAACTTTTGCTACATCGTCACTAAACTGCTTTTATAGAATATCCCTATTTTGACCAATGAGAATGCTTCATAATACAGTGACGTAATCATTTAAAGGGGCCTGAGCCGCCCGTAGAACCCACTTAGCTACGATCCTGGACTTAACTTTTGATTTTTAAGCCGCGCCATTTTTTTTTTCCCCTATGGGTCAAGGCCGGGTATTTCGGCCCGTGCAGACTTCTATCTAATCCAGACATTGAAATCTTTTAAATCCAAGGTCGGACGCATCGTATTTGGTTCGTAAAGGTTCAGAAAACGGCGTTCGTAACATCTTTCTGCACTTCCCCGTTTTTTTTTTTTTTTTTTTTTTTTTTTTTTTTTTCTGTTTTTTTATCACTTACTAATCGTTATTTTGATTTTCAAATCCTTCTTGACCTTGACATTAACTATACAACACGTTTTTCACTTGTTATTTTCAGACAAGATTAGAAAATATACGATAAGATGGAAAAAAAAATAACTGCTCAAAGCGTCTGTTTTTTGAACAATTTCTTCTGTTACTTACCCATCATACGTAGTATAGGGTAAATCTTGCAATCGTTTTGAAAATCGAAAAAGAAAAAAATTCACGGATTTACACGTTTTAGACACTGGAGATTTCGAAAAACATACTTTTAGAAAAAAAAAAATTTGCCGTCCGTCCGTCTGTGTGTCTGTCTGTCTGTAACCGCTCTGTCTCCCGAACAAATTGACATAAAGACTTGAAATTTTGTTTGTACTTTGTAATAATGTGACGAAGCCTATTTAATATCGGTAATCTCGGATATTCGGAACTATTTTTTTCGGACTCCCGAAAAATTCGTTCTGATGAAAGGTATATAAAAATTTTCGAATTTTTTTATTCTAAGGAATGGACGTAAAAGGCAATAAAATAACACAAATTTTGCATGTGAATCGGATTATTAGTTGCGGAGATATGTGTAATCCCGTTTTCCACATTCTTCGATTTTTCATGACCCTGTATTTCTTTCAAATTTCAATTCACAGATATTTTTTTAATTGGAAATGAGACGCTTAATCCGACGCAGTAAATTTTTAGTTAATATGTTTATTATTTTTTGAGTTATAAGGATGTTTTTTTTACGCAATCCGGTTCTACTTGAGTATTTTTGCGTTTTATATAATTTGTTGAAATTGGCTCATCAGCCATTCATTAATAGAGCATTATTATGTATATTAAAATTATTTAATTATGCGTTAAAATTTTATTTTGGAATTGCCATAGATAGTTTACACGCGTTTCATTTTCATATTTTATATTATGATGGATAAGTATTACGGTGGCACCCCAAAGACTAGTTTTTTGTCGTTATCGATTTAAAGTATGCAATTCAGCGCAATTTTATGAACGAATTTGAATGTAAAATTTGCGATTCTAACTATTCTATGTGGCCATCTTCTACACTGGAAAAAAATGAAATAATAAAAAATGAGTACATTAGATTAATTTTAAACACGATATTTTAGTCGGTAAATTAATTATAACAGATGTAAATTTTTCATATTTATTTGCCAGATTAAGTGATCGTTGAGGTTAATTGGGTGAAATAGTCCTCCAGTGTTCGTGTCCGGGATGGATAGCATTGGCGGCTTCAGCCAATACATCCTTGGTTCGAATCCTGGCCCGGACTCTTTTAACCCAAAATTGAAATATGGAAAATTTACATCTGTTATAAAAATGAGTACATCGATGTACTAATACTGAATTGGATTTGTTTGGATCAAAAATGATCACATTGCTTTCTCAATTTTGAAACACCACTTGTTATCAAATCCAAATTAACGATCATTTTGTACCCTTTAACGGTTTATTTCATTCATGGTCGCATAAAAGATGCTTATTAATGCAAATATTTTCATATATACACAATGTTTTGAAATAATTTTAAAATGTTTGCAATTAGTGCTCTTGGCATAAAAATATTCGATTTGGATATTTTACTAATAGTTTTTGCTATTTTTCTTAATAAATAATCAATTAAACTTTTATTGTTAATAATTTTGAGCAATAAATAAATGCTAATATATTTTTACTTTAATTTAAAAGTTTAATCGGTTTTCAGTTGAACACAACTATTGAATCAAAAATGAGTACACGTGTTTCTTAGTTTTGAGGACATTTCGATCGAAGCTAATTTGAGTATTTGAAGTACTTAGAATTGAGTACTTTTTACTCAATTTTGAGAAACCATTTTTTTCTTCTATCATATGCATGTTAATACTTCCTGAAAAAAACGCAACATAGCAGCGCCATCGATTAGGTGTGGTTTAAACGAAAAGCCTACTCGACAACAACTTATGTCATCTTGTAACAGTATCTGAAGTTTGATGACAATCTGTGCATTAATTTTTGAGATAGAGCTATTGCAATATCATAAAAAATTCTGAATAGCAGCCTCACGTGTTGGCGGATGTATACGAAAAACTTTCATTTTTTTTATCATTATCATTTTTTTTTATTATTTATTTATTTATAACTGAATTTGAAGTTTGAGGAAAATCCATATATTAGTTCTTGAGATATACTTATTGCGAAAGCATGAAAAAGGCAACATAGCAGCGCCATCTGTTGGGCGATTCACACCAGAAACTAAACAACACAAATCAATATCCAGGAATTAACTGAATTTGAAGTTTCAGAAAAATTCGTGCATTTTTTATGTTCGAATGAGTGTAATACACTTAAAATGCATTTGAAACTTTTTTTCCATTCACTGTAATGTAACGAAGTACTTTTGATTGTCCCTGTATTTGATCTATGCATCCTATTTTCAAAAAATTTGAAATGACTTGACAAAATTATGTAATAAGTATGTATTTTAAATTTCAAACGATTAAAGTGCATTTGAAACTTTTTTCCCATGGACCATAATGTAACGGAATACTTTGACTGTTCCTGTAATTGATCTATGCGTCCGATTTTAATAAAATTTTAAATGACTCAACAAAATTAAGTAATAATTATGTATTTTAAATTTCAAACGGTTCGGTTGGGTAGTTTTTGCGTTGTTATATGCGGACAGACAGACGGACGGACTGAACGACAACTATAGGTACTATGTATTTACATAATTACGAACGCACCTAAAAATAGATATCGGCGATTACAATAAGTCGGATTATCTTCCTGATTCAGTCATGGGCGAAATTTAACGCATGCTTTTTAACATTTAATGTTTTGTGATATAAAAACTCTTAATATTAAAAAATAAGTTGAAAATTACGCGTCAAGCCCAGCAATTGAGGTGCGTTCATACTGTCGCTAATTTTTTAACATATACAGTAATTCGGATACAATACAGCATTCGAAATCTTTTATGTGGCCCTCTAAATACTAAATGCTTTTCAGTATATAGGAATGAGCTTCAGCAACGTATATTTATTCCATAAATATGAAATATAGCTTAATGTAGTTAAGACGCACCCCATATTTCCCTTTATATTATTATGTAATAGAATACTTTTGTGTGACACTGTCAATGAATAAAAAATACTCTTAACTCTTATAAAATTATATTATAAAATATTCTAATCTCTTAAAATTGAAAAAATAAATAAAATTTATCTTAAATTGGATCTCTCTATTCTAAAGAAAATAAGTACCTAACATTGTCATCGCTCCTGACATTTTTTGTGACCTAGGGTATTTCTTCACTTATATCGAGAAAACGACTACACACAAAAATATGTTAATGGGTGTTTTTATAGAGAAATGTTCGATAAAGACGTGGTACAGACAGTTTTAAATCGAATCATTATTTTAAGATATAGTTAATGTTAAAGTGAGTCAAAATCGTTTCATTAAAAAAGTTTTTTAGGAGCAACTATACATAGAAATTTAATAATTTTTGGATCAATTTATAATTTAGAAGTTCAGCAGCTATTTTTTTAATTTGACTCATTTTATGAGGATTTATTTCCATTTTAAATTGCAAATGATTCCGTTAAGTAGTTTTTGCATTGTTATACGCGGACAGACGGACAAATGGACGGATTTAACGATGGTTCTAGGTGCTACCTATTTACATAATTACGAACGCACTTAAAAAAGGCATTATTTCATCGTTACGTCGATATATTATGTAAAATGAATAAATATTAATTATAAAGTCGAGGGTATACATAATTGACATAAATACTTCTACTTATCGTTTTGAATGAGATTAAGTCCGGTTCCATTCATATTTGCAAATCTTAGAAATAGTATTTAAAACGTGAGGCGAAATCCGGAGATCGTCTAAAGGTCAAAAAATCTGATCGGATTCGGAGTGGCGAAAGATCCACTGTCGACAACATCTTCAAAAACGATCGAGATTGTGATATCTGCGATTACAATGAGTCGGACTTATAACTCTAGATTGAATCATGCGTGAATTTTACCGCATGTTTTTCATATTTAATGTTAAACGGTATCAAAACTCTTAAAATTAAAAAACAAAATTAAAATTCGTTCTTACTATAACGAAGTTTTAAAAATATTCATATATTGATATAATAGTATACAGTACAATAGCCGAAATCTTCTGTGTGGCCCTGTATATACTATTCGATGTTTATTATACAGGAAGTAACTTATAGTAAACTTCAGTTTGTACTAACCATCCGATTTTCATAAAATTTGAAATAACTCGACAAAAGTATGTAATAAGTACGGTAACATTTCCAGTAATTAACAGGCACCAGTGATTGGCACAACCTACAAAAATGTCCTAAAATAAGATTTATATCCAGTCTTTTAAAAATGCAAGACCCTATACCAATTATATGCTCATTTACTTTAGAGATTATAACTTTGATTTATGCTATTAGATGACAATAGTGCCTAGGAAAGCGAAACAATTATGGCTTGTATCAAATAAGCCATTTTTGTTGCAAATGCTTCTTCTCTGGCTTAAGAAAGACATGCAGTTCAATTTATTATTATTATCTGATTTATAGTACATTTTAAATTTCAATTGACAACAGTTTTTATTTAGATGCAAAGGGTTTCTTTAATTGTATAAAAGTTTAAGTGCCAATTACTGGTGATTACAGCAACTTTTTATAAATATATTTTTATAAAAATACTTTTTCAAATATTTCTGCTTTTAGTGGGCAAGATAGATGAACAGATATGCATTCTTTGATTTAAAAATATTGCAAGTAAATATTTTATTTCTTGGTAATGAAAATAGAAGTAAGTTTAAAGACAAATCCTTAATGTGCCAATTACTGGGTATGTTACCCTATATATTTTAAATTTCAAACGATTCAGTTGGGTCGTTTTTGCGTTGTTATATGCGGACAAACGCACGGATTAAACGACAACTATAGGTGCTAAGTATTTACATAATTACGAAGGCACTTAAAAAGTGTATTATTTCATCGTTATTACGTCAATTTATTATGTAAAATGAATACATATTAATTACGTAATTGAGGGTATAATTGACAGAAGTATTTCTGGTTATCGTCTTTAAATGTGATTAAGTCCATGGCGATTCATCCATATGCACAAATCTTAGGAATAGTATTCCAGACGTGAGTTGAAAACCGGAGCTCGTGTAAAGGTCGATAAATCTGATCGGATACGGAGTGGCGAAAGTTCCATTGTCGACAACATCCTCAACAAGTTGGAAATTGCACGAGAAGCGTAGCAAATGAGGTGCGTTCGTACGATACCGAAGTTTAAAAAATATCCAGATCTTGCTGATATAGTAGAGCGTACTTTGGATACAGTAGAGTGGTCGAAATCTTTGTGTTCCTGTCAATATGCAGGGAGTAATTTTTATTACACTTCATTAACTTATATCTTATTCATAAAATGTGAAGTAGTATAATATAATTAAAACGCGCCCCAAACAATGTTTCCCCGTATAACATTATGTAGTGGAATACATTTGTGTGGCCCTGTAATTTAATAATAAATATTCTTTGCATCACAGATTATGAAAAATTTATTTTTTACAAAATGTATTTGAAAAATGAATTTGATTTGTATATGAAAAATTTATTTTTTTCATAGACTCATGTCAATTCTATTATGTTCAAATGAGTGTAACACCATTGAAATGCGTTTGAAACTTTTTTCCTTATTGAACGTAATGTAACGGAATCCTTTTTATTGTCCCTGTAATTGATCTATGCATCCGATTTTCATAAAATTTGAAATGACTCGACAAAATTATGTAAAAATTATACGTTTTAAATTTCAAACGATTAAAATGCATTTGAAACTTTTTTTTCCCCATTGACCGTAATGTAACGGAATCCTTTTGATTGTCCCTGTCATTGATCTATCCATCCGATTTTCATAAAATTTGAAATGACTCGACAAAATTATGTAATAATTATGTATTTTAAATTTCAAAAGATTCGGTTGAATAGTTTTTGCCTTGTTATATGCGGACAGACATACGGACGGACTGAGCGACCACTATAGGTGCTACGTATTTACATAATTACGAACGTACCTAAAAACGATCGAGATTAAGATATCGGCAATTACAATGAATCGGATTAATAACTGCAGATTGAGTCATGCGTGAATTTTACCGCATGTTTTTTAATATTTAATATTAAACGGTTTCAAAACTCTTAAAATTAAAAAACAAGACAGTTTTTAAGATTTAATGGAGTTACGGACACAATTTAAAAGAATTTTTATTGATTGAGTTAAAATATTGAATTTTTTGGTGATGGTTAACTATATAATTTTAAAAACAAAATCACATGATAATTAATAATAATAATAATAAAATTTTACATTTATTAAAAAAAAAGGTGGGTCATGAAAAATTGCTATAACTCAAAATATTATTTGTACAACTTCAATTTTTTTATATTTAAATAAACATAAATGTATATACTTTAATTTTAATTCAGTAATTTTGAAAATATTAATTTAAAAAAAAAAAATATTTAAAGTAAAAATTTGAAAAAAAAAATGTTGTAAATTTTATTGAAAGAATCACATTATTAAAATTAAATATACATTTTTTTTTTTTTTTTTTTTTTTTTTTTTTTTTTTTTTTTTTGCTGAATCAAAATGAAAGGGGAGCAATAAAAAAAAAATTTTCCAAGTTTGAAGTATTTATCTTAAATGGTTCTTGAGTTATAACAATTTAAAACCCGAGACATTGTGAAAAAACTCGTCCTGAAGAAAAACACATTTTTCGAGAACAACAACCATTTTCCAAATGTTTAATAAAATTTTTAACCTGCTTAAAAACAACAGGAAGATCTTTGTTATTTTAATTGAGGAGTTTCATATAAGGCAAAACTTTAACACTTGTTAAATCTTAAAAAGTGCATTATTTCATTGTTGCGTGGATTATGCAAAATGAATGACTATTAATTACGTAGTCTAGGGTAAAGATAACAAAAGTACTTCTGGTTATCGTTTTTAAATGAGACTAAGTCCGTCTCTGATGGCGATTTCATTCATAGTCTTAGATTGTTTAAAAGTAGTACTCGAGACGCGATGAGAAATCCGGAGGTCGTGTAAAGGTCGAAAATCTGATCGGATTCGGAGTGGCGAAAGATCCATTGTCAAAAACGATCGAGATAAAAATACAGTCGAGTCTCTCTATAACGAAACTCCATACACCGAATTTCTCTATATAACGAATTTTTAGCAGGAACGGTCTTCTTTTTTCATGATTACATTAAAAACAGTCTCTATAAAGCGAAATATCTATCTCCATATAACGATTTTTTTTCATAAAATGTTCTTTATTTATTCAGTTTTAAAAAAGCTTCAAAATCACATGGAATCAAATTTCTATCATTTATTTTTGATTTATCGTTCAAGGCTAAGTTTTTTAAATTGCTTCTCTACCTTGAATCTCCTTGATCTTTAAGTCCAACGAATTCATTCCACCAGTCCCCCCCCCCCCCCCCCCGACCAACGCATCTTTTAACATCTTTCGAGAAATAGTGTCAATTTAATTGTTACACTGATAAAACCTGGATCAATGTGATAATTGAAGTCAGTGTTGATTTCAGAGGGTGGCTTTGGGGGACATTCACTTCCGGAGCAACAAGATCGCCCCTCCCCCCCCCCCGTAAATTTGAGAAAATTGTGTTTTCAATGGCAAAAAAATTGACGTACGTTTTTCTTGTGTGATTTTTAATAAGTTTTTAAATAAATGTCTATTCTCTTTTTTGAAACTGTTCAAATAATTAAGAAATAGGATATTACGTTAATACTTATAATTAAACAATTCAAATTTTTAATTAAACGTATAAAAAATAATATTTGTTCAAAATTTGCACATTAAACAGAACTTTTAACGGCTTTCCCTATACAACGAATTTCTCTAAATAACAAATATTTTACTAGAACGATGGATTTCGTTATATAGAGACTCGACTGTGATCGGGATCATCTTCCAGATTGAGTCTTGCGTGAATTTTACCGCATGTTTTTCAATATTTAATGTTAAGAGGTATAAAAACTCTTAAAACTGAAAAAAAAAAAAAAAAAAAGTAGGCAATTTTTAACACATTTTAAAATAACTTTTATTGATTGAGTTAAAATATTTGAGTTTTTTGTGATGGTTAAATCTATTATTTGTATACAAAATCACTTGATAAATCTTCTCATATATTTTTTATTTTAAAATTTAAAACTTATTAAAAAAGTAGGGTGTTTTTAAATCGATATAACTCAAAATATTATTGGTAGAATTTCAATTTTATTACATTTAAGCAAACAGGAATAACTAAATTTTAATTCTAATTCAGCATTTTTTAAAACATTAATTTTTTTTAAAAAATCAAAAATGAATTAAAATGTTTTAAACTAAAATAAAAATGTGAAAATAAATATGTAACATTTATTAAAAAATCATATTTTTAAAAGTAAATTATTTTTTAATTTATTGAATCAAAATTAAAGCAAAACAATTTAAAAAAAAACATATTTCAAGTTTAAAGCATTTATCTTTTACGGTTCTTGAGTTATAACAATTTAAACCTGAGAAACAATGAAAGACCCATCCTGAAGAAAAACGCATTTCCACAAGAAGTCGTTAGGAAAATCGTTGCTTGAAAGTTAGACTTTGAAAACAAACCTAAACGGAAAAAAAATATTATTTCCTCTTCTAATTGAGATTAAAACATAATTTAAACGTTATTTTAAGCATAAAAAGGAGAGAAATTTTTAATGCAATAATTTTTTAGAACATTTCAAGACTTTTGTGCCCCGGTTTTTGTTAATATCTTAACAATGTATATCTTATTTAAAAAAAAATATTTATTATAATTTAATATTATTATTACTTACCCATCATACGTGGTATAGTAACGTATATCTTGCAATCGTTTTGAAAATCGAAATTTTTTTTTGACGGATTTACACGTTTCAGATACTGGAGATTCCGAACAAACATATTTTTAGAAAAAAAATTTGCCGTCCGTCCGTTTGTCTGTAAACGCTCTATCTCCCGAACAAATTGAGATAGAGACTTGAAATTTTGTATGTAGTTAGTATGTAAGAATGGGACGAAGCCTATTTAATATCAGTAACCTCGATGATCCGGAACTATTTTTTTCGGACTCTCAAAAAATTTATTCTGATGAAACGTATATAAAAATTTTCGATTTTTTTTTTATTTTAAGGAGTGGATATAAAAGGCAATAAAATAACATAAATTTTGCATAAAGAACGAAGTCGATCGGATTATTAGTTGCCGAGATATTTGTAATCATGTTTTCCACATTCTTTGATTTTTCATGACCCTGTATTTCATTCAAATTTCAATTCAAAGATATATTTTAATTGGAAATGAGATGCTTCATCCAACGCAGTAAATTGCTAGTTAATATGATTGTTATTTTTTGAGTTATAAAAATGTTCCTTTTACGCAATCTGGTATTACTTGAGTATTTTGGCGTTTTATATAATTTGTCGAAATGGGTTCATCAGCAACTTATTAATAAATCATTACTATGTATATTAAAACTATTTAAATATGCGTTAAAATTTTATTTTGGAATTATAATGCATTTTATAAATAAGTTACACATGTGTTATTTTCATATTTCATATTACGCACATGTATGATGGGTAAATATTACGGTGGCCTCCAACGACTAGTTTATTTAATTTTAAAAATTGCATATTATTTATATATTATTATTATTTATTATTTGTTATTTAAAAAAATTTTTAAAGTAAAAAAAAAGTAAAAACAAAAAGTAAAAAAAAAAAAAAAAAAAAAAAGTAAGCTTAAAAGTGATTTTAAAACACAATTTTTTTATTGGTATTAAAATACATAAGTATATTCTTTCATTCCATATCTTTATAAAATTGCAAGAGGCAGAATTAGTATTTACAGGGGGCTCCAATCTGTCGAATAGCTAACTGGTACGACAGCTTATGCGTAGTATTACAAACTAAATTTTGCAACTAGAAAGAAATTTTTCATGACTAGTCATTTGATTTTAATAATGAGCTAGACTTAAATAAATTTGTATTTAAAATGGACACAAAAATCTTCAAACTTTTTAAAAACAAATTTGTTTTTTAAATTATCGCTTTAAAAAATTTTCTGTTTTTAGGTGCGTTCGTAATTATGTAAATACGTAGCACCTATTGTTGTCGCTCAGTCCGTCCGTCTGTCCGTCTGTCTGTCTGTCCGCATATAACAACGCAAAAACTACCCAACCGAATCGTTTGAAATGTAAAATATATGATTATTACATAATTTTGTCGAGTCATTTCAAATTTTATGAAAATCGGATGCATAGATCAATCACAGGGACAATCAAAAGTATTCCTATACACTACGATCAATGGGGAAAAAAAATTCAAATGCATTTTAATGGTGTTACACTCATTTGAACATAATAGAATTGACATGAATCCATGAAGTATGAACTAAAATATACATTCTGTACAATCTGGGATGCAAAGAATATTTATTATGAAATTACAGGGCCACACAAATGTATTTCACTAAATAATGTTATATGGGAAAACATTGTTTGGGGCGTTTTAATTATATTAAACTACTTCACATTTTATGAATAAGATATACGTTAACGAAGTATAATAAAAATTACTCCCTGCATATTTACGGGAACACAAAGATTTCGACCACTGTACTCTATCCAAAGTACGCTCTACTATATCAGCAAGATCTGAATATTTTAAAACGTCGTTAACGTACGAACGCACCTCATTTGCTACGATTCACGTGCAATTTTCAACTTCTTTATACTTAAAATGATGTTTAAATCAAGTTTCTATCTTATTTAGAATACTAATTTTTGTCTGTTTTGATTGGTTTCGAAAATCCCGCTTTCAAGTAATGATTGTAGTCAAAGCTACCGAACGGCCGCAGCTTACTTAACTTCTTTTTCTTTTGGAGGTGTTTCTGTGACTCTGGTGGGGTGGGGGGGCTTAATTTTGAACACAAAAACATTGAAAACACAAAATCTCAAATCTTCCAAGAGGGAGATCCCATTGCTCCGAGGAGGAATGTCACCCCCCTGAATTCAAACTGAATGTGAACTTGCCAATCAGGGCCGTAGCTAGGAGTGCATAATAAGGGAAGCTCAAAAAAATGTAGGGGAGGTCATATTTTCTCTCTCTCTCTGACATAGAAAGTACAAGTTGGAAATTGCACGTGAAGCGTAGCAAATGAGGTGCGTTCGTACGATAACGAAGTTTTAAAAATATCACTCTCATATATCTATCTCATAAAATTGTAAATAGTGAATTACAATTAAAACGATCATCAAACAATGTTCTCCCTGTACCATTGTGTAATGGAATACATTTGTGTGGCCTTGTAAATCAATAACAAATGTTCTTTGCACCACAAATTATGTAAAATGTATACTATAATATGTACTTTATAATTGCATATCAATTTTATTAAGTTCGAATGATGGTAACACCATTAAAATGCATTTGAAACATTTTTCCCCACTGACCGTAATGTAACGGAATACTTTTGATTGTCCCTGTAATTGATCTATGCATCCGATTTTCATAAAATTTGAAATGAGTCGACAAAATTATGTAATAATTATGTATTTTAAATTTCAAACGATTCGGTTGGGTAGTTTTTGCGTTGTTATATGCGGACAGACAGACGGACGGACTGAACGACCACTATAGGTGCTAAGTATTTACATAATTACGAACGCACCTAAAAATGAGTGCCTATCCACACTGCAGATACTATGTTTCTCATTAAACTGTCTGTAAAAGAGCCGACCGCACAAAACCCTAAGTCATCGGGTACAAGGAAAAAATCCTTCATTTTATGGAGGAGTAGTCATGGTGGAATGAAATGGTCCACGTCTGCCGGAAGCGAAGGAGTGCATAAGACAAAAATGATGATATACCAGTAGTTGTTGATTCGCAGACTTAGCATTGTGTTTTCCTGCACCCAGTTTTCTTGATTGTACGGAAACTACAGTACTAAGTCTTCGAGTCAACCACTAATGATATCAATTTTTTGGCTTATGCACCCTTTCCCTTCCGGCAGACGTGGATGATTCGATTCCCTTATTCTGCCCTTAAAATAAAGAAATTTTTCTTGTGCTCGGTGACTTAGGGTTTTGTGCGGTCGGCTCTTGGACTGTAATATCGTATTTACTCGTGTATAGGGCGCACGCGTGTATAAGGCGCACTCCTATTTTACAAGTAAAAATGGCGATTTCTTAAAATCTCGTGTATAAGGCGCGCCCTAAATTTGATACGCTAATGAAGAATGACCAAATGAATTTCAGTAAAAAAAAAAAAAAAGTTTAAACAAACATTACACCAGACCAGAAAACAAGACGAAAATGCATTTTTATACTTCGGGTTGTAAGAGAATGACGGGAAATAGGAATGAGTGGCGGTAAAGAGAATTGTTAATGAGCGTTTAGATAATGTCATTAGCTCTGTTGTATAAAAAAACGGCAAGGAGTGAAATAAATATACAGCAATACTTCAATGAAGTAACATTTTCCGAGTGTTAATATCCTCTTTGAATAATTTCTTGTTTCATATGTATATCGTTCGACTGCATCCAACAGTAAAAAATTATTCCGTGTATAAGGCGCACCGAGGAGTTTTGCCCTAATTTTTTGGAAAAAAAAAAGTGCGCCTTATAAACGAGTAAATACGGTAACTTCATTTTATGCTAAGAAAAGAATTGGATGATGAAACATTCCAGTGTAATAACGAGTGCAAATCGTATATGCAATCGTATTGCATATCGTATATGCAAATAGGATGAGAAAGCTGTGAAACAATTATTTTAGTCTCCGTTTCTGCACAACTGTCAAAGGGTCTCAAAACTAAATTAGATTTTTGAACAGAATTTCCTTTGGATTTTCGGAACAGAAATTCACTGAGTGACCTTGGAATCTTTCCCAGGGGAGGCTATAAAATGTTTTAAAGGGAAGGGGGTTCAGCCGCCACTAGAACCCCCCTTTTGCTACGGTCCTGTTGCCAATGCTCTATCCGCGAATTTCGAAATGTAACCTCGTCCAATTTTGTTGAAATTAATAACTGCTCAGATCTATCTTGGCGTCGTCTTTATTTACAAACAAAACAGCAGCGGAGGTAGATTGACAAAGCGATTAGATAATACGCTTATATCATGTTCCTTCTATCTGAGAAGTTGTTCGCACGTGGTCAATAAAGTGTATTATTTCCAACCGAGATAAGTAAAAAAAAAAAAAAAAAAAAAAAAAAAAAAAAAAAAACAGCTGAGAACGTTCTTTTTTATTTATTTATTTATTATTATTATTTTGTTTAGATAATTTTCAAAATAATTTAAGATGCCTTTAATTTAGAATCTCGTATCTGGTCATGTAAACCAATTTGTCGTTGCAGATCGGGTTAAGTCTAACTAACCAGGTCAGATAAGGGTTAATAGAATTTCTGAAAAATAAAGTCAATAATATTTACGTATGAAAAAACATATTTAATCATGAATAAGTATAAACATAAAATGTAAAATTAATACTGAAGATAAAATTGCAGACTGTTTTTCGTAGTTGTATTTAAAAAAATAAAGAATAATTTTCATTCCTTTTGTGTTTTCGGTTCTGGTTGGATTTCACGTCGACGATAGTCCCAGTGATTTTTTTTGTCGGGTCGGGTTGATTTAAGTGGAATTTGCAAAAATATACCCGCACAGCTCTCGACTTTGGTTCTGACAATACTATCTGCATAAATAAAGTGCGTGTGACGTCATACATTCGAAAACGTAGCATTATAACAAAGTGAAAATTACGAGCATTTTAACATAATTTCATGTAATTTAGTTCGAAAATTTGCTTAAGGTAAGTTAAGTTGGTACGCAACATACCAGTTTGTGGACAATCATGCATTTTATCTATAACAAAAAAAAAAAAAATTGTTCCGTCTCTCTGTGTGTGTGCGATGGCTAGCAAAATCTAAGGCCCATATTAGGCTCAATTTTTTGTGAAGCTAGTCCAAGGTCTCTCCTGGTGTCCCTGAAGCTCAGATTTTAAATTTGTTTTATTAGTTTCCGAGATATTAATTACGAAGCACAACTCACTCACATCAAAAAGTCAGTTCTTAAATGCTCGGGGAACGAAAAAGCTTGCACATGCGCAAAAACACATTTACACACTGAAATGAAAGAAAAAGCATTTTACCCAGTTTATGTCTATTTCTGGATCATTTTGTTGAAATCCTATCAACCAAACAGTTCGGTACAGTTAAACTTGAAAAACATATTTCAGAAAATCGTATTTTTATAGATCTCAAATGCTATATACAATTTGAAAAAAAAAATTGCACTTAAGTCTTTGAAAAAAAAAAAAAAATCATAAAAGGTCGTTTTTCCGATAAAAGTTTTTCTCCCTTATGTGATCTATAAAAAATTAAAAATATGATCTTAAAGTTGAAACTTTCTTCTGATGGATGATATAATCGGTTTTAAAAAATATGGATTTTAACTCTTTCAAATACACTGGCAAAAGGAGGTCACTTAGTGACTCATAGAGAGAATATTTTTTCTACGCTAAAATCATCTAAAAGATCATCTATCTGCGCGTAATGTGAAAATTTCTTCATTATTACCTATTTACGGCATCTTTTATTATTATTACTATTATTATTATTATTATTTCTGGTATATTTTGAAAAACAACGTGCGATAAACGTAAACATAAATTAAAAAGAAAGAAATGTTCCACTTTTCTCTATCGACCACTCAACAAAGTATCGCGGAAGGGTTAAAAATACACCCAAGTATCAAAACATTCCAAAAATTTTAATATGCCATCTAATTTATTCGAGCCACCTCAGATAAGAATCTGTGATGACCTCTAAGCGTGCAGAAAAGGGTTAACTCTTGTCTTCTCGTCTTTTCTATTTTCGAATTCGACAACATACGGTTTACCGAAATAGCCTGATAGTGGATTATCAATTGCAAAATCGAGGTGCATTGGCTTATTGCAAGATCTAGAAGAAATCTTCATGAAATTTGTCAGATGAAAATTTTAATTGGAACACTGATATACTCTTTTCATTCTATTTTATTTTTCTTAGGTAGATTTTGTAAGAAATGCAGTTGTTACTATGGTACGACTTTTGAAAAAATCCTTCATAACTTTTCGTTATAGGAACCCAGGAACCCAAAACCACCCCCATTTAAAAAATTTACATATTTTTTTTTAATGGTCTAATACATGTCCTGTTTTTAGGTGCGTTCGTAATTATGTAAATACGTAGCGCCTATTTTTGTCGCTCAGTCCGTCCGTCTGTCCGTCTGTCCGCATATAACAACGCAAAAACTACCCAACCGAATCGTTTGAAATTTAAAATACATAACTATAACATAATTTTGTCGAGTCATTTCAAATTTTATGAAAATCGGAGGGATAGATCAATTACAGGGACAATCAAAAGGATTCCGTTACATTACGGTCAATAGGGAAAAAAAATTCGAATGCATTTTAATCGTTTGAAATTTAAAACATATAATTATTGCGTAATTTTGTCGAGTCATTTCAAATGTTATGAAAATCGGATTCATAGATCAATTACAAGGACAATCAAAAGTATTCCGTTACATTACGGTCAATGGGGAAAAATTTTTTTTAATGCATTTTAATCGTTTGAAATTTAAAAATATAATTATTACGTAATTTTGTCGAGTCACTTCAAATGTTATGAAAGTCGGATGCATAGATCATTTACAGGGACAATCAAAAGTATTCCATTACATTACATTACGGTCAATGGGGAAAAAGTTTCGAATGCACTTTATTGATGTTACACTCATTCGAACATAATAGAATTGGCATGAATCTATAAAATACATACTAAAATATGCATTCCGTACAATCTGTGATGCAAAGAATTTTTATTATTAAATTACAGGGCCACACAAAAGTATTCCACTACATAAAGCTATACGGGGAAACATTGTTTGGGACGTGTTTTAATTATATTCAACTATTTCACATTTTATGAATAAGATATACGTTGCTGAGGTGTAATAAAAATTACTTCCTGCATATTTACAGAAACGTAAAGATTTCGACCACTATACTGCATCCGGAGTAATCGCTACTCTATCAGCAAGATCTGAATATTTTTAAAACGTCGTTATCGTACGAACGGCACCTCCTTTGCTACGTTCACGTGCAATTTCCAACTTGTTTTATTTGAATTACATTTTCTGGTTACGCAGTTAATTTTTAATATGATTATTATTTTTTTTTTTTCCAGTTATAAGGATGTTTCTCTTACACAATTCGGTATAACTTGATTTTATTTTTATATATTATATTATTCATATCCGTGATGGGTAAGTTTTACGGTGGCCTCCAACGACTAGATTTATTTTTTGTCATTCTGAGAATGATTTCGGTTGATTCCAAATAAAATTTCAGGGTTTTAACTTGATGATTTGACCTTTTTTAGCTCACAGGCTATCATAGCCTGAGAGCTTATGTGCCCGTCCGTTCTGTATGTATGTGCGTATGTGCGTAACGCGATAACTCATGATAAAAATATCCGATCCACTTGAAATTTTGTATGTAGGTATATCCTGACAAGGCGCTTCCCTGATTAGTTTTTGGAGTTCATTCGATATGTATAAGAGGGGGAACGGGGGGCTCATGTCCCTCCCCTTAGTTGATATAAATGGGATTTTCATGCAGAATTAAGTTTTCGTTCAAAATTTAGATTAGGATCATTCTGATGAGGCGATTCCGTGACTGTTATTAGGTGTTCATTGAATAAGTATAAATAGGGGGACAGGGGTTCTAATGCCCCCCCCCCCTTAATTTATAGAAATGGGATTTTCATGCAGAATTAAGTTTTCGTTCAAAATTTAGATTAGGATCATTCTGATGAGGCGATTCCGTGACCGTTATTAGGTGTTCATTGAATAAGTATAAATAGGGGGAACAGGGGTTCTGATGCCCCCCCCCCCCCGTTAGTTGATATAAATGGGATTTTCATGCAGAATTAAGTTTTCGTTTAAAATTTAGATTAGGATCATTCTGATAAGGCGATTCCGTGACTGTTATTAGGTGTTCATTGAATAAGTATAAATAGGGGGAACAGGGGCTCTAATCCCCCCCCCCCCGTTAGTTAATATAAATGGGATTTTCATGTAGAATTAAGTTTTCGTTCAAAATTTAGATTAGGATCATTCTGATGAGACGATTCCGTGACTGTTATTAGGTGTTCATTGAATAAGTATAAATAGGGGGAACAGGGGCTCTAATGCCCCCCCCCCGTTAGTTGATATAAATGGGATTTTCATGCAGAATTAAGTTTTCGTTCAAAATTTAGATTAGGATCATTCTGATGAGACGATTCCGTGACTGTTATTAGGTGTTCATTGAATAAATATAAATAGGGGGAACAGGGGTTCTAATCCCCCCCCCGTTAGTTGATATAAATGGGATTTTCATGCAGAATTAAGTTTTCGTTCAAAATTTAGATTAGGATCATTCTGATAAGGCGATTCCGTGACTGTTATTAGGTGTTCATTGAATAAGTATAAATAGGGGGAACAGGGGCTCTAATCCCCCCCCCGTTAGTTGATATAAATGGGATTTTCATATAGAATTAAGTTTTCGTTCAAAATTTAGATTAGGATCATTCTGATGAGACGATTCCGTGACTGTTATTAGGTGTTCATTGAATAAGTATAAATAGGGGGAACAGGGGTTCTAATCCCCCCCCCCCCGCGTTAGTTGATATAAATGGGATTTTCATGCAGAATTAAGTTTTCGTTCAAAATTTAGATTAGGATCATTCAGATGAGGCGATTCCGTGACTGTTATTAGGTTTTCATTGTATAAGTATAAATAGGGGGAACAGGGGTTCTAATGCCCCCCCCCTTAATTTATATAAATGGGTTTTTCAAGCAGAATTTTCAGATTTCGTTCAAATCTCTGAATAGTTTTGGAAGTTTAATGGTTAAGTATAAAAGAGGGGGATAACTCCTTTTAAATTATATAAATGCTAAATGGGTTTTTATTAAGAATTATCTAATTTGCTCTGAATTTTGGATATAGATTTTTTATATGATAAAGCATGTCTTTGATAGTATAGGAGGTTCAATGATTAAGTATAAAAAAAGAGGAAAGAAGAGAGCTGTTTCCCTTTCTTAATTTTTTAACGGATCTAACCCTTGAAAATATAAGGCTTTAATGTACAATTAGTATTTGTAGCCTGTGAGCTCAATGCCATCAGTTTAACTGGGCAGTATTCTTTATTTTTTTCTTTTCGCAATCTTTATGTGGCACTATAATTTGAACTTGGCAATGCTGCATCCGCAAAATTTGAAATCGGATCTCGTCTAATATTGTCGAAATTAATAGATAACTCCTCAGATATCTTGGCATCGTCTTTATTTACAAACAAAACAGCAACAGAGGTAGATTGAGAAAGCGATTAGATAGATAGTTCGCTGACATCATGTTCTGACAATCTGACGGGTTGTTCTCATGTGGTCAACCAAGATAAGTCAAAAACGAAAACCGCCGAGCTATTTGTAACCTGTTTTCCACACTCTTCGATTTTTTGAGACCCTGTATTTCATTCAAATTTCAATTCAAAGACATATTCCAATTGTATAGGAGACACTTTATACGACGCAGTCAACTGTTAGTGAATAGGATTATTATTTTTGGAGTAATAAGGATGTTTCTTTTACGCAATTCGGTTCTACTCAAGTCGTTTGGCGTTTGATATAATGTGTCGAAATGTGTTCGTCAGCCATTCATTAATAGAACATTACTATGTAAATAAAAAATACTTAAATAAACTTATGCAATTTTATTTTGCAATTACGATGCATTTCATAAATAGTTTACGCATGTTTTATTTTTATATACTATATTATGCATATCTGTGATGGGTAAGTATTAGGGTAGCGCCTCAACGACTAGTTTTTTGTTTTTGTTTAAATTTTCTAAACACTTTTTCAAAATTGCTTATGATGTCTTTAGTTTAGATTCACATATGAGGTCATATAGCTCAATTTGACAGTTTTTAGCTCACAGGCTATCATAGCCTGAGAGCTTATGTGCCCGTCCGTTCTGTATGTATGTTCGTACGTTCGTGCGTAACGCGATAACTCATGATAAAAATATCGGATCCACTTGAAATTTTGTATATAGGTACATCCTGATAAGGCGCTTCCCTGATTAGTTTTTGGAGTTCATTCGATATGTATAAGAGGGGAAACGGGGGGTTCATGCCCCTCCCCTTAATTGATATAAATGGGTTTTTCATGCAGAATTAACAGTTTTTGTTCAAAATTTACACATAGGATCTTTCTGATGATATTTCCGTGATTGGTATTAGGTGTTCATTGGATAAATATAAACAGGGGAAATGGGGGGGGGTCTAATGCCCCTCCCCTTAATTTATATAAATGGGTTTTTCATGCAGAATTGTCAGATTTCGTTCAAATCTCTGAATAGTTTTGGAAGTCTAATGGTTAAGTACATAAAAGAGGGGGATAACTCCTCTTAAATTATATAAATGGGTTTTTATTAAGAATTATCCGATTTGCTCTGAATTTTGGATATGGATTTTTTTATGATAAAGCATGTCCTGATCAGTTTAGAGGGTTCAATGATTAAGCATAAAAAGGGGAAAGGGAGGAGCTGTTCCCCCCTCCTTAATTTTTTTTCGAACGGAATTAACCCTTGAAAATATAAGGCTGTAATGTACAATAAGTATGCGTAGCCTGTGAGCTCAATGCCATCAGTTTAACTGGACAATATTCTTTTTATTTACTTACCCATCATACGTAGTATAGGGTAAATCTTGCAATCGTTTTAAAACATCTTTTTTTTTGACGGATTGACATGTTTTAAACACATGAGATTTCGAAAAAACATATTTTTAGAAGAAAAAAATTGCCTTTTTCTTTCGGACCCTCGAAATATTTGTTCTGATGAAAGGCACATAAAAAGTTTTTATTTTTTTTATTTTAAGGAATGGATGCAAAAGAGAATAAAATAACACAAATTTTACATAAAGAACGAAGTCGATCGGATCATGAGTGGCCAAGACATAATGAGTGGCGAAAAGTATATAAACATTTTCGAGTTTTTTTTTTTTTTTTTTTTTTTAGTTTTTTTTTGGAGTGAATATAAAAAAACTAACTCCTCAGATATCTTGGCGACGTCTTTATTTACAAACAAATCTGCAACGGAGGTAGATTAACAAAAACGATTAGATAGTGCGCTGAAATCGTGTTCTGACAATTTGACAGATTGTTAGCACGTGGCTAATCAAGATAAGTCAAAAACGAAAACAGCTGAGACATTTATTTTTTTGTTTCGTTTAAATCATTTTATAAACGCTTTTTCAACATTGCTTAAGATGCCTTTAGTTTAGAATCCCGGATCAGATCATGTCACCCAATTTAACCCTTTTTAGGTATGTTCGTAAACAATGCTGAATTAAGACACTTTTCTCCGGGATGGGCATTATAAAGATCCAGCGGGGAGGAAATTGCATTTTTTGACCATTGAAAACTCAAAATTTCTGGGGGATGACCTTTCATTGCTCCCGGGAGCATATAAGCAACCTTTACATGGATACGAACATGGGAAAAAATCCTGTGCTGTAACTGGCTTATGTTATGGAGCAATGTCGTGCGTCACAAACACGTTACTCATCGTAGTGCAGGGAAGAGAGAACAACAAACCGGTATGGTTTTATGATGTCCAGTACCATAGACTTCTAGTCACAATATTGTTATTTAAACAAACGTGAAATTTCAAAGAAAAAATATCAATTTTTGGACGATTATTCATTTTTGTTCACCGTAATATCGTCTGATTAAATGATTCAAAATGGAATGATCTTCAGGAATCAAACGTTAGTTAGATGAACATTTAAAAAAATTTATCTGCATTTTTACGACGTAGCTGCAACAGTATGGAATTATTGTTTTACGAAACTAAGTTTATTCGATTTAATACTATGTAAAAAAAAAAAAAAAATCCAGCTTAAATGTTCTTGAAGGCTGCAAAGTTCATTTCAGTCTCTAAATGCAAGCTTGCTAGTTCAGTGATTACAATATGCAATTTTAAGTAACAATAGACATTTTAATCATAAATACAATCATTCTGCTAACTTCAAGAAATATTATGTTTTCTTCTTAGATAAAGTAATTTTAACTATTCCTTTTTTGGATGACTATAATATTTTGTGATTCGTACAACCATTGCTTATTTGTGCAAAATTATACAGAAAGCACATTTTATAGACTTCATTTGTGAGCCAATGCATTACTTAAGCATTAAAATTATAAATACATGTCTATGCAATTATAAAAATTGTAAAAAATTAAAGAAGAAATTATATTAAATTATTTCTACGACGAAGTCTTATGTATCACACCGATCCGAATAACAACTTTTTTACGACAAATATAAACAAAAAAAACGCCTTTATATTTCCGGTTAAAAGGGCGAAAGACAACGCCATTTAAATTCCCGTTAAAGGGACGAGAGAACCGATTAGCCAAACACAGCACTGAGTTCTTTCCCATGTCCGTATCCATGTAAAGGTTGCTAATATGCCTTCCGGGAGAATGTGGCTCGGGAGGAGAGGCACCCCCTGAATTCATCACTGTTCGTAATTATGTAAATACGTAGCAAACCTATTGTTGTCTTTCAGTCCGTCCGTCTGGCAGAATAGAACAACGCAGAAACTATCCAACCGAATCGTTTCAAATGTAAAATATGTAATTATAAAATAATTTTGTCAAGGCATTTCGAATTTTATGAAAATCGGATGTGTAATTCAATGACAGGGGCAATAAAAAATATTCCGATACATTACGGTCAAAGGGAAAAAAAGATCCAAGTTCATTTTAAGGGTGTTACAGGTTTCCGAACATTATAAAATTTATATGCATCTATGAAGTAGGGTCTATAATATCCATTCTTTACAATCTGTGGTGCAAAGAATGTTTGTTATTCATTACAGGGCCACACAAAAGTATTCCACTACCTAATCGTACAGGAGGAAAAATGGTTTGAGGCGTGATTTAATTATATTAACTATTTCCCATTTTATGAAATGTATATACATTGCAGAGGTTTAATACAAATTATTGAGGTAAACTATTCCTTTAAAATTTTAAACTGAATAATTAATTTATTATGTGTATGAGTCCGTGTTTAAAAAATTATCCTTGTCATTTTTAGGTGAGTTCGTAATTAAGTTAATAAGTAGCACTAGAGTTGTCGTTCAGCCCGTCCGTCAGTCTGTCTGTCCGCATATAACAGAGCAAAAACTACCCCCACCGAATCGCTTGAAATTTAAAATATAGAATTATAGAATAATTTTGTCGAGACATTTCAAATGTTATGAAAATCGTGTGTATAGTTTAATGACAGGCACCATAAAAAAGTATTCCATTATATTACGGTCAAATGGAAAAAAATGGTTTCAAGTACATTTTAATGATGTTACACTCTTTTGAAAATGATAGAATTAACATGAGCCTACGAAGTATATATTAAAATACACATTCTGTACACTCTGTGGTGCAAAGAGTGTTTGTTATTCATTTACAGGGCCACGCAAAAGTATTCCACTGCATAATGGTATACAGGGAAACATTGTCTGAGGCGTTTTTTAATTTATATAATTAAACTATTTCATATTTTTGTACATACGTTGCTGAGGTTTAATACAAGTTACTTCCTGTATAATAGAAAACAGATAATATTTAAAGCTACTCATAAAAGATTTCGACCACTCCGTAAGTACTACATACTATAACAGCAAGACCTGAATATTTTTAAAAACATCGATACAGTACGAACGCATCTCATTTGCAACGTTTCGCGTGCAATTTCCAGCTTGTTTTTCTCTTTTTTTTGCAGATCTGGTTGACTCTGATATCGTTCATTTTCTAACAGGTTGTGCGCACGTGGTCAATAGAATATACATTTCCAACCGAGAAAAGTCATTCACGAAAACAGCTCAGATATTTTTTTTTGTTTTGTTTTGTTTAGATAATTTTATAAATATTTTTTAAAGAATGCTTAAGATGCTTTTAGTTTAGAATCCTGTAATCCAATTTGATAGTTGTTTTTTCGTTGCAGATCGGGACAACTCTAACTTTCCAGGTCAGATTCGGGTTAATAGGTTTTCTGAAAAGATACGAAAAAACGTATTTCTTCATGAATTTGTATAAACATGTTTTCATTTCAACATAAGAATGCAGAAGTTTATTCGTAAATGTATTAAAAATTCTCTATAATAAAAGCCCAAGTCATGTGACTGTCATCAACAACAATGAGGGTGTCATCTGGGGGTGTATCCAAATATAATAGTAAGTGCCATATTGTGTTTTCTATATTGCCAATAATCAGTGGATATAGGGATACAGCCTCTCATCTTTTTGCTTTATTTTGGGGACAACGGATTTTGAGCTTGTTCTATCAACGATAATTTTTAGAATTTTCAAGCTACATTTTGGGGGCTTTCATAAAAGTTGCTCTGTACATTTAGTAAACACATTATGCAAATTATATTTTCGTTGCTTTCACGCATGCAAAATGAAAAAATATTTAGTAATTCCGCGATGCTTTGTTACGTGACCGATAGAGGAAAAAGTGGAGCAGTTCTTTTTTTTAATTTGTACTTATGTTTATCGCACGTACAGAGGCCTTGTTTTACAAGATATACAAAAATAGTGTAGATATCATATAACTATTTTAATCATTTATTTCGCACAATTTTTATAATTTTTAAATTCTGGTTACAGGATATTGTGTACAATGTTGTTTGTCATATTTTCATAAAGAAGATTTTTTTTTATTTTAAAAACTCTGCAAATTATAAGCAAAAAAAAAAATGACAAAATTTGGGACTGTTTTTATAAAAACTTTAATTTCTGTACGAGTATACATGCTATTTTCATAAAAATGAACACAATATTATTCAATAAATTTGTGACTGTTGACTGGAATTTGGGACTGTTTTTATAAAAACTTTACTTTCTGTACGAGTATACATGCTATTTTCATAAAAATGAACACAATATGATTCAATAAGCCATTTAATCATAATTTACAGTTTAAACGTTTATGATACATTAGTTTTATCAGGGTTATCCAAAAGATATTCATTCTTTTTCAATTTTTTGACGGTCCCCACCGGGATTTCGGGAAAAAATCTTAATTTATATATGACCTATACCATTTGTACAGTAATTTATACAAAATAAATTGTATAATATATTTTGTACTATAACATATGACGTGTATTATCTTGTTTACACACCTGGATATTCAGAATAATTCCTCATGTATTTTTCTAAATATTTAACAAATTGTGCGAAAATTGCAAGTGGCCATATAGTGTATTTATTTTTAAAAATTGCTATTTTTAGTAATATCATCAATATCTTTTACTAAAATACTGCTTTTGTCTGTAAAGCTCGTGTTTTCTTTGTTATTACCTTTTTATGATATCTACGCTATTTTTGTATATATTGTAAAACAAGGCGCCTGTACGTGCGATAAACATAAGTACAAATTAAAATAAAATAAAAAGAATCTTGCCCAGTTAAACTGATGGCATTGAGCTCACAGGCTATGTATACTAATTGCACATTACAGCCTTATATTTTAAAGGGTTATTTACGATCGAAAAAAAATCAAAGGAGGGAAAACAGTCCCCCCTTTCCCCTTTTATACTTAATTATTGAACCCCTAAACTAATCAGGGACATGCTTTATCATATAAAGAATATATATCCAAAATTCAGAGCAAATCGGAAAATTCTTAATAAAAACCGATTTATATAATTTAAGAGGAGTTATCTCCCCCTCTCTTTTATACTTAACCATTAAACTTCCAAAACTATTCAGAGATTTGAACGAAATCTGATTATTCTGCATGAAAAACCCATTTATATCAATTAAGGGGAGGGGCATTAGAACCCCCGTTCCCACTGTTTATACTTATACAATGAACACCTAATACCAATCACTGAGGCTCCTCATTAGAATGATCTTATACCTAAATTTTGAACGAAAACTGATAATTCTGCATGAAAAACCCATTTATAGCAATTAAGGGGAGGGGCATGAGCCCCCCGTTCCCCCTCTTATACATATCGAATGAACTCCAAAAACTAATCAGGGAAGCGCCTTATCAGGATATACCTATATCCAAAATTTCAAGTGGATCGGATATTATTATCTTAAGTTATCGCGTTACGCACGAACGTACATACAGAACGGGCGGGCACATAAGCTCTCAGGCTATGATAGCCTGAGAGCTAAAAAAGAAGTGCTCCACTTTTTCCTCTATCGATCACGTAACAAAGCCTCGCCGAAGAGTTAAAAATACTTCTTAGTATCAAAATCATTCTAAAAATTTTAATATACCATCTGATTGATTCGAGACAATCAGAGATGAGATCTTAGATGACCTCGAAGCGTCCAGAAAAGGGTTAACCCTTGTCTTCTTCTCGTCTTTTCTATTTTCGAACCAAACAACAGACGGTGACCGAAATAGTCTGATATCGCTCTGTTCATGACAAAGTACATTGGCTTATTGCAAGATCTAGAAGAAATCTTCATGATACTCTATGTGAAATCAAAATTACAATTAGATGACTGTTACTTTTTCCATTATACCCCCCCCCCCCCTCTGCTACTTAACTCCTTCATGACGGAAAGTTGGAGGTACCTATCGCAGTAGAAGTATAAAAGCATTGTTGATAATGATTTTCGTCGGTAATTAACCGAGATATTAACCCTTAAAGACGATTCCGGTTTGGACACAAATAATGACAGAGGTGATGTTCTCCGCATACTATCAGCTTTTAAAACCTAGATAACAGCTTTTAATAAAATATTTGTGTAATGCAATACCTAATAGCAGTATACTTCATTGCAAGCATGTTAATCTAATCAAAATTAATCACATAAATCAGGATTTGTACGCATAAGAAATAAAAAGATATATATCCATTTTACTACAAGGATTTTTTTTAAAGTATTATTCGTCTTATTTAATGCAAAACGTTCCTTACTTCGGATGTAGCGGCCACTATTTTACGAAATTTCTGGTATTAAAATGTCTATTTTTTTCAAAATTTCTTTATGCATGCGAACTCTTTATAGATATTATGGGGTTTGCGACTAGTTTGCACTGAGTGGGTCTCTCTTATGTATTTAAAATATAAATAAAAACCTATCTAAAAAACGCGTCATGGACCAAAAGTGGCTTTACAATTTTGCGAGTTCATTTCTACAGAAGCTTCTTTAGCACAATGTTAAGTTTAAACATTGAACAAAAGTTTTGCGTTAGCTACACTGTAAAAAGAAAAGGTTATTACTACGCTGATTTTAGTTCTATGAAATGCCAAATGAAGTTTAAATATGCACTATCTTTTATTCTCAATACCGAGATAATTTCCTTTATAAATATACAGTGTCTCACATAAGTGATGAGACACTTGTGCTTTACAAAAGGAAACTAATCAAATAAATTAAAAAAAAACATGTACACATTTTTTGTGGGTGTGTTTCATACTTAAATTTAGTAAAGATTATTACATAACATACATTTTGTCAAAATATTAAAATATTAATTTAATAAAAATACAAATGTTTAGAATGGAGCAAAAAATAGCTCACATAAGTGATGGGACACCATTATATATGCAACAAAAATCGTCTGAAATAAGAAATAAAAATATTTTTGGGGGTTTTATTTTTACTTAAAAGCACTTGGCAATAATTTATAAAATCGTCTGCAGTATTTCTCTCCAATTTGTTTTGGAATTTTTGTGTTTTTTAGCTCTGTGTAGCCATGAATGCTAAACGAAAAGAAACTTCGCCTGAAATTCGAAAATTAGTTATTAATTTGCATATTGAACGTGGAAAATCTATTAGAAAAACTGCTGAAACAGTTAACTTGAGTCGTTCAACAGTTTTCAATATCATTAAACGATATAAAAAGAATCATATGATACAGGATAAAAGAAGAGCTGGCCGAACATCAAAGCTATCCAATGGAATAAAGCGAATTATCGTTCGAAATATTAAAAAAAAATCCAAGAAATAGTGCTTCAAAAGTTGCTGCTGATTTACAAGCATTATATGGAATAATTGTTAATCCTGAGACTATTAGAAGGGTAACTCGATTTGCTGGATATCACGGTAGTAGTATAGTAATGAGAGTTCCACAACACCGGGCGTCGGGCGTTGATCTCTAAGAGGGGTTGAAGGTCATCGGGCGTTCGAGCTGTAAGAGGGGGTGGGGTGAAGGTCATCGTGCAAGGTTAAGATGACGTCATCTTAGAGGATGAGTGTGTTTTAGATAAGAATTTTTTTTTTTAATTTTAAGCGGGAATTTTAGGGAGTTAGAATTTTTTTCGGTGTACTATAGTACAATGATTTTTTTTTTTTTTTTTTAATTTTAATGTGGGGACTTTAAAATTTTCGGTGCACTTTAGTTTTAGATAAGAAATTTTTTTTTAATTTTAAGCGGGAATTTTAGGGAGTTAGAAATTTTTTGTTGTGTTATAGTACGAGGGTGTTTTTTAATTTGAATGCGGGGACTTTAAAATTTTCGGTGCACTTTCGTTTTAGATAAGAATTTTTTTTAATTTTAAGCGGGAATTTTAGGGAGTTAGAATTTTTTTCGGCATACTATAGTACGATGATTTTTTTTAAATTTTAATGCGGGGACTTTAAAATTTTCGGCGTGTTACAGTACGTGGGGTATGTTTTTCGATTAAATTTTGCTGTTGTTCATTTAAAAAGGTAATTAAAAAGTAATTAAAAATAAGGAATGAAGATACTTTTTTTTTTTTCACCGTGTTCTTTGATGAGGGGTTAAGCGGGTATTTCGGGACATAGAATGTTTTTTTTTTGTACTATTGTACGAGTGGTTTTTAATTTTAATGTGGCGACTTAAAATTTTTCGGTGAACTTTAGTTTAAGGATCTATTTTTTCGATTTTAAGCCGAAATTTTGGGTAGATTGATTTTTTTTTTTTTTTTTCACCGTGTTTTAAATAAGGGGTTAAGCGGATATTTTGGGTGGCATAGAATATTTTTTTCTGTACTATTGTACGAGTGGTTTTTAATTTTAATGTGGCAACTTAAAAATTTTCAGTTTGGTGTAATTTAAGAGTTTATTTTTTGATTTTAAGCAGAAATTTTGGGGAGTTTGATTTTTTTTTTTTTTTTCCACTGTACTCTTACATGATGAGTTAAGCGGATATTTTGGGGGAAATTATTATTTTAGCCTAATCATACGCGAAGGATATATTTTTTTTTCGGGGGTTGCTATTTTAATAAAGAACTAATTAAGAAGGGTTCATTCATGGTGAATTAATGAATTATTTTTTTTTTTTTGGGAGTAATTTTGTTAAGATTGAATTATTTTTTCATTTTTTGGAGTTTTAAGCGGATATTAATGTTTAATAGGGGGACTTTAATTTTTTTGCAATGAAATTGACGCGCGCTCGTCAATCTAACCGTTCGGAGTTTGTAATTTTCTTCGAATCATGTGTGCATTTTGGTTTAGAATATCTTAGAAAGACTTCCACCACGTTTATATCTATCCAATATCATAAATAACACATGCTGGTAATGGGAATTTGGGAATAACAATTTTAAATATTTATTGAATGAAGGAACTTTAAAATTATTTCGAGTACTATTTTTAGTCAACTATGTTATACACTTGATATTTTAGAATAGTTAAAAAATAACTTTAAAATTTGAATGAAAAAATATGTTTAAAAATGGGATTTTACGTGCTAGCATTGAATCGCACTCGTCGCCCTAACGGTTTAGAATGTGGTTTCCTTCGAACCTTGGTGAAAATTTAATTGAATTGATTATTATTATTATTTTGTATGTGTTGTATATATGTGTGCGTATGTATGTTTGTGTGTTTTATGCATGTACGTGTGTGAATATATGTTTGTGTGTTGTATGCATGTGCGTGTGTTGTATGTATGTACGTATGTATGTGTGTTGTATGCATGTATTTGTTGATGTATGTGCGTGTAATTTTTTGCCGATAGGTGTGATCTTTAGCTGAAAGTGACCTAGGGTCAAAACTTTTACCCAGGAATCGCCACGGGGAGGCAGATCACTTGATTCCCGTATTGCACACATTCACATACATTATTTCGAGCGATATTTTTAGTGAAACATAATATGCAAATGAATTTGTAATATAATTAAAAAATAACTTTAAAATTTAAATGAAAGAATGTTTTAAAATGTAATTTTACGTACTAACATTTAATCGCGCTCGTCGGTTTTTACTGTTTGGAGTCTGTTAATTTTCCTTTAACCTTGGAAAACCTTGCGTCAATAAGGATATTTCAGAAAGACCCACACTTTGGGTACTCTTTTAAACTAATATTTGTAATGAGATGTGTTCGCGCGCGTCGGCATAACTGTTTGGAGTATCAACATAATATCATCAAATTAATACAAAATATTTCAAATATTTAGAAAATGAATGGTTAAAACCGCCAAATAAGAACAAAATACTTAAAACAATGAGAAAATAAATGTTTAAAATCAACAATTTAACATTTAAAGGTTTTATCTTCAGATCAAAATAATTTGTGAAAAATGCTTTTAAATATTTTTAAAACTGTAATGAAAATAATATTTTTCATACTTTAACATGAAAAAAAGTGTTAAATCCAAATCGATGAAGAGTTTAATAATTATTTTCTCAAAGAGAGGATACTAAATTCGTTGCAATATATGTGTGTGTAAACATAGATGAATCATTCTTATCTGCTTATCTGATAGCGTTTTCCGAAAAGGGTTGAATCTCTGAATCATATCTGATAGGAACTGGGGTTGATGTGTTATCTTAATTAATCTTAATGTGTACTATATTTAATTAAAATTATTTGACTTGAAATAAAATAACGTCTTTTGAGCAATATCTTTTGAAAATTTAAGATATAATTATTAGGATGAGCGAAGTGAATCCTCTACTAGTCCACTCAAATTACAATTTGTCGTACGCTTTACAAAAAAACTATTCAATATTTTAACTTCAAATTAAACACAAAAATAAATTATGATCTGTAGATTTGCAGAATATAATTTTTTTTACAGTAAAACGTTAAAAAAATTATTATTTTAATTAATTTATTTAACATGCATTTCCAATATGGACGCATTTTAGCAAATAAATAAAAAATGAAACGCGTATATTTTCAGAAAAAAAAAGTTTAAATCATGGAGTAAATAATTATAGATAGAATCATGATTAATTTATTAAATAAAACATGTTTTCATTTTCCCGCAAAATCGTTTGCACAGATGACACTTCAACATTTTAAAAGAATTGTATTATGGATTTTTTTTTTTTTTTTTTTTTTTTGTAAACTGGCAACAAAATAATTGTAAACAAATAAAATTAATTCTTAAATTTGTTATATAAATGAAAAATTAAAAGATCTGCGTGAAGTTGTTGGTTCAAGCTCTTTATAAATATTTTTGCGAAGGTAGTATTGTGGCTAAATAATATCGACTCATTAATCAGAAGGATTTTATAGAAAAATAAGACTTTAATAAGTTCGCAAACACAACAATAATTATTCGTGAAAACGTCACTGCGAGAATGAGAGAGCGCTTCGTTAAAAGGTAATTCCATTAATTGAGTTGCCATTCGCAGAAAGTAAAAAGTTCTCCCACGCGGAGAGAATTACAGCAATTCTCATACGCTAACATGTATAAAAACGAAGAAATTAAAATAAAATGTTTTACAGTTAAAAATTCATAGTATCAACGAAAGCAGATTTCAAATGTTTTTTCCAGAAAATAGGATTTTGAAGAAGTAACTTTCTTCAAGCTTTCTTCAAATATATTATTCTAAAATAGCTATCAAAGATTATCGGATGTTGATTACAAAGATTGGAAACATGCATATTTCAAACAATTAAAAAACACCAGTTGCTACTTGAAATTGTAAAAACATCTTTAAAAGAGCTTTTAGTTGAAAATTTAAAAAAAATTTGTAAAAGTTTGCTTCGAAAATATCTTATTATGCCAGTTTTACATCATAAATAAAAAATTAAAATGCGCCAAAAAATAAAATAACGTTTTTGTTTAATAAAGATGCAAAAATAATAATAAAAAAATATTGTTACTTTCAAATATCTGTTTTATAAAATAATGCTTCGCGAATCCAAACAAAGCATGGCTTTTGCTAGTTTAAATCAAATTAGAGGCCTTTTTTTTCTGATCGATTTATTTTAAATAAAACTAAAATATTTATTTTTTTCTGTACTTTGTTAGCAAAATAAAGAGTGTATCACATTCATTTCGGCTTTAACCGTTTGAAAATTTAAACTAACCTTTGATTAAAATGATTTCATAAGGTTGAGTATGTGATCTTTTAAATGAAATCTAGTTAAAAACGGAACACGCATTTATATAAAACTTTAAATACTTACACTTTTGTGTATAATATAATGTATGTATTAATTATTAAATGAAAAATATGAATTAACAATAAATGAAAGACATTAACATTAATAAAATATTATTAAACATTGCATTGATTAAAAACTTAATGAAAAATATTAATTTGGGAATACGCATTCGTATAAAACTTTAAACATTTATATTTTTTTGTGTATAATATTATGTATTTATTAAATATTAAATAAAAAAAATATGAATTAACAATAAATGAAAAATATCAATTAACATTAATAAAATATTAATTAAACATTCTATTGATTAAAAACTTAATTAAAAAAATTAATATGGGAATACGCATCCTTATAAAACTTTAAACATTTATGCTTTTGGGTATAATATTATGGATGTATTAAATATTAAATGAAAAATATGAATTAACAATAAATGAAAAATATTAATTAACATCAATAAAATATTAATTAAACATTGTGTTGATTAAAATATAGATTAAAAACTTAATGAAAAATATTAATTTCTCACGTAATTAAAATAACACTTTATAAATTAATGAATTAATAATAAATGAAAAATGTTCATTCGAAACAACTTGAGAAATACCAATTTGTAATGAAATTAGAAAATAGCAATTAATTAAATATTAATTAAAAATTAAATGAAAACTATTAATGAGAGACACATTGAAAAATATTCTTACCTTAAAAGTGACTGTTATATGCGTATTCCAACTGCTATCCACCGTCAACCTGCATCGTTGCTCGCCTGGTGGGTACTGTATGATAACCAGGTATTCTTATCTTTGACGGTTTTCCCTAAAGTTGACTCACTTCATAAGTAAAAATGACAGGTTCAGATCTGAAATTAAGAGTTTATTCATATCGAATATAATTAATATAACATGCAATTAAAAAGAGACTTAATTTATTTAATATATCATAATTAAGAATTTAATCAAATCCTGAATATAATTTTTAAAAATCTTATTAAAAGAAAAGAATAGAAATTCTTTTCATCATTTTCAAGAAACACACATGTTATTGAATACTTAATAGAATATTTTTCGTAATGAATGTGTAATTAACAATTTTTAAATGATTTTTTCTAATTAATTAGTGTTTAATTAAAATTTTCATAATTAAAATAAATATATCAAATAAAAAAGGAATTCTTTTCAAAATTTTCAAGAAACACAAGTTATTATTAAGTAATATTTTGAATAACTACAAACTTTAATCATGATGAGTCATCACTGTGAATGATCTTTTCTTCTCATATGTTATAAAAACAAGTTTAAGTACCCAAATTTATTGATATAAGGTACCCTGGGGTAATAACGCCACGTTAAGGTTCTACCAATTTTCACGGCTTAGTTTTAGATTGTATTTTTCAAACAAATATAGGATCTGATACAGCAACTCATTGACTATCTATATAAAATAAAATAATTTGACAGATATGTATTCATAAAATGTAATGGCGTTTTTTCTTGACCAATGCTATTTGGCGTTATTACCCACCTATATGGGTAATAACGCCATGCAAACAAAACTATGAAATAAGATGGAATAATTGCATGTAGATAGCCCAATTCTAAAAATACAAACTCTACAAACTTAGAAATTGACAAATTGTATTCTAAGCTATTGAAAATGTTCCTTTTTTGTGAAAGTGTAAGAAAAATAAAGGTGTGGTGTGGGAGGCGGGGATGAGGCAAAAGAATATCAGACCGTGAGCTTCTTTTTGCTTAAAAAGGACCGCTTAAATGGAAATATGGGAAACATTGCACAGTTTTAACCGTGTTTATTTGAATCAGTATTTAGGATGTAGCTCGGCCACTGTAGGGAATCAACCGGGGTATTAATGTCAAGGATTGGCGTTATTACCCTGGTATAGTTATTGCGCAGTACATTTTAAATTACAAATTATCTCGAGAAGATATCCAAAATCTTCAACAACATTTTAAAAATACATGACATGCACTACAAATTTATGTAATTAACAAAGTATTTCTGGATAAAAAGATAGTCTTCACATCACAAAACGTATCTCGCAAATTTTAGATCAAGCATTAATTTTAGTTGTTTGTAAAATCAATAAGACCTAAAAATGAAACAAATTAACTTGAAGCTGTTTTTTGCGATTTATATGACTCAAAACCCTTCTGCGCAGAGCACATGGGTGTCATTTACCTGATTATTTCATAATTATGCAAAATATAAGCACTTGGCGTTATTACCCCGCCTGGCGTTATTACCCCAGGGTACCTTATTTCATTGTGTGTTGGATCCTTCTTTACTAATCTCGTTAAAATTATTCATTTACCAATGATTTAAACTTCACATTTTAAAGTTATTTATATAATATACTAACATTTGACTATTAAATATCAAATAATGGATATGCACTTTTTACACTCACATCTTACAATGTAATTAGTAACCAAATGTAATGATTTTTAACCATGTCTTCTTAAAATTTTTTCAATGAAAGACTATCACAGTTGAATATTTAGCTTTCTCTTCATAACTTTATCGAGAAATATATAATGTATACCACACGATTTCATTAAATGAATCACAATGAAATTCAAACTTCTCATTTTCAATGTTTTATATATACTAGTGTTTATCAAATAGGTGTTTATTCTGAACAATCATTACTTAGTATATTGATGAAAAGTTTGTGTTGAACGGTTTTTAACTCAAATGGTGTGAGAGAAGGATATATTAGGACAGAAGTTATTAAATATAGAGTCTTTAAAGTTTATACCCGTGCAAGAATTGGCATTTCAAGAAACAAAGTTGTGTTATATTTGAAAGCATTCATTATATTCGAAACGCACACGTGATCACGATCACATCACTGAAGAGTATAGAGAAGTTGTTTATGTTGTATATAATTTGAATTTTCATTAACACAATATTATAACCGAAGTTTTTCGACAGTTTGAAAAGTTATGATGCACAACGTCTGCACACGTTAACACAGAATAAGATTAGCCTATGCCCTTTCGATGATAAGCGTTATTTGCAGGAAAGATGTATTAACATAACATTTTCTTGGTAATTTTACTCGCAGGTTTCGAAACCATAAACATCTGATCATGCTTCTCATTTTTAACACGTGACGCTAACCATTGGGCCATTAAAGCCCGAAATTTAGTAACTAAAAGTAAGAAAGATCATCGAAAGTGATTACTTCACACATGCAAAACTAACTTTTATTGTGACTTATCAGTTAAAAATCACGAAGAAAAGAAAAAAATCACATATGTTTTGGAATACTTTGAGATTTTATGAGTCACTTCATCAATTAAATAGACATATCCATTTCTTATGAATCACTACTTATGCTTAAATTTTCAAAGACTTGCTTATATGAAATGTATTATACTTTAGTTTATCAGTGATAGTGTGATTACTTGTTAATAATTTTAACGTTATTTAAAAAAAAATCAAATGTTAATAATTAATTTAAAAAAAAAAATACAAGTCACTATTAAAGGTTTGAACAAATTATTAAAATATTTTTTCAAAACTTTTTCAAATTATTTAAAAATGTTTCACTAATATTTAGTAATCGTCAAATTTTAATGTCGATAATCATTTATGTGACTTAGGTTTTCTGTTTTAACTGTTAAGTTATTAGATTCCCCCTTCAAGTACATCTCACTGATATGTTTTCAACAACCAACTACCCAACTTTTTTTTTTTCGTAATCAACTATTTATTTACCCTAACAACCAACTATTTATTTATCCTAGCAACTAAAAAGCTTTTATCGTCACATGAACAAAATTTTTAAGATGAAAGACTTGTCATTTTTAATCGAAAAAACAATGACTTGTGTAGTAAATTTTTTCCTTACTTAAATGAAACCTTCGCATGTGTATGGTAAAACTTGGAAAATTTCATTTAATGCACAAATTTAAAGTTAACAGGCAAGGTCTTCACACATCTTTTAGTATTTTACTAACATTTTACCAAATATCTTTAGAAAACAATAGAATTTTAAATAATTATTTTAATAAAAATTCTCTTTTGTAAGTGGCATTACTAAACTTACTTGAAAAATTAACTTGGCAAAGCAGGTTTTCACTGTTTCAACTTAGTAATATTCATAAGTTTTATATCAAAATCAACTTGTTTGGTTATGTCCCAGCATGATTTTATAAAATGTATCGAAAAAGACCTTTAATATTAATGTTTAAAAATATGCAGTTAGTCTTTTAAAGATAAATATTTTCACTTCTTTTATTTAAAAACATTTTTAAATAAAATTATTACAGTTGCCAATTTTTCTCAGTGTTATGAAATATGCATGCAAAACTTTTAATTATAACTTTCACATTTTAGTATTTCAAATTATTGTTTTCAAGGTGTACTAAAATTTGAAAAAAAAATATTTAATTTTCATGCATAATTAAATTAAAATAGTTTAATAATAAAGACACATTTAACATTCTGTACTCACCTAATCCATCACCACCGCAAAACCACGTCCAACACACTCCAGGGTTTAGGAAGAAATGAAAAAAATTCAAAGTCCTTATCAGAAAATGTTATCAGATTATCTTATCTTAAGATATGTGACGTCACAGAACATGTGTCAACTGATCACGTGATGTATACCACGTGACTATAAAAATTCATTTATGAAGTAATTTAATCATTCTTATTATTATTAATTAACTAATTAATTAAACTAATTAATAAGATTAATTAATCTAATAAATAATCTTATTAATTAATCCTCTAATATTCTAAATTCTAATTCTAAATTCTAATCTTATAAATAATCCTATTAATTAATCTTATAATATTAATTAATCTTATAATTAAATTAATAAGATTAATTAATCAATAAGATTAATTAATCTTATTAATTAAATTAATTAATTAATCTTATTAATTAAATTAATTAATCTTATTAATTAAATTAATTAATCTTATTAATTAGTTTAATTAATTAGTTAACTAATAATAATAAGAATGATTAAATTACTTCATAAATGAATTTTTATAAGAACCAATCTAGAATACAAAGCGCTAGTCACGTGGTATACATCACGTGATCAGTTGACACATGTTCTGTGACGTCACATATCTTAAGATAAGATAATCTGATAACATTTTCTGATAAGGACTTTGAATTTTTTTCATTTCTTCCTAAACCCTGGAGTGTGTTGGACGTGGTTTTGCGGTGGTGATGGATTAGGTGAGTACAGAATGTTAAATGTGTCTTTATTATTAAACTATTTTAATTTAATTATGCATGAAAATTAAATTTTTTTTTTTCAAATTTTAGTACACCTTGAAAACAATAATTTGAAATACTAAAATGTGAAAGTTATAATTAAAAGTTTTGCATGCATATTTCATAACACTGAGAAAAATTGGCAATTGTAATAATTTTATTTAAAAATGTTTTTAAATAAAAGAAGTGAAAATATTTATCTTTAAAAGACTACCCAGGCAGCACATCCATATGGGCCCATAAGGGCAAAAGTGGGTCAGGGATATAGATCTATAAGGGCTATCCATATGGGCCCGCATAGAATGTCCACTTTTTTTTCTATATGGGCCCATATGGGCTATTTATATATATCTATATGGATGCCTATGTCGATCTATAAAGATATCTATATGGATCTATGTGGATGCCTATGGAGATCTATAATGATATCTATATGGGCCCGCATAGAATGTCCAATTCTTTTTCCATATGGGCCCATAAGGGTTATCTTTATATATCTATATGGATGTCTATGGCCATCTATAATGACATCTATATGGGCCCGCATAGAATGTCCACTTTTTTTTCCATATGGGCCCATATGGGTTATTTTTATGCATCTACATGGGTGCATATGTCGATCTATAAAGGTGTCTATATGGGTCTATTTGAATGCACATATAGATCTATAATGATATCTATATGGGCCCGTATAGAATGTCCACTTTTTTCCATATAGGCCCATTTAAGCTGTTTACATAGATCAATAAAGATTTATAATGTGATCTTTATAAATTTATAGGTCACTGATTTAAGAAGACACTTTACTTATTTGAAAACATCTGTTCCATAATGTTAAACCTATGTTCTTGAATTTCTTATTCAAATTTGGATATTTTTAAATGTTTTCTTTCTGCATTGTATAGCTGAACTCAATCTCTAATGGGACCATTTTGTATTTTTTCAATTTTGTTTGTAATTTTTTAAAGGTACTTTCATCTTCGAAACCGGTTCCGAAAGTGTAAATACCTTTACTAAAAAAATTTGGTACTAAAATCCAAGAAGTAAAACTAGTGATATGATATTAGAGATCGACGTCAGTTTCCTATGCAGAAAAAGACATTTTAAGAAATATTTAAATTTAAACGAGAAATTCAAAAATAACCTATCCATAACATTACAAAGCTGACGTTTTCAAGTAAATGAAGGGGACTCGTCACTCATTCGAAAACACTCATTCATATTGTTAAATTTATGGGCAGGCTATTTTTGAATTTCACTTAAATTTAAATATTTTAGAGATTTTTTTTCTGCATATAGGATAGCTGAACTTGTTTTCTAATAGGACTATTTTGTAATTTTTTTTTTAATTTGATTACAGATTTCTTAATAAAGGTACTTTCATTTTCGAAACCGTTTTCGAAAATGGTTTTTTTTAAAATCTGCAACAGACAATTATTGCAGGTTTATGTATGTTCTATCATTCAAAATTGGAATTAAAAAGTTTCAAAAATTCTAACTTTATAGCAATAGTATCTCTCAGGAACATTATAGATCAAATTAATTTATAAATTGTTATTCAGACTTTCTGCATTTAATAAATTACTTTATTTCCACACTGAATTTTAAAAATTTCATTTGATCAAAAATTTTAACAAGTTGACTGGCAGTAAACTAAGTAAAATTTAAACATGCAGCAAGATATGATGTAAAACTTGAACAAAGCAAATTATCAAAGTATTATGGAATTAGCTGAAAAATTATCAATTTTTTTTATCTACTTTATGTAGCTCAATAAATTAAATAAATGCAAATCATGTATGCACTGTGCAGTCTGAGAATTTCGTCTATTGGATCATACAGTGTACATGCCATACACACTTCAGACAAATTTAAAATGTTACTTTTTTACTAAAATAAATTAATAAATCAACCAAGATAGGTCACCAATGACCCATTATCCTTATTTCTCTTACCAGTTTTGTGAAAACCAAAAAAGAGACGTTCAACATCCTAGTGATCTTGAAAGCTTCACAAATACTGTAATGAAAGAGAGACTGACAACCAGGGATGTAGTGGAGGGTATATGCCGTATACCCTCTGGATTTTTTTAAGGAACACTGTATACCCTCTGTTTCTCAAGAAAGCCATAGTAAATACGCTCTAGAGTATACCCTCTGTTTCGAGCATATACCCTCTGCTTAGAGCATATGCCCCCTTTTTTTTTTCCGATTACACCACTGCTGACTACTTGGGGCAAGTGAACATGGCTATCAACCTCCATGCACAAAATTTCCCTTCTGGGGTCACAAGCATCCCCAGATCTTGTGATTTTATGGCTAATGTAAGTTACATATGAAATGTCTCACAATTTTAATATTTTAGGCTTTATGCATTTTAGTAGTACAATTTTAAATAATATATATTTGCAATAAATTCATTTATATTTTTTCAGAAATATAATTGTTTCTAAACAGTACATAATTTTTCAATCATCAAATAAAAAATACTATCAAATTTAATTTGTTTAAAACCCATATTCCAATTTACTTTTTATTTAAGTTAAAATAATTTAAGCATAATGAAAAACATTTAATGCATATAATTCAATTCCCAGAAGATTAATTTACATGTACTTACAACAATATAAACAGTTCAGCACCTCTGACTGATATTCCATAAATAAGCACTTTACAAAATAAGAACACAGTAATGTCTTTAGCATGCAGCTAATATAAAAATATTGCTTTTCCATACTATACTTACTTTGCTAACCTTAATTTACTAATGACAGGATTGTCACTGATGATTTTTTTTTATCATTATTAAATATTTCTAAATAATAATTTACTTTGAAGATTAATTTGTTGAAATAGTGTCAGAGAGAAAATAATTAATAATGGCAGTCATGTAAATTTGAAATGAAAACGAAACAGACTAAATAAAATAGCAACACAATTCACTTGGTTTATGGTATGTCACTCCATTTATTGAAAATACAATTTATATATTCATACATATGTATTTCTATAGACTATATTTGAATAGTTATCTTGTAACATAATTCTATTTTTCATACAGTTTTAGATGGGTGTTGCACCCTCTCTGTAGCTTCATTCAGAAAAATGCATGCTTCTAGCCTTTATAAAAAGAGAAAAAATCCTATAAGAATCTAAAATCGTATGAGCAAGCACTCTGCCCTTCTTTACTTCTAGGAGAAAGTCAATAGATATAATTATTTGAATATTTACAAACAATATGTATCATTGCAGAAGAAAGTTCATGAAGTATAAACAAACATTCTTTTCCCTCTTCAAATGCATAACTTTACATTCAAGATCATCAATGCAGGATTCTTCAGCTTCGTATAAATTTGAATCAAGGTCAGTCAGGTTTCAGTCAGGTACAATTGAATTGCTCCAAGCATCTGGTTAATGTCACCACCTATTTTTAAAATGTAAGGATTAAATTTTTAAGATATAAAATTGTTTGTGTAGAAATAATTTTATCTAAAAATGAATAATAATAATTTAAAAAAAATACATTTTACACAGCAGAAACAGTTAATTATAACAGTAACACTATCCATTTAATTCAGTTTTGCAAGGAAAAAAGCTTCATTTGAAAAATTGATGCATTAAAAACCAATAAATTCACCAGGAACAGATTTTTTTTTTCTCCTTCCCCAGGAGAAGAAATTTTTTCTGCAGTCTGCAACGCAAGTAAAAACTTTAAAAACAGTCTGCAGAACTTAAGGACAAACGCACTCTTTCCCAGTGTTAATCCCAGGGGAGTAACTCGGATAAGGGTATACCACCCCCCCCCCCCCAAAAAAAAATTGAAATTTAGTATTTTCAATGGTCAAAAAGTGCAGTGTCCCCCCCCCCCCAGAGCTACGAATATCGCTCCCACAGAAATGTGTGAATTGAACACTGCTCTTTCCAGTCTCTTGCATTATGTTACATACAATCAAATCTCCCAAGTATTCATGATTAACATAAAAGCAAAGTATTAAAAATAAGTTACTTTAACCCTCAGAATTTTTAACACCATCATACATTGTCCAAAAGGGGAGAAAATCCACTCCCGACACCATGTTTTTTTTTTCTCTATCTCTCTCTCTCTCATGCTCCACTGGTGAAATTTGTGTTTTTTCATGATCTTTTGACAAAATTTGCAGTTTTTTCATGATATTTTGTCGAAATTTCCAGTAGAGGTCTGCACGGGGCCGGGCTTGGCCCGTGGCCCGTACCCGGCCTGGCGGAATCGTTTTGAATTTTCTAACGGGCCGGGCCGGCAGATTTAGAATATTTTTTTCAACGGGCCGGGCCGATAAAAAAAAATTTTCGGGCCTGCCAGCCCGAAGAAGAAGCGATAAAGTTCCCCGTTAAGTAAGTTCCCCCCTGAAGAAGCCCCGTTAAGCAGAAATGATAAAATATGAGCTATTTTCAACGAAAATGGTTTTAACGAGAATAAGTATAAATGTGGTCATACTAGTTTGACAGCATCAATATGAAAATTCACAGTGTATCGGCATCGGAGAATTACATTATGTGTAACCCGTTTTAATATTTTTTTAGCTGACTCATGCCAGTCCGAGATCACGCTTGCATTATTTTTCTACATATAGACTGGCCGGACCGGTACTACACTTAATTATTGGCAGAAAACATGATTTGTAAAATTATTAATAGAGATAAAGAACTTATGTTAGCTTAGTCTTCGATTATATACTTCTTGATGATTTTTAAATTAATTTCTCAATAATACAAAAGTTTGACACATTTTCTGATTAATTTTAAATTGTAAAAGTATAAAAGTGATAAACCTAACTATTGAAGGGATTTGGAATCGAATAGCGGTTTTCATTTTTGGTAAATAAAATACTTGTATAACCTTGTTGAGATATAATAGTTTCTCAAATAATTGCAGGTTTTTCTCACTTCCTTTGCTATTGCTTCCGAAAATTCTATTCAAAACGCTAATTAAAACAGTATTTTACTTGTTTGCAGTATTCTTAAATTGGTTGTATCAAAAAATGGATAACACTATTCGATTATATAGTTTCTGAATAAAGATATCTGCTAATCTTATGCATTTCTGAGGAAAAAAAAAATGAATTTAGAAATGTATCAGAAAGGAGCTTCTTTGAATTTAAGAATGAATTTGGATTTGAAATCTGTAATAAAATGATATAGAAATATATTTATAAATCTTCTTTTATTAAACAGCTTCAAAATTAACCATGTTTTTAGTTTTCTTTCTTTTTTCTTTTATTCTAAGCCATATTAATTTTTTAATGAATCTTTATTCGAATATTGAAAGCCTAAGGAATCTAAGTAATCATTAATGTTGTTAATGTGTATTTGCTGTAAAATACTGTAAAATCATTCCATAGATATGTATGCAGTATTCTTTAAAGGAATCTTAGTTATATGATAAAAATATGAATTTTTAAGAAATCGTAGAAATTGTAACGGGCCGGGCCTTTTTTCGTTGATTTTTGTACGGGCCGGGATGGGCCTAAAATATAAAAATATAAACGGACCGGGCTGGGCCGAAATAACTTTCCTACGGGCCGGGGCCGGACCCGGGCCTGAAAATTCCGGCCCGTGCAGACCTCTAATTTCCAGTTTCTTCGCAATCTTTTTACGTTAGTCGTTTTTCGAGATCTTTTGTCGAAATTTGTTTTTTTCTCGACCTTTTGATGAATTTTGCTTTTTTTCATGATTCTTTGACAAACTTAGCGGTTTTTTTTTTTTTTTTTTTAGACGAAATTTGTCGTTTTCTCCCAATTTTTTGCGATCTGTTTACAAAATTTGCCAGGTTTTCTTTAGATCTTTTGTCGAAATTTACTATTTTTTGAGATCTGTTGACGAACATTGCCGTTTTTATGTGATCCTGAAGCGAAACTTGAAGTTTCTTTTCGTGATACTTCGACAAAATTTGCAATCTTTTGACGAAATTTGCATATTTTTGTAATACCTGGACAAAATTTGCTGTCTTCTAGTAATCTTTTGGCGAAATTTGTCATCTTTTCATGATATTTTGAAGAAATGTGCATTTTTTTTGCAATCTATTTCCAAAATTTGTGGGTTTTTTCAGGATTTCTTGTCGGATTTTGCCGGGTTTTTTTGGGGGGTGCTTTTGACGAAATTTGTTGTTTTTTTGTGATTCTTTGACAAAGTTCGCCTTTTTTTGTGATACTTGGAAAAAATTTGTGTTTTTATGCGATCCTTTGATGAAATTTGATGTTTCTTTTCATGATACCTGCGTTTCTTTTGCAATCTTTTGACAAAGTTCATATTTTTTTGTGATACCTGGATGAAATTTGCTGCTTCTTCATGACCTTTTGATGAAATGTGTTGCTTTTTTGGGACTTTTTGGTGAAATTTGCAGTTTTCTTGCGATTCTTTCACAAAGTTTGCGGAATTTTTTTGTGATACTTGGACAAAATTTGCTTTTTCTCTGATCTTTTACAAATTTTGCGGCTTTTTGTGATCTTTTGACAATATTTGGCGCTATACAATTATTGACAATTCTTGTGAACTTTTGATGAAACTTGCCTTTTTTGCGATCTATTTACAAAATTTGCCGGGTTTTTTTTGGATTTTTAGTCGAAATTTTCCAATTTTTTAGATCTTTTGACAAACATTGCTGTTTTTATGCGATTCTTTGATGAAACTTGCCGTTTCTATTCGTAGCACTCCGACAAAATTTGCGAACTTTTGACGATTTTTTCTTTTTGTTATACCTGGACAAAACTTGTCGTTTTCTGCCAATCTTTTGACAAAATTTGTTGTTTTTTCACGATATTTTGAAGAAATTTTCCATTTTTTTGCAATCTGTTTGCAAAATTTGTGGGTTTTTTCAGGATATCTTGTCGAAATTTGCCACTTTTTGGGTTCTTTTGGCGAAATTTGTTGTTTTTTAATAATTTTTTGATGAAATTTGCTGTTTTTTCAAGATTTTTTGACAAACTTTGCGATTTTTGGCGATCCCCTGACAAAATTCGTGTTTTCCCTGAGATCTACAGCGAAAATAGCAATATTTCTTTGAATAATTAACTAATTTTTTCTTGGGGGTGGAGGTGGGGACTACTTGTCGAAATTCATGATATATCTTATGTCCAAATTTTCGGAATTAAGACTTTTTTTTAATTCTGGAAATGGTTGCCTAAATTTCCTGGAATCGGCCCCGATTTATAGTTTAATGTGAATCGGAACCTCGTCAGTCGGATATGTTGCGGATTGTATTACAATGGCATATGGCAAATAATTTCTAGCAAGCTTTTATTATTATTATTATTACTATTAGGGGCCGTCCATTAATCATGCAAGGCTCGAGAGGGGGGGAGGGGTCAATAAAAAAATCACGAAACATCACAAGGGAGGAGGGGGGGTGTAGTAATATATCACGAGTATTTATTTTTTCGGCAAACGAGCGATACTGAACCGAAAAGCGGCGTTTCGTGTATTTATTTTTTCGTCAAACGCGTACAAAGTCGAAAGCGGCTTGTAGTGTGACCTTGATTCACCGTTGCCAGGCAACGAACGAAGTGAAGTTCCCTCGAGAGAGATTCTCTGCATAGTGCGCGAAAATGATGACCCCGAGTGGCTTGATGAAACCAATGTTAATCTTCAACAAAGCACTGTGCCTACAACTAACTTGCAAGATGCTTATCCAGTTATTGGTGTTGAAGAAAGTCTTGCTAATCCGTGGTCTGAGGACATTGTAAATTAAATTATGTTTATGTATTACTACAAAAAAGCTTTTCGCATTTCTTTCACTATTTTTATGTCAGTCCAAAACAACTTGCAACCTTTCTGTTTACCTCTTAAGGTTATCATTGTAGTTTTTTTTATTTTCTATAATAAAATTTGATGATACTGGAACCTGTATTTTATAATAAATATTCTAAAAAAAATAAGATTCTTTGTAGGTACTAAAAAATACACGTGATGTAGGGTTGGGGGGGGGGGTCTTGAACCTCACCATGCATCACCAAGGGGGAGGGGGGAGTTAAAAATGCCAAAAAAAAAAATCACATGATTAATGGACGGCCCCTTAATTGTTGAAAAATAGTCTGCAAATGTTTTCAAATAGTTTGCGACATGCGTGGCAGCGTTGCGCCAATTCAGCTCCCGGGCCTTCTTCAAATGTGAAATTGTGTTGAAGCGAATAACACAACCACACTTAAGCTAATATTAAACCTATGGCAGCATTCTTTCCAAATTTCTCATTTTCATTTAAATATTTGTACAATATATATATATATATATATATATTTAAATTAAGCTTCAATTTATATTTTTTAAGTGGTTACAAAAAAAAAAGTGCAATCAAAATTGAAAAAATAAAAAGATACCCAGTGAAAGAGATCTGACATCTATATGCAAAGAAAAAAAATATATAAATATATGAAAAAGAATGTACTCAGAAACATAATTTTAATTTACGACTTAAGAGTATTCTTATTTGACTACCATGGGATTTTATAACAAAAATATAATTTACCTAGATAATTAAAAGTAAGTTTTCAACTGTAGTTTATCTTTTTTATTTATTATTTCCACTTTAATTTCACGGTTTATTTTTAAAATTAAGACAACAATGAATGATTTTTTTTCATTTATAGATCAATTGCTATGAAGCATTGCATATTTAATGAATTTATAAATAAACGAGCTGATCCGCTCGATGTTGTCCAGTGTCGGTTCCTTAAATAAAACTTAAAACTTTGTATGATTTAATATTTAAAAAAAAAAATCTTTAAACCTAGTTTCAGGGACATTCTGTAGAGTCAAGTGCATTCATAATAAACCTTTTTTTCTGAACTAACCTTTGACATGGGTCCCCACTATCTAATGCAGCATGTACTGAAAATGTTCTGCATTTACCAGAGACTATCTAAAACAAAGTTGAGTGAACCAAACCTCATAGTAATCCATAGAATACGAAAAACTAATGCCTCATTAAAGTTTTTAAAAAGTTGGTTATTGAAGTCTAAGATAAACTTTTATAATACAGAAAGCAGCTGAATTGTAATCTAAGTTGAATGAACCAAATGTGTTAAAATTCGGTCCTTAGAAATGTGAGAAAGAATGTATCCTCCAGTGATGGAAAGTGCCCCCTCCCCCAGTAAATTTAATGAATTACTATCAATATTAACATGATGTTTAATAAACGGATGAAATTTATAATCTAAAGTTATGTGATTTTTAATTTTCAGCTGCAGTGATTAAACAGAACTTTTCAAAAACGCTGGCAGCTGAAGTATAAAGAGGGACCAGGCATAGGGGACAAAGGTGTATTAATAGGAATGTAGCTGGCTATAAGAAAAATATTTAGTAGCTTAAAGAATGCTAGAACTGTCAAAGAAAATTGCAATACAATTAGAGCATTGTTAAAGAAATTGCAATAAAGGCCTAAAGAAGGAAATTAAAATTCAAACTTAGCAGTAGCTGAAATCTGGAAAATTGTTTTGTTGTTCATATAATACCTGGGGGACCTAAAAAATTACAAGGTATGCACCGAATAATGCTTTTGGCTAAATACAGAATATTCAGTCAACACGTGAATCCAATATTGAATCTTCGGCTACCCAAATAGTAATTGTTGGACCGAATACTGAATATTTGGCCAGCCGAATACCGAATATTTGGCTTTCCAAATACTTTTTATATTTCAAAGTTTAAAGGTATTAAAATGTTACTTTTTAAAACAATTTTACATAATATTTAATAAAAGAAATTTATATTTTGATAAGCTAGAGCTTTTTATAGAACATTTAGTGTTGAAAAAAATCTTTTGTGAGTTTTTTTAAGCACAATGAGACTTTATTAATTAATAAAATTTTAAATTTCATGGTTTATTCTATGAATTAAAACAAATATTTTAAAATCAAAGTGAAATAATGAAAAAATGGTCGAAGAAAAACTTTACAGTCTCGTAATTGCAAGGGCGGATCCAGCCCTCCTTTTAGTGAGGGGTCATGGCTCCTTTTTTTTAGGGGCAAGGGGGGGGGGGTCACGTCTCTTAATAAGAGTAGTTTATGCAAATATTTAAGACGTGACAGTTACAGAAAGCCGCCATGAGAGAACAATTGGCTGTTAGAACCTGAAATTCAATTTAAAATTCTACAATTTACGGGGATTTTGTGAAAGATTCTTTGTCTTTATTGAAAAATGGAAAATGTTAATCAATTTACATTTGTTCTGAATAAGTGCATTTTGCATATAAGAATAATAAATGCTTTATGGATATTCAGAAATTACCTACTTTGGGTTTATGTACAGTTTTAAAAGAGTCGGAAATATTCTGATTGTTAAACAGGGTATGAATTTGAAAATATTCAATATATATTTCATTTTTTAAATTTCCTTTAAAATTTTTCTTCGCTCAGATGGAGGTCATGACCCCCGTGACCTCCCCCTTGGATCCGCCACTGCATAACTGTCCTTTATAAATAACTCAAGGCAAATTTTTTTCAATATAAAGTTACAAATACTTTAAACTTAATTCTGATTAAAGGAATGTCTAGCTCATAGTTTTCTTTTCTTATGAATGGTGGCATTTTCCACCTTTCCTTTCATATCATATTTTAAAGAAACCAAAGCATGTGAGTTGAAAATATAGTTATGGTATCTTATTCATTGTTAATGCAACAAACGAAAACACAAGTTTGACTTGGAGTGAGATGAAATACAATGTACTTATAACTCAATAAGCTGATTATGATTGTTTCATGAACAAAAATTGCCTGTCTTGATAGCTATTACTAATCTCAAAAGTTTTTCTTTCTTGTTCAAGGACTTTTAATTTGAAAAGCAAGAAAAAGATTATTTACTAAACAAAATTTAGGAACTTTCATCTTCACATCATTTATTCCTAAGGAGAATCCTAATAAATGACCATTTTAATCCTTCTCATGGTTAATTTTCGTAAGTTATACTTTACAAACAGCAAATAAATAAGGTAAAAACATTATTTTATTTAAATATGATTTTCTTTCTAATTATTTTGAATATATTTATGAATTGATAGCTAAAAGTAGAAATTGTGAAAATTTTTTAAAAGTGTGTTTTAAAAGATTTTATTAAGTATTGAATTTGGACGAATACTTTGATATATGCAAAAATCAAATGAATGTTTAAAAAAGGACACTATAGGTAATGGATAAAAATATGAGAGTGTTGATACAGACAGAAGAGTCCAATGTAATTTAACATATAAGTTAGTGATGCACAACTCATGGCCCACAAAGTTCATCAATTTGTAACGGGAAAAAAATTTCAATTTTTATGCATTTTTGGAAAAAAAAAAATCATAAATTTCGTCATTTTGTAGTAAGAAAATGGAAAATGTCATCAGTCAGTTAGGAATCACAAATTTTATTGAACAGGAAAAAAAAATCGTGAATTTCTTTGACCGGCACGTAAAAAACACAAATTTAGTTAATTGAGTGCAGAAAAATATCGAATTTTTGCCGATGAAGAGCAGACAAAAGTAACAAATTTTTTCGATCAGACACAGAAACATCACGAATTTTATCGACTAGAAGGTTAAAAATCTCGCATTTTGTTGATTGGGTAAGAAAAAATCGTCAGTTTTCTTAATGATGCATGAAAAAAATTGCAATTTTTTTTCATAGGCTGCAGAAACGTTGCCTGTTTTCCGCATGAAAAAGCACAAATTTTGTTAATCGGGCATGAATAATCGAAAATATTGTCGGTCAGACATGGAAAAATTGCAATTTTTGGCTAAGGGACGCCAAGAAAATTGTGAATTTTGTCGATCAAAAATGAAAAAATAGCAAATTTAGTTGACTGGGCACAAAAAATTACCAATTTAATCGATTAGGCTTGGAAAAATCGCTAATACTGTCAATCGGGAATGAAAATATTGCGAATATGGTCAATCAGGTTCGTAAAAAGCACAAATTCATCAATAAAGTAAAAAAAAAAAAAAAAAAGAAAGAAAGAAAAATTGCAAAATTTATTGACTGAGAAGGAGAAAATCAGCATTTTGTTGATTCATAGTGGAAGAATTGCAAATTTAGTTGATAGGACACAAAAATCGTAGATTTTGTTGATGATGAGCAGAAAAATTGAAAATTTCTTTAATCGGCAGCAGAACAATCGTGAGTTTCGCCAGTTTATCATGAGAAAAAATTGCAGATTTCATCAATAAGTGCCGGGGAAAAAATGCAGTGTCAGTTAAGAATCCCGAATTTCATTACAGAAAAATGCGTGTTTCATCTATCAAGGGTGGAAAAAGCACAAATTTCGTTGATCAAGCACAGAAAATTTGTGAATTATGTGGATCATGTGAAGAAAAATCACAAATTTTGCTCGTTAAATGTGTGAATTTCACTGATCATTTTCTGAATAATCGCGACATTTTCTATCAGTTATTGAAAAATCATGAATTTCATCGATCATGAGTGGAAAAACTGTAAATTTTGTGAATCAGGCATGGAAAAATTGTGAATTTTCTTGATCAGCTTTGTAAAAGCACAAATTCAATTGATTAGGTAGGAAAAAAAAATCCAAATTTTGTTGAAAAATCTTCTTGATCAGTTCCTACACTCGCCTTCATTAATAAAATTCACATTTTGTTTACCGCACTGGCCACTTATGTTTGTTTTTTAACACTTTTAATGAAACAAAATTTAGTCTTCCAAAAAATTAAGGAATATTATTGCATCTAGAAAATAGTCCTTACAATATCTGTTATATATACAAATGTTAAAACTGTTGATATATATCCTTACCAACAGAATTGGATATTTTGACTAGGTAAATGAACGTAGAAAGATAAACCTAGATCTGGCCTTAGATCACCCAGACATATTTGTAAGTGGTCCTTCTCTTGAAAAAGTTGTGCACTCCAAATATAAGTAGTACAATAGATTTCCTCAAATCCACACAGCTTCGGACCAGAGGTTGTGTGGATTTCTGGTCGTTGCTTTTTTTTTTTTTTTTTTTTTTTTTTTTTTTTTTTTTTTTTTACATTTTTTAAACAGTAATTTCATCATAATTAATAATGTAATCAAAATTATGAGTGCTTAAAATATAACAAAATATTAAAATAAATAATAAACTAAATTAATAAAAATTTAGATTATTTAAAAAAAATGATTAAAATATTAAAAGCAGACATCAAATTAATAATCAATGATGTATGATCAAATATTCATTATAAAGAGAAATAAAGATGACACCTATTGCATCCTTCTGCAAATTAATTTAATGTTTAATAAAATTACGTGTTACATGATTTTGATATGGATGAAATTTGCATTTTTTATGCGATTCATGGATGAAATTTGCATTTGTAAAGCGATCTGTTGACAAAATTAACGTTTTTTTTATGCAATTCATGGACAAAATTAACTTTTTTTATACAATTCATAGAAGAAATTGAGTTTTTTACTTGACTCATGGACAAAATTCATGTTTTTTGCACAGTCTTTGGCCAATATTTCTATTTTTTACAAGATTCTTTGTTGAAACCCTCTTTTTTACATGATTCTTTGTTGAAATTCATGATTTTTCTGAAGTATTTTGACGAAATTCGAATTTTTTTCAAGATCTTGTGATGAAATTTGATTTTTTTTTTTCAGAACTTTTTGACGAAATTTCCATTTTTTTTTTTCTTGGCCTGTCGATGATTTTTGTGCTGTTTTTGCAGAACTTTGACAAAATTTGTGTTTTTTTTCATGATATTTAGACAAAATTGGAGATTTTTTTTGTGAACGATTGACGAAATTGATTTTTTATGACAACCGACTGTCAATATTCGCAATTTTTAGTATCTGAAATTTTTTACTGATGAATTTTGAATGTTTTCGGCATAAAATGTCTTAAATGTTTGAAAAATTCGAAAATCGGTCCTGCTTTTGATTATGCGGTAACAGTAAATAATTCTTACATAAAATTAGGGGAATATTTTTAATTTTCTGGTACTTTATACAACTCTGGATGGAACTATGATTTCAAAATATAATTGAACTTTGATTTAACAATTCTCAATTTAGCGAATTTTTCGTATCCTTCTTTCAATTTAACAAAGTTATAACTTCGATTTAATAGATAACATTCAATTAAAAAAAAAATTTAAAATTCGAAATTTTTTAATATGTATAAAAAAATTTCAATGTCCCAGATTGTCAATTTTCTAAATATTTGTTTTGTAAAGCAGAATTACCTACATGCCAAGATACATGCTACAGAGAGATCTCATTTTAAATGCATGTAAAATAAAGTTTTTTTTTTTTTGGGGGGGGGGAGGGGGGAGAGGAATTAGTCAGATTTTATGGTAATAGGATTTAATTCATAAAACTTCAAATAAAATAAAATGTACTTACATAAATTAAATGTAGCTGAACATCCTTTTAAGAGTAAACTGAGAAATTAAGATGGCTAAGAGGCTAAGTGTCAAACTTGATAGTAAATCCTATGGAAATCAAAATGCATATATAATAATATACTAAATTTGAATATTTAAATTTCATTTTTAATATAGTTCTGAATTTCTTTTGTGCAATAAACTAAAATTTTAAAGCATTTTAAAAATTAATTTAAAAATAAACTGTGTAATTGAAAATGTTAGCAGTATTATTAAAGAAATTCTTTTTTTTTTCTTATCAGTTATAGAAGATCAGAAATCAACATTATGTTTAACTTTTTAGATTATTGCACAACTAGAAATAATCTTCCATAAGAACTTTTGAGTAAACAAATTTATAAACACTTCAAAAAATAAAATAAGTCAGTTTTATCCAGACATACATACAATTTCATAAAATTTTATCAAAAGTTAGAATGAACAGAAAGAATTTAATGGTAAAATTAATGCCAGTCACACGGCTACCAAACTAAAAACAAGTAGGTAAGTGTGATCGCAGATTGCACAGAGGGTTTTGGTTTAATATTTCTTTTAAAAGACACTATCCTTAAGTTATCAAACCAAAATTGTTAATAGAAAATTAATAATTACTTGCATAAATAGGCACCTGATCTGATAAGTGCATAACATGAATAATTCTTTATAGACCAGTCTAATGAGATGTTGCACATGGTTAATGCTTAAACTTTCGAAAAGTGCCTAGGGGACAAAGTGTGTGTGGAGGGAGGGAGGGACGGGCATCGATTTGCAGAATAAGTTTTAATAGAGTTTTCTAACAATATATTACATGAGGGCTGCATTCAAAATTTAGAAAATGGTTCCTTTCTTCTCCCTGAATCTCACACTTTCAAATATTTAATATTAAAAAATAATATTTTAGTGTTCAGTGAAACAACGTATTCAAAACACAACAAACAGCTGATCGAAAGAAAAAGACCCCCCCCCCCCTCCTCTCAAAAATCAAATCACCCTGAATTTATATGTTATTACAAATTATAAACTATATCCAAGTTTAAAAATGATTGTTTTTTTTTAGTTTTTCTAATTTTAACAAAATTCAGAAAAAAAAACGCTTCCACTCCCCAAAATTTCCTACTCTTTCAAATATTTAAGAAATACTATTTATACGAGTGCTCAGTGTAAAAAAATGCATTCTAAATGCAATAAACAGATTATCTGAAGAGAAAATTGCCCATTTTATTTTATTTTTTAAAATTTATTTATTAATACATTTATTTTAAGACATTTTAGAGTGAACATACCACAGGTGTGATGAATTGTGCAATATTCTATATAATTCGTACTACTGCAAACTCCCTCAAATCTGCACAGCTTGGAACCAGACGTTAAATTTTTTAATTAAGTTAGCAGCAAACCCAGGAGCAGAATCGGCGCAACTCTGCGACGCACTTCTCAGACTCTTGGGAAGGTATGCAGACTATTTTTCAACTGTTACAAATTTAGCAAAATTAAAAAAATTTTAGTCCTAAGTCCAAAAATCCAGACATAAAATTAATCTCGAATTTCGACAGTCTTCGAAAAGAAGTAAATTTCGTCGTGGGTCACGAAAGACACGCAAATTTCTACCAAAGATCATAAAAAAAGGCAAATTTCTTCAAAAGATCATGAAAAAAATGAGTTTTTGTCAAAAAATCACAAAAAGTGGCAAATTTCTTCAAAAGATCGCGAAAAAAATAGCAGTTTTTGTAAAATGATCACAAAACAACGGCGATTTTCTTCAAAAAGTCACGAAAAATGGCAAATTTCATCAAAAAACCATGAAAAATTGGAACAATTTATCAAAAGATCACGAAAAAACGACAAATTTTGTCTACAGATAGCAAAAACTGACATTTAATGAAAAGATCGTGGAAAACTCGCTAATTTTGTCAAAGGGGAGCCCCCCCCATCTCTTTCGGACTATGCATGAGGTGTTATAAAATTCTGAGTACAAAAGCAACTTCTGTTTAAAGGTATACTTACCTTTTATGTTTATCACAAACACTTGGGAGGTTGGAGTGCATATAATGTAATGCGAGGGATTTGTCTGCAGATTGTTTTTTATGTTTTTACTTGTGTTGCAGACTGCAGAAAAAATTTTTGCTGCTGGAGCAGCAAAGTTATATGCAACATGCTTATGTAGTTAGCTACATAAGTATACTATGCTTAGGTATATGTGTAGCTGACGACATAAGTAAACTCCTCTCCTCTTTTTTATAATTTTTTGTCTAAAATTAACAACTGAAAAAAAAAAAAAAAGTATGTTTATCTACTAATTAGCAAAATGTAATTAAAAAAAAAATGAAATTTACAACAAATTTTCTAAAAGATAAAGAGGTACTAATTATGCATTTTTGCCACAATCCTTTGACATAATGTGCTTTTTTTTTTTTTTTTTTTGTTAACTTTCAACAAAATTCGTGTTTTTTTTTTTACATTTGACTCTGAAATTTTCAAAAAAGTTTTTGTAATGTATGCAATAGCACATTTGAGGGAAAAAAAAAAAAAATTGTTGGCGAGACAATTAGCGTTGAATTCAGGGGGTGGTCTGGTAGGGAGAGGGTATTTCCCCCCCCCCTCCCCCACAAAAATGTGAGATTTTTTTTTGTATTCAATTATCAAAAAGTGCAATCCTCCCCCCCCCCCCCCTGAAGATACAGAAATCTCTCCCAGAGAAAAGTGTCTGAATTAAACACTGGGAACAATTATTTACATACTATAAATGTCATTTATTTAACAACAAAATATATTACAAACAATATAAATAATCATAATCATGCCAGCATATTTTATACATCTTTTTAAAAATTAAGCAAAAAGTTTATCAAAATGATATCATAATGAGTGAGAAAGTTTTTAGAAAAGCAAATTAACAAGACATTTAAATATCATTACAATAAATGATATGCATGCAATGTTTTTTAAACCAAATAATAGTTTACCATATATAAAATTTATAAAAGACGCTCTGGAATATTTTTAACTAATCATAATGACATTTAATGAAAAAAAGTTCTGGGTGTCTCAGAAGAATAAACATATAATAAGAACTGCACTTAGTAAATCCTTCTTTTTACAATATTATTTTAATGATTAAAGTATTTTTATCAGTCATAAATCATTTTTTTCGATTAAACTTTTAAAAACATTAAATTAGGTGTTAAACAAGATGTCAAACAAAAATTTAACGCTTCATTACACTATTTTAAAAAATAATTGACTGACAAACGTCAACAAAAAGTACTTTCTACCGCAACTATTGTTTTTTATAGAATCGTAGAAGAACGTATTATCAAGTTTTTTAAGACAATATGGCATTTAATTATTAAATGTTTTCTTAGATATCACATTTCTAAAACGGTTACTTTTACCATTTTTTCTAACATAATCGGAACTCTAACAATTTTAGGCCTACGGCTTACTTATGCATCTGATTAGATTCAGTTAAAATTCAAAAATTTCTACATACAGATACAAATTTGATGTAGAACGAGAAAAAACAGTACAGTATAAACAAAAGCATGCATATATTATATAGCTTACCTTGTTTTTCGGAAATGAAGAAGTAATCTCGCCGATCACCGCCGTTAATTCCGAGAATGACAACAAACAACAAACCGACGCCATCGCCAGTTTGGTTGGTTGGTGTTGATGTTTCACAAGGACAAGCTTCTCTCAAATTCGGCGCGCAAATCCGTTTTGGGGCGTTCGGCGTTCTGCGATATACAGAAAGAAAGATAGAAGAGGCAAGAAGTAGATTTTTAAAGATTTATACTTACTACTGTCTTATCTATTGTAGAGGATTTTTTTTTCTTTTCTCGTTATTGAATTAGTTAATAAAGAATATTTATAAACTTATAAAAATCAGTTGCTTTGCATTTTTTTTTTTTTAAATTCTCAATTACATAATTAAATTAGATTTTACTAAAAAGTAAGGACACAAAATTAAAATTAGTTTTAAAAAAATTAATAATTTTTTACATATTTTTAAAAATAATTTTTAATAATTAAAATATATTTTATAAATTCATATCAGCTTTTTTTTTAATAATTAAATAAAAATTTATTAAAATACAAATTTTTCTACTCTTACATTAAAAATATTTTCCTAAAAATCGGAATAAAATATAGGATCACTAAATTGTTGTCACCAAAGTCAGACAGACGTTTTTGAAGATCTACATAGGTGGCCCATATCGGTCCACACAAATCTACCAAGTGTTACTGAATGCTAATTCAACATTTATACGAATAATTTAACAGATTAATAAAATAATATACATGTCTCCTTAAATTAAACACATAAAAAGTATGCTTCAAAATGCATACTACAAAATTAATTTATATAAATATTTTATTAGCATTGTATAGTAATAATAATAAATTATGCTATACATAATTACATATTATGTATACTATGGATAAATTTTATTTAAATTAACTTTAAAAACACTATAAAAAAGCTGTCCCTAGATTCTGATAGATTTTCTATCAAGATCTATATAGATGGCCCATATCGATCTACAGAAATCTACATACATTTTCTGAATGCTGTACGGATATTACACTTCAACATTTTCACAATCAATTTACTAGTTGAATAAATAGTATACCATGTATTATTAAAATAAACGCATAGTATATATGCCACGAAATGCATACTACAAAATTAATTTATATCGATATTTTGTTATCGATATATTATTATTATATAATAATAATAAAATAATAATTAATTGTAGTATAACAAATTCCGTATTTATATTACGATTAAATCTTATTTAAAATAACTTAAAAAACACTGTAGTAACACTAAAAAGTTGTTTCCAGATTCTGATAGATTTTCTGTCAAGATCTATATCGATAACCCATATCGATTTACACAAATCTACACAGATTTTCTGAATGTTGTACATATATAACAATTTCAACATTTCTTACTTTTTACGGTTAATTTAATCCAACAGTAAGCTGATATACTTCTAACATCAATATAAATGCAGAATAAATGCGCTTCGAACTATATGCTACAAAATTAATTTATATGGATGTATCTGGGTTTCTAATGGGCAAATGGGCCCAGCTAAAGCCCATCTGTCCTTATTGGACCCATATGGAGCCCACATGGGCCCATAGTTCTGTGCTGCCTGGGTAACTGCATATTTTTAAACATTAATATTAAAGGTCTTTTTCGATACATTTTATAAAATCATGCTGGGACATAACCAAACAAGTTGATTTTGATATAAAACTTATGAATATTACTAAGTTGAAACAGTGAAAACCTGCTTTGCCAAGTTAATTTTTCAAGTAAGTTTAGTAATGCCACTTACAAAAGAGAATTTTTATTAAAATAATTATTTAAAATTCTATTGTTTTCTAAAGATATTTGGTAAAATGTTAGTAAAATACTAAAAGATGTGTGAAGACCTTGCCTGTTAACTTTAAATTTGTGCATTAAATGAAATTTTCCAAGTTTTACCATACACATGCGAAGGTTTCATTTAAGTAAGGAAAAAATTTACTACACAAGTCATTGTTTTTTCGATTAAAAATGACAAGTCTTTCATCTTAAAAATTTTGTTCATGTGACGATAAAAGCTTTTTAGTTGCTAGGATAAATAAATAGTTGGTTGTTAGGGTAAATAAATAGTTGATTACGAAAAAAAAAAAAAGTTGGGTGGTTGGTTGTTGAAAACATATCAGTGAGATGTACTTGAAGGGGGAATCTAATAACTTAACAGTTAAAACAGAAAACCTAAGTCACATAAATGATTATCGACATTAAAATTTGACGATTACTAAATATTAGTGAAACATTTTTAAATAATTTGAAAAAGTTTTGAAAAAATATTTTAATAATTTGTTCAAACCTTTAATAGTGACTTGTATTTTTTTTAAAAATTAATTATTAACATTTGATTTTTTTTTAAATAACGTTAAAATTATTAACAAGTAATCACACTATCACTGATAAACTAAAGTATAATACATTTCATATAAGCAAGTCTTTGAAAATTTAAGCATAAGTAGTGATTCATAAGAAATGGATATGTCTATTTAATTGATGAAGTGACTCATAAAATCTCAAAGTATTCCAAAACATATGTGATTTTTTTCTTTTCTTCGTGATTTTTAACTGATAAGTCACAATAAAAGTTAGTTTTGCATGTGTGAAGTAATCACTTTCGATGATCTTTCTTACTTTTAGTAACTAAATTTCGGGCTTTAATGGCCCAATGGTTAGCGTCACGTGTTAAAAATGAGAAGCATGATCAGATGTTTATGGTTTCGAAACCTGCGAGTAAAATTACCAAGAAAATGTTATGTTAATACATCTTTCCTGCAAATAACGCTTATCATCGAAAGGGCATAGGCTAATCTTATTCTGTGTTAACGTGTGCAGACGTTGTGCATCATAACTTTTCAAACTGTCGAAAAACTTCGGTTATAATATTGTGTTAATGAAAATTCAAATTATATACAAAATAAACAACTTCTCTATACTCTTCAGTGATGTGATCGTGATCACGTGTGCGTTTCGAATATAATGAATGCTTTCAAATATAACACAACTTTGTTTCTTGAAATGCCAATTCTTGCACGGGTATAAACTTTAAAGACTCTATATTTAATAACTTCTGTCCTAATATATCCTTCTCTCACACCATTTGAGATAAAAACCGTTCAACACAAACTTTTCATCAATATACTAAGTAATGATTGTTCAGAATAAACACCTATTTGATAAACACTAGTATATATAAAACATTGAAAATGAGAAGTTTGAATTGCATTGTGATTCATTTAATGAAATCGTGTGGTATACATTATATATTTCTCGATAAAGTTATGAAGAGAAAGCTAAATATTCAACTGTGATAGTCTTTCATTGAAAAAATTTTAAGAAGACATGGTTAAAAATCATTACATTTGGTTACTAATTACATTGTAAGATGTGAGTGTAAAAAGTGCATATCCATTATTTGATATTTAATAGTCAAATGTTAGTATATTATATAAATAACTTTAAAATGTGAAGTTTAAATCATTGGTAAATGAATAATTTTAACGAGATTAGTAAAGAAGGATCCAACACACAATGAAATAAGGTACCCTGGGGTAATAACGCCAGGCGGGGTAATAACGCCAAGTGCTTATATTTTGCATAATTATGAAATAATCAGGTAAATGACACCCATGTGCTCTGCGCAGAAGGGTTTTGAGTCATATAAATCGCAAAAAACAGCTTCAAGTTAATTTGTTTCATTTTTAGGTCTTATTGATTTTACAAACAACTAAAATTAATGCTTGATCTAAAATTTGCGAGATACGTTTTGTGATGTGAAGACTATCTTTTTATCCAGAAATACTTTGTTAATTACATAAATTTGTAGTGCATGTCATGTATTTTTAAAATGTTGTTGAAGATTTTGGATATCTTCTCGAGATAATTTGTAATTTAAAATGTACTGCGCAATAACTATACCAGGGTAATAACGCCAATCCTTGACATTAATACCCCGGTTGATTCCCTACAGTGGCCGAGCTACATCCTAAATACTGATTCAAATAAACACGGTTAAAACTGTGCAATGTTTCCCATATTTCCATTTAAGCGGTCCTTTTTAAGCAAAAAGAAGCTCACGGTCTGATATTCTTTTGCCTCATCCCCGCCTCCCACACCACACCTTTATTTTTCTTACACTTTCACAAAAAAGGAACATTTTCAATAGCTTAGAATACAATTTGTCAATTTCTAAGTTTGTAGAGTTTGTATTTTTAGAATTGGGCTATCTACATGCAATTATTCCATCTTATTTCATAGTTTTGTTTGCATGGCGTTATTACCCATATAGGTGGGTAATAACGCCAAATAGCATTGGTCAAGAAAAAACGCCATTACATTTTATGAATACATATCTGTCAAATTATTTTATTTTATATAGATAGTCAATGAGTTGCTGTATCAGATCCTATATTTGTTTGAAAAATACAATCTAAAACTAAGCCGTGAAAATTGGTAGAACCTTAACGTGGCGTTATTACCCCAGGGTACCTTATATCAATAAATTTGGGTACTTAAACTTGTTTTTATAACATATGAGAAGAAAAGATCATTCACAGTGATGACTCATCATGATTAAAGTTTGTAGTTATTCAAAATATTACTTAATAATAACTTGTGTTTCTTGAAAATTTTGAAAAGAATTCCTTTTTTATTTGATATATTTATTTTAATTATGAAAATTTTAATTAAACACTAATTAATTAGAAAAAATCATTTAAAAATTGTTAATTACACATTCATTACGAAAAATATTCTATTAAGTATTCAATAACATGTGTGTTTCTTGAAAATGATGAAAAGAATTTCTATTCTTTTCTTTTAATAAGATTTTTAAAAATTATATTCAGGATTTGATTAAATTCTTAATTATGATATATTAAATAAATTAAGTCTCTTTTTAATTGCATGTTATATTAATTATATTCGATATGAATAAACTCTTAATTTCAGATCTGAACCTGTCATTTTTACTTATGAAGTGAGTCAACTTTAGGGAAAACCGTCAAAGATAAGAATACCTGGTTATCATACAGTACCCACCAGGCGAGCAACGATGCAGGTTGACGGTGGATAGCAGTTGGAATACGCATATAACAGTCACTTTTAAGGTAAGAATATTTTTCAATGTGTCTCTCATTAATAGTTTTCATTTAATTTTTAATTAATATTTAATTAATTGCTATTTTCTAATTTCATTACAAATTGGTATTTCTCAAGTTGTTTCGAATGAACATTTTTCATTTATTATTAATTCATTAATTTATAAAGTGTTATTTTAATTACGTGAGAAATTAATATTTTTCATTAAGTTTTTAATCTATATTTTAATCAACACAATGTTTAATTAATATTTTATTGATGTTAATTAATATTTTTCATTTATTGTTAATTCATATTTTTCATTTAATATTTAATACATCCATAATATTATACCCAAAAGCATAAATGTTTAAAGTTTTATAAGGATGCGTATTCCCATATTAATTTTTTTAATTAAGTTTTTAATCAATAGAATGTTTAATTAATATTTTATTAATGTTAATTGATATTTTTCATTTATTGTTAATTCATATTTTTTTTATTTAATATTTAATAAATACATAATATTATACACAAAAAAATATAAATGTTTAAAGTTTTATACGAATGCGTATTCCCAAATTAATATTTTTCATTAAGTTTTTAATCAATGCAATGTTTAATAATATTTTATTAATGTTAATGTCTTTCATTTATTGTTAATTCATATTTTTCATTTAATAATTAATACATACATTATATTATACACAAAAGTGTAAGTATTTAAAGTTTTATATAAATGCGTGTTCCGTTTTTAACTAGATTTCATTTAAAAGATCACATACTCAACCTTATGAAATCATTTTAATCAAAGGTTAGTTTAAATTTTCAAACGGTTAAAGCCGAAATGAATGTGATACACTCTTTATTTTGCTAACAAAGTACAGAAAAAAATAAATATTTTAGTTTTATTTAAAATAAATCGATCAGAAAAAAAAAGGCCTCTAATTTGATTTAAATAATTATATCTTAAATTTTCAAAAGATATTGCTCAAAAGACGTTATTTTATTTCAAGTCAAATAATTTTAATTAAATATAGTACACATTAAGATTAATTAAGATAACACATCAACCCCAGTTCCTATCAGATATGATTCAGAGATTCAACCCTTTTCGGAAAACGCTATCAGATAAGCAGATAAGAATGATTCATCTATGTTTACACACACATATATTGCAACGAATTTAGTATCCTCTCTTTGAGAAAATAATTATTAAACTCTTCATCGATTTGGATTTAACACTTTTTTTCATGTTAAAGTATGAAAAATATTATTTTCATTACAGTTTTAAAAATATTTAAAAGCATTTTTCACAAATTATTTTGATCTGAAGATAAAACCTTTAAATGTTAAATTGTTGATTTTAAACATTTATTTTCTCATTGTTTTAAGTATTTTGTTCTTATTTGGCGGTTTTAACCATTCATTTTCTAAATATTTGAAATATTTTGTATTAATTTGATGATATTATGTTGATACTCCAAACAGTTATGCCGACGCGCGCGAACACATCTCATTACAAATATTAGTTTAAAAGAGTACCCAAAGTGTGGGTCTTTCTGAAATATCCTTATTGACGCAAGGTTTTCCAAGGTTAAAGGAAAATTAACAGACTCCAAACAGTAAAAACCGACGAGCGCGATTAAATGTTAGTACGTAAAATTACATTTTAAAACATTCTTTCATTTAAATTTTAAAGTTATTTTTTAATTATATTACAAATTCATTTGCATATTATGTTTCACTAAAAATATCGCTCGAAATAATGTATGTGAATGTGTGCAATACGGGAATCAAGTGATCTGCCTCCCCGTGGCGATTCCTGGGTAAAAGTTTTGACCCTAGGTCACTTTCAGCTAAAGATCACACCTATCGGCAAAAAATTACACGCACATACATACAACAAATACATGCATACAACACACATACATACGTACATACATACAACACACGCACATGCATACAACACACAAACATATATTCACACACATACATGCATAAAACACACAAACATACATACGCACACATATATACAACACATACAAAATAATAATAATAATCAATTCAATTAAATTTTCACCAAGGTTCGAAGGAAACCACATTCTAAACCGTTAGGGCGACGAGTGCGATTCAATGCTAGCACGTAAAATCCCATTTTTAAACATATTTTTTCATTCAAATTTTAAAGTTATTTTTTAACTATTCTAAAATATCAAGTGTATAACATAGTTGACTAAAAATAGTACTCGAAATAATTTTAAAGTTCCTTCATTCAATAAATATTTAAAATTGTTATTCCCAAATTCCCATTACCAGCATGTGTTATTTATGATATTGGATAGATATAAACGTGGTGGAAGTCTTTCTAAGATATTCTAAACCAAAATGCACACATGATTCGAAGAAAATTACAAACTCCGAACGGTTAGATTGACGAGCGCGCGTCAATTTCATTGCAAAAAAATTAAAGTCCCCCTATTAAACATTAATATCCGCTTAAAACTCCAAAAAATGAAAAAATAATTCAATCTTAACAAAATTACTCCCAAAAAAAAAAATAATTCATTAATTCACCATGAATGAACCCTTCTTAATTAGTTCTTTATTAAAATAGCAACCCCCGAAAAAAAAATATATCCTTCGCGTATGATTAGGCTAAAATAATAATTTCCCCCAAAATATCCGCTTAACTCATCATGTAAGAGTACAGTGGAAAAAAAAAAAAAAAAAAAAAAAAAAAAAAAAAAAAAAAAAAAAATCAAACTCCCCAAAATTTCTGCTTAAAATCAAAAAATAAACTCTTAAATTACACCAAACTGAAAATTTTTAAGTTGCCACATTAAAATTAAAAACCACTCGTACAATAGTACAGAAAAAAATATTCTATGCCACCCAAAATATCCGCTTAACCCCTTATTTAAAACACGGTGAAAAAAAAAAAAAAAAAAATCAATCTACCCAAAATTTCGGCTTAAAATCGAAAAAATAGATCCTTAAACTAAAGTTCACCGAAAAATTTTAAGTCGCCACATTAAAATTAAAAACCACTCGTACAATAGTACAAAAAAAAAACATTCTATGTCCCGAAATACCCGCTTAACCCCTCATCAAAGAACACGGTGAAAAAAAAAAAAGTATCTTCATTCCTTATTTTTAATTACTTTTTAATTACCTTTTTAAATGAACAACAGCAAAATTTAATCGAAAAACATACCCCACGTACTGTAACACGCCGAAAATTTTAAAGTCCCCGCATTAAAATTTAAAAAAAATCATCGTACTATAGTATGCCGAAAAAAAATTCTAACTCCCTAAAATTCCCGCTTAAAATTAAAAAAAATTCTTATCTAAAACGAAAGTGCACCGAAAATTTTAAAGTCCCCGCATTCAAATTAAAAAACACCCTCGTACTATAACACAACAAAAAATTTCTAACTCCCTAAAATTCCCGCTTAAAATTTAAAAAAAATTTCTTATCTAAAACTAAAGTGCACCGAAAATTTTAAAGTCCCCGCATTAAAATTAAAAAAAAAAAAAATCATTGTACTATAGTACACCGAAAAAAATTCTAACTCCCTAAAATTCCCGCTTAAAATTAAAAAAAAAAATTCTTATCTAAAACACACTCATCCTCTAAGATGACGTCATCTTAACCTTGCACGATGACCTTCACCCCACCCCCCTCTTACAGCTCGAACGCCCGATGACCTTCAACCCCTCTTAGAGGTCAACGCCCGACGCCCGGTGTTGTGGAACTCTCATTACTATACTACTCACGGTAGAGTAGCCAGGAAAAAATTCTTCGTAAGTGAAAAGAATAGAAAACTCAGACTAGCTTTCGCAAAATCCAACATAAATAAGAATTCTGATTACTGGAATAAAGTTATATTTGCTGATGAGAGTAAATTTAATATATTTGGTTCTGACGGTAGAATCTTGGTGTGGAGAAAACCCAGGGAAGAATTTCGCAAACAGAACTTGGTACCAACAGTAAAACATGGTGGAGGAGAAGTTATGGTATGGGGGTGTATGTCGTCCGCTGGAGTTGGTAATCTTGTTTTTATTGACAGTATAATGGATCAGTACAAGTATATTGATATTTTAAAGCAAAATTTAAAATCTTCAGTACGAAAATTGAACCTTCATAATGATTTTAAATTCTACCAGGATAATGACCCCAAGCACACTGTTCTGAACGTTAGACTCTGGCTGCTATATAACTGTCCTGAAATAATAAAAACACCACCACAATCTCCAGACTTAAATCCCATAGAGAATATTTGGCAAGAATTGGAATCAAGAATTCGCAAACACACCATTTCTTCAAAACAACAACTAAAATCGGTGCTTCAAGAAGAATGGGGTAAAATCACTCCAGAAATCACAAAAAAATTAGCCGAATCCATCCCAAAAAGATTAAATCATGTTTTAAAAGTAAAAGGAAATCCAACAAAATATTAAAACCTTTTAAAAAGTAAAATATTTGATGGAAAAGTAAGTGTCCCATCACTTATGTGAGCCATTTTTTGCTCCGTTCTGAACAATTGTATTTTTACTAAATTAATATTTTAATATTTTGACAAAATGTATGTTATGTAATAATTGTTACTAACTTTAAATATGAACCACACCCAAAAAATTTTTGCACATGTCTGTTTATCTATTTTATTGCAGTTTCTTTTTATAAAGCACAAGTGTCCCATCACTTTTGTGAGACACTGTACAAGAGAAATAAAAAAGATATACAGAATAGCAATATTTGATATTATTTAGGCTTCATATCTCTTTGAACTTTTATGGTATACCCAAATATACTTTTCTGGTATATACAGCTTTAACCAACCCTACTTTGCATAGTATTTTTTATCGATTCTTAATATTCTTTCAGCAACGATTTTCTTTTAATAATACAACTCCTTCAAGACGAGAGCACTTTGCGTAATTTTTAATCTTTAACCACCGATTTTTCATAATAGAAAATTTGCTGCAATTGTATAGCGAAAATGCTCTGATTAAATAAGGTAAACATAATAATAAATAACAGTCACGGAATCGCCTCATCAGAATGATCCTAATCTAAATTTTGAAAACTTAATTCTGCATGTAAATCCCATTTATATCAACTAACGGGGGGCATGAGCCCCCCGTTCCCCCTCTTATACATATCGAATGAACTCCAAAAACTAATCAGGGAAGCGCCTTATCAGGATATACCTATATACAAAATTTCAAGTGGATCCGATATTTTTATCATGAGTTATCGCGTTACGCACATACGCACATACATACAGAACGGACGGGCACATAAGCTCTCAGGCTATGATAGCCTGTGAGCTAAAAACCCATCGGTGGGGGACCATCATAATACTTAGCCATCATGGATATTGCATACTAAAAAAATCTGAAAATAAAATATGTTTAAACTATTTATAAAATGCATCGCAATTCCACAAATAAAATTTAAACGTATATTTAAAAATATTTTTAACACATAAGTAATGCTCTATTACGGAATCGTAAAACGACTCGTAAATTATACAAATTGAAGTAATTTTTAATTTAAATAACGAAAGAACAAATAAATTAGTAAAATATTAATAAATTTGCAAATAAAAGGTCACTTGATGACGTAATAAAGACGTGTGACGCGTTTAATGTTAAGTGAATGTGACAGTTTTTTTGGTCAACGGGATAATCAAGTAGTACCTAATGGCGTACAAAGAAATATCCTTAATAACACAAAAAACTACCCAACCGAATCGTTTGAAATTTAAAATATAGAATTATTACATAATTTTGTCGAGTCATTTCAAATTTTATGATAATCGGATGACAATCAAAAGTCATCCAATGACACGGACAATCAAAAGTATTCCGTTACATTGCGGTCAATGGGGGGGGGGGGGGGGGAGTTTCAAGTGCATTTTTTAATTATTCCGAACCTAATAAACTTGATAAAGTATATAGTTGTCGTTCGGTCCGCCTGTCTGTCTGTCCGCATATAACAGAGCAAAAACTACCCCACCGAGTCTCTTGAAATTTAAAATATAGAATTATAGAATAATTTTGTCGAGTCATTTCAAATGTTATGAAAATCGGATGCATAGATCAATTATAGGGACAATTATTCCGTTACATTACGGTCAATGGGGATAAAAGTTTTAAATGCATTTTAATCATTTGAAATTTAAAATGTATAATTATTGCGTTATTTTGTCGAGTCATTTCAAATGTTATGAAAATCGGATGCATAGATCAGTTACAGGGACAATCAAAGGGATTCCGTTACATATACGATCAATCGCAAAAAAAAACTTTCAAGTGCATTTTAATGGTGTTACACTCATTCGAACATAATAGATTTGACATGAATCTATGAAGTATGTACTAAAATATATATTCTGTACAATCTGTGGTGCAAAGAATATTTGTTATTCAATGACAGGGCCACACAAAAGTATTCCACCACATAATGGTATAGGGGGGAAACATTATTTGGAGCGCGTTTTAATTCTATTAAACTATTTCTCATTTTAAGAAATTTATGTACGTTGCTGAGGTTGACTACAGGTTACTTCCTGTACAATACAAAACGCATAGACGCACTTGATTTGCTACGTCTGAGTTCAATATCCGACTTGTTTTTTCTTTTTTAAATATAGAATTTTTTTTAGTCTAAAAATTTTAGTCTTTGAAAGTATTTTTCCGAATGGTCATTGTAATTTATTTTTTAAAGGTTTTTTAAAAATATTTTTTTTAAATGTTTTTCTTTATTTTTTAAAATGTTTTTTTTTTTGTTTTTTTTTTCTTTACCTAGCGAAGTTTTTTAAAGCAGTCTGGAAGTTTTGGAAAATGTTTCATAATCTATACTTAATACAAGATTTTCCTTTCTTGTTATTATTAAATTGAACTTCCTATGAATTTTACACTGTTGAAATACAGACAAGGTGTCTGTATATTGTTTGTTGGTCTCATATTTTCTGAAAGTCAATACATATTATCTGGCGTTCAGTCTTTCCGCAAATAACAACGCAAAAACTAACAAACCGATTCTCTTAAAATTTAAACAAGTAAATCTTCAAATCAGGAGCCTCAACGTCAGCTTTGCACATCATTTTTTTTAAACACACTTTGGGTAATATTCAACTTCCAGGAAACTGTAATTTAAAATTTTCAAATTACGTAATTATTTATAAGAATAAAATAAGAATTGGAAGTTTTTAAATATCAAAAGCGTTCAATTAAAGATTTAGTTATGTTAGGATATTCTGAATTTTTCATGATCTATTATTTTTGTTTTTTTATTATAACATAGTAGATTTCTCAGGAAAAAAAGGAAAGAAAAAAAAATTGAAGGAAAAAAAATTGAAGGGAAAAAAAACAACTCTCAAGGGGAAAAAAATTGAAAATCATTGGATTTGCCATAGAAAAGCATTATTGCGCAAAATAAAATATTCTATATTTTCCGAACGAATGAATCAAATCGTACAAAAAACTATACAGCTTAATCCTAGTGCCTCACTAACATACCCAGTTAATTTCAAGCCAATCGGATGCTTTTTACGGAAGTTATCGCGGAACAGACAGATTGACAAACTGACAGACTGACAGACAGACACAAAAAAATTTCGTGTTTCCAAAGTAAGCCTTCACTGATGTTTCGGCAAATATATAATTATTACATAATTTAGTCGAGTCATTTCAAATGTTATGAAAATTGGATGCATAGATCAATTACAGGGACAATCAAAAGTATTCCGTTACATTACGGTCAATTGGGGGGGGGGGGGGAAGTTTCAAATGCATTTTAGTGGTGTTACACTCATTCGAACATAATAAAATTGATATGCATCTAATGAAGAACATACTATAATATACCAGATTTTTTATCTATTGGAATTTTGTGGATCTTATCATATGTTCTTAATATATATGTTCTATACATATTAAGAACATATTTTATATATGTATATCTTAATACATAATGTTCTTGTATATATCTTATTATATGTTCATAAATTCCCTGTTTTCCATAAATTTACACGCTTCAGAAAGTCCTGAACAAAATTGGACTTTTTTTTAGAGAATAAAATAATTTAATCATAAAACATTAACCAAACTAATTATTAATGTTTATTAATGTTTTTTCGTATACAATTGAGCCGTTTGTAAAGGAATTTAATTTGAGTAATATAAACACATGTTTACTGTGTCAATACAACAAAATATAACATTTTTACGTGTGTTCGTAATTATGTAAATACGTAGCACCTATAGTGGTCGTTTAGTCCGTCCGTCTGTCTGTCCGCATATAACAATGCAAAAACTACCCGACCGGATCGTTTGAAATTTAAAATACATAATTATTACATAATTTTGTCGAGTCGTTTCAAATTTTATGATAATCGGATGCATAGATCAATGACAGGGACGATCAAAATATTCCGTTACATTGCGGTCAATGGGGCAAAAAGTTTCAAATGCATTTTAATCGTTTGAAATTTAAAACGTATATTTTTTACATAATTTTGTCGAGTCATTTCAAATTTTATGGAAATCGGATGCATAGATCATTTACAGGGACAATCAAAAGTATTCCGTTACATTACGGTCAATAGAGAAAAAAGTTTCAAATGCATTTTAATCGTTTGAAATTTTAAATACATAATTATAACATAATTTTATCAAGTATTTTCAAATTTTATGAAGATTGGATGCATAGTTCAATGACAGGGACAATCAAAAGGATTCCGTTACATGATAGTCGATGGGGTAAAATAGTTTCAAGTGCATTTTAATGATGTTACACTCTTTCCAACGTAATGAAATAGATACACATCTATGAAGTATGTGCTACAATATACATTCTGTACAACCTGGGGTGCGAAGAATATTTTTATTAACATACAGGGACACACAAAAGTATTCTATTACATAATATAATGGGTATTAATTATGTAATAATTATACGTTTTAAATTTCAAATGATTAAAATGCATTTGAAACTTTTTTTTCCCCATATACCGTAATGTAATGGAATATTTTTGATTGTCCCTGTAATTGATCTATGCATCCGATTTTCATAAAATTTGAAATGACTCGACAAAATAATGTAATAATTATGTATTTTAAATTTCAAACGATTCGGTTGGGTAGTTTTTGCGTTGTTATATGCGGACAGACAGACGGACGGACTGAACGTCCACTATAGGTGCTGCGTATTTACATAATGTATCGGGTGCGCTTTAACTACATTAACCATTAAGCATTTTATGAAAATGATATACTGTACTAAGGTTTACTACAAGTTATTTCCTGTATAATAGAAAGTATGTAGTATTTACAGGGACACACAAAATATTTCGGACGTATCCGAAGTATTGTATATTTTAAAAACATCGTTATTGTAAGAACACACCTCATTTGCTACTTTTGACGTGCAAATGATAAATCCCGACATATTATTATTAAAATGAACTTCCTATCCATTTTCTGCCGGTGAAATACTAACAAGTTGTCTCGATAGTGTTTGTACAACATATCCACCTGGCAAAAAAAATGTTTTGTGCGCCGATAAGGGTCAGCGGTAAGGGCACAGAGGTCTGACCGATAACATGGACCGAACTCTGAACCCTTATTAGGATTGCACACTGTCTTAATAAACAGAACATCTTTTTTATCGGGGCCTTTTTCTTTTTTTTACAGGCCGATTTATCGGGATAACGAGATTTCGGAGAATATCTGTAACATAAACAGTTAGCTTCGGTAAAAGGTTTAACCTTTCTGGAAGCTGTGTTACAATAATTCTGTTTCTGGAACACGAACAGTGTTGAATAATCAACTACATTGGTTTACAAATTCAAACATTTTTTTTATATACTTTTGTTTAAACACTTATTTCCTTAAAAACATACGACGGAACTCGCCTTGTTTTTAACTCTAAAATGTTCAGGTTTGTTTAAAAGGCGATTAAAATAACCCAATGAAGATGTTAATAGTTAATTTTTATTTAAAAACATCTTAGTACTTTAAGCCTTAATCAAGCTTGTCCTCAGAAATTTTTATTATTATTATTATTTTAATTATTTATTACTTACCCATCATACGTAGTATAGGGTAAGTCTTGCAATCGTTTTGAAAATCGAAAAAAAAAATTTTGACGGATTTACACGTTTTAGATAATGGAGATTCCGAAAAACATATTTTTAGAAAAAAATTTTTGTTGTCCGTCTGTCTGTCTGTCTGTAAACGCTCTATCTCCCGAACAAATTGAGATAGAAACTTGAAATTTTGTATGTTGTTAGTATGTAAGAATGGGACGAAGCCTATTTAATATCAGCAACCTCGATGATGCGGAACTACTTTTTCCGGATTCTCGAAAAATTCGTTCTGATGAAAAGTACATAAAAATTTTCGATTTTTTTTATTTTAAGGAAACCACGTAAAAGGCAATAAAAAACACAAATTTTGCATTAAGAACGAAGTCGATCGGATTATGAGTTGTCGAGATATTTGTAATCCTGTTTTCCACATTCTTCGATTTTTCATGACCCTGTATTTCATTCAAAGGTATATTTTAATTGAAAATGAGACGCTTAATCCGACGCAGTCAACTGTTAGTTAATAGAGTTATTATTTTTGGAGTTATAAGGATGTTTCTTTTACGCAGTTTGGTACTTCTTGAGTAGTTTGGCGTTTTATATAATTTGTTGAAATTGGTGCATCAGCAATTCATTAATAGAGTATTACTATGTGTATTAACAATATTTAAATTTAGCTTTGGAATTGAAATACTTTGCATAAATAGTTTTCAAATGTTTTATTTTAATATGCCTATCAATGATGGGTAAGTATTACGGTGGCCTCCAACGACTAGTTTAAAAGGCGATTAAAATAACCCAATGGAGATGTTAATAGTTAATTTTTATTTGAAAACATCTTAGTACTTTCAGGCCTTAATCAAGCTCATCCTCAGAAATTTTTATTATTATTATTTATTTAATTACTTATTTTTTCTTTTGTATCAATAGACCAAAAAAAAAATCCTAAGGAAGATCTTGATGAAGGCTTAAAAGTACTAAGATTTTTTAAGTAAAACTAAAATTAACTATTAATATTTACTTAATATTGATATTATTATACCTATAATTTACTAATTAAAATTAGTTTACCTTTTACTAATGAAAGGCGGTACTTGAAAAAAATCTATCACGTCACATTGTTTATTTTCTTTTATACAGGGTGTTCACTCTCAACGGTGACTAATTCCTAAGAAATTAGTCACAGACATATGTAATATATGGCCAAAAGTGACCGGCCACTTGCAATATTAGACGTTTTATTAATTATCTAAGGATTTATCTTCAAACTTTAGGTGTGTAAACAGAATAGTACAGGTCATGCGTCTCCGAGAAGATTTTTTTTTTCTCGGAAACCGATAGGGGACCGTCAACAAATTGAAAATAATGAATATATTTTGTATAACTCTGTCAAAACTAATGCAGCAAAAGCGTTCAAACTTCAGACTATGATTTTGTGGCTTATTGCAATAAACTGTGTTCATTTTTAGGAGAATAGCATGTAAACTCGTAAAAAAAAATTAAGATTTTTACAAAAAGAGTAACAAATTTTAAAAAGTTTTTTGCTTATAATTTGCAGAATTTTTAATATAAAATAATGTTCTATCCAGAAAATATGACAAACAACATGGAACATAATACTCTGTAATCAGAATTAAAAAATAATAAAAATTGTAGGAAAAATGAACAGTTTTTCTACATGTTTCACTGCGCATGCGTGAACGCTGTCAAAATTTCATTTGCATATTGTATTAGCTAAGTACATAGAACAACTTTTCTGAAAGTCCCAAAAAACATAGTTTGAAAATTCTGAAATTGATGGTCCAATAGAATGAGCTCAAAATCCGTTATTCCCAAAATGAAGCAAAAGTATGAGGGGCTGTATCCATATATCTATTTGTAAATGTCAATATAGAATACACAATATGGCACGTACCTATTTGGATACAACCCTTCATTTTTTCGCTTCATGGGGATGACAAGAACTTTTTATGTAATGACAACCCGGGTTACAGATAAAATTTTAGTAAGACAAATATATTCAGGATGTAGGTCGGTGCGTTCGCTGTTTTCATCTCCCCCCACACACTAACCGTTTTTCAGTGTCTTTAATTTGTTTCTCTTTTAAATTTGTCCGGTTCCAATTTCTGTCATTATTATTATTATTATTATTATTATTATTATTATTATTATTATTATTACTTTTCTATTTAGCTTGTGGATTCTTTTGTAAAGCTGCAGATTTCTGTAGTGATTAGGTGACTAGTGTGGGGCCTTAAGGCGTCACACTAGCCACTGAAAAAGTATTCAAAAAGACCCGGATGATAATGTAAAGTCTATGGGAGCGTTCTTTTCTAATATCTCGCTGAAATTTTAATATTTTCAAATGATTTTTTCGCACAAGAGAGCTGAGAACGATCCACAACCGGCCTAGTTTTTACTTTTTCGATTTTGCTTATATATTTTTTATATTACGATAGTTTCCTTTTCAGAACCGGTTTAAACCGGTTTCGAAAGTTAAAATAATTTTTTAAAGAAAATCTGAAACGAAAACTGAAAAAGTAAAAACTAGGCCGGTTGTGGATCGTCCTCAGCTATCTTGTGCGAAAAAATCATTTGAAAATATTAAAATTTGAGCGAGATATTCGAAAAGAACGCCCCCATAGACTTTACATTAGCACTCGGTTTTTACCGCGTGACTAGTGTGTGCTCTTAAGGCGCCACACTAGTCACTGAAAAAGACCCGGATGATAATATCAAGTCTATGGGGGCGTTCTTTTCTAATATTGTAAGAGTCGAGAAACCTTGCGGACAAACTCTACTGCCCTGAACTGACTCTGTCAAGAACATGCTCGGCTGTGGACAAATTATATTACCTAGGACAGACCCGACTGCTTGTCGTGAACGGTCGCGGACACAGGGCCGTAGCTAGAAGTGTACGATAGGGGGGGCTCAGGGGAATATAGGGGGGGGGGCTCAAGGGAATGTAGGGGGGCTCATATTTTTTTGTTCTATCTCTAATGCAGAAAGATAAATTAGTGCCTATTCACATTGTAGGTACTATGTTTCTCATTAAACTGTTGTAATAGCTTCATTTTATGCTAAGAAAAGTATAGGATGATGAAAATTTGGTGCAAAATGAAACATCCTGTTAGCTTCCTATGTACCAATAGGATGAGGGAGTGCTGAAACACGTATTTTAGATACAATTTAGTAACTCTGCAAAACTGTGAAAGAGTCTCAAAACTAAATTAGATCTTTGAACAGAATTTCATTTGAATTTTCGGAACATTTAGTGACCTTGGAACTTTTTCCAGGGGGGGGTCAAAATATTTTAGGGGGGGCTGAGCCGCCCATAGCACCCCCTTAGCTACGGCCCTGCGCGGACAGTGTCTTTTGCTAAATTAAAGTTTCTTTGGAGTTCGAAAAAGTGGCAACGGCAGAACTGAAGAATGAGATTCTTGAACTTTCGACGACATTAAGTGTGGACAGTAAGCTGTAGTGGGATGTATGTAGATATATTTTTTTTTTTTTTTTTGGGGGGGGGGGGGGGGTTAAATATTGAAAGTACGCGTTTTTTTTTTTTTTTTTTTTTTTTTGATTTTGTGTGGTTATAAATAAACGTAGAAAATGTATAGTGTGTTGTTCAGTTCAAGACTTTATGTGCGGTTAATCTTCCAAAGATTAGTGTGTTGTTAACTGAACTAAATTACGGACTTACGCAGAGATGGAAGTTTATTAATATCACGCTCAAATTTTTAATATTTTTACATGTTTTTTTTTTTTTTTTTTTTTTTTTTTCATAAGAACTTTACTTTTGCATACTTTATCGATTTTTTGTATCAGGTTAGTTTCAATTTCACAACCGGTTCAAACTTGGTTCTGAAAGGTATTAAAAAATAAGAAAAGTTTGATACCAAAATGGGAAAAGGCAAAAACTAGCCCGGTTATGGATCGCCCTCAGCTATCCTATGCAAAAAAAAATCATGTGGAAATATTAAAATTTGAACGAGATATTAGAAACGAACGCTTCCATAGACTTAACATTATCATCCGTGTCTTTTTCAGTGATTAATGTAGGCTTTTAGGAAAAAAATAGGATGGAAAAAGCATTTCAATGTTGTAATTGAAATTTATTTGATAAGTTGATAGTGATGATTTGAAAATTACTAATATGTAGCGTCATGTGAGTTTGAAGCAACGCATTGAAACATGGCAAAAACCAGATTATGGAATTAGTGCCTATTTTAACATTTTGAGGTTCTATGATTTTCTTTTCGCCATTTTTAAATCTAATGCGTGTGTGTCTCAGTGTCTATTAGAATTTTCACAAAAGGTTTAGGTCCCAAGAGCTCATTCTGAATGATGAAAATCTATCTCCGCCCGTCAGGATTTTGTTGTTGTTGTTGTTGTTCTTAAGTTTACCTTATTTAATCAGTACATTTTCGCTATTCAATCGCAGAAAATTTTCTTTTTAGGTGCGTTCGTAAATATGTAAATACGTAGCACCTGTTGTTGTCGCTTAGTCCGTCCGTCTGTCTGTCTGTCCGCATATAACAACGCAAAAACTACCCAACCGAATCGTTTGAAATTTAAAATACATAATTATTACATAATTTTGTCTAGTCATTTCAAATTTTATGAAAATCGGATGGATAGATCAATTACAGGGACAATCAAAAGCATTCCGTTACATTACGGTCAATGGAGAAAAAAAGTTTCCAATGCATTTTAATCGTTTGAAATTTAAAACATATAATTATTACGTAATTTTGTCGAGTCATTTCAAATGTTATGAAAGTCGGATGCATAGATCATTTACAGGGGCAATCAAAAGTATTTCATTACATTATGGTCAATGGAAAAATTTTTCAAATTCATTTTAATGATGTTACACTCATTCGAACTAATAGAATTGGCATGAATCTATCAAGTGTACACTAAAATATGCATTCTGTACAATCTGTGATGCAAAGAATTTTTATTATTAAATTACCGGGCCACACAAAAATATTCCACTACATAATGCTATTCGGGGAAACATCGTTTGGGGCGTGTTTTAATTATATTCAACTATTTCACATTTTAGGAATAAGATATACGTTGCTGAGGTGCAATAAAAATTACTTCCTGCATATTTACAGAAACGTAAATATTTCGACGTATTCCGATTGTATCCGAAGTACGCTCTACTATATCACCGAGATCTCAATATTTTTAAAACTTCGTTATCGTACGAACGCACCTCATTTGCTACGCTTCACGTGCAATTTCCAACTTATTTGAAAATACAGTGGTTAAAGATTAAAAATTACGCAAAGGACTCTCATCTCGAAGGAGTTAACTGTATTATTAAATGAAAATCGTTACTCAAAGGTTTTGGTTTTGGTTTTATTTTTGCCGTCCGATTATCTACGCTAGGGATATAGGACCAGGGGGGGGGAGTGCCCTTCGTGGGGGTCTTTCTAAGGGAACCTAACCCGTATTTACGCAAGGTTCGAAGAAAACCACGAAAACTCCGAACGGTTAGTCCGACAGCCGCGATTGGGTTTGAACCCAGCACCTGCCGTCTACCAGTTGAGAGGTCCGTACCTCTCGGCCACTGGTGGGGCCCGTTACTCAAAGAATAACAAGACTTTGTAAAATACTATATAAAACTGGGTTGGTTAAAGCTGAATATGCTAAAAATGTATGAATACCATAAAAGTTCGAAGAGATATGAAGCCTAAATAATATCAAATATTGCTATTCTGCATAGCTCTTTTTCTTTAATACTATCCTTATCTATTTATATTGAACTCGATACTGAGAATAAAAGGTAGGGCATATTTAAGTTTCATTTGGAAGTGTAATAACATTTCCTTTATCAGCGTAGCTTACACAAAACCCTTGTTCAATGTTTAAACTTGACATTGTACTATAGGAGCTTGAGTATAAAGGAACTCGCAAAATTGCAAATTCGCTTTGGTCCGTGACGTGTCTTTCCAGATAGATTTGTAATTAACTTTTAAATACACAAGAGTCATAATGGGAGCTAGTCACGCAAAACCACTCAATGCAAACTAGTCACTAACCCTATAATATTATAAAAGGTTCGCATGTAGGACGAAATTTTTAAAAAAATAGACATTTTAATACCAGAAATTTCATAAAGTAGTGGCCGCTATATCCGAAGTAAGGAACGTTTTGCATTAAGGGTGTATTCTGATCCAAACTGCCCTTTTTTAGCTCACAGGCTATCATAGCCTAAGAGCTTATGTGCCCATCCGTTCTGTATGTACGTTCGTAAGTTCGTGCGTAACGCGATAACTCATGATAAAAATATCCGATCCACTTGAAATTTTGTATGTAGGTATATCCTGACAAGGCGCTTCCCTGATTAGTTTTTGGAGTTCATTCGATATGTGTAAGAGGGGGAACGGGGTGCTGATGCCCCTCCCCTTAGTTGATATAAATGGGATTTTCATGCAGAATTAAGTTTTCGTTCAAAATTTAGATTATTATAATTCTGATGAGGCGATTCCGTGACTGTTATTAGGTGTTCATTGAATAAGTATACATAGGGAGAACAGGGGTTCTAATCCCCTCCCCTTAATTTATATAAATGGGTTTTTCAAGCAGAATTTTCAGATTTCGTTCAAATCTCTGAATAGTTTTGGAAGTTTAATGGTTAAGTATAAAAGAGGGGGATAACTCCTCTTAAATTATATAAATGCTAAATGGGTTTTTATTAAGAATTATCTTATTTGCTCTGAATTTTGGATGTAGATTTTTTATATGATTAAACATGTCTTTGATAGTATAGGAGGTTCAATGATTAAGTATAAAAAAAGAGGAAAGGGGAGAGCTGTTTCCCCTCTCCTAATTTTTTTTCGAACGGAATTAACCCTTGAAAATATAAGGCTTTAATGTACAATTAGTATTTGTAGCCTGTATGCTCAATGCCATCAGTTTAACTGGGTAGTATTCTTTATTTAGATTTATTTTTAGATTATTTTTTGCTCTCAAATGCACCAAACATTCAAATTCTCTTATTTAGAAACTATACAAGGTGCCGTGATTTCAATTTCTTGATAAATGCAGAAAATGTTGCAAAAAAATGCTGTCGAAAACGGCGTTTTGGACCAAATTTTCCGAAGCGAATGAAAAAAAAAGGGTCACGCTGAGAAAATAATTGCTTATAAATCAAATTCTAATTAATTCAGCGAAAAATTACTTCACACGGCATCTTCTACATCACTTCAAAAATCACCCCAGCAAGTTTCATGTTTCTACCTTTAAAAATGAGCCTGAAATGTATCGGAAATTTTCGAACTGTTGAAGGTTGAAAATCATTTTTTCCAATACACCCTTAAATAAGCAAATAACACTTTAAAAATTCCTGATAGCAAAATAAATATATAATTTTTAATTTCTTATGCGAACCCTGATTTTAGATGATTAATTTTCATTAGATTAAGATGTTGGCAACAGTATGAAGTTTATTGCTTTTATACTGCTACTAGGTATTGCATTACACAAACACAGTGGAGTCTCCCTATAACGAAACTCCATACATCGAATTTCTCTATATAACGAATTTTTAGCAGGGACGGTTCCCTTTTCCCATGGTTACATTAAAAACAGTCTCTATATAGCGAAATATCCATCTCCATATAACGAATTTTTTCATAAAATGATCTTTATTTATTCAGTTTAAAAAAAGCTTTAAAAACACATAGTATTAATTTTCAATCATTTATTCCTGATTTATTATTCACATCCTTTTTCAAACAGTGTCAATTAGATTCTTACACATATAAGAGCGGGATCAATGGGAGTAATTGAAGAAAAACAATTTGCAATTGCTCCAAAACGGCCGAACTTTCTGTACTAGAGGACAATGTGGATTCTGAGGGCAAAGAACACGTGACTTGAGCAAACTTAAAAAAAAATAGAAATTTATTAACCCGGGAGAACTCGCTATGAGAATTTTTCTCACGGTGCCCAATTCTTTTCTTTTACTTTACAGTCACTTAATATCAATTTTTTTTGTTTGGCACGTTATCGAGGGCAACGCCACGTAGGCACAATAATTACGATTCATTTCTGAGGTAGAAATCAGGAAAAAGTCCTAAACATGATATTTACATTGCCCGATTTCGTAACCAGAAAATGTAATTCAAATAAAAATCAAGACATATATTAGACCATTAAAATATATATATATATATAAACTTTTTAAATGGGGGTGGTTTTGAGTTCTTGGGGTTTTATAACGAAAAGTTATGAGGAATTTTTTCAAAAGTCGTACCATAGTAACGGTTGCATTAGATAGTATTTCTTACAAAATCTACCTATAAAAATAAATAAATAAATAAAAATAAAAATAAAAATGGAAAAAGCTGTATCAGTATGATCCAATTGAAATTTTCATCTGGCATATAGTATCATGAAAATTTCTTCTAGAGCTTGCAATAATAAGCCAATGCACTTCAACTTTGTAATCGATGCCATTATCAAGACTATTTCGGTGACCGTCTGTTGTCGAGTTCGGAAATAGAAAAGACGGGAAATTAACCCTTTTCTGGACGATTGGAGGTCATCGCAGATCTTATCTCTGATGGCTCGAATAATAAATCGTTCGCGAATTAGATGGCATATTAAAATTTTTTAATGTTTTGATTCTGGGAGTATTTTTAACCCTTCCGCGATACTTTGTTAAGTGATTGACAGAGGAATAAATAGAGCAATTCTTTTTTTATATATATATATGTTTAAAGCATGTACATGTGCATTTTTTTGCAAGACATGCAATAATAATAATAATAATAATAATAATAACAAGTTGATACCATAAAGAAGTAATAACAAAAAAAACTTGTGAACTAAACGTTGATGGAGTCTTTTAATTAATGTTCGGCTAAAACAGGTTTTTTAATCCTAAACTGACTTTCGGTGATCTTCCTATTTTCGGCCGAAAATGAAAGCGAAAATGTTAAATAGAAATTTTTAAATAATTAATACATAAATAAATATACATAATTATTAATTATTTATATGTATTAAGAAAAAAAATACATGATTATTAATTAGTTATATATATATTTAATAAATGCTAAATGAGCTGCCCCAGGCCCGTGATGTTTTACAGTTTTCTAATTTGTCATCTGTTTTCTAAATGACCCTTAAATGAAACTCAAATTTCCATGATTTTACATCATTAAGTCCATTTTGTCAGAATTTATATTTTTATCGGTACCTATAGGATTGTGCCCTGCAGAGGCAAAACCGCAATGAAACGATCTGTGGTTTAATTTGATTTCATCAAATTTTCGCACATTTTATTTTGTAAAAAATATTTCTACCCGTCCGAACGTTTCGAAATTTCCGTAAGGGGTGTAAATCTGGTTTATTGGGATGTATTTAAAATATTGAGTTTGAAAGTGTACTTTTAGATAATTTTAGCGTAGAAAAAATATCCTCTCTGTGAATCGCAAAGCGACTTAATTTTGTCAGTGTATTTGAAAGAGTTAAAATCCATATTTTTTAAAACCGATTACATCATCGATTAGAAGAAAGTTTCAAATTTAAGATCGTATTTTTTGTTCTATTCTATCTCAAATATTGCGCCCTAGAAAGGCATTGACAAAAGGAAAGACAATAATTTTAGGAAAGTGACCCTTTTTGATACAATTTTTTCAAAGGGTTAACTGTAACCTTTTTTTTAATTGCATATAGCATTTGAAACCGATAAAAGTACGATCTTCCGATACAAGTGTTTCATGTTTAACTGTGACGAGCGGTTTTGTTGATAGGCTTTCAACAAAATGATCCACAAATAGAAATAAGCTCGGAAAAATGCTTCTTTCCTCGTTTCGGTACAAAAATGTGTTTGTGCGCATGGGCAAGCTTTTTCGTTCCCCAAGCATCAAAGAACTGACTTTTCGACGAGAGTGAGTTGCACTTCGTAGTTAAGAGCCTGCATCAGTCAAACCGAAACTCAAAATCCTATCATAAACCTATGCGTGTTGCCACCAGGAAGGCGTATCCCGAACCCAAAGATTGACACTTTAAAAGACCAATGATATTTTCCAAGCTTGTAATTAATAAGAAAATGGTCATCTCACGCCACCCTTTACCTCCAGGTGATAAAAAGGGGATAAGATACCCCAGGAAGAAAAAAGTCATTAGCAAATGCTAAAAACTCTCGCACCTTTTCAATGCTGATAGCCCGAGGGATATGTGCATTTGGATAGTTTCTTCGAGATAATTTCTGACCAAAACACTCGGATCCGTTTTAAAACAAGTCGACATTGACCTTTTTTGTTAGATAGTTTCAAGTGAAATTGAATCATTTATATGTAATTTTAAAAGACAACACACAGATCGTGATTATTATGTCAGAGATTGCACATTAAACATTTTCCAAAGAATCTCCTCTACATTTTAATATTTTTAAATGATTTTTTTAGCATTGAATAGCAGAAGCTCATCAAAAAATTAAAATTCTGAGCTTCATGCACATCAGGAGAGAACTTGGACTAACTTCACAAAAAATTTGTACCTCATGCGTGATTGTGCTAGCCATTGCACACACTCAGACAGAGCGATTTTTTTATTACTAAATTGCATGCTTGTCAGCAAATTGATATATTGAGTACCAACTTAACTTGCCGTAGCAAGAGATTCCAACGAAATTACTTGACTTTATATTAAAATGCTCGTAATTTCACTTTGTTATAAAAAATCTTTTTACGAATGCGCGACGTCACATGCACAATGCAAACAGATCCAAAGTCGAGAGCTGCGCGGATAGATTTTCGCAAATTCCAGTTAAATCAACCCGACCCGAAAAAAAAAATCACCGGGACTATCATCGATATGAAATGCAACCAGAACCGAAAACAGGAAAGGAATGAAAATTATTTATTATTATTATTTTTTTTAAATACAACTACGAAAAACAGTCTGCAATTTTATCTTCAATATTAATTTTATGTTTTATGTTCAAATATAAATATGTTTAAGCTAATATATGAATAAATATGTTTTTCCATACGTTAATATTATTGACTTTATTTTTCAGAAATTCTATTAACCCGTATCTGACCTGGATAGTTAGAGTTAACTCGATCTGCAACAGAAAAAAATGGTCAAATTGGGTGACATGATCTGGTACGGGATTCTAAACTAAAGGAATCCTAAGCAACTTTAAAAAAAGAGTTTTGAAAATCATTTTAAACAAAACAAAATACTAGTTGGAGAGCCACTGTAATACACACCATAGATAAGCATAATATAAAACAAAACATGAAAATAAACACGTGTAAATTATTTATAAAATGCATTGCAATTCCAAAATAACATTTAAGCATATATATTTAAATTACACATAGCATTGTTCTATTATGGAATTGCGGAAACTATTTGATTATCTCATCGACCCAATTCGACAAATTATAAAAAATGTATCTATTCAAGTAGAACTGAATTGCGGAAAAGAAACATCCTTATAACTCCAGAAATAATAATCCTATTCGCTAACAGTTGACTTCGTCGGATGAAGCGTCTCATGTCCAATCGAAATATATCTTTGAGTTGAAATTTGAATCAAATACAGAGTCACGAAAAATCGAAGCGTGTGGAAAACATGATTACAAATATCGCGACAACATATGATCCCATTGACTTTATTTTTGCAAAATTTGTGTTATTACTTACCCATCATACGTAGTATAGAGTAAGTCTTGCAATCGTTTTGAAAATCGAAAAAAAAATTTTGACGGATTTACACGTTTTAGATAGTGAAGATTCCGAAAAAAAAATTTTTAGAAAAAAAATTTGCCGTCCGTCCGTTTGTCAGTCTGTCTGTCTGTAAACGCTCTATCTCCCGAACAAATTGAGATAGAGACCTGAAATTTTGTATGTGGTTAGTATGTAAGAATGGGACGAAGCCTATTTAATATCAGCAACCTCGATTATCCGGAACTATTTTTCTCGGACTCTCGAAAAATTCGTTCTGATGAAAGGTATATAAAAATTTTCGAAATTTTTTGTTCTAAGGAATGGACGTAAAAGGCAATAAAATAACACACATTTTGCATATAGAACGAAGTCGTTCGGATTATGAGTTGCCCAGATATTTGTAATCCTGTTTTCCACATTCTTCGATTTTTCATGATCCTGTATTTCATTCAAATTTCAATTCAGAGGTATATTTTAATTGGAAATGAGACGCTTAATCCGAAGCCGTTAATTGTTAGTCAATAGAATTATTATGTTTGGAGTTATAAGGATGTTTCTCTTACGCAGTTCGGTACTTCCTGAGTAGTTTGGCGTTTTATATAATTTGTCGAAATGGGTAGTTCTTTCAGCAGTTCTTTAATATAGCATTACTATGTATATTAACAATATTTAAATTTTGTTTGTGAATTGCAATGCATTGTATAAATAGTTTCACGTGTTTTATTTTCATATACATATCCATGATGGGTAAGTATTACGGTGGCCCCCAACGACTAGTTTTATTGTATTTTACGTTCACTCCTTACAATTAAAAACTAGTTGGATGTGTCAATCCCAAAACTTTCTTCTATCTCATAAGTACATTTTAATATATATATATATATAAAAGTGGTGACCCCAAAGTTACCCACTATCGAATTTCCTCGAACATTTGACCTAGCCTAATGAGATTCTGGTATCCGAAAAGCCTAAAACGCAAAATTTAATTAATATTCTGAGAAAATGAGCTTAGTAGTGCCTCATTTTGGGTAATTTATACTAAAACCTGATAAGCATCTATTTATGTCAAGACCTAACAGAATCTGAAACTTGATGGAATTTCGTCCATTAGTTCTTGAGATATAGTTATGACAAAAAAATTGCAAAACGTAGCACAGCAACACCATATCTTGGACAATTTATGCCAAAACGTAAAAAAGCGTCTAATTATGTTATGGTGTAAAAGAATCTGAAGTTTGATGAAATTCTGTGCATTAGTTCTTGAGATATAGCTAGTTTAAAAAAAACCGTGTAAAATATAGCACAGCAGCACCATCAGTTGAAGGATTTATAACAAAACGTAATCATCGTGTAATTATGTTATATGTCATTTTGTAACAAAATCTGAAGTTTGATGAAATACTGTGGGTTGGTTGTTGAGATATAGCTATCGGAAAAATCGTGCAAAATGCAGCATAGCTGCACCACCTGTTGCAAGGTTAATACCAAAATGCAACCAGCGTCTAATTATGTTATATATTCTAGTGTGACAGAATCTAAAATTTGATGAAGTTCTCTGGATTAGTTCTTGAGATATAGCCATCGCAAAAATCGTGCAAAATGTAGCATAGCAGCGCCACCTATAGGGCAGTTCACACCAAAACCTTATCAGCGGCTATGTATCTCAAGGTATCGCGGATTCTGAAGTTTGGCGAAATTCTGTGCATTAGTTCTTGAGATATAGCTATCATGAAAATCATGAAAAACGTGGCATAGCAGCGCCACCTGCTGGCCAATTTACACCAAAACGTAATCAGCGTCTATGTATATGAAGGGGTCACAGAATCTGAAGTTTGGTGAAATTCTGTGCATTAGTTCTTGAGATATAGCAATCTTGAAAATCATGAAAAACGTAGTATAGCAGCGCCACCTGCTGGCCAATTTTCACCAAAAACCAATAGGCACTAATTCATATCAAGGTCTAACTGAATATAAAATTTTATTAAATTTCGAGCATTAGTTTTTGAGATAGAGCGCCCACAAATTTTTTGTCACATACAGACAGACACACAGACAGACAGACAGACGGACAGACTCACAGACAGACATTTTCTAAAAATAGTCAAAACATGTTCAGGACCTTCTAAAACGTATAAATCCGTCGAAAACCGGAAGTCGAAAATTTTCATGAATCCAATACTTTCTTCTTGTAAAGATAGAAGAAAGTAAAAAAGCGAAAATTTTTCTATACGTTTCATTGGAACGAATATTTCGAGAGTCCGGACAAGACAGTTCCGGATCATCGAGGTGACAGATATTCAATAGGCTTCTTCCCATTCTCACATACTACACACATACCCAATTTCAAGTCCCTATCTTAATTTGTTCTGGAGATAGAGCGTTTACAGACAGACACACAGACGTCGGACGGCAAATTTGTGTTTCGGAATCTGCAAAATCTAAGTTTTTAATCCGTCAAAAAAAAAAAAAAAATCATCTATTTTCAAAGAGATTTACCCTATACTACTTATATAATGGGTAATTAAAAAAAAAAAAAAAAAAAAAAAAAAAAAAAAAAAAAAAAACAAGTTGGAAATTGCACGTGAAGCGTAGCAAATGAGGTGCGTTCGTACGATAACAAAGTTTTAAAAATATTCAGATCTTGCTGGTAGAGTAGAGCGTACTCCGGATACAGTATAGTGGTCGAAATCTTTACGTTTCTGTAAATATGCAGGAAGTAATTTTTATTACACCTCAGCAGCACGTATATCTTATTCATAAAATGTGAAATAGTTGAATATAATTAAAACACGCCCCAAACAATGTTTCCCCGTATAGCATTATGTAGTGGAATACTTTTGTGTGGCCCTGTAATTTAATAATAAATATTTTCTGCATCCCAGATTGTACAGAATGCATATTTTAATATATATTTCATAGATTCATGCCGATTCTATTATGTTCGAATGAGTGTAACATCATTAAAATGCATTTAAAACTTTTCCCCCATTGACCGTAATAAAATGGAATACTTTAGATTGTCCTGTAAATGATCTATGCATCCGATTTTCATAAAATTTGAAATGACTCGACAAAATTACGTAATAATTATATGTTTTAAATTTCAAACGATTAAAATCCATGTGAAACTTTTTTCCCTATTGACCGTAATGTAACGGAATCCTTTTGATTGTCCCTGTCATTGTTCTATCCATCCGATTCTCATAAAATTTGAAATGACTCGACAAAATTATGTAATAATTGTGTATTTCAAACGATTCGGTTGAGTAGTTTTTGCGTTGTTATATGCGGACGGACTGAGCGACAACAATAGGTGCTACGTATTTACATAATTACGAACGCACCTAAAAACGGTCAAATTGGTTTACATGACCACATACAGTATTCTAAACTAAAGGCATCCTAAGTAATTCTTTAAAGTGTTTAGAAAATGGTTTAAACGAAACAAAAAATAAATATCTCTGCTGTTTTCGTGTTTGGCCACGTGCTAACAACCAGGCACGTAGCCAGGGAGGGGGCTAAGGGGGGCTGAAGTCCAAAAAGACTTTTAAAAATTATCTCTATGATAATAAAATAGGTTTTTTTTTGTTGTTATCTTCCATTACATTAAAATGAATTGCATTTTTAGCTGTAAAAATATCCATTTATTCAATTACAGTTACAGTAATGCTTATATCGGTTATTTGGATATACAGTCGAGTCTCTATATAACGAAATCCATCGTTCCAATAAAAAATTCGTTATATAGAGAAATTCGATGTATAGAGAATGATGTTAAAAATCGTATTTAATATGTAAATTTTGAAAAAATACTATTTTTGATCTTTTTAATTAAGACTTTGAAATGTTTAAAAGTAAATATTAACCTAATGTTTTATTTCTTAATTATTTAAGCTGTTTCAAAAAAAGAGAACAGACATTTATTTGAAAGCTTAATGAAAATTAAATAAGGAAGACTTGCATTAATTTCAGACGAAGATATCTGTCATTTTTTGTTGTTTTGATTTTTAAATTGTTACGCTCTCAAAAAAGCTCAAATTTTAGGAAGACTTGCATTAATTTCAGACGAAGATATCTGTAATTTTTTGTTGTTTTGATTTTTAAATTTTTACGCTCTCAAAAAAGCTCAAATTTTAGCAAGGAATGAATAATTGTATTTAACATTTTACTCCATTTGAAGGCCTCTCTTATGTGCCTCTCATTGATTCCTCTTTTATATGTGTAACAATCCAATTGACTCTGTTTTGAGAAGGATTTGGAAAGCTGTGTGGGAGGTGGGATGAATTCGTTGGATTTAAAGAATAAGGAGAAAAAGGAGAAAAGTAATTTAAAAAAAAAACTCAGTACTGAACGATAACTCAAAAATAAGTGATAGAAAATTGATTCCATATGATTTCGAAGCTTTTTTAAAACTGAATAAATTAAGACCAATTTATGAAAAAATTCGTTATATGGAGATAGATATTTCGCTATATAGAGACTGTTTTTAATGTAATCATGCGAAAAGGGGAGCGTTCCTACTAAAAATTCGTTATATAGAGAAATTCTATGTATGGAGTTTCGTTATAGAGAGATTCGACTGTATTTCTTAATAGATATTTACCACTAAAAATATAAACTCTTTTTAAAACTCATTTTAGCTATCTTTATGCGCAATAATGTTAAGTGAAATTCCATATCATTAATTTGACTGAGAAAAATTATTTATTACACACATTGCGTTTTCACTTTTAGGAGACAAACATTTACTTGCATGTTATGATCTTCTTTAATTTTCTCTATCTTCACGCATATAAAGAAAACTTAGAGCGGTCAATATTAAAATATTTTGCAGAGAAAGGAGACAAAAACTTTAATTGCCGCTTATAATGTAAAATCATGTGAAAAAAATATATAATTTTAAAGAAAGCATGCTTAATAATGATGTTATAACTGTAAAACGCTTTTTATTTAAAAGAAACTATTAGAATGCATTTATGAAAAGTAATGGTGCGAAGAAAAACAATATGGCCTCTTCACTAAACAACTTTTCAGCGAATTGTTTACATATGAGTGTTTAAATAAAAAGAAAATGTGTTTAAAGATTTACCTGTGTTTAAAGTTTACCTGATAATTTTCTTTGTGTTTTGTAGAACTATCAATTTTAGAGATAGATATTCCTATATGTCGGGATTTTTAGGCAGTTTTTGATAGCGCCACTGGAAGAGTATTTTAGTCCATCAGCCACACATATTTGCATAATATTTACCCAATTGCATTGTGAAGCCAATCTACAGATGTAGGCGAGTGTGTGCTGACGGGCTAGGGTGTGCTAATTTTATAGTCAATATAGGGACATTTTGAATTGTGTGTAAGGACTCAGTAAAAATTTAAACAACAATACTTGTTCAATTTACAGCCAGTAATTTAGTTTAGTAATTGAAATGAAGTGTATTCTGAGTTTAAAAAAAAGAGAATTTTATCAAATGCAGTTTTCGGGTTTAAAATAAACCTTTTGAACTGCGGATTAAATGACGGAAAATACACTATTTTGTCAATTGGCTAGATAGGATGGAAGCAAAAATGTTACTGATTGTTAATGGAATCTTTTAATTATCTGTAAAATATTATATGAAATGACAAAAGTAATTTTTCAGACATTTACCATTTTTTTTTTTTTATTGAAAAATCACAAAACAGCACTATGGGTGTACTGAATCTTGAACTGGCTTATGTAAAACCAGTTCCAATAACATCAATTTTTTCTGGCTGCAAGTCTTGTTTAGAAACTAAAATTGAGGCTTGTTTTGATGTTAGCGTTCGGAACAATTTTAATCTGGAGGAGGTTCGTCAGGTACTCGATATGAGCCTACAGTATGGCAAGCAACTCAATTCTATATTGCTATGTAACTAGAGATGACTTAGACGATGCCACAAAGAGATTGATTCCATTTTATTTTCAAATAGCCATACAATTTTCCAATAACTATAGAGAAGAAACAAAAATACGAGAAATGGATAAAATATTCAGAAATTGTATTTCCTTTTCGTACATATTCTAAAACGCATTTATTGTAAATCCTGTTTTTTTTCTTTCTTTTTTTTTTTTTTACACGAAAGAATAGGTAAAGAAAGGTCACAAGAAATTGGGAAGACTAGTTAAGAGTCTTCCAAATATTAGAAAGTGAATAAATATTTTTCTTAAAACATATGCAATTAGACTATCACAAACCGTATGTTATTTTAGAAAACTAATTTTAGATTTCTTCAAGAAAATAGAAAGTTAATATTTCATTGTTAGGTTTTCAAAGGGCTTTCGGGAAAAAAAGAAATTAGAGCAGCTCTTGGACTAATATTTGAAACAATCTTATTTTGTGCAGAACAAAATATGCCACTTAGAAGTAACCATAATGACGAACTTCTAACGTTACAGAAATTGATATAAAAAAGACTGTTGGCTAAGAGTTCTTTTAATTTTGAGCAAAATCTGAAGAGAATGAATTGAACCGAGATATTATAAATATCTGTAGAAGTGCTATTTACAGTTAATGGATACAGTTACCGAAGTACTAATTATCAAAATAAAAAACGCGGGTTGTCATAACTTAATTGCTGATGAAACTATGGCCATTTCAATTGCAAAACAGCTTGCCTTTTGTGTTAGATATGCGGACTATTAAAAAATTCTCAAAATCTAATAATTAGAAAAGTTTTATTCCAATAAATGGCTTTTTTTCCAAAAATTCCAGAAAAATAATATAACAGCATTATGATGAATTATGTCTTGACTTGTATAATTCGTGACGAAGCAGCCAGTAATTTTGTCATGTTAGCGAAGTCCATTCTAGAATTCTTCAGAGTATTCAAAAATTAAATACCTTCACCGTGAAAGCCATCGACATCGGTTGAATCTTGCCTTGTCCAACAGCATGCTGATTCCCGTCATCCGAAAGTATCATGGACTTGTTAAAGCAGTGACAAAAGTTTTTAAAAAATCATCTTTAGATGATTTTTTAAAAACTTTAAATAAACTTTAAACAATTTTTAAAGTTTATGATAAATTTTTAAATAAACTTTAAATAATTTTTTTAACTTTTTAAATCTAGCACTTCAAGAATCAATTGCATCATATACCCGAAAAAACAAAAGAAAATGACTTGCTTGCATTTGTGACACAAAATTTATTGTGAGGCATAAAAGCATATTAACTCTTGTCGAGCTACGCAAATGTATTTGCATTTAGCTCAGAAAATATTTCGAAAAACACATGGAAGATTTCTTCAACAGCTAAAGTTTTTTTGGCAGTCAAGGAGACGAATGATTGTCTCATAAGTTTGACTATTTGTCAGAAAGTTTTCTCTCTGACAAAGTCATAGTTCATTTTTCAATAAACATTTTGTTACATCATATTGGTTGTAACTCATAGTAATAAAGATGTCCTAATTGTTTTACATAAATATAGAGAAAAATGAAGTAGAAATTTTTTGCGAGATATTTTATTGTGCATCAAAACGTCACGAAAACATTTTTCAGAGTGAAATAAAGATCCCAAGACTAACATTTAGACAGATGATTCGTACAAACGCTCAAATTACGTCCGCTGAAGAACATTACAATATCCCGGTCTTTATTCCCCGTGTAGAAAGTCTTATTCAAAATTTAAATAATGCATTCATTTCGAATGAAAACATTCTAAGAGATTTCCCATTACATCTTCCAGGATTTGCTTTCTTGAAAAAAGCAAGCAAATAGGAGAATCTGTCGCAATATTTTCAAGAGAAAGTGTCAATGTAGCAAGTGAAAGCTGAATATGAATTAGGGTGCAAACGAATTGCTAATATTGACACTAACACACTGCATTTCAATATTTTTAAACGTTTTTCTCATAGGATACTTGAGGCTCATCTCAAACATTGTTGTTTTGTGCTTTTTAAGTTTTTCCCTAAAAACTTTTCTGTTTCAAAATTGGTTTGGAAACTGGAAGTGCCCTTGAAAGTCAAAAATTGCCGCAAAAATTAAAATAAATACAAATTACAATATCTGACATTGTCATCAAGTATCCTATGTAGGAACACACTTTACATTAAGCCTTGATTATTTTTAAATTTTTTGCTGTAAATTATACAAATTGCTTATGCAAAATAAAAAAAATTCCAAAATTGAGCCCCTCCCGAAATGAAATCCTGGCTACGGGCCTACTAACAACCTGTCAAATAGATCGAACACGATACCAGCGCATTATCTAATCGCTTTGTTAAACTACCTCCGTTGCTGTTTTGTTTGTAAATAAAGATGGCGCCAAGATATTTCAGTAGTTATTAATTTCACCAATATTAGACGAGATCCAATTTCATATTTCGCGGATGCAGCCACCGGCAAGTTCAAATTATAACTCCAGATAAAGATTACGAAAAAAATGAAGTCACAAACCATCAAGTAAAAATCCTGAAATTGTATTTGGAATCAATCAATTTAAAATAAGGCTCAAGCTTGGCAAAAAATAAAACTAATCGTTGAGGGCCATTGTAATACTTACCCATCATGGATATGCACAGTATAAAATATGAAAATAAAACATGTGTAAACTATTTAAAATAAAATGCAAAGCAATTGCAAAACAAAATTTAAACGCATATTTAAGTATTTTTAACAATACACAGTAATGCTCTATTAATGAATGGCTGATGAACCAATTTCGATAAATTGTATAAAACGTCAAACTATTGAAGTAGCACTGAATTGCATCAAAGAAACATCCTTATAACTTCAAAAATAATAATCCTATTAACTAACAGTTGACTGCTCCGGATTAAGCATTTCATTTCCAATTGAAATATATCTTTAAAATTGAAATTTGAGTAAAATAGAGGATCATGAAAAATAGAAGCGTGTGGAAAATATAATTACAAAGTACATACAAAGTTTAAAGTCAAGTCTCTATCTTAATTTGTTCTTGAGATAGAGCGTTTACAGACAGACAGACAACCAAACACACAGACGGACGGACGGTAAAATATTTATTCTTAAAAAAAACCTGTTTTTTGAAATATCCAATATCTGAAACGTCTCAATCAGTAGGAAAAAGAATTATTGATTTTCAAAACGATCGAAATCAACCTGTCAGATAGAATGAACAAGATACCAGCGCACTGTCTATAATCGCTTTTGTCAATCTACCTCCGTTGCTTTTTAGGAGCGTTCGTAATTATGTAAATACGTAGCACCTATTGTTGTCGCTCAGTCCGTCCGTCTGTCTGTCCGTCTGTCTGTCTGTCCGTCCGCATATGACAACGCAAAAACTACCCAACCGAATTGTTTGAAATTTAAAATACATAATTATACCATAATTTTGTCGAGTCATTTCAAATTTTATGAAAATCGTACGGATAGATCAATTACAAGGACAATCAAAAGGATTCCGTTACATGACGGTCAATGGGGAAAAAAATTTCAAATGCATTTTAATCGTTTGAAATTTAAAACATATAATTATTACGTAATTTTGTCGAGTCATTTCAAATGTTATGAAAGTCGGATGCATAGATCAATTACAGGGACAATCAAAGGTATTCCATTACATTACGGTCAATGGGAAAAAAGTTTCAAATGCATTTTTATGATGTTACACTCATTCGAACATAATAGAATCGGCATTAATCTATGAAATATATACTAAAATAGCATTCTGTACAATCTGTGATGCAAAGAATTTTCATTATTAAATTACAGGGTCGCACAAAAGTATTCCACTACATAATGCTACACGGGGAAACATTGTTTGGGCGTGTTTTAATTATATTCAACTATTTCACATTTTATGAATAAGATATACGTTGCTGTGGTGTAGTAAAAATTACTTTCTCCGTGTTTACAGAAACACAAAGATTTCGACCACTATACTGTATCCGAAGTATGCTCTACTGTATCAGCAAGATCTGAATATTTTTAAAACTTCGTTATCGTACGAACGCACCTCATTTGCTACGTTCACGTGCAATTTCCAACTTGTTGTTTGTAAATAAAGATGACGCCAAGATATATCTGAGAAGTTAGTTATTAATTTCAACAATATTAGACGAGATCCGATTTCAAATTTCGTGGATTCAGCATTGCCAAGTTCAAACTGTAATTCCAGATAAAGATTGCGAAAAAAAGGAGGTTCAAAACATCAAGTTAAAACCCGAAAATTTCATTTGGAATCAAACCAAAATAAGGCTCAAGCTTGGCAAAAAATAAAACTAATCGTTGGAGGCCACTGTAATACTTACCCATCATGGATATCAATAATATAATATGGGTAACTCCATGAAAACTTGTGATGTCTTGTCACATACAACGATTTTTGGCTATCAATATTTTAGAACGGAAAAATGTGGCTTATTTTATCGGAGATAACTTAGGAAAGTAACTTAAAACGGTGGTCATCCTTTTTCACACACTCTTCAAATATAATAATATTGATATGCATCATAAAGTACATATTGTAATATAGATTTTGAATAATCTGTTGTGCAAAGAACTTTTGCGGTTATAAGGCCACACAAAAGTATTCCATTACATAATCAGTATAGAGTGAACATTGTTTTTTTGCGCATTTTAATTGTAATTAACTATTTACAATTTTATGAGATTGATATATGAGAGTAATATTTTTAAAACTTCGTTATCGTACGAACGCACCTCATTGGCTACGCTTCACGTGCAATTTCCAACTTGTTTATTATTTAAAGGAGTGGACTTAAAAACGCAATAAAATAACACAAATTTTGCATAGTTAAAGAAGTCGATCGGATAATGAGTTGCCGAGATATTAGTCACCCTATTTTATACACTCTTCGAATTTTCATGACTCTGTATTTCATTAATTGGACAATAAAAAAACGCACATTTTGCATCAAGAACGAAGTTGAACGGATCAATAGTTGTTGAGATATTTGTAATCCTCTTTTCCACACGCTTCGATTTTTTTTCATGACCCTGTATTTCATTCAAATTTCAATTCAAAGGTATATTTCAATTGGAAATCAGACACTTAGTCCAATGCAGTCAACTGTTAATGAATAGGATTGTTATTTCTGGAGCTATAAGGATATTTCTTTTACGCAATTGGGTACACTGTTAAAAATAAAAGTGATGAACCGGTTGCATTTGACGCCCAGGGGTGAAAAGGTTAAATCACTTGGCACCGGTGGGCTTGAAAATGTGTTTGGGGTGACATTGGGTGTTTCACGCTAATTAGGGTGCCGCGCAATGCATACCGTTGGAAGATTTTCACCCCTTAGTCATTTGCGCATGCTCTGTAACGTGTATCCTTGCACTTCAACTCGCTGTCACTGGTGGATCAACACAGCAATTGTTTCCTACGATGACTACCACCGCTATACTCTATCCCAATTTTGTTTAGAACTTCGGATGGCTAACCTTTGGCGAGCTTTTTTGTATAAAGCAACCTTTGAATTTCAGGACATATGAACATTTCAGGGAGACTTTGAAGGTGAGCTTGATGGCCGAGTGGATAGGGTGCTGAGCTTGTAATCAGACGTTCTGCGTTCGAATCCATCGAGGGCCGAAAGTCGGTTAGTATATATTTTTATTTTTTATCATTGGGCACTCTGGATTAAGGGTGCCATCTTTTCACCCTAATTAAAGGTGCCATTTTGGCTCTTTTAGGGGTGTCACCAGGGAAACCAGCCTACCCTTAAAAGGTGCAATGTGTCACCATTAGTTTTAACAGTGTACTAATAGAGACGTTGGGCGTTTCATATATAGTGTCGAAATGGGTTCATCAGCCATTCATTAATGGAGCATTACCATATGTATTAAAAATATTGAAATATACGTTTAAATTTTGTTTTGGAATTGCGATGAGTTTTATAAATAGTTTACACGTGTTTTATTTTCCTATTTTATGTTAGACATATCCATGATGGGTCAATATTACGGTGGGTCGCAACGACTAGTTTTCAATTTTAAGAGTTTTGATACCCCTTCACATTAAGGGTGTATTCGAAAAAACGATTTTCCACCTTCAGCAGCTCGAAATTTTCCGATACAATTTCAGACACATTTTTAAAAGTAGAAACATGAATCTTGCTGAGGAGATTTTTGAAGTGACGTATAAGGTGCTGTGTGATGTCTTTTTACGCTCCATTCATTAGAATTTGATTTATAAGCAATTTTCTTCTCCGTATGACCCTTTTTTTCGTTCACAGATCTCCCACTTCAAAAAAATCGGTTCAAATTGCCGTTTTTGATTGCTTTCTTTGCAATATTTTGTGCACTTATGAAAGAATTGACCTTCCCGGCACCTTGTGTACTTTCTAAATAAGAGCATCTGAGAGTTTCATGTGTTTGAGAGCAAAAATGAATTCAAAAATAAATCGGAAAACAAGCCGTTTGAATCGAAATACACCCTTAAATATTAAAAATATGCGGTAAAATTTACACATGACTCAATCTGGAGGATGATTCAACATACTGTAATCGCCGATATCTTAATTTCGATTGTTTTGAAGATGTTGTCGACAATGGATCTTTCGCCACTCCGAATCCGATCAGTTTTCCTACCTTTACACGACCTCCAAATTTCGCCTCACGTTTTGAGTACTACTTTCTAACATTTGCAAATATGGATGAATCGGACGTAATCTCATTCAAAACGATAAGCAGAAGCATTTCTGCCAATTATACCCTCGACTTTATAATTAATATTGATTCATTCTACATAATATATCGACATAATGTAAATAACGATGAAGTAATGCATTTTTTAAGTGCGTTCGTAATTATGTAAATAAATCCTAAAAAAAAATATTGTTATCAAATAATTGTAATTAAATTGTAATAAAAATCGTAATTAAAAAATTAATGTAGTCTCACCGGGAATTTCTATTACATAAAATTATCTAAAATGTATAAAAAATTTCTTGAAATTCCTGTGTATAGCTTTCGCTCCGATAACACTTTTTTAATGGAACGATTTTGATCCCCTTTAACATTAAATATCTCTTAAAATAAATATTCGATTTAAAAACTGCCTACATCAGCATGTTTGTCAAACATTTCTCTATAATACCACCAATTTCCATATTTTTGTTTGCAGCAATTTTTTTAATATTAGCGGAGAAATACCCTAGATCACAAAAAATGTCAAGGGCGGTGACAGCGTAAATTTCTTTTTTTTTTTTTTAGAATAAAGAGATACATTTTAAGATATTAAATGTTAAAAAATTGTCTTTTTTTCATTTTTTTCCCAATTTTAAGAGTTTTGATACCATTTAACATTAAATATGAAAAACTTGCGGTAAAATTCAGGCATGATTCAATACGGAGGATGATCCGTCTCACTGTAATCGCCGATATCTTAATCTCGATCGTTTTGAAGATGTTGAAGACAATGGATCTTTCGCCACTCCGAATCCGATCAGATTTTCCGACCTCTAGATTTCGCCTCACGTCTGGAGTGTAGAACTTTCTAAACATCGAAGCGTATGACTGAATCGCCAGCAAAGAACGGATTTAATCTCATTTAAAAACGATAACCAGAAGTACTTCTGCCACCTATTCCCTCCTACATAATTATTATTTATTCATTTTACATAATACATTGACGTAACGATGAAATAATGCACTTTTTAAGTGCCTTCGTAATTATGTAAATACGTAGCACCTACGGTCGTTGTTCAATCTGTCTGTCTGTCCATCTGTTCGCAAACAACAACGTAAAAACTACCCAACGGTATCATTTGAAATTGAAAATTTGAATATAAAATGTAAATAAATTATAATTAAATGAGTCAAAAAAATAATAATAATTGCAGTCTGCACACCGGGAACATCTAATGTATCAAATGATCTAAAAATAATGAAATTCTCGTGTATAGTTTTTGCAGTTATAAAACTTCAATGTTAAAACTGTTGTTAGCTTTCGTTTTTTCGAAAACTAAAACAAAATCACTTCACCTTTTTTCATTCACGTATTAAAACATTTCATATTTATTTACTTAGAAGGTGTCACAAATAAAAATTAAATTAAAGAGTTGACATGTTTCGGTTCATTCATAAGAACCGTATTCATAACATATAAAATCAGTAGAAAATTAAATGACACTGGATATAAATATAATTTAAAAATAAGTTATAAAACTTAATAGTTATTAAAAGTTATAAAACTTTTTTTAATGGAACGATTTTCATTAAATATCTCTTAAAATAATGATTCGATTTAAAAACTGCCTGCATCAGCGTGTTTATAAAATATATCTCCATAATAATACCAATTATAAAAAATTTTGTACTGTAGTTTTCTTAATATTAGCGAAGAATTACCCTAGGTCACAAAAAATGTATTGTCAGCGGCGATGGCAGTGTTAGTTACATTTTTTTAGAATAGAGAGATACATTTTAAGATATTAAATATTGAAAACTGTCTTTTTTTATTTTTTAATAGTTTTGATATCACTTAACATTAAATATGAAATACATGCGTTAAAATTGGCTCAATCTGGAAGATGATCCGACTTATTGTAATCACAGATATTTTTTTGTGTCTAATCTCGATCATTTTGAGGATGGTGTCGACAATAAATCTTTCGCCACTCAAAATCCGACGAGATTTTCGACCTTTAGACGACCTCCGGATTTCGCATCACGTCTCGAGTATGTTACTTTATAACCTCAAAGAATATAAATGAAATCGCCACCAGAAACGCACTTAATCCCATTTAAAAACGATAACTAGAAGTACGTCTGTCAACCATATCCTCGACTCAAATAATTAATATTTATTCATTTTACATCATAAATCGACATAACGATTAAATAATTTATTAAAAAAGTGGAGTCATTTAAAATCGTTATAACTTCAAAAAATATTTGAAGAATTTCAATTTTTTTAAACATTTAAATAAACAGAAATGTCTAAATTTGAATTTTGGTTCAACATTTAAAAAAATACTAATTTTTAATAAAATAAAAACATTTAAAGTAAAAATTTGACGAAAAAAAATTATGTAGTCTATTTTTTTAAAACAGCTGCTATACCAGTCTTCTGTTCGACACCTATCTGCCAGTTTGGAGCCTCCTGTAAATAATAATTATTTCTATTTTTTAAAAATTCATGAAATGAAAGAACTTACTTATAACTTTTAACCCCAATAAGTAGGGGAGAGGGGGGTTAGTGTGGACAACGGGTTAGTGTAGACATTCAAAATAACAATTTAAATAATATAGAAAAAAATTACTAAAAAATTTACACAAACTGACAACAATCTACTCCTTACTAAGCAAAAATTTAGTTGCAAAGAGTTAAAAAGTTTTTGAATAGTTGCAAGAAGTTTAATTTCATGCATGAAAAGTAAGAATAAGATTTATTTTTTATTTTTGCAGCACAAAGAATTTAAATATAGAATCCAATAAATAAGTTGCTATAAGACAAGTTTGACTTGTCTTCTTTATTTCTATAACCTTCATTAAGATATTAAATTGGTTAAATGAGTATATAACTGAAGAATAACTTCACAATGTTAGCATGGGGTTAGTGTAGACACACTACTAAGGGTTAATGTAGACAGCTTATTGCACTGCATAATTTGTATTTTAAGTACTAAATTTATTATAATGTAAAGATTTACAGAAAGTATGTTAACTTACAAATGTAATTACTATATTAAACATCAAATAAGACTATTTTCCATATAAAAAAGGATATGTATTGAAATTTTCATCAAATCATTTCAAGCAGAAATTAAAAAAATTTTCTTTTGCTATTTTTTTTTTTTTAATTCACCAATTTTGCTTTTTTAGAGGATTAATTAAGTCTTAATTTTAAATTAATTCAATAAAATAGAATATACATTTTTTTCTGTGTTGGTTAGAAGCATGAGAAATATCAACTGTTACATTATTATAAACGAATCTCATCGTCACCGACTCTTAGATGTTGCAATATTATATATTTCGTAGGCAGAGTGGAAAGTGCAAATGGTTTTAATGTCTATGATATTGTATTTCTGCAGACAAAAAAGATACAGCACATCATTTTACTTTTCTTGATATGAAAAATAATTCCCTAATTCAAAATGGGGAATATTTAGAAAAAAAAATCACACAACTTGTGATTGTTGGTGTTACTTCTTTCTCCATAGACCCTTTAGACTGTAATTTAAATTTAGAAGTTTATATAATAAGGAATATTTGTGAAAAAATTACTTGACCACACTAGCTCCCAACATATTTTGGTTTTGTCCACACTAACCCCTACAAGGGGTTAATGTGGACACATGGATCAATGTTAAAAACTGCCAATTTTCTTATTGTTTAACTGTATTAATCATCATATTTCCTGTACATTAATAAACAGAAAATATCATTCTTCAATTTGAAAGGGTTGCGAAATTTTAAAAATGCTCATAGAATTTTATAAAATTAAATTTTTCTGTCCACACTAACCCCCCCCTTCCCTACTGTGTTTTCAAATCCTATGCATTTTAAGATATTAAATGTTGAAAATTGTCTTTCTTTTTTCATATACAGGGTGTTTCAAAATAACGTGGACAAACTGATGTGGCAAATCAGGCATACGACAAGGATAAAAAATCACATAGGAACATAGGGCCGCAAACCATTTATTCAGTCACAAATACAGGGTGTTTCTTTCTAGCTACAACCTGTTTGAAAGTAATAATTTCCAGGAAAATAATAACATCGTAATGAAAATGGAACGATATGTACCTAATTTTGTGCGAAATGTGATAACGTTGCGAAAAGATCTGGAAAAACATATTGCTCAAGCAATCGATGATACCCTATAAACTGATGATCAGTTCAAAATGTGAGGTGCCAAGTGCATATTGCTGGTGCGCATAAAGCAAACTTCTACCACTTTTAATTGGTGTTATCACATTTAAAACAAAGATGAGAATGTCTATTAAATGGTTTATTATAATTTATTTCATTTTTCTGAAATTTATTATCGTCAACCCAAATTGAGTTAGGATGAAACACCCTGTATTTGTGACTCAGCAAGAAGTTTGCGGCCCTATGTTCCTATGTGATTTTTTATCCTTGTCGTATGCCTGATTTGTCATATCAATTTGTCCACGTTATTTTGAAACACCCTGTATATATATATATATATTTAATTTTAAGAGTTTTGACTCGGTTTAACATTAATTAAATGCTATGAATGAATCACCATCAAGAGACGGACTTAAGAGGCCACACTAGTGAATGAAAAAGACCCGGATAATAATGTTAAGTCTATAGGGGCGTTCTTTTCAAATATCTCGCTCAATTTTTAATATTTTTACATGATTTTTTTTTTCTGAATGGGATAGCTCAGGACCATTTTCAACCGGGTTCGTTTTTATTTTTCGATTTTAGTTTCAGATTTAAAAAAAAAAAAAAAAAAAAAAAAAAAAAAAAAAAAAACTTTAACTTTTGGAATTGAACCAGTTCTGAAATTGAAACTATCCTAATACAAAAGATATATATATATATATATATATATATATATATATATAACCAAAATCGAAAAATGTCTTCAGCTAAACAGCTAAGCTTGAAGTATCTTCCTGTTGTTTTTAAGCAGTTTACAATCTATAATATATAATTTATAATATAGATATATTATAAAGGCCAAACGAAATAATTAACTTTTTGCATTAAAAAAAAGCAAATAATACTTTTAAAAAAATTCTGGTAGCAAAATGGATGCATATATTTTAATTTCTTATGCTAACGAACTCTGATTGATGTGTTTAATTAGATTAGTATGTTTGCAACCGTATGAAGTTTATTGCTTTTATACTGCTACTAAGTATTGCATTATACAAATATATTATTAAAAGTTGTTATCTAGGCTTTAAAAATCATGCAAAGACTTTCGTCGCTACGGAAAAAATAGAATGGGGAAAAAAGCGGTATCAGTGATCCAATTAAAATTTTCATCTGACAAATTTCACGAGGATTTCTTCTAGAACTTGTAATAAGCCAACGCTCCTCGACTTTGCAATTGCTATTTCGGCGACCCTCTGCTAACAGAAAAGACGAGAAGAGAAAGGTTAACGCTTTTCTGGCCGGTTGGAGGTCACCCCAGATCTGATCTCGGATAAATCAGATGGTATATTAAAATTTTCTGAATGCTTTTGATACTAAGGTGTATTTTTAACCCTTCCGCGATACTTTGTTAAGTGATCGATAGAGGAAAAAGTGGAGCAACTCTTTTTTATTTAATTATTTATGCTTATCACATGTACATGCGCATAGTTTTTGCAAGATATACAAAAAAAAAGTAAATACTATAAAGAGATAATAATAAAAAAGTCTTAAAAAGCAATACTTTGTTAAGTGGTCGATAGAGGAAAAAAGTGGAGTAACTCTTTCTTTTAAATTTATATTTATCTTTTATCGCATGTTGTTTTACAAAATATACAAAAAAAGTGGATATCAAAAAGAAAACTTGTTCATTACAAGCAGATGGAGTCTTTTAGTTAATGATCGACCAAAAAAAGGTTTTTAAAGGTTGAAATAGGGCTGATCTTGTTTTCGGTCGAAAACGAAAAAGTCAAAACATTTTTTTGAGCTATCAATACATTACATAAATATATAGAATAATTAATTATTCACACTTAGTAAGGAAAAAAAGAATAATTAATTATTATGTGTGTCCCAAGTTGGCTATCTGATCCTTCGAATGAAAACCTTTCTTATAAAATACAACGCAATGAATCCACAACACATGCGAATTCCATTTATTAAAATTATTTAAGGGTGTATTTCGATTCAAACTGCTTAGTTTCCGATTCATTTTTGAATTCATTTTTGCTCTCAAACACACCAAACTTTCAAAATCTCTTATTTAGAAAGTATACAAAGTGCCGTGATCGTCGATTCTTTGATAAATGCAGAAAATATTCAAAAAACGCAAGCAAAAACGGCATTTCGAACCGATTTTCCCCAAGCGGGAGATCTGTGAACGAAAAAAAGGGTCCTACTGATAAGGTAATTGTTTATAACTCAAATTCTAATAAATTGAGCCTAAAAAGACATCACACGGCACCTCATACGTCCCTTCAAGAATCCCCTCAGCAAGTTTCATGTTTGTACTTTTAAAATGCGTCTGAAATTGTATCGGAAAATTTCGAGCTGTTGAAGGTGGAAAAGCGTTTTTTCGAATACACCCTTAAAACCCCTGCCCTCGCTCGAGGAAACGCTCGCGAGCTAATGCTATTCCTATGGGGAAGCATTTTTCTAATAACTCTTTCGCATTTTGACATTTTTGAATAATTTTTTTTGCATTGGATAGCTGAGGTGTATGCCGACAGCGCACCTTTTTTACTTTTTCGATTTTGGTTGCAGATATTTTTTTAAAAAGCACTTTCTGTTTCGAAACCGGTTTTGAAAGCGAAACTAACTCTGCAAAAAATATCTGCGACCCAAATCGAAACCAGCAAAAAAGGTGTGCTGTCGGCATGCACCTCAGCTATCCAATGCAAAAAAAAAAATTCAAAAATGTCAAAATGCGAAAGAGTTATTAGAAAAATGCTTCCCCATAGGAATAGCATTAGCTCACGAGCGTTTCCTCGAGCGAGAACAGTGGCCTTAAAGGAACTCCATAGAACATCGTTCTGTGGAGTTCCTTTACCTGCGGTCTATTCTGTTGAGCTGTCTAAATGACAGACCAGATGTTATGAACTACCCGGTTTGCTGAGCAAAAAAATGCTCACCGGTTGTCGTGGCCAGTTAGCTTAATCGGCAAAGCATTGGCCTTGCTAAACCAAGTATTCGGCTTAGGCCACTTTTCGCCCAGTTGGAAAAAAATTAATTCGTCTCCCAAAAATGATGTTCCGGTTCGTAAAATTATGGTAAATATTGTTTTGGTTCGTGAAAGTTTTAAAACGCACTACACTTTTGGGCTGCCTGTTGATGCACAATAGAGTAACGAAAAGTTATTGATTTTAATAAACATTCAACCCGACAAAACATTGTCGGGACTATTGTGGTCATGAAATCCAACCAGAACCGAAATCATGAAAAGGATTCTTTAATTATTCTTTATTTTTTAAGACAAATATGAAAAAAAGGTCTGCATTTGTGTCTTCAGTATTAATTTTATATTACGCAATAAATATGTTTTTTTCATATGTAACTAATTATTGACTTTCTTTTCAGAAATCCTATGAACCTGAATCTGACCTGAATCCAAAAGAATTAAAGTCAACCAGATCTGCAAAAAAAAAAAGAAGAAAAAAGTGGTTTCCAATGAAATGGAAACAAAATTCTAAATTGAAGGCATCCTAAGCAATTTTTTTAAAAAAAAAGTGTTTTGAAAATTATTTAAAAAAAAAAATGTATCAGCTGTTTTCTTGAATGACTTATCTCAGTTTGGAAATTTATACTTTACTGACCACGCGCGAACAACCTGTCAGATTGTCAGAACATGACACCAGCACACTTATCTAATCGCTTTTGCCAAATCTACCTCCGTTGCTGTTTTGTTTGTAAATAAAGATGACGCCAAGATAGATCTGAGCAGTTAGTATTTAATTTCAACAATATTAAACGAGATCGATTTCAGATTTCGCGGATGCAGCACTGTTCCTGCAAGTTTAAATTATAATTCCAGATAAAAATTGCGATAAAAAAGGAAGTTCAAGACATCAAGTTAAAAAAATACAACCATTTCAAAAATATTTTTTTCAAAGACTAAAATCAAAAATTTATAAATAAGTTGTAATAATAACAATGAACAACATTTTTAGGGTGATCAAAAATGGCTTATGTCATAACAGAGTCCTATATTGCACCATGAATCAAACATGAATACTCCTAGAACCATCCTAAATCAATTTTCAATGAAGTTTCTAATTTGCAATTTTCGGTACTACCAATTTTTAACTTCTGAACATCGCACATTTTCAAAATTTACACAAACATATGAGAAAAAAAAGTACTTTAAAAGGCAATTTGTTTGAAAACTGTATCTCAATTTGTTTTTCAGTTATTACAGTGAAACCTCCAAATACTTTAATTATACTTTAATACTTTAATTACCAAATACTATAATTTACTTTTGTCCCTTCATTTCCAATATGCGTCGGATAGGGTCAAACGTTGGGGGTATTCCCTATTTTAGAATTAGATAATTTTATAATAATTTATTGATTTTAATAACTTTGTTGTTTTTTTTTTTCATAAAAATAGATAATAGACTAAAAAAGTGAAATATATATTTCTTTGAACCAAAGAGCATGTTACAAATAAAAAGAGACAATTTTTATTGGATCAAAAATGATACCGATATCAAAAGGCAAGCTCCCCTCCTTCCCCATAGAGATATCTTAAGATATCATATGTCAGATCCCCCTCCCCCTTAAAATGATCATTTTACATATGCACAGCCCCAAACGTGTCTTCATAATTAGAAGTCAGGATTAAAATATTCTTACACATATGAAGAAGAATAGGAATGTCAAACGTTGGGGTATTCCACATTTTAGAATTAGATAATTTTATAATAATTTATTGATTTTAATAACTTTGTTTTTTTTTCATAAAAATAGATAATAGACTAAAAAAGGAGAATATATATTTTTTTGAACCAAAGACCATGTTACAAATAAAATGAGACAATTTTTATTCGATCGAAAATGACATCGATATAATTTGAATAAACAATTTTAAATTACTTGAGAGAGCTGTACCAAAAGAATTAAACGGAAGTATTATTCACATGTCCTTTTCTAATAAGAACCATAATCTTAATAAAAATAAAAATGCAAATCGTTTCACGGTCAATGCAAACGGTAAGATACAAACAAAAACCACGAGCATTATAAAAACAAGTTCGAAATTGCACGTGAAGCGTAGCAAATGAAGTGCGTTCGTACGATAACGAAGTTTTAAAATATTCAGATCTTGCTGATATAGTAGAGCGTACTTTGCATACAGTATAGTAGTCGAAATCTTTGTGTTCCTGTAAATATACAGGGAGTAAATTTTATTATACTTCATTAACGTATATCTTATTCATAAAATGTGAAGTAGTTTAATATGGTTAAAACAAGCCCCAAACAATGTTTCCCCGTATAACATTATTTAGTGGAATACATTTGTGTGGCCCTGTAATTTAATAATAAAAATTCTTTGCATCACAGATTGTACAGAATGTATATTTTAGTTCATACTTCATAGATTCACGTCAATTCTATTATGTTCGAATGAGTGTAACACCATTAAAATGCATTTGAAATTTTTTTTTTCCATTGATCGTAATGTAACGGAATACTTGTGATTGTCCCTGTAATTGATCTACCCATCCGATTCTCATAAAATTTGAAATGACTCGACAAAATTACGTAATAATTATGTATTTCAAATTTCAAACGATTCGGTTGGGTAGTTTTTGCGTTGTTATATGCGGACAGACAGACAGACGGACAGACGGATGGACTGAGCGACAATAATAGGTACTACGTATTTACATAATTACGAACGCACCTAATAATAAATTAAATCATGATCTAAAAGAATTTCCAACATGGTTCATCCCGCTCTCACGAGGAATTTATTCATTAGTTCTAACCATAACTTAGGAATAATAAAAGAAGCAGTATCATTGCAAACAAAACTGTTACGCTAATAAATTTCAATGATATCGATATCAAAAGGCAAACACCCCCACCCTGGATATATCTTAAGATATCATATGCGAAATCCCCCTCCCCCCTAAAATGATAAAATTATATATGCACAGTCGCAAACTATCTTGATAATCAGAAATTGCGATTAAAATATTCTTACTAAACATGTCTATGAAAAGACTTCAATCAAGGTTTGTTTTTTTTTTTTTTTACGAAAATGCGATTTAAGTGAAAGTAATATAGCCTTGCAGAATTCGATACAAACGGATTCCATGAGTTTACACCAACTATCGCTGACACCGCGAAAAATTTTCAACAATGAGTGTAACACCATTAAAATGCATTTGAATTTTTTTTTTCCCATTGATCGTAATGTAACGGAATACTTGTGATTGTCCCTGTAATTGATCTACCCATCCGATTCTCATAAAATTTGAAATGACTCGACAAAATTACGTAATAATTATGTATTTCAAATTTCAAACGATTCGGTTGGGTAGTTTTTGCGTTGTTATATGCGGACAGACAGACAGACGGACAGACGGATGGACTGAGCGACAATAATAGGTACTACGTATTTGTGTGTATTAAAACAATTTTTAAGTTCAAGAAGCCACACCAGTCACTAAAAAAAAGCTTTTCACTTAAAGAAAAAAAAAGTTATTAAATGTTTTTATCAATACAAAAATCAAACACATATAATTGTTCTTTAGGCATCATGAGATTTTCAAGGTGCGTAAATAGCTACTTAAGGCCCCACAATAGTCACCGAAAAAAACCCGGATGATAATGTTAAGTCTGGGGGTGTTATTTTCAAACATCTTGCTCAAATGTTTGATATTTTTACACGATTTTTTTGCATAGATAAGATTAAAGACGATCTACAATCGGAGTAGTTTTTACTTTTTCTATTTTGGTAATTAGGATGAGCGAAGCGAATCCTCTACTAGGCCACTCAAATTACAATTTGTCGTACACTTTACAAAAAAAAACTATTCAGTATTTTGATTTGAAATTAAACATAAAAATAAATTATGATGCGTAGATTTGCACAATATTATTTTTTTTTACAAAATAACTTTAAAAAATATTAATTAAATAATTTATTTTACATGTTTTTTCATTACGAACGCATTTTTGCAAATAAAAAATGAAACAAGTACATTTTCAGAAGAAGAAATAAATCATGGGGTTTATAATTATAGGTAGAATCATGATTAATAGACCGTATTCCTGTGACGTAACATAAGATAAAATAGCGATTTTTAAAGCCTCGAACCAGAAGGAAGAAAAGGCTCCATTTCTTTATGAATTATTAGATGGAAATAAATGTAAAAATTATTTATATTTTTAAAACTGTAAACAAAATTTTGTGCAGTCATCTGCGTGCAATGAGTACGATCGATAATGTTCCAATAAAATCACATAAGGTAAAACGGCGGTTTTTGTAGACTCGAACAAAAGAAAAAATAAGGCCCATTAAATAAATAAAAATACATTTTCATTATTCCGTCAAAAAATATATTTTAATAGAATACTTTATTAAGATTGGTTGAAAATGGCACATATTTTGGTCTCACTCCTGTTAATCATATAATAGTTTCACGATTTCTTTTATGAAGTTTTAACATATTTTTTTATGAAAATTATAACATATATTTAATGAATTAAAATTTGTGAACATTCAATTATTTACATTTAATTATAATAATATTTTTCAGTGTTAAGAATTCAAATACGCAATTTATTTTTATTGTGTGAAATCATTTACGCAAACAATACTTCTTATTTTTTTTTTTTTTTTAATATATTATGATTTTTTTTGTAAAGTAGAAACAAAAAAAAAATGTAAACAAATAAAATAAATTTTTAAATTCGTTATATAAAGTGTTATTTGAATACGAAGGTTGAAAACTGAACCAAATAAAACGTATTTATTACTATGAAGTAATTACTATTAGTATTATTTCTAATGTTTCTGTTTAAATACAATTTATGGAATTTGACTGAGTTTACATTTCTAAAATTAAAATTCTCCAAAAAATAAAATAACATTTTTGCTTAATTAAGATGCAAAAAATAATTATTGGTACTTTTAAATGTTTTTCTTTTGATATGATGCTTCGCGAATCCAAACAAAGCTTGGCTTTCGCTAGTTTATATTTTTATATGATGATTTTTTCAATTTCAGAACTGGTTCTAACCGGTTTCGAAAATTAGAGTATTTTTTTAAATCTGAAATGAAAATTGAAAAAGTGAAAACTATCCCGATTGTAGATCGTCCTCAGCTATCCTATACAAAAACAATCCTGTAAAAACTATTAAAATTTGAACGAGATATTTGAAAAGAATGCCCCCATTGACTTTACATTATCATCCGGGTCTTTTTCTAGTGTGGGGCCAACTAGTTTCAGTCGAACACTAATCTTTATTCAGTCAGTAAAAGTAGTAAAACGTAACTTGATAACCAGAAACCACGATCAAAATATTCTTACTAAACATGTCTATGAAAAGATTGCGAAAAAGTTGATTTTACTTACCCATCATGCGTAGTATAGGGTAAGTCTTGCAATCGTTTTGAACACATCGAAAAAAAATTTTTGACGGATTTACACGTTTCAGATACTGGAGATTCCGACAAAACATATATTTAGAAAAAAATAAAAATTCCGTCCATCTGTCTGTGTGTCTGTCTGTCTGTAACCGCTCTATCTCCCGAACAAATTGAGATAAAGACTTGGAACTTTGTATGAGCTTACTATGTAAGAATGGGACAAAGACCATTTAATATAAATAACCTCGATTATCCGGAACTATTTTTTTCGGACTCTCGAAAAGTTCGTTCTGATGAAAGGTATACAAAAATTTTCGAAATGTTTTATTTTAAGAAAGGGACGTAAAAGTCAATAAAATAACACAAATTTTGCATAAAGAACGAACTCGATCGGATTATGAGTTGCCGAGATATGTGCAACCGTGTTTTCCGCATTCTTCGATTTATCATGACCCTGTATTTCATTCAAATTTCAATTCAAATACATATTTCAATTGAAAATGGGATGCTTCATCCGACGCAGTAAATTGTTAGTTAATAGGATTATTATTTTTGGAGTTATAAGGATGTTTCTTTTACACAATCCGGTACCACTTGCGTATTTTGGAGTTTTATATAATTTGTCGAAATCGGTTCATCAGCAATTCATTGACAGAGCATTACTAAGTATATTAAAACTATTTAAATACGCGTTTAATATTTTGGAATTGCGAAGCAGTTGATAAATAGTTTACATGCATTTTATTCTTATATTTTATATTAAGCGTATCCATGATGAGTAAGTATTACGGTGGTCCCCCAACGACTAGTTTACGAAAATGCGATTTAAGGAAGAGTACTCTAAGCTTGCAAAATTTTATCACAACAGAAGACAGGAATTTACACCAACCATCGCTGGCTCTTAAAAAAGTCTCAAAAAATGTTGTTTCAACTAAATTTTAGCAAAATACTGGCTTATAATAATGGTATTGGATAAACTACAAGGTTGAACAAAAGTATTCAAATATGTTGCCACCTATTAGTATCAACTGCTGAAAGAGAAATTTCAAGCAGTTAGGCGTTTTCTTGCTCAACTAAATTTTCCCATTATATTGTATATGTATCAACCGGCAGATCAAATACAGGGATGTTCAGAAGTGTTGTTATACATATTTGGCTATGGACAGTAACACCTTATTTATCTAAATAACGAAGTTTTGTCAAAGATTTCAGGAAACGTTGCAAAATATTCATAATCTATACTTAATGCATGACTTTTCTTAATTTATTTACTTATTTATTTATTTTACGACTACACCACTGCCCTTAATTCTTTCATTGTCGGCCGAACCTAACCAGAAGGTAACCGAAATTCGGTTTCTGTGTGAAAACTAGCTTCGGTCAAACACCAATTTTTACCAATCAATAAAAATAGTAAATAAAAAGAATATTGCCCAATTAAACTGATGGCATTGATAGGCTACGCATACTAATTGTACATTACAGCTTTATATTTTCAAGAATTAATTCCGTTCGAAAAAAAAAATTAAGAAGGGGAAACAGCTCTCCCCTTTCCCCTTTTTTATACTTAATCATTGAACCTCCTAAACTATCAAGGACATGCTTTATCATATAAAATATATATATCCAAAATTCAGAGCAAATCGGATAATTCTTAATAAAAATCCATTTAGCATTTATATAATTTAAGAGGAGTTATCCCCCTCTTTTATACTTAACCATTAAACTTCCAAAATTATTCAGAGATTTGAACGAAATGTGACAATTCTGCTTGAAAAATCCATTTATATAAATTAAGGGGAGGGGCATTAGAACACCCGTTCCCCCTATTTATACTTATTCAATGAACACCTAATAACAGTCTCGGAATCGCCTCATCAGAATGATCCAATATCTAAATTTTGAACGAAAACTGTTAATTCTGAATGAAAAACCCATTTATATCAATTAAGGGGAGGGGCATGAGCCCCCCCGTTCCCCCTGTTATACACATCGAATGAACTCCAAAAACTAATCAGGGAAGCGCCTTATCAGGATATACCTATATCCAAAATTTCAAGTGGATCGGATATTATTATCTTAAGTTATCGCGTTACGCACGAACGTACATACAGAACGGGCGGGCACATAAGCTCTCAGGCTATGATAGCCTGTGAGCTAAAAAGTATCTTGATAACCAGAAAATCACGACTAAAATATTCTGACCAGACACTTATTCGAAAGGATTTCGAATAAGTTGTTTTTTACAAAAATACCATTTAAGAGAAAGTACTCTAACCTTGCAAAATTTTATCCAAACAGATCCCGCGAGTTAACACCAACCATCGCTGACATGGCTCTGAATTTATCAGGGGATAAACATTCGATATCCCCTGAAAATGCATTTTGAGATATGAAATATGGAAGTCATGAAAAATAATTGAAGGGTGTGCAAATCAGGATTACAAATATCTCGGCAATTTATGATCCGATCGACTTCGTTCTTGATGCAAGTTTTGTATTGTTTTATTTCCATTCCTTGAAATTAAAAAAAATCAAAAATTTTGATATACCTTTCATCAGAACGATTTTTTTGAGTCCGAAAAAAACAGTTCCGGATAATCGAGGTTACTGGTATTCAATAGGCTTCTTTCTATTCTTACATAATAAGTACGCACGAAATTTTGAGTCTCTATCTCAATTTGTTCGAGAGATAGAGCGTTTACAGATACACAAAAAGTCCTTCCGGTAATGCCGGGAGGAAGAGGTAGCTTTCATATACTTATTTATATATTTTTTATTCTAAATTAAGTTATATTATTCAAACAAACGAAGCTCAAATTTGTGAAGCCCGATTTTATAAGACTGAATGCTAGTTTTTGTCAATACTGATTACTAATAGGAATTTTTAGAAATTAGTCATATATTATTCAACCTGGTTTTATTTTCAGCGATTTAGAGAGTCGCCAAATTCCACGATATCATGAAGTGTATGCCATTTTAAAGCAACATGATGGATAAAACAAACAAATGAGCTTGGTCGAAATCTTAATTCATGTGGATCTCATATCGAAATCGATTAATATATACGAGTGCTGTCGCGGACAAATAGATTTTTTTTTTTAAATGTCACCTACATTAGAAATTCAAACTGCTATATCTCAGGCGTTTTTTAAGATAAAGACAAAGCAAAAAATATTCCGGATTTCATTATTAAGATAAATACATTCAAAAGAATCTTTTTTCAATTTCTAATTTTTTATTTGTACATCATTATACATTTAAAAGATTTTTGACAAACTTAAATAGCCGCCATTTTGAAACAAGATGGCTGATGAAGTTGGCTAGCGAAATCAGTCAAGACATTGATATGTACTATGTACATACGGAGTTATATCCAAATCAATTTATAAATACGCGTATTATCGGGTTTCAAAATGTCAACCACACTGGAAATTGAAAGTGCTATAACTCAGCCATTTTTCAAGATATAGATGAAACAAAAAATGCCCTGGAATCTTTGTATTAAGGTCAAATACACAAAAGAACACTTTTTCAATTTCTCACATTTTTCTAGCTAATTTTAATTTTTTTTAAAAAAATTTAAATGGCCGCCATTTTGAAACAAGATGTCGGATGATGCAGGCAAAAGAACACGGTCGAGACATTTGTATGTGCTATGTACATACCAAGTTTCATTCAATTCGGTTCATAAATACGTTAGTTACAGCATGACAAAAATCAGATCGTTTTAAAATGTCAGCCATAAGAAAAATTCAAAGTGCCATAACTCAATCATTTTTTAAGATGTAGACAAAATAAAAAGTGTTCTGAAATCGTTGTTTTAAGTTCTAACACATAAAAGAAAAATATTTTTCAACATTTAATTTTTTCGCATTTAATTTTAAATTTTAAATTTTTAAAAAAAATTTAAATGGCCACCATTTTGAAACAAGATGGCGGATGATGCTGGCTAACGAACTCGGTCGAGACATTTGTATGTACTATGTACATGCCAAGTTTCATTCAAATTGGTTCATAAATACGATAGTTATCGCATGACAAAAATCAGATATATATATATATATACAGGGTGATTCAGCTCGTCGGTGACAAACTTTAAGGATCGATAGAGCACACCTAGACGAACATTTTTGAATAGGGAATGTAGGGTCCCTGACGCGATGGTAAGGCGCTAGGCGCTTTCGAAAATTTGGGTGCCGAAATTCGAAACGTCATAAAAACTAGGGAAATGGTTAGATTTTCTTGCTTGTTGCGTCGAAATGATTCTGTTTGTTTAGACTTTCTTCAGTACCAATTTGATAAGCGTATCTCTTAAAACATGGATAGGGGGCGCTGCAGACTTTGGAGAGCTAGACAACAACTTTAAGCCCGTTATTTTGATAATTTAACACATGCTCGCCAAAGTTTATACTCTAACTTAAAGTTTGAACCCAAAAGTAGAGCCCTGCAAAAAGCGTAAGAGCCGGAATAAAATGTCAAAGTGCAGGGTGGTCGAAACTCGAAGGCTCCTAAGAGATAAACAAACAGATTTCTTGACTTATGGCATGCATTTTCATGATTCTGTTTGCTGGGGCTCTCTGAAACTCAGTTGAACGGTACAAAAAGAAACATCGATAGGGGGCGCTTTGGGCAAAAAACATAATTCGTTGACATTTCGGACGCTAACTGGAAACGGGGCGCTACGATCAGTTAGTAATAATGAAAACACATTTTCTACCTCTGCTCAACACTTCTGAATAAATTTAGACCAAAAACATCAATGATACTGGAAATTTATTTACAAAAAATAACACTACAGAAGATGCTCGAAATTTCGACCTTGGGCCATGATGCAGGCTTCGCACCTCCGTCGCATTGAGGAGTGTGTGTTTCCAACAATGCCAGGAGTATCTCTGATCTGCCCTGCAGCTGCCACAATGCGCGCCACAAGTTCTTCAGCACTGCTGACAGGTGTATGGTATACCTCGGCCTTCAGGTAACCCCAAAGGAAGAAATCGAAGCAGGTGAGGTCTGGTGATCGGGCAGGCCAGTGAACTGGACCCCCACGCCCGATCCACCGCTGGCCATACCTTGCGTTTAGATGGAGACGCACGTCGTTCGTGTAATGGGCCGGAGCTCCATCGTGCTGGAACCACATCTGGCGACGCGAACCTTCGGGTACGTGCGCCTCCTCCAGAAGCTGCGGCAGCACTTGATCCAGGAAAATCAGGTAATTTCCACCTGTCAGCCGTTCAGGTAACAAATAAGGGCCAATGAGGCAATCCCCCAGAATGCCGGCCCACACATTTACTGAGAAACGCTCCTGGGCTGCTCGGCTTCTGGTTTCATGTGGATTTTCATCACACCACACATGACTGTTGTGGGCGTTCCACATTCCCTCCCGGCTGAAGGTGGACTCGTCCGTAAACAAAATGCTGTTTACAAAACGGGGATCCCTGGATCTCATCGCCAAGTACCATCTTGAGAATTCCACTCGAGGGCCAAAATCCTGCTCTCTGAGCAACTGCACCCGCTGGATGTGGTAGGGGTGCAGATTCCGGGAACGTAAGATGCGCCACGCAGTTGCTTGCGAAATGCCAACATGTCTGGCGATATCTCTCGTGCTAAGACCTGGGTTGTCCTCAACCAGGTTAAGCACAGCCTCTTCGTTGTCGGGGGTGCTCACTGATCGCTCCCGTTCAGGCCTGCCTCCGTCGAAAGATCCCGTTGTGGATAACCTCTGGTGTACTCGAGCGAAGAAGGCATGGCAGGGGATTTGCCTGTTGGGGTAACGCTCGGCGTACAACCGCTGAGCGGCTCGTCCATTACAACCAGCAGCGCCATACGCCAAATCATGTCAGTCAATTCAGAGTTTGTGTACCGTTCCATCCTACTACCGATCTGCAGACAAGTAACCCGAAGCTTAAGTAGGTACCGCACGTTCAAAAGACGTGTCTGCGCATACAACTACGTCATCTCGCGTTGTCGTCTACGCATTACGTATCTTTTGCATATCGATATGGTACGATATCTTTTGCATAAATCAGCAAAAAGCACCTTATGTAAATTTTATTGCGCGCATTGTGCATGATTGAAACCAGCTATGTTTGTTAAAAAAAACAAACAAACTGCAGTTTTAATAGCTTCTTATGATAAGTAAATTACTCTCTTGTTTTGTTTCTAACTGATCGTAGCGCCCCGTTTCCAGTTAGCGTCCGAAATGTCAACGAATTATGTTTTTTGCCCAAAGCGCCCCCTATCGATGTTTCTTTTTGTACCGTTCAACTGAGTTTCAGAGAGCCCCAGCAAACAGAATCATGAAAATGCATGCCATAAGTCAAGAAATCTGTTTGTTTATCTCTTAGGAGCCTTCGAGTTTCGACCACCCTGCACTTTGACATTTTATTCCGGCTCTTACGCTTTTTGCAGGGCTCTACTTTTGGGTTCAAACTTTAAGTTAGAGTATAAACTTTGGCGAGCATGTGTTAAATTATCAAAATAACGGGCTTAAAGTTGTTGTCTAGCTCTCCAAAGTCTGCAGCGCCCCCTATCCATGTTTTAAGAGATACGCTTATCAAATTGGTACTGAAGAAAGTCTAAACAAACAGAATCATTTCGACGCAACAAGCAAGAAAATCTAACCATTTCCCTAGTTTTTATGACGTTTCGAATTTCGGCACCCAAATTTTCGAAAGCGCCTAGCGCCTTACCATCGCGTCAGGGACCCTACATTCCGTATTCAAAAATGTTCGTCTAGGTGTGCTCTATCGATCCTTAAAGTTTGTCACCGACGAGCTGAATCACCCTGTATATATATGTCAACATTTGAACGGAGGGTGGTTTCGGGGTCTGGGGGTCATGATCGGTGAAAATATGCCAAAATTTTCTGGAAGTGCTTTCCTCCGGACGGCTGCAATAGGTAGCTTTTTACTTTTTGTAATGAAAGCTACCTAATATACCTACAGACAGACCGACACAGACAGACGGACGGAATTTTTATTTTTTTCTAAAAATATGTTTTTGGAATCTGCAGTGTCGAAACGTGTCAATCCTTCAATGCATTTTTTCTGACTTTCAAAACGATTGTAAGACCAACGTAAGTCTTAGTTAATTACCCGTAAGATGGGTAATTAACTAGTTTCGATCGAACACTAAATTTTATCAATCAGTAAAAATAGTAAAACTTATCTTGATAACCAAAAATTACGATTAAAATATTCTGACTAAACATGTCTATGAAAGGATTTCGAATAAGTTGTTTTTTTACGAAAATGCGACCTATGTAAAAGTAATCTGGCTTTGCAAAATTCGATACCAAACAGATACCACTAGTTTACAGCAACCATCGCTGACATTGCGCTGGATTTATCAAAGATCCTCGAAAAATGCTTATTCCAGCAATTCCATTTTGAGCTTAACTCACTTTAAGGGTGTATTTCGATTAAAACTGCTTATTTTCCCATTTATTTTTAAATCCACTTTGCTCTCAAGTGCATCAAACTGGCAAATTGTCTTACTTAGAAAGTACACAAAGTGACGTAATTGTCGATTCTTTGATAAATGCAGAAAATATTGCAAAAAAAAGCAATCAAAAATGGCATTTTGAACCGATTTTTCCAAAGCGGGAGATCTGCGAACTAAAAAATGGATCATATTGAAAAGATAATTGTTTATAAATCAAATTCTAATGAATTGAGCATAAAATGGCATTACTAAGTATTTTTATATGAAGAGGATAAAATTTCAAAGTTTATACGATTTTTTTTTATGTACTTAAAATTTACGTAAATAATTTTTAAAAACACACATCAACGGCATTTGACAGCTATTTTCTGCTGGTGAAAACAGTATTTTAATAATTACATTAGATAATGAGTCATTGAGTTTTTTTTTTTTTTTTTTTTTGGAACTAACATGGAATTTTGTGATCGGGGAGTTACACGACAGCGGAGCCTTAAAACTAGTTTCGGTCGAACACTAATCTTTTTCAATTAGTAAAAATAGTAAAACAAATCTTGATAAAATCGATCTATTATCAAAAATCAAGATTAAAATATTTTTACTAAACACTTTTACGAAAGTGCTAAGAGAAACTAATCTGGCCTTGTAAAATTTGATTCCAACATATCATTCCACGAGTTTACACCAACCACCGCTGACTTCGCGCTGAATTTATGAAAAATCCTCGAAAAATGCTTATTCCTGCAATTTTTAAGTGCGTTCGTAATTATGTAAATACGTAGCACCTATAGTTGTCGTTCAGTCCGTCCGTCTGTCTGTCCGTCTGTCCGCATATAACAACGCAAAAACTACCCAACCGAATCTTTTGAAATTAAAAATCTATAATTATTACATAATTTTGTCGAGTCACTTCAAATTTTATGAGAATCGGATGGATAGATCAATGACAGGGACGATCAAAAGTATTCCGCTACATTACGGTCAATGGGGAAAAAAGTTTCAAATGCATTTTAATCGTTTGAAATTTAAAACATATAATTATTGCGTAATTTTGTCGAGTCATTTCAAATGTTTTGAAAATTGGATGCATAGATCAATTACAGGGACAATCAAAAGGATTCCGTTACATTACGGTCAATGGGGAAAAAAGTTTCAAATGCATTTTAATCGTTTGAAATTTAAAACATATAATTATTGCGTAATTTTATCGAGTCATTTCAAATGTTATGGAAGTCGGATGCATAGATCATTTACAGGGACAATCAAAGGTATTCCATTACATTGCGGTCAATGGGAAAAAAGTTTCAAATGCATTTTAATGAAGTTACACACATTCGAACATAATAGAATCAGCATGAATCTATGAAATATAGACTAAAATATGCATTCTGTACAATCTGTGATGCAAAGAATTTTTATTATTAAATTACAGAGTCACACAAAAGTATTCCACTACATAATGCTACACGGCGAAACATTGTTTGGGGCGTGTCAACTATTTCACATTTTATGAATAAGATATACGTTGCTGTGGTGTAATAAAAATTACTTTCTCCATATTTACAGGAACACAAAGATTTTGACTACTATATTGTATCCGAAGTACGCTCTACTGTATCAGCAAGATCTGAATATTTTTAAAACTTCGTTATCGTACGAACGCACCTCATTTGCTATGTTCACGTGCAATTTCCAACTTGTTAAAAAATGATGGCAATCGAATAAAATTTGTGTGAGAGGCACCGGTGTCCGAAGCGTTAAAATACCGTTTTCACCATCAGAAAATAGCTGCCAAATGCCGATGATGTGCGTTTTTAAAAATTATTTACGTAAAATTTTAAGTATTTTTATGAAGAGGATAAAATTTCAAAGTTTATACGAATTTTTTTATGTACTTAAAATTTACGTAAATAATTTTTAAAAACGCACATCATCGGCATTTGACAGCTATTTTCTGATGGTGAAAACGGTATTTTAATAATTACATTAGATAAAGAGTCATTGAGTTTTTTTTATAGACTAACATGGAATTTCGTGATCGGGGAGTTGCACGACAGCGGAACCTTAAAACTAGTTTCGGTCGAACACTAATCTTTATCAATTAATAAAAATAGTAAAACAAATCTTGATAAAAACTATCTATTACCAAAAATCAATATTAAAATATTTTTACTAAACACTTTTACGAAAGTGCAATCTAAGAGAAATTAATATGGCCTTGTAAAATGTGATCCAAACATATTATTCCACGAGTTTACACCAACCACCGCTGACTTCGCGCTGAATTTATGAAAAATCCTCGAAAAATGCTTATTCCTGCAATTTTTAAACTTAAGACGCCACACTAGCCACTGAAAATACTAACTTTCATATATGAATTAAAATTTTAGTATTATTTCAATTAATTCATTTAATTATTTACTTTCATTTTTTATCTTCTATCATGTTTATTATTTTATTACTAGAAGGTAGCCCGTCAAAATGACTTGTTTGCATTTTTAAAGGATGATAAAAAATTACAACAACTATGGTCAATCTTAGCCACTTTAGGCGGAAACAATTTTGATAAATACAGCGATTAAACTTGGAAAGGGAAAAATCTAACAAAGAAAGAAAGAAAGAAAGAAAATTTCAACAGAAATCTGCTTTTAAAACTATAGCAAAACTATCGGGTATAGAGGTCTGCACGGGGCCGGGCCGGCGGAATCGTTTCGAATTTTCTAACGGGCCGGCAAAAAAATTGAACGGGCCAGACGGGCCGTGCCGGGCCGATAAAAAAAATTTACGGGCCTGCCGGCCCGTTCTGAAGATTTAAGCAGAAACAATAAAATATGAGCTATTTTCAACGAAAATGGTTTTAACGAGAATAAGTATAAATGTGGCCATACTAGTTTGACAGCATCAATATAAAAATGCACAGTGTATCGGCATCGGAGAATTACATTATGTGTAACCCGTTTTAATATTTTTTTAGCTGACTCATGCCGGTCCGAGATCACGCTTGCATTATTTTTCTACATACAGACTGGTCGGACCGGTACTAGACTTAATTATTGGCAGAAAACATGATTTGTAAAATTATTAACAGCGATAAAGAACTTATGTTAGCTTAGCCTTCGGATATATACTTCTTGATGATTTTTAAATTAATTTCTCAATATTGCGAAAGTTTGACACATTTTCTGATTAATTTTAAATTGTAAAAGTAAAAAGTGATAAGCCTAACTATTGAAGGGATTTGGAATCGAATAGCGTTTTTCATTTTTGGTAAATAAAATACTTGTATAACCTTGTTGAGATATAATAGTTTCTCAAATGATTGCAGGTTTTTCTCCCTTCCCTTGCTATTGCTTCCGGAAATTCTATTCAAAACGCTAATTATGACAGTATTTTATTCGTTTGCAGTATTCTTAAATTGCTTGTATCAAAAAATGGATAACGCCATTCGATTATATAGTTTCTGAATATCTGAATAATCTAATATATCTGCTAATCTTATGCGTTTCTGAGGGAAAAAAATGAATTTAGAAATGTATCAGAAAGGAGCATCTTTGAATTTAAGAATGAATTTGGATTTGAAACCTATAATAAAATTATATAGAAATATATTTATAAATCTTCTTTTATTAAACAGCTTCAAAATTAACGATGTTTTTAGCTTTCTTTCTTTTTTCTTTTATTCTAAGCCATATTAATTTTTTAATGAATCTTTATTCGAATGTTGAAAGCCTAAGAATCTAAGTAATCATTAATGTTGTTAATGTGTATTTGCTGTAAAATATACTGTAAAATCATTCCATAGATATGTATGCAGTATTCTTTAAAGGAATCTTATTTATATGATAAAAATCTGAATTTTTTATAAATCGTAGAAATTGTAACGGGCCAAAACGGGCCGGGCCGAAATAACTTTCCTACGGGCCGTGCCGGGCCCGGGCCTGGAAATTCTGGCCCGTGCAGACCTCTAATCTGGTAGAAGGGGGTGGGGATTATAATGAAACTTAAAACGCTTAAATAAAAAGGTTTAATTAAATAGTGTTTTTGAAATCGTGAAAAGATTTCAAAGCGAAGTAAAATGTAGTGACGTCATTTACAGCTCTCACTGTATATCTGACCATTGAGAACGCTCCATTACGACTATGGAACGGTTTCATTGGTCAGAAAATAGATTGCCTTTAAAATCGGAGGTAGCTTTTCAAAATGTTTTTTATAGATTTGAAATTCGCAAGAGTCATTCACGGCTGTAAAGAAAACTAGTTGGATGTGTCAATCCCAAAACTTTCTTCTATCTCATAAATACATTTTAATATTTAAATTAAAAAAAAAAAAAAAAAAAAAAAAAAAAAAAACATGGTGACCCCAAAGTTACCCACTATCGAATTTCCTCGAACATTTGACCAAGCCTAATGAGATTCTGGTATATCCGAAAAGCCTAAAACGCAAAATTTAATTAATATTTTGAGAAAATGAGCTTAGTAGTGCCTCATGTTGGGTAATTTATACTAAAACCTAATAAGCATCTGTTGATGTCAAGACCTAAATGAATCTAAAATTTGATGGAATTTCGTCCATTAGTTCTTGAGGTATAGTTATAACAAAAAATTTGCAAAACGTAGCACAGCAACACCACAGCTTGGAAAATTTATGCCAAAACGTAAAAAAGCGTCTAATTATGTTATGGTGTAAAAGAATCTTAAGTTTGATGAAATTCTGTGCATTAGTTCTTGAGATATGGCTAGTTTAAAAAAAACGTGTAAAATATAGCACAGCAGCACCATCAGTTGAACGATTTACAACAAAACATAATCATCGTGTAATTATTTTATATGTCATTTTGTAACAAAATCTGAAGTTTGATGAAATTCTGTGCGTTAGTTGTTGAGATATAGCTATCGGAAAAATCGTGCAAAATGCAGCATAGCTGCACCACCTGTTGCAAGGTTAATACCAAAATGCAACCAGCGTCTAATTATGTTATATATTCTAGTGTGACAGAATCTAAAATTTGATGAAGTTCTCTGGATTAGTTCTTGAGATATAGCCATCGCAAAAATCGTGCAAAATGTAGCATAGCAGCGCCACCTATAGGGCAGTTCACACCAAAACCTTATCAGCGGCTATGTATCTCAAGGTATCGCGGATTCTGAAGTTTGGCGAAATTCTGTGCATTAGTTCTTGAGATATAGCTATCATGAAAATCATGAAAAACGTGGCATAGCAGCGCCACCTGCTGGCCAATTTACACCAAAACGTAATCAGCGTCTATGTATATGAAGGGGTCACAGAATCTGAAGTTTGGTGAAATTCTGTGCATTAGTTCTTGAGATATAGCAATCTTGAAAATCATGAAAAACGTAGTATAGCAGCGCCACCTGCTGGCCAATTTTCACCAAAAACCAATAGGCACTAATTCATATCAAGGTCTAACTGAATATAAAATTTTATTAAATTTCGAGTATTAGTTCTTGAGATAGAGCGCCCACAAATTTCTTGTCACATACAGACAGACAGACAGACACACAGACAGACAGACACACAGACAGACAGACAGACATTTTCTAAAAATAGTCAAAACGTGTTCAGGACCTTCTAAAACGTATAAATCCGTCGAAAACCGGAAGTCGAAAATTTTCATGCATCCAATACTTTCTTCTTGTAAAGATAGAAGAAAGTAAAAAAATTAAAGCAACCAGAATATAAAATTTTTAACAATATTGCATTTAAAACGCACCTTCGCTTTCCTTTAATAAAAAGTTTTAATTAAATATACACTGTAAAAAATTTGACTCATTTGCTACAGCGTCACTCCACCGCTTTTATAGAAAACGGTTACTTTACTGTGTTATGGAGCATTCTCATTGGTCATAAAAGAGATATTCTATAAAAGCTGTGGAGTGCCGCTGCAGCAAATGGATCAATTTTTTAACAGTGTACTTTTTGAAATCGTAGAAAGATTTCAAAGTGAAGTAAAATGTAGTGACGTCATTTACAGCTCCCACTGTAAATCTGACCAATGAGAAGGCTCCATTACGACTATGAAACGTTTTCATTGGTGGATGAGTTTCTTTTTCTCGTGGATAGGTTGACCCCGGAATCGTTATACACGGAGGGGTTTTATATATATAATTATCATTATTTCCTACCTTTACCCTTTTATCAATAGATTGAATTTTTGGGAAAAAAAAGTTTGAATGTGAATTTTCTAGTTAAAGTTTTAAAATGTATATATTGTACTAACTTTAGTTTCGCCCAGAACAAATTGGGCAACCATTTCTGAAATATTTTTTTGTTTTTTTTTTATAATATGCTAAATTGCACTACCAGGTAAATAGTACCTGAAATCCCTTAAAACTAATTTCCAGGGATGTAGTGGAGGGTATACTGAGGTATACGCCGTATACCTTCTGGATTTTTTAAAGGAAAACCGTATATCCTCTGTTTTTCAAGAAAGCTATTGTATATACACTCTAGGGTATACCCTCTGCCTTGAGAGTATATCCTCTGCTTAGAGCGTATACCCTCTGGTTTTTTTTAGGACTACACCACTGCTAATTTCGGTCTAACATTAATCTTTATCGATCAATAAAAATAGTAAAATGTATCTTGATAACCAGAAAAACACGTCTATGAAAGGATTTCGTATAAGTTTTTTTTTTTTTTACGAATACGCGATTTAAGTAAAAGTACTCTAACCTTGCAAAAATTTATCCATACATATTATTCAACGAGTTTACACCAACCACCGCTGACACCGCTCTGAATTTATCACAAAAAACATTCGATATCCTCTAAAAATGCTTATTTCAGCAAATTTTCCCCGATATCCAATCTCAAAGCATCGGATGGGTGATCTACGTTCGAAAATGACGCCAGATTCGATAAGTTGGGTTATTTTTGAAGAATTAGTGGTTCAAATATCAGTTATGTGATGTAAGGTATTACATGTTTTTTATGTCAGTCTTTCATAACAATTTTTTATTTGTCAACCACGGCAGAAAAAAAGTGTTCCTTCAGCAAAGCTCGATGCTTTGGTAATTTAACAATTGTTTTTAAAATGATTTAATGACTTGTAGTTTTATTAGTGAAAATTAGTGATATCGGGACCCTAACAATGGTGTTTAATTTATTTAGTGACTTCCTGTTTTAATAATGAGCGATGGTGAACATTGGACTATAATTATGATTATTAGCAGTTCTAATAAAGACCAATAATGTGACCTGGACCATAACGATGATTACTTACAGTTTTAATAATGAACAATAATGATGATTAATTTACAGTTCTAATAATCAGCAATAATGACATCTGAACTATAACACTGACTGTTAATCAATTTAAAGATTATATTATACATTCTAGTCATGATTATATTAAACATTAATTAATGATTTGCTGTTTCAATAATAAGTGATGGTAAGGCCTGCCATAACACTAATTGTTTACCAACCTAATGATTTACAGTATTAATTATGAGCGATAGTGGAAACCTGGACATAACAATGATGATTAATTTATTTAATGATTTGCAATTTCGATAGTGAGACCTAGAACATAACAATGAATATCTGCCACTTTATTGATTTTGAAGGATCAATAATGAGCGATGGTGATAACCTGAACTATAATGGTGATTATTTGCAGTTTTAACAATGATGAATAATGAGATTTGGATCTTAACAATAATGATATTTGGACCAACTAATTGTTAGCCAACTTAAGGATTTGCAGCATTTTCATAATGAGCGATGGTGGAAACCTGGATTATAACAATGATTGTTAACCGATTGAATGATTTGCAATACGGTGACACTTGGATCCTAACAATGATTGCTAACCGATTTAGTGACTTGTAATGTTAATAACGAGCGATGATGTAACTTGAGGTACAGTCGTTAAAAAGACAGAGGGTTATAAGCAGAGGATATACGCTCAAGGCAAACGGTATACCCTAGATTGTATATTCTATATCTTTCTTGAGAAACAGAGGGTATTCTGTGTTCCTTAAAAAATTCCAGAAGGTATACGGCGTATACCACCGTATACCCTCTACTACATTCCTGGATGTGACCTGAATCCTAAAAATATTTGTTGGAAGACTTGCAGTTATGGTAAGACTTAGACCCTAGCACAGATTGCTAACCGATTTAATAACTTGTATTAATAATGAGACCTGAACCCTAACAATAAGAAGCATAGATCAGCTTATTACTTGTATCTCGTGGTATATTTTCGTAAGATTTGATTGATTTACAGGGCGAATTCGAACTCTTCTAGGAATTGAAAACCCCTTACAATGAAATAGTCACGTAAAAGAAAGAATGGTGATAGAAACTCTAAGATATATTGTGTGGGAAAAAGGTAGATCTAAAAGGAAAGAATTAGAAAAGCTTGAGGGAAAACTTCAAATCGAGTTACGAATTACAAATTGGAGAATTGAAAAAGCTAGTGGAAAAACTTCAAACTGAATTATGAATCAGAAATGGAAGAATTGGAAAAGCTAGAGGGAAAACTTTAAAATCGAGTTACGAATTACAAATGGAAAAACTATAATTGAAAAGCCTGGCACAGTATCAGTAATGGATGCCGAAAGGTGTTAACGTATGTTTCACAATTAGTATTAATCAGAAAGAAACATTTCTAACGAAATAACAAGTAAGGATGAAGATCAACAACGGGGAAAATGTAAAACATACCAGAAATACGAGAAAATGTCAAAAAACGGATGACTTGGTGTGGAAATTCCATGTAAAAGTAGATTGATAAAATAAATATGAAACAGGATAAAACAAAACTGAAAGAAAAATTAAAAGGAAACTTTACAACAGAAAATAAGAGAATATCAGACCAAACTAAAGTTCACCAGTCAAGAAAACATTTTTTTTTTCTTTTCATGGTCGTAGGTCAGTTATCAATGTTGGATTAACTATTTATTTCCAAACTTTCCAAGGATATGAAAAATGCGAGATTTGATTTACATTTTGACTCTTGACGCCATTTTGTGAAGAAATTCTAGCATAATTATTTGTGAATTATTTGGAACATGAGGAAAAATCCAAGATTAGGGGTAAGTTTTATTATTATTATTATTTGTTTTTTTTATACGCGTCTTTAAAGTGTAGATTATAGGAATAAGCGCAAATTTCATCAAATAATCATTGAAACAAATCATGAAAGGATTGAAAAAGAATCTAAAATAATAATTTTGTTTGATTTTAACAAACTACCAAAGGTAAATTATTATTCATATTTTACATGTGATTGTTTAAATTCTGTTATTTTATGTTTTGGGTAAATATCGCTACGATTTTGGGAGAAGGAAAAAAATCTGAATATATTTACGATTTCAGATTTTTTTTTTTTTTTTTTAAATATTCATCGAAATTTGTGTAAAAATGTAAAATAAAATAAAATAATACTAGTTAGATATCAATTTTATTATTTTATTTTTTGATTGTTACCATTGAATAATGCAAGATTTTTTTTTCTTTAAATAACTTTAAAAAGATGCAAAAGATAATTTTATTCATATACATGTCTTCGTTAAAATTTTGTTATCTTTGTGTTTTTTTCAACTTATGAATTGGAGGGGGGGGGGGAAGCATGATACACATTCTGTACAATCTGTGGTGCAAAGAATATTTCTTATTCATTTAAAGGGACACACAAGAGATTTTAACTTCTATTCTGTATATTATTACACCAAGATCTGAATATTTTTAAAACTTTGTAATAAAGCATTACTGTGTGTTAAGAAAATTGAAATATGCTTTAAAATTTTATTTTCGAATTGCAAACCATTTTATTTTAAATAGTCTACGCATTTTTTTCTTATTTTATAATATGCTTATTCATGATAGATCAGTATTACGGTTGCCCCCAACGACTAGTTTACGTAAAAGACTCTTAAGTTAATGAAAAACTTTGTAAAAAAAAATTAATAATAAATAATGAAATTTTATTCCCTGAGTCCCCTTCTCGTATTTAAGTTGTTACATTTTAAGAACGGTTTTTAAATAATTCGAACTTAGAACATTTTTTCCCCCGATTGCTTTACTTTAATTTTGAGATAGCATATTTAATATATAAAATATATATATACTTCTGAAAATATGATTTTTTAAAAGAAAATTACATCATTTTTTATGTAATTTTTAATTGCAGAATCAAAAATAAAGTTTGTACATTTCTGTTTATTTGAGGAAAAAAAAATGAAATTTTTCAAATAACATTTTGAGTTATAACTATTTTAAATCACATAACTTTAATAAATTTTAATTTATATGTATATATATATATATATATATGTGTGTGTGTGAGGTTTTATTACGTGATTTTATTTACAAATAACATAATTAACCATGACAAAAAAAAAAATTAAAAATTTTAACTCAATAAATAAAAATTATTTTAAAATGTGTCCCGCACCCCCTTAAAACTCAGTAAAAATAACAATAAAACTTTGTTCCCCGTTTATCTTCTCATCTCAACATTAAAGTACTTCATATCTCCATTCCATTTTTATCCCTATCAAAATGACCTCAACCACTACTTCATAATTAAAAAGGAACAAAAGAAATAAAAAAGCATGCTCTAAAAATTCCTTGCCCGCAATTATCTCGAACGTTATGCAAATCAGGATTTCGCAAAAACAGATCTGCGTGATGCTTTTGTAAATTTTTGTTTATTTAAATGACAATAAAATAAAATAAAATAAATTTTACAATTAACATTTTGAGTTATAACGATTTTAAATTACATCATTTTTTTTTTTTATATAAACTTTAATTTTTATTATACATATATATAAGAAGTTTTATCATCATGTGATTTTGTTTACAAGTAACATGCTTAACCATTTTAATAAAAATTTTATATTACTTGAGCGAGATTAAAATGTTGATATGAAATGTAAAAGTTCTTAAAATCTTGTAATTTAAAAAAAAGTCTAATGGATTTAATAAACTTTTTATCATAATATGCTTAACCATCACAAAAATATCAAAGTTTTAAATCAATAAACACTCAATAAACAGATTATTTTAATAGATTATTTTAATCACCCTAAAAGTAATAAAAATAATTAAAAACTCTGTATAAAAGAAAAAAATTGTTTACCGTTTATTTTGGAATAGCGATACAATTTACAATTGCCCTTTCATATTAGTATTGCATTACTATTGTATATTAATTACAATTTTTGTTGTAAACATCAATCTTAAGTACACAATTCATTTTTGTTGTTATTCTTAGAAAAGTCATTAAAATACTTAGTAAAAATTTCAGAGATGTAGTGGAAGGTATACGGGGGTATACGCCATATACTTTCTGCATTTTCAAAAGGAACAACGTATACCTTCTGCCTTTTTAAAAGGAACACCGTATACAATCTGTTTCTCAAAAAAGTTATAATATGCACACTTCTAGGGTATATCCAACTGCCTTGAGCGCATACCCTCTGCTTAGAGCGTATATTCTCTGTTATTTTTACGATTACACACTTTATGAATATATATAAAGTTTGAAATATCACCTATAAAATAGCTCTTTGTTTCTGAGCCGCAAATATATGTACTGTCTGTCTCCTGCAAGAAAGACTCTAGAACCGGTCTCAGGTCTGTTCTGTTGCCAAAGTAACTGGTCAGTCGACTTTATTTTAGGGAAGTCCGGCGTTTCCTTTTCTTCCATTCAGGCGATCATTCCGCGTATAAACAATTATTATTATTATTATTATTATTATTATTATTATTATTATTTTCGTCCTATGGATATTTTTTTTTCCTACAAGTTTTGGAACCTTCGAAAGTAGGAAACCTACTCAGGGTTTTTCTTACCTCGGTCAGACAGAAAATAACGTGTATGTAATGTGACATGTGACAAAGGGAAAGAGGGGGTAAAAAATATTGAAGAAAAGTATGACAAGTATCCGTATTATGTATTACGATGCCCCCCCCCCCCCCAAAAAAAAAAAAAAAAAACGATTAAAATAATCAAAAATTCTGTAAAAAATTATTAATAAAAAATAATAATGAAGTTTAATCCCCGGATCCCGTTTATCAAATTAAAACACTTAATATTTTTCTGCATTCCATATTTATCCCTATCAGCACTACAAAATGACCTCAACACTTCATAATAATTAACTAACAAAAGAAAAAAAACGCTCTAAAAATTCCTTCCCGACAATTATCTCGAACGTTATGCAAATTCGAAAAACACATCTGCAGTTGCGAGATCCTAATATCATCTCGTAAGAGATGAAGTCAAAGGTAAAAGGCATAGGCTGGACCGCACACTCTTGACCTATCCAGAGATAAGGAGTCAGATTGTGCGGGTTCGAAGTCCTTTTGGTTAGCGGAGAGGCAGGTTTATAAGCAGAGGATGGGTGTTGGATTACTGCGAGTTGGGCAGATCCATGATGTTAGGTCTAGCTCTTACAGTCATCGCACTAGCTGGTGAGTATTGCTCCGATTTCTTTATCCATATTTATTAAATATTTGGAAAATAGTTTTTGTCCTTGGTAAAGAACTGAGAAACCTGAAGCTTTTATGGATATTTTTATTGGTTTAATTCCGTTACTTCATTTACTTTGTTTGTTTTCTGATTGGTCCATGTATAATGTCAAAAAATGGAATACAGTATAGGGTCTGTTATCCAGAATGCTTGAGACTTCGGATATTCTGGATAAGTAGTTTTTCGATAATTCGGAACACTTTACTATAAGTTTAAGAATACCACAAAATAACAGTATGAAATGCATAAAATATGAATAATATATGTAAATATATAATGGCAAATTTGTTAATAATTTATTTCCACAAAATAAAAACACTCTAAATTAAAATTCAAATAATAATTTAAAAAAAATACCTCTTATAGTCATCGCACTAGCTGGTGAGTACTTGTCTATTTTTTTTTTTTTTTTTTTTTTTTTTTTTTTTTATTCCGCATAGTAGTTCACAGTCTCTCTGTGTATGCTTATAGATCTTGTCCACAGTAGCAATCGTTAGTAAAATGCTTTTTATTTATCCAATTAAGTTCAAATACAGTTTTTTTTTTTAATTTGTAGTTCATGACACTTTTGTAGTTAATGATAATTTTTTTCAAATATAAATTCATTAATGAAATTTTAATAATTTAAAAAACTAAACGTTGGGGAAAGCCATCGTCATACTCACTCAACATGGATATGCATACTATCTATAATATATGAATATAAAACAGGTGTAAACTTATTTATAAAATACATCGCCATTCCATGTTTTTTCAAATTCATTTTCTATTGATTTATTTATTAGGATAGATAAATCTACAATATAGCGTTAATTTGTTTTAAAAAAAGTTTGGGATTTTCGGTTTGCCATTTTTAGTCCCCAATGTACTACTGCTTTTTTCAGACAACCACAAAAGTATTGTCTAAAAAAGTATGCTATAATGTTACGGCGTAAAAGTAGTAGATATATTGGATCTATCTTTGTTGCAAATTTTTTAATTTCTGAGCACATTTTCATTTTTTACATTTTCGTATGGGGGAGTAGTTTTAATTGCAATATGTTTGAAAATTGCATTTCCATTTATTTTTAGACCTTTATTTACTTATTTATTTACCTATTAACTATTTGGAAAATAGTTGTTGTCCTTGGTAAAGAACTGCGAAACTTGAGGCATATTCGAATCTTTTTATTGGTTGAATTCCGCAACTCATTTTATGTTATTCATCTGATTGGTCAATGTTAGATGTCCAAAAATGAAACACTGCTGTTACTACTTCTCTAATTTTTTTTCCATATTTATAAATTATTTGGAAAGTAGTTGTTGTCCGCGGTGAAAAATGGAGAAACTTGAAACATATTCGAATCTTTTTATGGATTTAATTCCGCAACTTATTTTATTTTATTCGTTTTCTGATTGGTCCATGTTTAATGTCCAAAAATGGAATACGATGTTACGATGACACGTTTTCGGATATTATTTATTTATAAAATAATTGATTTATTTACCTATAATAATAAAGAGATAAGTGTATGTCAGCGCTGTTCTGAAAATACCGCTGCACGTAGAATTTCAAAATATGGAGGGAAGGTTATTCTGTATATGAAGATTTGCACCTCGAAGCCCAATTTTCGATTTTTTGATTAGATTTTTTAATTTAACTTTTTAGTAGATTTTTAACTTTTTTTTTTTTTTTATGTTTCGAGGCGATTTTTCTACATTAGTGACGGTTTCATTCTTTTAACTCGACATAGTAAATTTTGTTCTGTTTTCAAATTTTTAAAATTGAAATTATTTATTTATTAATTTATTTATTTATTAACTATTTGGAAAAAAAGTAGCTGTTGTCCTTGGCAAAGAACTGAGAAACCTGAAGCATATCTGAATCTTTTTATTGGTTGAATTCCGCAACCTATTTTACTTTATTCGTTTTTTGATTGGTCCATGTTTAATGTCCAAAACTGGAATACTTCTGTTGCTACGATGACACGCTTTCTGATATTAACTATTTGGAAAATAGTTGTTGTCCTTGGTAAAGAACTCAGAAACGTAAAAAATATCTCTTCCGTTTTTTTTTTTTTTTTTTTTTTTTTTTTTTTCTTTTCAAATCTTATTATTAGTTCGCACTCTCCCTGTATATATTTATACAACTTGTTACAAATTTTATATCGTTCATAAAATACTTTTTATTCATCCACTCAAGTTCAGATACAATTTTTTTCTAAACTTGTAGTGGATACAGTTTTTTTTAAGCATTAATTTACTAATTAAATTTAATTAATTAAGAACAAGTTATAAATAGCACGTGAATCGTAGCAAATGAGGTGCGTTCGTACGATAAGGAAGTTTTAAAAATATTCAGATCTTGCTGATATAGTTGAGCGTACTTTGGATATACAGTATAGTGGTCGAAATCTTTGTGTTCCTGTAAATATGCAGGGAGTAACTTTTATTCTGCTTCATTAACGTATATCTTGTTCAGAAAATATGAAGTAGTTTAATATAATTAAAGCCTGCCCCAAACAATGTTTCCCAGTATAACATTATTTAGTGGAATACATTTGTGTGGCCCTGTAATTTAATAATAAATATTCTTTGCATCCCAGATTGTACAGAATGCGTATTTTAGTACATACTTCATAGATTCATGTCAGTTCTATTATGTTCAAATGAGTGTAACACCATTAAAATGCATTTGAAACTTTTTCCCCATTGATCGTAATGTAACGGAATACTTTTAATTGTCCCTGTAAATGATCTATCCATCCGATTTTCATAAAATCTGAAATGACTCGACAAAATAATGTGATATTTATGTATTTCAAATTTCAAACGATTCGGTTGGGTAGTTCTTGCGTTGTTATATGCGGACAGACAGACAACAATAGGTGCTACGTATTTACATAATTACGAACGCACCTAAAAATGGAAAATTGCAATAAAATTCGCTTTCTATTTTGCCATTTAATTCTTCCAGTGTATTATTAACAGCACATGTCTTTTAGAGGAGTATTATATTGTTTTTTAGAAATACATTTGCTAATATTTATATCCAGTAATGTTAATGTATGTCGATACATTTAGTATATGACTTCCTTTATGTTTAGGCAGTTAATAATCATAATAATAATAATTAATAATTATTTGCTTCATTGTCTTTGCGCTGTTTGCAATTCTTTCAATTTAAATTATTTTCCTGAAAGAGTCGTGTTTTATAAAGCGCAAAAATCAATAGAAATTGTAATATCAGTTAAATCTTGATGTAATACATTATTCTCTAAACATCTCCAAAAATTCTTCCTTAGCCTATTATCATATGAATGTTAATTAAAAGTGCACAAAAAACAATAATTGTTCTCTTTCAGACAATGAAATATTCGTTAAACACTAGTAAATCTATTCGGATAGCTAGTGTTAATCTTATTAACGTAAAAGCAACTTTTTCTAAAAACTGAAAAAAAAAAAAAAAAAATCGGACCCCAAAAAATTAATATTGTGATTATGTCGTATTTATATTACTTGTAATTATTTAATAAAAGGAAACTAAAACTAGGACTTCCCTCAGAGGGATTAGTCTGAGCGATATTGCTGAGAATGCACATTTAATAACTTGCGATAAGTAAAGAAATGAGATGTTACCTTTAATTGGTCATTCATTGTGATAAAATATGATGAAAATAAGCATATTGAATCATAGAATTGCAAATTCTTATATATAAAGTTGCATATACTATTTTTATAAAAGAAAAGCAAACCATGTATGGATATAAAATTGGAAATATGCAAAATGCTAAAAGTAATACAGAAAATAAAACACCAAATTTTCCTATATTGGAAATATAACTCTTTGAAATGATGTCATGAGCATAAACAGAAGCTTCGTAGCGATTTGAGAAACTATAAATGATATAAACTATTATGTTTGAAGAGAATGGAGTGTATTTCATATGGTGTGAAACCCGTCCAAATAGTTTATAAAGTTGAATATCTGTTTTCCACGGATGGAATGAGGTTGTCGATAAGAGTTAAGGAATATACTTTTTTTAAAATTTGTCCTAAACGAGCACTTACATCTTATAAGTTACGGTGATGTCAAAGTTATAGTTTCTGACACCAACAGTATCCTAGAAATTGCAATATTCTCAATAAATTGGGTTTAAAACTTTTTCTAGAAAAAAAAAAATTGTGAAACTAAATTGCCGAATGTTTTAGAAATCGTTCATAACGAGAATATTATATCTTAAAAGTTGCAACCAAAAAAAAGATTTTAAATTTTTAGTCATATCAACATCAAAGAATTCTCAATTTTAGAACATTTTTTGCTCGTGCATTGGTGGTGATTATTGTTCTTACGCAAAATATAGTATATTTTGCAGCAAAGATGGTTACTAACATTTTTTGTCCATTTTTTTTTAAATCGGCTACGTACTCCCAATGATAACGAAAAACACACAAACGTTAATGCTTTATAGCATAGAAATACAGAATCAAAAGCTATTTATCTCCTATTATATACACATACATAAATTATCTAATTAGTGGTAGCAGATGAATTTTTAAATATACATAGATCAATATAATGCTTCATTTTTCTTTTATTAGTATTTCTTAGTATTCATTTTTCATTTAATTGTATTATTCAGTAAAAAACTCACTTTCTTAAGCTCGAATTACGTCAAACTTTTTATGAAAGCGCCTAAGTCCATATAACAGCGAAGTATTGTGAAGAGTATTAAATACAAGGTAGTAAGACACTTAGCCAAACGCAGGTAATAAATCGCCAAATATTGCTCTTTTCGCCCTCTCTCGAAATGCATTTTTCCCGTACATTTAAAAAACACGATTTTGAGTCATCGTATTTAAAATCCAAATAAATAAATAAGAGGAAGCAATAATAGCATAAGTCAAAACATTTTATTTCAGCATCAAGGAATTGTATCGTAGTTACACATGTGGAAAAAAGCTGCTTTTGGCCAAAAAACGTTGTGTTCACTAAATTTGAATCCGATTAAAAAAAGTACCGTGATTAATTAAAATGTTATAGGCAGAGCTGCCAAGTCCCCGGCATTTTGGATACCGGTATTTTAATACAGAAAATGTTTTATTAAATTGGAACATTCTGCGGATTTAAAAAATAACTTTTCCTATAAGAAAATTCTGCTGTGCAATAAGCGGGGGCTTGGCATCCCTGTATAGGAATATTTCGTAATCTACTTTTTAACCTTAAAAAAAGCAACGACCATTTTTCGGGTACAAAAAGTATTGCTAATTGTTCCATTTCGCATACAAAGTACTGATTGTAATATTGATACATCTATGGCGATAAATTTCGAATAATTTTTCAAATCCCATTTATTTCATTAAAAATATAAATCTTTTATTCATTTAGTTTAAAATAAATGGTTTTTAACTAATTTCATAATACTTTTGAAATATCACTTTTCATTGGCCATTTTTTTAAGCATTTAGAAAATGGTTGTTTTCAGTCAAATATAGACTTTGGTCTGTCCGCATTTTATTTTATTATTATTATTATTTATAAATGGTGGAGAAATATTCATACTTAATCCATAACGTTCATAATATATGACTCTGTTATTACATAAGTCACCTTTTTATTATCATAAACATTATGTTTTTACTGATTTTTATTAACTCATTAGGAAAAATTTTGTGCTTTGAGCAATAGATGTCCGCATTTCATTTATTTATTTATTTTAACAAAATTCTTTGCATTTAGAAGAATTTTTATTTAAATAGGAAATCCAAATGTCGCTGTTAATAAAGAAGAAAGTTACAAAAAAAAAGTTACAAAACGAGTAGACGCATACTATCAAATATTGAAAAACGACGAATCCAAAAAAGACGTCGTAAGAAATATCATCTTTTAAAGCAAAAAAACGAGGTCTGATTATCGAGCCTACTGATAACAAAATGTGCATTACATTAAAATAAATAAATAAATAATACTGCAAATATTGATTTTTTTTTTCTTTTGTGCAGTTTTGGCTTCGAAAGGTGCGCTATGTTGCAAAAATATATAAGCGACTATGAAAACAAACTTGGTAAATGTTCATGCTCAGTTTTACAAATAAATATGGCACATATATGCCCAATACACACCGAGGTACCTAATTGGTGCCAAAATGGCGCTCAGTTGACTAACATGCTGGTTATCATATAAATGTTATAATAAATTGTTTGTTCGAAAAATATTATCATTTATTGATTGTTATTTCTTTTTTTTAATAACAGAAAATGTTTCGTTTATTCATTTTTTTTTTCATTTTGAAATAAATAAATAACGTGTTATTATAGCATGCTCTATGTATCTGGTAATCAAAACGATGTTTTCGCCTAGTTGGCATAAAAAAATCTCGCCAAACCCGGTGCTTATATCTCTAGTATATTATCTCAAGTATTTTATTCGTTGTATACTATAATTGTTTTTACATACCACTTACTTCTTCTTGTATATAGAAATAGGTAAGTGGTTCCTTTATGCAGTATAAATTGTATAAATCTTTAAAAAATAGCCCCCGTTGCCTCTTTTTGGATCGAATTTTTAAAAAATCAATGTCTAATTCCAGTATTGCTCCCAGGTATGCATACATATTCCAAATTTCAAAGTTGTATGCACACAGGAAATGGATGAAAAATAGGAAAAGATGTCACATTTGCACCAGGGTACATAATTGGCGTCAAAATGGCATTATTTTACCTGAGATGGTAACCCGGCTTTATTTGTTTATTTACTCATAAAATATTTATTTACTTTCATTTCCCTTTTTTAATTATATAAAATATTTCTTTTTATAGTTATTAATTATTATTATTATTTTATTTACTGTAAGTTCTTTTTGAAAATAGAAAATAATTTAAAAATGTGTATGTAAGCGTTATTTGAAAACGGAGTTTTCGCCAAATGGGCTTTAAAAAAAGTTGCGCCAAATCTGATGCGCTTGTGGTATCCGTGCCGAAAAATTAGTGACCAGAATTGACTTCCACACACAAACAAAATATAAGGTAGAAGAAAACATGCAATAAAAATAAATATAAAGGGAAAATGATGTCATAAAAGAAACTTTTTATTTAAAAACTTAATTGTTTCTAATTTTCACACGCGAAATATATAAAATATTCTTTTAGCGATCAAAAAATGCTAAGAGATTATCACAAAATTTCAAAATCAAAGTTTTTACGACATTTTTTTTAATATAAAAAAATAACAGTTTTATTTTCCTGCATGATTAAATTTTAAAATGTTTTATTGCATTCAATATTTCTGAGTGCGTAATTGATTACTATTTACTACATGTACTGATTCGGTTATCTACGAAAATATCCAGCCGGTGGAAATCACGCGCACCAAATTTCTGTGATTTATGCAAATAAATTGTGCTTTTTTATCAGTTTTTTTAATATAACTTTTAAACTATTTGGAATTAATTTTTAAAAGTAGGTGCATTCACCAGATTACCTTCATAGGTACCTTCTGGTACAAACAGAATCGAAATCCGACAAGTACTTTTTGAGATTTGCTTGACGAAAGAATTTTTTTGACTTTTAATATCGTTACGTATCTCTGAGTATAAAGACTTCGCTTCGCTCAGACAATAAAATTTTTCTTTGTTGACCTATGTAGGAATTGACTTTCATACTTGTTCCATATTCATTTGCTATAAATAGTTATTATTTATAAAGATTATTTATAATTTTAAAAATAATTTATAGATTTCCATATTATCTATAAAGATAAATAAATCTACTCGTTAGCCGGAATCTGTTTAGAAAGATTTAGAGTTCTTTCAATGGCCTTCTTTATTAACCATTGGACTTGCAATGCATTTTATTTTAAATAATTTACATATTTTATTTCGTTCCCAAACGTTTGAAATTTAAAAAGTATAATTGTTGCATCCTTTTGTCGAGTTCTTCCAAATTTTATGAAAATCGGATGCATAGCTCATTGACAGGGACGATCAAAAGTATTCCGTTTTATTGCGCCCAATGGGAACAAAAAGTTTCATGTGCATTTTAATGGTGGGACACTTTTCTGAACATAAAAAATGGATTTAGATCTATGAAGTATATACAGGGTGTCCAGCAAATAACACCCTGATTTCAAAATTAAATTTCTCAAAAACAAAGATCAATAGAATTGAATAGTAAACGGTTTGTTTATCAGGTAAGCTGTAAAAATCTTATACAAAAGTTTCGAACGGTAAATATTTTGAAAAGATTGTGTTCTGATTGCAAAGATTTGACATTTTTCTTGCTATAGATTGCTGCCAGAGAATGTGTTTTTCGGATTAAAGTGCCATATTTCATAGTTTTTTGAAATTTCGAAATTCTAAAAATTTACTTCGAAAAATCTTTAAAACATGTAAGCACTGTAAGCTGAAAAATTATTTCTCTGCAGGCAATCTAAAGCAAGAAAAATGTCAAATCAAAGCATTCTTTGCAAATCAGAACACAATTTTTTCAAAATATTCCCTGTTTGAAATTTCTGTATAAGATTTTTTCAGCTTGACTAATGAAAAAACCGTTTACCGCATATTACTATCGATCTTTGTTTTTGAGAAATTTAATTTTGAAATCAGGGCGATATTTGCTGAACACCCTGTATTAAAATATATATTCTGCGCAATCTGTGGTGCAAAAGATATTTTCTATTAATATACAGGGCCACACAAAAGTATTTTATTACACAATGGTATGATGGGAAGCATTATTAAGGCATGTTTAAGGTATTATTAAGGTATTTCATTTTTTATGAAATAGATATACGTTGCTGAGATTATTTATTTATTATTTATTTTCTGCATTTAGTATTTACTGAACCATTTAAAGAACTTTCGAAAAATCATTTTTCCGATTTTGTTTTGTTCTGGAATTTCTGAAGTTTTTCCTATACTATACAAAAAAATCACAAATTAGCATTATTTCTTGAGTTAAAATCCCTTATAGACGGCGAGTATGACTGGAAGTCAACAGTTATTGAAATTTTAAAACTTGTTTTTCTGGGAGGAATCCATTTAAAAATTGCGCGTACTTTTAATTTCAAACCATACAGGATACAGCTTTATCCCTCCACTACACAACTTTTTATATTTTCATGAAAAAAAAAATCTGAAATAAATATATTGGTCTTAATATGGGAAAAATAGTAAAAATATTTCTAGTATATTGCATATCGTTCGATCATTCCTTATCTAATCCTACTGTAATTAATTGGTACTACTTGGCTATCCCGTTTTTTCGCCAAAATATTCGCCAAATTAGAAAAATTGAATTAACTTTTGTTTTAAATAACGAAAGAACAAATAAATTAATAAAATACAAATAAAACTTCATATTGAAAATCCCTTCATGACGTAACGAAAACGTGATGAGAGTTTAATATTACATGAATGTGACATTTTTTATCACCATCATTGGTATTTAATCTTTTAGTTTGGCGGTATCTTTTTGGTAGACGGTATAATCAAGAAGTACGAATTAATTTTGCGTTTCATTCATCTAATTTTTTAAGTTAGAATTTAAATAGAAATACATGAAATTAATTAGAGCTATAAATAAGGTCTAGTAATCCGATATCCATTTACGAATTTTCCTTTCCCCTCCGATAGACATTTATGAAGGTAAAAGAAGTTTTACAGGGGGAAACGAAAGGTGGGATTTCTTTGCTTTCTACTTTTACGGTTCTTTAAGGTTTCGTTCATCTGACGAAACTGTCTGTCTGTCTGTCACAGAGGCCGTACATACAAAAACTATAGAAGCCAGCTCATCACATAACAAATCATAAAATTTTAAAAAAGACTTTTATTTTAAATAATTTTTTATATCGTCAGTTAATTTTTTGTTGTTTCTTCTTTTCTAATTATTGCCACATAAGTTTAAATAGATATAAAAATTATTTCTTTTTTTTTATCCTTTACTTTTAAAAGAAATAAAGTACTTCTGTTACTATGGTTACAAAATTGGAACCAGAAACTACAAAAAAATTAATATCTCAAAAATAAATAGATGTACAGCTTTTAAACAAATTGCGTTTAAAAGAAATGAATAATTCTTTATCAAAGAAGAAATTAAAAGTGGGATTTCTTTGGTTTCTACGGTACTATTTGATTATCCCGACGATTCATTTCGCCAAGTTATACAAATCGCCAAACTAACAGCCAAATGATGCATATTGACATAGTTTTCATTTTAAAATAACGAAAATACAAATAAATAGTCGAATATTAATAAAAATACAAATAAGAAGTCGAAATAAAATACCACTTAATGACGTTTTAAATACGTGTATCGTTTTTAATGTCATTGAATGTGACACTCACGATCCTCCATTATTGGCATTTAATCTTACTGCTTGGCAATAGTTTTTTGGTCGACGGTATAACTAAGTACAACCCTTTATACTTTTACAGTTCATTAGGGTTCATCTGACGAAACCCTAATCGTCTCTGTCCTCTGTTTGACTGTCACAGAGTCCATACACAAAAACTATACAAGTCAGAGAGATTAAATTTTGTGCACTTCTACAGCTGAATACCTCTTGATACACAACACATCATAATATTTTGAACAAACAGTATTATTTTAATTAAAGTATTTTTTTTTAATATCATCAGTTCATTTTACGTCTTTTAATTGTTGCACGCAAGTTTAAATAGGTAAAAAATTATTGTGTATGTAACATAATTGAATGGATTCAATTAATCACGTTAAAAACGCCCTTATTTGTTTTTATTACATCATCCATTTTGACACGCGAAGTGCATTATTTTTTTTATTTATTTATTAAATTCCTATTCATTTAAATTATACTAGCCGCCACTGGTGACCAGTTGGGTCTCCCTGAAATCTACGCTAAGCTTTGCAATATTTTACTTTTACTTATAAGTGTTTTGAAGGAGATAGTAAACGAAACCCTCTGTGACATCTGCAATCACACTTACCCAGTTGTTTAGATTAGAATTTAAATAGAAATACAATTTACGGAAATACATGAAATAAAGTAGGGCTATAAATAAGTAATCAAGTAATGATTTCTCAAATCTGATGTCGATATACGATTTATGGAATTCTCCTTTCCCCTCCGATACACACTTATGAAGGTAAAAGGAGTTTTACAGGGGGAAACGAAAGCTGGGATTTCTTTGCTTTCTACTTTTACGGTTCATTTTTTACTTTCTTCCATCTTTACAAGAGGAAAGTATCGGATTCGAGAAAATTTTTAATAAATAACAAATATATAATATGAACTTTTAAAATGTTCAGGTTTTCTTAAAAGGCTATAAAAATAATCAGAGATGTTTAATAGTTAATTTTATTTAAAAAAAAAAAAACTTAGTATTTTAAAAGCCTTAGAATCTTCCTCAGAGAATATTATTATATTATAGATATTATGTTATGTTTTATAGACGTTCCTAAATAAAATAAACTGTTAACATCGTTATCTGATTATTTTAATCGCGCTGATCTACAGATTATGTTGTTGTTACATGTTTATTTTGCAATCATTCTGTAACTTATATATGTATGTGTATGTGTGTGAGTTTTATGTTAACTAATCTCTCTCTTTTTTCTCTTTAACAGCTTCTGCAGCAGCAACGGGTAAGTTACCTTTTTCTGTACATTTAACAATTTCATTATACTTATAAGTCAAACAAAGATTTACAATTGTCGACCTCAGAAGCTAAAGGGTACAAATGACAAAAAATCGATTTGCAGTAAATTGAGTTCAAAGATAAATGACATTCAAAACGCTCTGTCTATGTGTCTGCGATGGCTAGCAAAAATCTACGGCACGTACGAGGCTGAAAAGATTTGTCTCTTGATGTACCTGACATTCAGGTTTTCAAAATTTTAATAATTAATTGAGTAACCAATTAAAATTTGGAACTCACTCTTAACTCTTAAATACGTCTTTTTTCCCCTTGTTTACTTTCAATTGGTTGGTTCATACGATGTCGCTTATATATATTATATATAAAATACGTTTCTTTTTTTCCCGCTTGCTTTCGGTTGTTTGGTTGTATAAAACTTATACAACCAAATTAGATAAATATTATAATCCGTGCATTGAATCTGAATACAAAATTACAAATAAGATTAGAAGAAAACCAAATCTTCGTCTAGGGATCCGTCGCACTGAATCCCCCGTAGTCTCATTAAATTTACATTAGTAACTTTCTATTAATTGTGCGAATGGTTATCAAAAATCTTAGATTTCGGAAAAACATTTTACATTATCTTAATTTCCCTACTTGCCTGCCAACCACACATCTAAATTTGATGTATCAGGAACTTTTGTAAGCGTAAACTGAGTCATCTAAGGTTTTACAATTTTTGTTTCCGAAAAATAGTTTTGATTGCTGTCCTATAATATTTATATTTAACATCTTATCTAAATACATAATAATAACCTATTCGATATAATAATATAAATAATTGTTATAATTATCTACTCGATAGCATTAACTTACTAAAAGTGACTAAAATAGGCATGTATGAAAATTTTTTGGTGATTATTCATCATCCTGTCCAATACCGCATATTTAAACCGCAAACGTGATATGGCACCATAAAATATTTTTTGTGCTAACCTTCCAATAGTATCCAATTTCAATTCAAAATTGATAAAGTTTCAACCGTTCATATTCAAAGCAAACCTATGATTAAGATCAAATTACCGAAACATTAAATAATCTTTTATTTCCCTCAGACGGCTTTGCTGCCTTATCTTTCGTAATCTGAATTAACTGAATGATTTTTACATAATCTACAAGCGGTTTGTTCCCATAACATTAAAATAAAGATAAATGCATTAATCAAATCACCCCACTCTTCATAATTAAAAACATAAATAATTAACCAATTCATCATATTTTAAGAAGTGTGCGAAGACTGACTTTTTACTTGTTGTAGCAATGTCAAATTATTTTTTTTTTTTTCTGAGTCTTTATAAAACATTAAAGTTTAATGTACGCAATTTTATATCTCTTCTGTTGGAAATATTTTTCTTTTAATATTCTACATAAATTTTTTTATCTTTAATTTTGATGAAAATTTAAAATTGTTCTTTCATTTCCATCGACTGCTCGCAACATTTATGAAAACTAGTCGTTGGGGGCACCGTAATACTTACCCATCATGGATATGTATATGAAAATAAAACATGTGAAAACTATTTATACAATGCATTGCAATTCATAAACAAAATTTAAATATATTGTTAACATACATAGTAATGCTATATTAAAGAAATGCTGATGTACCAATTTCGACGAATTATATAAAACGCCAAACTACTCAAGTAGTACCGAACTGAGTAAAAGAAACATCCTTATAACTCCAAAAATAATAATTCTATTAACTAACAATTAACTGCGTCGGATTAAGCGTCTCATTTCCAATTAAAATATACCTCTGAATTGAAATTTGAATGAAATACAGGGTCATGAAAAATCGAAGAATGTGGAAAACAAGATTACAGATATCTCGGCAACTAATAATCTGATTGACTTCGTTCTATATGCAAAATGTGTGTTATTTTATTGCCTTTTACGTCCATTTCTTTGAACAAAAAAATTCGAAAATTTTTATATACCTTTCATCAGAACGAATTTTTCGAGAGTCCGAAAAAAATAGTTCCGGATCATCGAGGTTGCTGATATTAAATAGGGTTCGTCCCATTCTTACATACTAACTACATACAAAATTTGAAGTCTCTATCTCAATTTGTTCGGGAGATAGAGCGTTTACAGACAGACGGACGGCAAATTTTTTTTCTAAAAATATGTTTTTCGTAATCTCCACAATCTAAAACGTGTAAATCCGTCAAAAGAAATTTTTCGATTTTCAAAACGATTGCAAGACTTACCCTATACTACGTATGATGGGTAAGTAAATTAATAAACCAATTTGCATCAAACTTTGTAAATGTCTTCATTTTAATTTAAAGAATACCTTATACTTCAAATTTAGTATTATAATTGCACTAATTATTTAAAATTGGCAACTTTCCAATTTTTTTATGTAATTTAAATTTAAATTTCAAGTAAATTGCTTCAATGTATATAAGTATGTAAGTTAATGTGCATAAGTAAATATATACAAATTCAAGATACATTAGCTTTACATCGTTATCAATATTTTTAGAGCTTTTTAACTCATAGTTTTGATACTGTCTTGCGCACAGTCAATAAAATCAAAAAACAATTTGAATTTTTATCAAAATTAAACATAAAAAAAGAAAATAAAATTTTAATGTAGAATATTAAAAAATATATTTTAAATCAAAAAGATATTAAGTTGTCTCTATATTAAAATTTTAATGCATTTATGTTATTAAGAGATGTTTTACAAAATTAAATGTGACATATTGCGAAATTGCAATACAAGGAAAATGTAAGTCTCCTGGGGCCCCTTAAATGTGACAATACGGAATTTCATATTTATATGGCATACCTCAGTCATAAAAATGAGAAATTTTGTGCCAATTATTATAAATAGTTTTCATTGCTATCTCTGTACGATATTATTATTATTGTCTCCATCCTCAGGTTATATCGATGGCCGTGAGTACGTGTACCGGTACAAAGGGGTCGTCTATAACGGATATCCGAGGATAAAGCCCCAGGAGAGCGGATACGCCTACAGCGTCCTGCTCAGGATACAGCCACAGGGAGACCATGCCATCTTCAAGGTAAGTTGTTTCTTTTTTTTTTTTTTTTTTTTTTTTTTTTTTGGTCACAGTTCCACAATTTTTTTTTTTTTTTTTTTTTTTTTTTTTTTTTTTTTTTTTTTTTTGGTCACAGTTCCACAAGTTTTTTTTTTTTTTTTTTTTTTTTTTTTTTTTGTTATGGAAAGAATTATGTTCGAAAACGTTATAACGCAAAATAGTTTAAAATATTAAACATTTAATAACTGGAAATACATTCATATTATGATGTGAAGGGGCGGGTTTTTATTTTATTTATTTATTTTATTTTTATTTCATTATATATTTTCATTTTCATTTTTATTTATATCTAATTTATTTTAATTTCATTTTAATACTTATTTATTTTATTTTTATTTAATTTTCATTTTTATTTATTTTACTTTTATTTAATTTAAATTTTTATTGTTATTCTTTTATTTATTTATTTATTTGTTTATTTATTTATTGTCAAAGCAGTTACTAAGTTCGACCATAAAAATTCATAATCATAACAATAAAAATCTAGATTTTGGAATGTTTTTGACAGGCAAAGAAAGTTTCTCGTGACTTTTGTACTGACTAAAACTAAGACTAAAAGAAACCAAACAAATGAAATATAAACTTGTTTCTATTTTTTTCACAATTCCTGTATTTTAAATACAGAAACATGACACAAAAATTGCTATAACTCAAGAACCGTTAAAGCTAAATGATAATGTTTACTTTAATACCTTTTCTTAATTAACATTTTTTTAATGCTGAGTCAAAATTAAATTATACATAAGGTGGTCTGGGGTAATAACGCCAGGCGGGGTAATAACGCCAAGTGCTAATATTTTGCATAATTATGAAATAATCTGGTAAATGACACCCATGTGCTCTGCGCAGAAGGGTTTTGAGTCATATAAATCGCCAAAAACAGCTTCAAGTTAATTTGTTTCATTTTTAGGTCTTATTGTTTTTACAAGCAACTAAAATTAACGCTTGATCTAAAATTTACGAGATACGTTTTGAGATGTGAAGGCTATTTTTTTTATCCGGAAATACTTTGTTAATTACATAAATTTGTAGTACATTTCATGGACTTTCAAAATGTTGTTGAAGATTTTGGATATCTTCTCGAGATAATTTGTAATTTAAAATGTACAGCGCAATAACTATAAAGGGGTAATAACGCCAATCCTTGGCATTAATACCCCGGTTGATTCCCTACAGTGGCCGAGCTACATCCTAAATACTGATTCAAATAAACACAGTTAAAACTGTGCAATATTTCTAATAATTATATTTAAGCGGTCCTTTTTAAGCAAAAAGAAGCTCACGGTCTGATATTCTTTTGCCTCATCCTCCCCCCCCCCCCCCACACACACACACACCACACCTTTATTTTTCTTACACTTTCACAAAAAATTGAACATTTTCAATAGCTTAGAATGCTATTTGTGAATTTCTAAGTTTGTAGAGTTTGTATTTTTAGAATTGGGCAATCTACATGCAATTATTACATCTTATTTCATAGTTTTGTTTGCATGGCGTTATTACCCATATAGGTGGGTAATAACGCCAAATAGCATTGGTCAAGAAATCACGCCATTACATTTTATGAATACATATCTGTTAAATTATTATTTTTTATATAGATAGTCAATGAGTTGCTGTATCAAATCGTATATTTGTTTGAAAAATACAAACTAAAACTGAGCCGTGAAAATTGGTAGAACCTTAACGTGGCGTTATTACCCCAGGGTACCTTATTTTTGTTTATTTAAATGTAAAATAAAATTGAAATTCTACTATTAATATTTTGAGTTAAAACGTTTTTAAATGACCCCACCTTTTTAATAATTTAAACTTTTTTTAGAAACAATTTTATCACGTGTTTTTCTTTGTAAACGGTATGGTTTAACCATCATAAAAATTTTCAAAATTTAAACTCCGTAAAAAAGAACTATTTTAAATGTGTTCTGGAGCTCCCTTAAGCAGGAAATACTTATTGAACACGTTATAGAGCAAAAGAGTTTAAAATTTAAAGTAAACAATTAATTGAAATTAGAAATAAATTCGTGTCATAGCACATCTGATGTAAATAAGGCTTTTTTTTCCCGTATAGTTACATCCATAAAAACTCAGAATCATAAAATGAAAAATCTATATTTTAAAGTTTTGAATGTTTTTGTCAGGCAAAGGAAGTCCTAGGTGACTTTAGGCTAGAAGTTCCATGTGACTTTTGTTCTACTAAAAATAACTTAGCTTAGTAAAATGTAATCGGTTTGCCAAATCTTATTTTGGCGGAAACCCAATTTTAATCACATAATTATTGACGCTTATAGGCTGCATTTTTCAGAAAATATTAACATGCACAAGATAGAAAAAAGTTTTGGGATTGCCACATTTGACTAGTTCTCTTTGTATAAAATGAATTCCCTTATGCTATTTTTGTTTTTCACAATAGTGTAAGTGATGTTTTATGTTTCCGTCTTCAAGGTTAAAAGCTCATCTATTTTTTTTTTTTTCAGAAGTTTTTACTATCTTTAAGAGCCCACACTAGTCATTCAAAAAAACCCGGATGATAGTGTTAAGGCTATGGGGGCGTTTTTTTTTCAAATATCTCGCTCCAATTTTAATATATTGGCATGATGTTTTGCATAGGATAACTGAGGACCATCTACAGACTCGTTTTACCTTTTTCAATTTTGGTTATATAAATATATATATCTTTTAATTATGATAGTTTCAATTTCAGAACCGCTTCCGAAATTTAAAGCAACTTTTTCAAGAAAAATCTGAAACCAAAATTGAAAAAGTAAAAGGGAACCCGGTTGTAGATCGTCCTCAGTCGTCCTATGGAAAAAAAAAATCGTGCAAACATATTGAAATTTGAACAAGACATTTGAAAAGAACGTCCCCATAGACTTAACATTACAATCCGGGTTTTTTTCAATGATTAGTGTGGCCTCCTAAACTAAATTGGAAATTTTTTTTTAATCACTTCACAGTATTTATGTGTCACTCTGTAGTTTTTCTTTGTATGAAGTGAATCTGCTTATGTCCTATGATCTATTTTTCTTTTTCACAATACTGTAAGTGATGTTTTTATGTTTTTTTTTTTTTTTTTTTTTTTTTTTTTTTTTTTTTTTTTTTTTTTTTGTCGCAGGTTGACGACGCTAACCGGGCCTCTTTCAATGGAGAATTCGAGGACTTGTTCCGGGCGCCCCACGAATACAAGGCTGTGCCGGGACACGCCGAGTTCCTCACCCGGCCCTTCCGGGTCTACAGGAAGAACGGAATCGTGAGTAACTTTCATTATTCTATTCTTTATTTTTCGCTAACAGACATCATTTAAAACTAGATCGTAATAATAATAATATTTGAAAAGGATAAAAACTAACCCCTTTTTTAAACTTAAATTTAAATTTAAAATTAAAGTTCAAAGGATTAAAGTCCCAATTAAAATTTTTTAACTTTAATCCTGAAGCTTAAAGCTATTTTACCCCTTCTCTGTCTCAGATTTATTTTTAATAATTTTAAAATATTTTTAATATCGATTTTTTAATTTTTGGACGCTCTTTAAGATTAAAATCGATAATCTAAGTGCTTCTTGCAGGCCTTCGTGGTTAGGACCTCATAGGTCACCGACCCGAGAATTGTGCGGGCTTTGACAACATATCAATCAGAAGCTAATGAACCAGTTAAATTAAATGTTCCTCCAAAATTCACAACTCTGCCCTCTGCTGGGAAATATGACAATCCCCAACATATTACCCAGAACACGCGCGGGAAAAATAATATATACTCTACAACTAAAAGGTAAAAACTTCTAAAAAAAATTTAAACAAAAGTATAAATAATTCTTTTGCTTATAATACGTCACTTTATAAATAAAAATATTTAAAATGCATTAAAAATTGACCATGCTTCAATTAATTTTCGAGTTATCTTCAGCATGTAAATAGAAAAACTTAAAAACACAATGAACTTGAAAAACTGGAATAGATAATGATTGAATTCAAATTTAAATATAAAATACCCTCTCTATTTTTGACACTGTCCGTGTTCCAACTATGTAATTAACCTGCATATCGTTCAACTTTTTGAAAAAAAAAATTGATTTATATGTATCAACTCTTTTTCATCGAGTCATCTTCCCTGAATGTAAATAGAAAATAAAATTACAAACATAATGAACGTGTAAAAACTGGAATGAATAATTATTGAAATTAAATTAAATATACCACGCGCTTTTCAATTTGGATATTGTCCGTGGTGTAGCTAAATAATTATCTTGTAAATTGTCCAACCATTCAATCCACATACTTGGGATGCAAAAAGATAGCGAATCGTTACAAATATGTGAATTGTTTAAACAAATACAAAATTACCTTTTAAAATAAACCACGGCCAATGTCTTCTTTTAAAATAAATTTCAATGGACTGTCTTATGAATAACTTTCAATATAAATTAGATCTGTCAATTAATCGACTCTCGTTCAAAAGTGTGTTAATGTCCTCTGTTTGATTTAATTCGGATAGAGCAAATAATATTTCACCTACATGGAACACGGGATTAGCGGTAAATAAAATTACGACTGTAACAGTATCAGTGAAATCAGCTTTTTTATTTTTTAAGAGATGAAGAAAATGAAGCAGTGCTTAAAAAATATATCCCATTTGTTTTTATTCCAAAATGCCTCATTAACGCCAAGATTTTTAAATAAAATTTTGCTTTGTTTGCAGTCATGCATAAAATTTTGCAGTCCTGATGTCGCCTGGAGGCGACACTGGAAATTGCCCTTTAAATTAATTTAAAAGCTAAATGATGTTCATTCTGTCCTCAGTGAATAAAATTCTAATAACTTAAAAAAAAATAACTAACTGTAATTGTCCTTGATGTAATGGGCATTTATTTGTACTAAGGATGCCTTGCGACTAAACTTGGCAAAACGTTTGCTTTTTGTATTTTTAAAAATGTTTTCTTGTATTTTTACTTTTTGTATATAAATTTAATTTTTTTAACTATGTTCAAGTCTGTCTTACTTTATTTTTATTCAATCTTTTAATTGCCGAAACGTCAGTGAAGGCTTACTTTGGAGACACGAATTTTTTTGGTGTCTGACTGTCAGTCAGTCTGTCTGTTTCGCGATAACTAACGCAAAAAACATCCGATTGGCTTGAAATTAAGTTGGTATGTTAGTGAGGCACTGGGATTAAGCTGTGTAGTTTTTTGTTATATTTGATTCATTCGTTCAGAAAATATAGAATATTTTATTTTGCGCAATAATGCTTTTCTATGGCAAATCCAATGATTTTCAATTTTTTTTTTCCTTGAGAGAGAATGACACATTTCATTAATGAAATTCATTGATAAATGGATAGTGAAATTTACCAGTTAAATTATTCGTATTGTTTTGAAATTTTGTGTATGCATTTGTCATATTTTTAAAGTTATTACTGCAAATTTTGGAGATTTTTTATAAATGCGTTCCAATAATATAAACTAATTTGTTTTAGAGATTTACTTATTTAAAATGTATTTATTTCATTTTCTTTATTTTCTCTTAATGGTTGCTAAGCAACCATTCATCCTAATCCTTATTATATTTTAATGCTATAAATTTGAAAGCGTGGACGAAAATTTAAATGAAGTCAACGTCAAAACTGATGAATTAATTACTGTCCTTTTTATCTTTGCGGATAAATATAACATAGCCCAGAAAAGAATATAGGCTATGTTTTATTATTTTTATTCAAATATTTTCCTTAATAATTCAAAATTTCCTTTTTTTTCATACAGAAGCAAGAGCGATTTTTTAGATAAAATTTAACCAATTTCTTTTATCGTTGCCAAAAAAAAAAAAATCTGGAATAATTTTTCAACGGCAATAAGTTTCAATTGAGCAATTTCCATTCGAAAAACCAAACTAAGAAAAAATAAATATGACGTCAGAATTAAAATAAAAATAAAAATAGTACTTTGTTAAATATTAAACACGGAAATTTGTTTCGTTAATAAGAATTTTTCTGACAAAAATGGGGGCATAATTAGAAGTAAAAGAAATAAAAAATGATTATATTTTTAACAAATATTTCAATTGGTAAAATTTGACGTCCTAATTGAACAAAAACAGGTATGTTATAGTTGTCGTTAAAAATACAAGAAACATGGATATCAATAACTCATGAAAAATAACGCCATTGCCGAAACTTCAGTGAAGGCTTACTTTGAAGACACGAAATTTATTGTTTTTCATCTGTTAGTCTGTTCTTCTGTATGTTTGTCTGTCCCGCTATAACTGCTACAAAATGCAATCAAAACATTTCTTTTTTCGGAAACAAAATTGTAAAACTCTAGATTACTGAGTTAACACTTACAAAAGTTCCTGATACAACAGATTTAGTTGTTTTTGTTTGGCAGGTATGTAGAAGTATGAAGATAATGAAAAATATTTGTCCAAACTGTTACTTATTCTTATAAATCAAAATGTATAAGGAAATGCAAGATATACAATAACAATTAGCACAATTATTAGAAAGTGGCAAATTTAAATTAAGTGAGGTTACGGGGGGCGGAGCCCCCCTGAAGAAATCTACTATGTTATAATAAAAAAAACAAAAATAATAGATCATGAAAATTTCAGAATATCCTAACATAATTAAATTTTCAATTTACCGCTTTTGAAGACTGAAAACTTCTAATTCTTATTTTATTCTTATAAATAATTAAGTACTATGAAAATTTTAAATTAAAGTTTCCAAGAGGTTGAATATTACCCAAAGTGTGTTTAATATATATATATATATGTGCAAAGCTGACGTTGAGGCTCCTGATCTGCAGATTTACTAGTTGTATTAAACTTGTCATTTAACCACTTACATACAAGAGTGTTGTGTTTTCCATTACAGGTGACACACTTCGAAGTAACACGTGACGAGCCCAGTTTCTCCGTGAACCTGAAGAGGGGAATCGCTTCCGTGTTCAGCCTTAACTTCGACCAGGTTGAGTCCGAGAGACCCTCTACCGAAGATAATGACATCCTGCGAGCTGACCCCAATGACCACTTCTACAAGGTCTTCGAGGTAAGATAATCGAAACAATTCGATTTGTTTTTCTCTCTCTCCTGGTCACGGCACCATTTTATTACATAACTTTAGGTGGGGCTTGTTGAATTCAAGTCATACGGTAGGCCTCCCTACCTAATTGAATCTGTTAAATTAAAATTTTAGTATTATTTCAATTAATTCATTTAATTATTTACTTTCATTTTTTATCTCCTATCATGTTTATTAATTAGTTTTTATTATTTTTTATATTTACCTTTTACCAATTTGACTTCCAACCCCCTGTGTGAAGTCCCTGGGTGAAACTCTACCACTCTTCTTGCCCTTCGGGCACACGTCAACAACAACAGTCCAATTTTGTTTATCTATTTCGACAATAAGCAGTCAAAACCAGGAACTTTTTAGCATCCCTTCGTATATGAATTATACAACTGCGATAATTTAATTCTGGTGCTAGAGCTCCGTTTTCTGTGTTTTGCAGGCATTTCATAGAATGCCACCAATTTCAAATGATCCAAGTTAACTTTGTCTTTCTGTTTCTTTCCACTACAGGACACCCTGGTGGGCGAGTGCGAGACAGCATACGTGATCGAGCACCACCCTTACGATCGCACCCACAACATCGTCCTGAATGTGACCAAGGTCCGAAACTTCCACAAGTGCAAGACACGACCCAACCAGGTCTACTCCGTCTTCCATGGACACGAGTGTGGAGAAGCAGAACACGAGAAAGCGGTAAGAGCAGCTTTTTACTTTATAATATATACTTTATATGACTTTTACACACTGCCGGAAGGTTATCTGATGCCATCCGGTTTCTAACGTCACTCAGAAAGGAGTTGTGGGTAATCGAAGGATTTTTTAGAACGTAAGAAAGAGCTTTTTACTTTATAATGCATATCTTATATGACTCTATCAGACTGTCGGTAGGTTATCGGTTACCATCCGGTTTCTAGCATCACTCAGAAGGGGATTGTGGGTAATCGAATGATTTTTTAGAACGTAAATACAAAGATATTATGCAACAGATAAAAGAATAAATTTAAGTAATGGGATTTTAGGAAAAGAAATGGTTTGACAGATTAATACTTTTTAGAATAAAATAAAATTTAAAAAAAAAACGTTGATCAAAGGTATGAAATTAAAATTAATATGATATTATAAACAGAAATTTATATGATATTATAAACTGATATTATAAACAGAAAAGGAAAATGTTAAATATTATAAGAGTTTGGAAATAATTAATTTAGAATTGAGACGATTTTTTTTTATTATTACAGGCATATTTTATTTCACGAAATAAAATGGGAAGATGATTGTTTATCAATAAAAATCCCTGCCGGAACGGCCTACAATCTGAGGTAGATTTCGAAATGAAGTAACATATATCATGACGTCACAAATTAAAATCATCAATACGCAGACATCAGAATTAAAGTATAGATCATATTAACCGACTCTCGTTAATTTGAAATCAGATAAATCGAATCTTTGCTTAATTCAAACTAAACATGAAGTCCCAAAATTTTTCAATTGCAGAATAACGTTACAAATTTCCGTTGATTCAAACTCATTTTCTCTTGACTTCATTTGATTCGAACTACATTATTTTAAATAGTAAGTGACACTGCTTGTTATTTCTTTATAACTTAATTAAAAACTCTCTGTTAATAAATAACAGACTAAATAAACTACATCCTGTAAATATTCAACAGAACAAAAACTTAAGCCTTTTACGCCAAATAATAAATCCAATTAAACGGGAAAAGAAAAAAGATTTGTTATACCTTCAACATTTTAATAAAAAAAACTAAACATTATTACTCAATAACATACTTTTCTCAAAGATATCATGACTTCATGCATCAGAATTAAAGTATAAACACATAAAAGTAATATAGTATCACACTTAATGATTTAGGAAATGATTGCACAACATAAATAAATCTTGCTTAATGACATAGAAAATGATTTTTATAGCAATAAATCTCTTTTAATGATTTAGAAAATTGTTTTATTTTATTTTGACTGATTTATTATATTTAAATGATTGCATTATAGCGGTATCACACGTAAAATGATAAAGAACAAACATTTTAGAAATCATTTGACACAACATGTTCTTCCAGCCACTGCGTACTCGGTAAACAGGTTCTTCGAACTTTTCGTAGGGTTATCTGTTGTGCATTGTCCGGAAGGCTTACCTGAGCTTCGCTCCTATTGTTTCAAATGATCAGCGCTGACTGAACGTTCAACATTTCCGGGGCTACACGGAAAATGCTCGGTGAGCTAAAATAACGAGTAAAATTCTCTCCTTCATCAAGGTCAATCAAGTTTTGCTCATTGAAATGTTCTGTTGGGGAAAAAGTTGTGCGAAAGACTCCCGTGTGATATGGCTACTGATGACAATTTTAGTTGGCGTAATGAAATTTGAAGAAACATCCTATTGCAATCGAAAAATGATCCGGATAATTTTTGAAACCCTGTGCATGATCTATAGAAGCTGCAGGGCTCACTGGCGAAACACATAGTCCAACTTAAAAATTCTCTTTAGTCATTTTCGGTAATAAACAACAAACAAGGACTGGAATTCTTTTATGCAACCCTGTGCATATGATCTATAGAAACTGCAGTGTTCATTTACGAAACACATAACCCAATTAAAACTTCTGTTTAGTCATTTCCGGCAATAAACAACAAATAAGGACTGAAATTTTTTTGTGCAACCCAGTGCATGATCTATAGAAATTGCAGAGTATGTTGTGTTCATTTGCGACACACATAACCCAACTTTAAACTCCTTTTTACATCATTTACGGCAGTAAAAAAATGGATTGGAATTTTTTTGTGGAGCCCTGTGTACAATTTGTACATATCGAGTGACATACAAAAATATGAGTTAAATTTAAAAACGCGTGGCAATTTTAAACTCACTTCCAGCCGGAATGACTCCAATACGGTGTTGTGAACGAGTTCTTTTGTCTATACCTGTAAACGAAAGATAAATGCTATAAAACCCTATTTTATAGAAAGCATGTTATAGGGAACCTCTATGATGTATATAAATTTTTAAATAGTGAATTGTCATTAAAGTAACTTGCAAACTTTTTTTCTTCAGGGCCCTCCTATAACAGCATTATTTTGAGTATCCCTGTCAAAGAAATAGTCATACTACATACTTTATTTTAAATATCGAACTTACCCATAACTCATAAAATTACATGACAATCATGACAACATAATCAAAAATACAAATAAAAAAGTTGAATTAAAAATCACTGATGACGTAACAAACACGTGTATCGTGTTTAATGTCATTGAATGTTATATTCATAATCATCCATATTGGCATTTAATCTTGCAAATTGGCGATAGTTTCTTGGTCGACGGAATAACCAAGTAGTACCGAACTTTTTTGCAGATTAAGTAAACATTTGTTTCTTTCAACAATGTGGATAGAATAGAAGAATTCCGCGATTAAATAAAATAAATATTACATATTTTTTCAAATGGCTCTAAAAAATTCGCAAGTATCGGTGTTTGGAATGGCTGCTTCCATTTCGTTTGGGCTATTGGCGTCATTAAACTTTATTCCTTTCTTTTTTCAGCACACTCTCCATGGCAACGCTCAGTACCACTACTCCATCAGGGGCGATCGTCATCACTACGTCATCGAAAAGATCAGGACTGAGTCTGACATGGCCTACACTCCTTACCCGATTGAAGGACAGACAGTCTCCACCGTCATCAAGTAAGCATTTGACTAGTTCACTTCCAATTTTACTTAAGAGCCCACAGTAGTCACAGAAAAAGATAGCAGCTCATACTGCAGGGCCAACCTTGTGCTGATGTCTTTCGATGATTTTTTTTTTCAGGCGATCCTTTGAGCTGATCGAGGAGAAACCCGTGTCCGAACCTATCACCTTGGCAGAAGATCTCGTGGACTTGACCTCCCTCACATACGACTTCGACTACCAGAAGGAATTCAGGGAACCTGTTGACCTTAAGAAGCCCCACTACCTCTACCACCTGACCGGAAGGAAAGTGCCCATCAGCGACGTGAGTAATGACTCTAATTTTTTCTTTAAGAGCCCACAATAGTCACAGAAAAAGTACTGAAAAAAGACCCGGATGATAATGTAAAGTCTATGGGAGCGTTCTTTTCGAATATCTCGTTGAAATTTTAATATTTTTACATGATTTTTTTTGTACAAGATAGCTGAGGACGATCCACAACCGGCCTAGTTTTTACTTTTTAAATTTTTGTTTCAGATTTTCTTTAAAAAATTACTTTAACTTTCGAAACCGGTTTAAACCGGTTCTGAAACTGAAACTATTGTAATATAAAAAAAATATATAACCAAAATCGAAAAAGTAAAAACTAGGCCGGTTGTGGATCGCCCTCAGCTATCTTGTGCAAAAAAATTGTGCAAAAATATTAAAACTTCAGCGAGATATTAGACAAGAACGCTCCCATAGACTTTACATTATCATCCGGGTCTTTTTTCAGTACTTTTTCTGTGACTATTGTGGGCTCTTAAGGGTGTATTCGAAAAAATGTTTTTCCACCTTCAACAGCTCGAAATATTCCGATACATTTTCAGACTCATTTTTAAAAGTAGAAACACGAAACTTGCTCGGGTGATTTTTGAAGTGATGTATAAGATGCCGTGTGATGTAATTTTTCGCTAAATTAATTAGAATTTGATTTATAAACACTTACCTTCTCAGTTCAATCATTTTTTTCGTTCCCAGATCTCCATGTTCGAAAATTTCTGTTCAAATTGGCAACTTTGGCAGCATTTTTTGCAATATTTTCTGCATTTACCGAAAAATCGACGACTAATACCGATTGTCACTTTCTCTGTTAAAACTCTTGTCCTATTTATAATTTCAAATGCACCTCACTTTCAGGCATTGGTTTTCCTCAATACAAAACCTAAAAATTCTTATTCATGCTCTTTATTTTTAAACAGAACGGGATTTAATTTAATTTTATAAAACAACTATAGTCGAGTCTCTCTATAACGAAACTCCATACATCGAATTTCTCTATATAACGAATTTTTAGTAGGAACGGTCCCTCTTTTCACATGATTACATTAAAAACAGTCTCTATAGAGCGAAATATCTATCTCCATATAACGAATTGTTTCATAAATTGATCTTAATTTATTCAGTTTTAAAAAAGCTTCGAAATCATATGCAATCAATTTTCCATCACTTATTTTTGATTTATCGTTCAATGCTGAGTTTTTTTTTTTTTTTTTTCTCCTTGTTCTTTAAATCCAACGAATTCATCCCACCTCCCACACACCTTTCCACATCCTTCTCAAAACAGAGTCAATTAGATTATTACACATATAAGAGAGGAATCAATGAGAGGTACATAAAGAGAGGCCTTCAAATGGAGGAAAATGTTAACTACAATTTTTAATTTCTTGCTAAAACTTGAGCCTTTTTTTTTTTTTTTTTTTTTTTTTTTTTTTTTTTTTTTTGAGAGCATAACAATTTTAAAATCAAAATAACAAAAAATTACAGATTTCTTCGTCTGAAATTAATGCAAATCTTCCTTATTTGATTTTCGTTAAGCTTTCAAATAAATGTCTGTTCTCTTTTTTGAAACAGCTCAAATAATTAAGAAATAAAATGTTAGGTTAATATTTAAACATTTCAAATTCTTAATTAAAAAGATCAAAAATAATATTTGTTCAAAATTTACCCATTAAATACGATTTTAAACATCGAATACTCTATACATCGAATTTCTCTGTATAACGAATTTTCTACTGGAACGATGGATTTCGTTATATAGAGACTCGACTGCATTTCGCTAAATAACTTTATCCCTAGATATTCATCTTTATAAATGTATAGTTTCTCTTTTTTATAAAAGGCATGCACCATCAGTTCCAATTTTAAGTGTCACCACTATCCTCAAAGTTCAACATTTAAAAATCAATTATAAACCACTCTTTTTCAATTAACACAAAAAATAGTTCTTGACTTTTATATAATAATCGATCGCAAAAATTTAAGTTTATTGTTTATTCTGAGCTAATATCACTCGAAAATATCTTATAAATCGCATACGGGCATTAATATAATCTGATATAATAATTCTATTAGGTAGGATTGTTTTCTAAAATCTTGTCTTAGTTTGAACCCAATTTTTAGCGTTCAGTAGCTGCCGCCATTGAATGGTGAAACCCCGAACCAGCATTTTAACCAACATCACAAAAACGTAAATAAATCTATATTATAAAGGCCAAACGTATCTGTGCGTAAGGCATACGTCATTTTGCGAATGGCAACACTTTCAAATTTTAAGTGAAATTTGGGTATTGCAATTTCTGCTACTCTACTACAAATTTTTATACTTATAAATATCGCACATTTTCAATTTTGATACCATCGTGTAGGGAAAAAAATGCACTTTAAAATGAAAATTTGTTTGAAAGCTGTATCTTAATTCATTTTTGAAATATTAATTTTTTTTGTAGTTTTTAATACCGCTTTTCTAATCGTGGCAACAGGAGTACACCATTTCTATTAAAAGCAAAGAAGAAAAAAAAGGGAAAAATTGATTACTGTATCTTTATGTTGCCATTTTCTCATTAAAAGGGAAAAAATGAAATTTAAATATCTTCTGTTATAAAACCCGTTGAATTTTGATTTCATATTTTGAATCAAAATGATCAAATTAAAATGCCAATTTTTTTGAAAAGGTGGATAAAGATACGAAATGTGCATTTGTAAATTCTGATATTGTGAAAGTGACGCCGGGTTTAGATTTCACTGGAAAAAAATCTATAATTGAGTCAAAGTTAAATAAATTTTGCTTTTTTTTTTTTTTTTTTTTTTTTTTTTTTCATTTTGGAATAGTAGCATAAGAACCTTAATTGATAACTTTATCATAATAACAGATCCTTGTTATCTTTTACTGCTTACATGTACGATTAAAATTTGATTTTAACAATTTATCTAACTGAGTTTTAAAGAAATAGTATTTTCTTAATTTGACGATAAATATCTTTTGTTTAAGAGTTAGGCTTACCAATATAAAATGCATTTTTTCCTATAAACTAATTTTGTAGTTTTATTAAGTTAATGAAACTTTTTTCTTAAACATTTTCTTTCGTCAAAATTTGACGGGTTCTACCTTGTAATTAATAATATTTAAACGTTTCCCCCTGTGCCATTGTTTAATGGAATGCTTTTGTGTAGCCCTGTAAATTAATAACAATTTTTTTTTTTTTTTTTTTTTTGCACCACAAATAGTGCAGAATGTATTTTTGTACTTCATACTACTTCTTGGATTATTCTTTATTTAAAAAAATAGTCCAAGAGCCGAACGCGCAAAACCCTACGTCATCGAGCACAAGAAAAAAATGTTGTATTTCATGGAAGAGTAATCATAGGGGAATCTAACTATCCATGTCTGCCGGAAGTGAACGAGTGCATAAGCCAAAAATGAGCGTAATTTTTTTTCCCAAGCACCTTCGTCGTTCCAAGCCCAAGCTCGCACTCTGATTGGTTGTTGCTCTCGGCACTGTTTTCATGTAACTTGGCGATAATCATACTTGGCGTAGCGATAGATGCTTCCGTCCGTCGAGAGTTTGATTTCCTTCCGAACCGAGTACAAAGTAACTTTTCTCTTGCAGCATTGGATTGGATGGAACATGTCTTATGCTGAAAGCTGTACTCTTTAAAAGTGTTTACACACAAGAGCACAAGACCTAATGGATAAGAATGAAGGAAGAATAAGAATGAGTAGGTTATGTTCTAGGTTTACTCGTTCACTTACGAGCGAAGTATTTTTCGCCAAGTAGGGTTATCGCCAAGTTACGTGAAAACAGTGCCGAGAGCAACAACCAATCAGAGTGCGAGCTTGGGCTTGGAACGACGAAGGTGCTTGGGAAAAAAATTTCGCCAAAAATGAATACCACTAGTGGTTGACTCGTAGGTTTAGCGTTGCGTTTGTCCTACAATCAAAATATGAAAACATGGAAAACTGGGTGTAGGAAAACACAATGCTCAACAACTAGTGGTATTCATTTTTGGCTTATGCACCCCTTCGCTTCCGGCAGCCATGGATCCATTCGATTCTCCTCTTCCATGAAATACAGAGTTTTTTCTTGTGCTCGATGACATAGGGTTTTGTGCAGTCGGCTCTCGGACTATTAAGAAGCATCTTTGCATTCATAACTTCTGTGCTATAACTGCAATGAAAATGACGTCATTTTGTCTTCTCTTCCCTCAGATCCGAAACCAATTCGATGAACTCGTGAACGTCTACAATGACGAGACGTACGCCGAGAGGATACGCGAGAGGAACTTCCCCGCCAAGTTCGTCGAGCTGCTGAGGTCTGTCGCCACGCTGGGATACGACGAAATCGAGGATCTCTACAAGGCCTACGCTGACGTGCCAAAACAAGGAGCAACGGAACAACAGAGACTCTACAGGTGGGTTTTTTTCGACATGTTTTCCTGAATGCTTTTGGGAGATTGGTTTTACACCAAAATTTAAAATTTTCTGAAATTGCTTATATACCATCAAAGTAAACAGTTTTTAAATTTTGTTTATTGAATGCAAATAGAGAAATTTGAATGAATCCCTATATAATAAAATACAATGTAACAGATCCGGGACAAACCCAACGATCTTATACGATCAATCGAAGCCACGTTAGGCTTAATTTCGAAATGGGTATGAGAAATCTTAAATGCCTAATTGAAATCTTTTTATACCAGAAATCCCAACTGTTCAACATAATTTTCAATAAAAGATACTAAACTAACAAAATTTCAATCATTTGCGCAGTTAAAAAAATTTCAGAAATCGAGTTGCAAGCAACCGTAGATCCACAACATCTGTAGTGGGGAATTAAAGTTTAATAACAACAATTTATTTCAAGTTCTAGCTGAATCTAAGATTTGTGAAAATCCATGTATTAGCATTTGAGATAGACCACAGAAATCGTAAGAAAGCTGGATAGAAGCGCCCCTGTTGAGCGATTTACTCCAAAAACTGAAGAATACTCATTTATATCAGGGTCTAACTGAGCCTGAAGCTGGATGAAAATTCGTGCATTAGTTCACGAGATTTAGCTATTGCGATCATCATGAATAATGGCACGTAGCAGCGCCCCCTGTTGAGCGATTTACTCCAAAAACTATAGAATACTAACTCATATCAGGGACTAACTAAATCTGACGTTGATGAAAATCAAATCCAAAAGTCGGTGAGATAGAATGATAACGATGAAAATGAGAAAGAATGATGAAAATTATTTTAGCTAATTTATTACGTTAAATGATGGTTTATCGATAATATTTGTGTTTCTCTTTAGGAACTTGTTCGTGGACGCCCTGGTCAATCTGGGCACGAACCCGGCTTTCCTGTTCGGTAAATACCTGGTCGAAAACAAGAAGTTCCTGCCCCAAGAAGCAGTCTACTTCGTTCAACAGCTTCCCTTCCACCTGAAGGAAGTCAGCGAGACCCTGCTCGACCAACTCCAGGTAACTATAACAATAACCTTCTCAAGAACATAGATTTTAAGAAAAACTAGCTTATTAACCCGTTCTTAGCACGGGAATTCATTAACTTAATTTTAAAATAAAAAATAATAGTATATGTAAAAAATCACATCAAATAAACATAATAATAAAGGGACCGTTCAAGTATTACGTAAGCATATTTTTAGTCATTTTGTACCCCCTCCCCCCCTTTGTAAGAAAATATAAGCAAATGCTAGACCCCCCCCCCCCCTTTGCTTATGTAAGATTTTATGACAGTTTATACATAAATACTTCTTGATTTATAAAAAGTTACCAATCCTTTACATTATTAATCCTACACGTAATGCTTACGTAAGAATTGTCGCGATCCCCACCACCCCCTTGTCAGAAAAAATAAGCAGACTCTGGACCCTCCCCTCCCCCTTTAGTGCTTACATAATACTTGAACGATCCCAAAGCGAAAATGAGTAAAACGCAATGACAACAACAAAAAAAAAAGTAAATTAAAAAAATAATTAATTTTATTAAAAGTAATTAATTGCATTAAAATTAATTATTGTATTAAAAGTAATTAATGTATTAAAATTAATTATTGTGTTAAAACTATTTAAAATAATAATTGCATTAAAAGTAATGTATATTAAATGTAACTCATTAATGTACATTAAAAATACACATTAATGTGCGTAAATGTACACATTGTTCCCAAAAAGTTTAATCCAACTCGATATTTTTTTTCTACACAAATTTCCAATTTTTTTCTAAATGAAAATTTCTTTCCATCCAGGAACTGTGCGAGCACAATGCCGTCAAGAGAAACCCGACTTTGCACTTGGCCTGCGTGAACTCCCTTAGCAACATTGTGTACGACCACTGCGTTGCCAAGTACCACCCAGATGGAATCAGAGAGGGCAAAAACATCTGTCCCACGGATGCTGCCGTCAAATACTTCAACGTAAGTATCTATATATATATTTCTCAACTCTTAAACCAAACGATTATTTTCTCATTATTATTATTATTCTGTTTACCACCGTTTATAAACAGTAATCTCACTCTCTACTTCAAATCTACACTGACATTTTCGGTTCTCGTACTGTTAGGTCAGTCCTGTAAATTAAAGGCTGCACTTAGTAGTTTATAGATAATGCAATATCTAAATTTTAATTTTAATTCAGCATTTTTTAAAGAATTTAAATTATTTTAAAATGATCAAATTAGAATACCATTTTACAAGAAAGGCTAATACGGATATAAAAGGTGCATGTGTAAATTTTAAGGTTATGAAAATGATATTGGGTTAAGATTTGATGGGGGGCGGGGGTCACTCAAAGTGACATAAATTCTGCTTTTTTTTCATTTCGGAATACCAAACATAAGAGCCTTGATTGATATTTTTGTCATAACAGATCTTTATTAAGTTTAGTGCGTTCGTAATTATGTAAATACGTAGCACCTATTGTTGTCGCTCAGTCCGTCCGTCTGTCCGCATATTACAACGCAAAAACTACGTAACCGAATCGTTTGAAATTTAAAATACATAATAACATAATTTTGTCGAGTCATTTCAAATGTTATGAAAATCGGATGCATAGATCAATTACAGGGACAATCAAAAGGATTCAGTTACATTACGGTCAATTGGGAAAAAAGTTTCAAATGCATTTTTATGATGTTACACTCATTCGAACATAATAGAATTGGCATGAATCTATGAAGTATATACTAAAATATGCATTCTGTACAATCTGTGATGCAAAGAATTTTTATTATTAAATTACAGGGCCACACAAAAGTATTCCACTACATAATGCTATACGGGGAAACATTGTTTGGGGCGTGTTTTAATTATATTCAACTACTTCTCATTTTATGAATAAGATATACGTTAATGAAGTATAATAAAAATTACTCCCTGCATATTTATAGGAACACAAAGATTTCGACCACCATACTGTATCCAAAGTCCGCTCTACTATATCAGCAAGATCTGAATATATTTAAAACTTCGTTAACGTACGAACGCACCTCATTTGCTACGCTTCACGTGCAATTTTCAACTTGTTTTCATTTCGGAATACCAAACATAAGAGCCTTGATTTATATTTTTGTCATGATAACAGATCTTTATTACATTTAACTGCTTACATTACGATTAAAGTTTAATTTTAGTAATTTTTAAAACTGATTTTTAGGGAAATAGTACTTTGTCAAATGATATTTAGTTTAAATATCATTTGTTTAAAAGTTAGACTTGTCTGTATAAAGTTTTTTTTTATTAATTTTGTAGGCGTTTGATAAATTAATGAAACAGTATCTTCTAAAATATATTCTTTCGTCGAATTCGACTGGTTCTACCTTGTTATTTTAAAGGCTAACTTTACCATCATTGAACAGCATCTCTTTAGCTCTATTTTCTGTAGACGGTATTTAATTAAACTCAAAAATTTAAACCATTTTTGTGACATGTGCCTTTAAAACATGTCGCCTAATGTGTGCCATGTTTGTTTTGGTTGTAATTTTACCAGCGCATAGACAGTTATAAACTGACAACAGAGAAACACTTATCGTATAATCCTTTATGTGTGTTTGGCGGTTGCAAAACTGAATTAGTGTTGAGCCAGTATCTTTGTAAATAATAATGTAAATGGCACGGTGCGTTTTAAGAGGAACTGTACACAACTGTAGCTACATTGAAAAAAGAGCAGAAATCGAACACTCGCAATTTCGTGAGTCTTATTGTTCACTTAGTCGCCAAATGAAACATTTTGGCGCAATGGCATGAAACTCGTTTCAAAGCAGAACCCATCGACGACATCACACGGCTGAGCATAGGACTCGTTTTAAACATCACGTGACGATCATACGCACAGTAAGATTTGCATTAGGTTCACTGAGTGCTCACATTTTGGTTCTATTAGGGAAATCCTGCGAATGTAATAAAACCAGTGTCATTTTGAATCTGTTGTCTGAATGCCCTATGTTTTATTGAATAAACGACATCCCAAATACAAGCATGAACGCACCATAAAGGTTTCCGGTTCTCGTACTGTTACGTCAGTCCCGAAAATTAATAGCCTATATTTAAAGACTCAAAAATTTATGTTCCACGTGTCCCTTAAAAAATATCATCTAATGCGTTGCCCTGGTTTGTCTTTTAGTACATCGCCCGCCTGTACGAACAAACCCAGCACGAAAAGCTCTGGTTCTCGTACTGTTAAGTAAAGTCCCGAAAATAAATGGTCGATATTTAAACACTCAAAATTTTAAACCATTTCATGTGGAATGTTCCCTTAAAACATATCGCCTGGTTAATGTGCGCCCTGGTTTGTCTTGCAGTACATCTCCCGACTGTAAGAACAGACCCAGCACGAAAAGCTACGGTTCTCGTACTGTTACGTCAGTACCGAAAATTAAAGATTATTCAAAGACTCAAAAATTTAAACCATTTTTAAATTTTTCATGTATTATTTTCATGTATTTTTTGTGTCATGTGTGCCTTTAAAACATGTCGGTTAATGTGTGTACCATGTTCTGTTTGCAGTACATCGCCGGACTGTACGAAAAGACACAGCACGAGAAGCTCCGATTCTCGTACTGTTACGTCAGTCCCGAAAATTAATGTCCTATATTTAAAGACTCAAAAATTTAAATCATTTTATGTTCCATGTGTCCCTTAAAATATATCGTCTAATGTGTTGCCCTGGTTTGTCTTTTAGTACATCGCCGGCCTGTATGACCAGACACAGCACGAGAAGCTCCGATACCAGTACGTGAAGGCAGCGGGCAACATCGGAGTGAAGGAGATCCTGCCCTACCTCGAACCCTACATCGAGGGCCGTGGCAACTTCCACCAAATGTACCGAGAGAACGCCATCTGGGCGCTCAAGAACGTCGGATTCAGGTACCCAGACAAGGTGAGTGGTACGCCCCCTTCTTGATTTCTCTTCTCTCTTGCTTTTGTTTCGGGTCCAGCTCATCATCTGATAGTTTGGAAATTGTTCAAAGTTTTCGATTTCTTTAAATTTTATAATAATAAAATATGCATTTTTTGCATGTAATGTGTATAGTTTGCTACCCTAAGAGCCCACATTACTGACTGAAAAAAGCCCGGATGATAATGTAAAGTCTATGGGAGCATTCTTTTCAAATATCTCGCTCAAATTTCAATATTTTTACATGATTTTTTTTTTTTTTTTTTTTTTTTTTTGCACAGGATAGCAGAGGACGATCTACAACCTGGCTAGTTTTTACTTTTTCAATTTTGCTTATATATTTTTCATATTATGATGTTTCAATTTCAGATCCGGTTTAAAACGATTTTGAAATTTAAAGTATTAAAAAAAATTCTGAACCCGAAATTGAAAAAGTAAAAACTAGGCCGGTTGTGGATCCTCCTCAGATATCCTATCCAAGAATAAAATCATATAAAAATATCAAAATATGAGCGAGATATTTGAAAAAACGCTCCCATAGACTTTACATTATCATCCGGGTATTTTTCTGTGACTAGTGTTGCAACTTAACGACAAAAAAGCGATAAATGGTTAGCAATGGCTTTACGCATGGCAACCCTGCTGGGCTCGTAGCGCGCTTTATTTATGTTCGGAGAGGTTGCGCAGAAATGTGTTGCCAAAAGAATATTTTGAGAATATGTTTCGAATCTTTTATGTAAATAATGTAGAATGTTTCATATAATATGTAAATAGGATCTTCCAATTAAACTCAAATAAGAAGAGAAGACCTTCCATCGATGCTGCAGAAACCTTTAATCTATTTTTTTCAATCGATATTTTTTCAATCACGTCTTAAAACAATACCAGAATAGCCAGTTGCTACACTCTAAAACTACCATCGATGCTGCAGAAACTTTTAATCGATATTTTTTCAATCGCATCTTTAAACAATACCGGAATAGCCATTTGCTATGCTCTACATGTTCTATCGATGCTGCAGAAACCTTTAATCGATATTTCTTTTCAATTAAAATAGCGATATTTTTTTCAATCGCCTCTTAAAACATTACCAAAATAGCCAATTGCTGCACTTTATATCTTCCATCGATCCTGCGGAAACCTTTAATCGATATTTTCCAATTGCAGCATCAATATTTTTCAATCGATATTTTTCCAATCGCCTCTTCAAACAATTTCGGAACACTACACTCTGCCGGTTACTACACTCTAATATCGGTTTCTAATACCGTTTTCTACATTCTGTATCTTCCATCGATACTGCAAAAACCATTAATCGATATATTTTTTGTCAACCGCAGGTCCGATCCCTGTTGGTGCCCTTGCTCTTCAACCGCTCTGAAAACTACGAGCTGCGATTGGCTGCTTTCACCGTTCTCATGATCCACAGGCCCCAGCTGTACGAAATCGAAGGCATGGCCCGCGCCTTGAAATACGACCCGGATGACCAAGTCCGCGCTTTCGTCTATTCCACCTTCAAGTCACTCGCCAACTCGACGCACATATGCGACAGGAAGATGTAAGTGTGCATTCGATTCTTATAGAAGTTTTTCCTCATTTTTTAAAGTATTATTACAGTAGATCAAGCCTGTCCAACCTTTCGCTAAGCCGGGGCGTATCTCCGCTCTTGGCAGACAATGAAGGGCGCCATTATTAATATGTCTTAAAGCATGCAAGAAAGTTAAATCACAGTTTTAGTATAACGATACACAATGCATTTCCGTGTAGATGACATAAGGCCCATATGTATATAGAACATATGAGCATATTAATGTAGAACATATGAACCCATATGTATATAGAATTCTATGTAAATTGAAAGCCCTTCAAAATAATTCCAGGTAGTTGTAAATTTAGAATTATAATTCTGCGAGTGACTGCTTCAAAATTTATTTATTGGAATTAATTTTCGCCACGCAATTAATTGTCGCCAGTAATTAAAATGGTCAACAGCGATATTTTTAGATTTTTGTGGGACACAAAAATGCTTCTAAATTTTTTTAAGTTCAAATTTCCCGTAAAAAGTATAAAAACAAAAAGAGACATGATATAGTGACCAGTCTATGGGTGGTTCCAAAGAGGGAACCTGGAACAGAATTGACGGAAATAATTTTGCACGATTTTATAGATTTTTTTAAAGCAAAATTATTAAAATTATGTAAAATTTCAAATGTCTGATGAAGAGAAATTAACAGTCCTTTACCAGTCTTATAAATCAGCCAATTAGGCCATGAAACATTATCAAAAACAATAATGTATAGCTGAACTTCCATGCATGAAGGAGGGGTGAAGGTGTTTATTTTTCTACATTTTACTTCTTAACACATTAAAAAAGTTATTGCTCAATTTCACCATTTCCCTTCATCCGAAATTCCACAAAATTTTTCATGAAAAATAATTGTAAATTAGTGAAAAAACGAAATATCACATGGTTATTTTTTTAAAGAAGGTTTTAATTTTTCATGTATGAAATACACTTGCGGAGGTTTTAGATATATCTCTCAAGCGAATATCAAAGATTTTGAATAAAGCATCTTTTAAACAAGAATTTTATTTTTTTTTAATGCAAATAACAGGAAACATTCAAAAGGACACCAATAAAATCTTTAAAGAGCACCATGGCGCCCTCGGACGCCGCGTTGAACAGCCCTGCGGTAGATTATTACGGATAAAGTAATCAGCCTCACTGGCTGCGACAATTGCTTCTGTAGCACTAGCAAATTTATTGTACCAAGAATACTGCATTTATAACTTTTGTAATGAAAGAATGTGAAACATAAATATAATTTTCACGATTATTCATAATTTGTAACAATTATTTTGTCCTTGAAAAACAATAGTATGCGTAATTAATTTTATCTACAAATCAATAATTTTAAAACCCCGCATCCGCATTGCAAGACAAATATCCTGCATTTTAAATCCATTAAAATTACTTGCTTGAATTTCAATATTTTTTTTTAATTCCTTGTAAAGATACACGAGGTTCATCGCAAAAATTGTTAGTTTGTGCTTTTTTTAGCTCACAGGCTATCATAGCCTGAGAGCTTATGTGCCCGTCCGTTCTGTATGTATGTTCGTACGTGCATAACGCGATAACTCATGATAAAAATATCCCATCCACTTGAAATTTTGTATATAGGTATATCCTGATAAGGCGCTTCCCTGATTAGTTTTTGGAGTTCATTCGATATGTATAAGAGGGAGAACGGGGGTGCATGCCCCTCCCCTTAATTGATATAAATGGGTTTTTCATGCAGAATTAACAGTTTTTGTTCAAAATTTAGATATAGGATCATTCTGAATCTGATGAGGCGATTCCGTGACTGTTATTAGGTGTTCGTTGAATAAGTATAAATAGGGGGAACGGGGTTCTAATACCCCTTCCCTTAATTTATATAAATGGGTTTTTCAAGCAGAATTGTCAGATTTCGTTTAAACCTCTGAATAGTTTTTGAAGTTAAGTATAAAAGAGGAGGGATAACTCTCCTTAAATTATATAAATGCTAAATGGGTTTTTATTAAGAATTATCCGATTTGCACTGAATTTTGGATATAGATTCTTTTATATGTTAAAGCATGTCCTTGACAGCTTAGGAGGTTCAATGATTAAGTATAAAAAAGGGGAAAAGGGAAAGCTGTTTCCCCTTCTTAATTTTTTTTCGAACGGAATTAACCCTTGAAAATATAAGGCTGTAATGTACAATTAGTATTTGTAGCCTGTGAGCTCAATGCCATCAGTTTAACTGGGCAGTATTCTTTTTATTCAGTTTCTTTTCCTCAAAAACACTTTCGGTTTTCGAATTGATGCTAATATATTCGGGAAGAAATAACAATTTTTAGAATAGACAAGTACATTATGCAGGATTATATAGTAGGTTAAGGCTTGCTTATTTTTTTTATTTATGCTTTAAATTATGCCCATTACTGCTGTCAGATTTTTAAAAAAAAATCCTATACTGAGCCCCTCCCGAAAGAAAATCCTGGCTACGAACCTGGTTTCAACGGCCACTTTTTCTAAATCTCAAATATTTGCACTAACTTAATTGAAATTTTCAGTCATTGAGTTAGTAAACCATTATTTCACTAAAATAGTGGTAAGAACCTTGAATGTGTAAATTAGCAGAAAATCCATCCAATACTGAGTTAAGTCTCTTGTTTTGTTTTTCAGCTCTAAACACGCCCACTACGCTCTGAGGATCTTGGAAGATGTTCACCACGAATTCGAAAAATACGACTACACCTACTCTACACACCACTACTTTGCAGGATACGATCGTAAGCACTACTTTTTTGTTTAAAAAAATACTACTATTTACCCTTTAAAAACTTTTCATTTTTTTTAAAGAAAGATTTTTTGTTCTGTTTTTAAACTGCCAAATTAAATACCCTATTTAAAAAATAAGAAAGATTCAGAAATATCCCCAATTTAAAAAATTAACTACCTAAAAGAAAAAATAATATTTTTATTATTTTTAAATTAAAATATATTTATAAGTATCTTTCAACTTTACTAGCCGCCCTTCGCGAACAGTTTGTTGTAATTACGCCTTAAATGTAATTGCGCATTAAATAATATTGTTTTTATTCATAATTTATTTTAATCGCTCAATTTTTTTTTTTTTTTTTTTTTTTTTTTTTTTTTGCCAAATTAGAAGATTCTGCTAGAGAAATAGGCACAGATGTCATATACACACCACATTGGCACGATTGCAACAAAGTGGCAATTATATGCCTCGCATGGTTATCCGGCTACTATTATTTATTTATTAATAAACTATTTATTTAGTTTTGTTTTCTTTTTTTAAATTATGTAAATTGTTTTATTCTATAATCATTAACGTCACATTTTTTTATTTATTATTATTTCCTTTTTAAAATAATAGAAAATAGTTAAAATATATGTATGTTGTGTTTATTACAAAACGTAAATAAACCCAATTTACCACGGCCTAGCTCTTGTTAAAAAACTTTTACACAATAACCAATAAGATAAGCTTCATTTGGGTGTTTCCAATAAACAATTAACAAATAATCGCGATTTCTGTGCTACGTAGATAGCGTAATATATATATATATATATAGAGAGAGAGAGAGAGAGAGAGAGAAGTTTATGCTTATAAGCAATTTTTTTCACTTTACATAAAAATACTGTTCCTACTGTCAGAAAGAACATCACTTTAACTCACATTGCTCGATTTAAAAAACTTTTCTCTTTCCAGCCGACTACGATTTTGGCGGCTCCACTCGCTTTGCCTATTTCGGCAGTGATACGGGGTACATACCACGAACCTTCTACATCGGATTTGAAGAATATATCGGCGGTAAATTCATGCACACTTTCGCGTTGGGATTTGAGCAGTTCGGACTAAAGAAGTTCTTAGTCGGAACATTTACTTGCGCCTAACATGGCCGCTTTAAAGTCGTTTCTCTGGAATGGAGAAACCCAGAATCGTCATATTAGCTTATTATATAAATAGATGATTTCTGTTTCTAACAATGCATGGTTTTAAAACTTACTTAGTTTTTAAAAGTTTTAAAGAAAATGAAGTAGAATAGATGTGATACAATTATGCGTATATTTCCATAGGTTCTTAGTCGAAATATTTACTCACGCCTAACATGACCTTTTAAGCTCTCTTCTTTGAAATGGAAAAACCCGGAATCGTCTTATTAGAGTATTATATAAATAAATGATTTCTGTTTCTTGCAATGTACGGTTTTAAAACTTACTTAGTTTTTAAAAGTTTTAAAGAAAATGAAGTAGAATAGATGTGATACAAAGCAGATTATGCGTAAATTTCCTTAGGTCGGAATATTTACTCACGCCTAAAATGACCGCTTTCAACTCGTTTCTCTGGAGTGGAGAAACACGGAATTGTCACATTAGCGTATTATATAAATAGATGATTTCTGTTCCTTGCAATGCATGGTTTTAAAACTTACTTAGTTTTTAAAAGTTTTAAAGAAAATGAAGTAGAATAGATGTGATACAAAGCAGATTATGCGTAAATTTCCATAGGTTCTTAGTCGGAAAATTTACTCACGCCTAACCTTTAAGCTCGTTTCTTCAGAGTGGAGAAACCCGTAATTGTCACATTAGCGTATTATATAAATAGATTATTTATGTTTTTTGCAATGCATAATTTTAAAACTAACTTATTTTTTAAAGGTTTTAAGGAAAATGAAGTAGAATAGATGTGATACAAATCAGATCATACGTAAATTTCGATAGGTTCTTAATCGAAATATTTACTCATGCCTAACGTGGCCGTTTTAAACTCGTTTCTCTGGAGTGGAGAAACCCGGAATCGTCACATTAGCGTATTATATAAATAGATGATTCCTGTTTCTTGCAATGTATGATTTAAAACTTCTATTCTTTTTTATCTTTCCAGCCGATTACGATTTTGGTGGCTCCACTCGCTTCGCATATTTCGCCAGTGACACGGGTTACATACCACGAACCTTCTACCTCGGATTCGAGGACTACATCGGCGGAAAATCCATGCACACATTCGGCTTCGGCGTGAAACAGTTCGGACTCGAGAAGTTCTTCGACCGCATCTTCGGACCAGAGGGAAGCTTCGGACAGAGGTCACTGTTTGATCTCTTCAAGAAACGCAGCAAGAGGGACGCAGGAGGAGTTCAGAAAGAGCTCAACGAGATCAAGGAGAAGGTAGGATATTTTTTTGGATAAGTGTTCCTATATACAGGGTGTTTACGAAACAGACTGCGCCACTGGGGATAAAAAATGAAAGTAAAAATAGTATTAAAAGAAAAACAAATAAACAATATTGTTGATATAACCAGAAAAAAGATGATTTATAAATTAGAGGGTAGTATTAAAAGAAAAACCATCAACAATATTGTTGATATAACGAGGAAAAAGATGATTTACAAACTAGAGGGTAGTTTAAAAAAAACAATCAACAATATTGTTGGTATAAATAACCAGGAAAAAGATGACTTACAAACTAAAGGTAGTATTAAAGGAAAAACAATCAAAAATATTGTTGATATAAATAACCAGGAAAAATATGATTAACAAACTAAAAGTACGAATAGAATATTTCAACAGAGCGAAAAATTGCCCAGGCCGGAAATGGAACCCAGATACTTGGCTTACAATGCCAATGCTTTACCGTTTGAGCTAAATGGACGACAACCGGCTGGCATTTTCCCCTCATATAACCTTATTGGTCATAACTTGTGGTCGGCAGAATAAATCGCAGCTAAAAGAACTCGATATAACGATGGGTACGTTCATATACAGAGCCCGATCAAAGTTTAAAGGGGCCCAAGGGCCATCAGCTTTTCAGGGTCCTCTTCGCACCAAAATACTTACTATTTTTTTTTACCCGTGAATATTTCAAGGATTAGCATTAGCAAGTTAGCAAAAATATTTTGTTTTGGCTTTTGAGAAAATAATTGCAAAAAACTGCAATTTAAAAAAAAAATTCTAAATCATTTTATTAAGGTTGGGACTTTTTCATCAGTTGATCCAAAACCATGGCCTAGTTGACCTGTGCGGTAGTCAGGCCCTGTTCATATACAGGGTGTTTACAAAACAGACTTCACTAATAATAATAATTGAAATTAAAAATAGTATTAAAAGAAAAACAATAAAAAATAATTGTTGATATACATAAGATGATTTACAAACTAAAGGTAGTATTAAAAGAAAACAATCAGTATTAAAACAAAATTAGTAGTATTAAAACAAAACAATATTGTTGATTAGATTAATTTTTAAACACGATTATTCAATCGGTAAATCAATTATAACAGAAGTCATTTATTCCATTTTTCAATATTGGGTGAAAAAAGTCCGGGTCAGGATTCGAACCAGGGATGTATTAGCTGAAGCCGACAATGCTGAACTCGTGTTTAAAAATTAATCTAATGTAATTTCGTATGCAGCGATTTTCTGCAGTTGCATATACTGACCTTCGATTTATTCTGCTGAGCTGATCCAGAGTATCAGACCAGATAAAGTGATCGTTGAGGTTAATTGGGTAAAATAGTCCTCCAGTGTTCGTGTCAGGGATGGCTCAGTTGGTAGAGCACTGGCGGCTTCAGCCAATACATCCCTGGTTCGAATCCTGGCCCGGACTTTTTTCACCCAATATTGAAAAATGGAATAAATTACTTCTGTAATATTGTTGATATAAATAACACACAAAATATTAAACACATAAAATATTAAATTAAGCAAAGATTTTAGAAATATTTTGAGAATTAAAAAAAGCGGTGGGGGGGGGGGACATCCTTTAACAAGAGAACACTGAAAGAAGAAGTTCAAAATATTAATTTCCCGAGTAAATATTTTGAACATAAAAATGCATAAAATGTCCCTAGCTTCAACATTACGTTAAGGAATTCGGAAACTGAGTGACCAGCAACCTTAAAGTCGTGAAATATCATTTTGTTCCTATTTGAGATCGCAGGGAATTAGATTATAGTATATTTTGTTGATACTGTTAAATAGGTTCGACCGGCGTTTTTACTCTATCTTGTTAAAGCAACCATTAAGCATTCTGTAAACTATTAAATTATTTAATTATAATAGACTTTGTAAAAATCACCATAAGGTAAAAATCAAAGCTGGACGCGTTTCGAGCTAAAACAATGCAGCTCATCATCAGCTGAAGGAGACACGTGTTCTTAACCCCTTAACTGGCACTTTCTTTTCCGTTCAATAAATTGAAAATAGCGGATTCTCATCACATTTTTTTAAATAAAATATTCGTAACATTTAGTCTAAACATTTCCGCCTTTAAATAGTATGAAATTATGTTTTTAAAAAGTTGTGGGGTCAAAAAGCTTTAAATGAAGAATTAAGCAAATTCGTCTTGCCCGAACGGCGTACGGGCAAATCAGTTAAGGGACGAGGTCAAAGATGAACATGGCGCATCCTACTTTGATTTTTATCTTATGGTAATTTTTACAAAGTCATTTATTTTAATTATTAATAAATCGCCAGTATATTCGGTGTTTTCTCGCCATTAAATTATTTTTTTCCTGCAGCTGAATCTCCCCGTCCACGACTATGACGACATTAAGGGCGAAATCTTCTTCAAATACATGGGCAACCACCTGTCTTCAATGCAATTCGACGAAAAGACCTTCGAACAGTTCTTCAAAGACGGTGAGTAGTTGACCCTATATCTTTTTTGACTAACACATTGAAAAGTTTTAGAGTGCTATAAAAAATATTAGGAGGAGTCATTTAGTGCCGGTTGAAAATGCCAATGTTAATTTGCTGAATAAGGTCCAAGCCGACTTAAAGACAAAATGAGGCTAAATTTATAGTTTGCCGTTTGGCAACAACTATAACAATTATCCTCAGTGATTAATTTATGGTCTTAGTCCAAGAGTCGACAGCACAAAAACCTAAGGTATCGAGCAAAAAAAAACCTTTATTTTATGGAAGAATAGGAAGGGAGTACATAAGCCAAAAATGAGTATCACCAGTAGTTTTCAAGTAGGTTTAAAACTGTTTTTTGCTGTTCCCGATTTTCCATGTTTTCCTACCTTTGATTGTACGTCAAACACAATGATAAACCTACGAAGCAAACACTTATGATATTGATTTTTTCGTTATGATATAACCGACAGATATGGATCATTCGATTCCCCTCTTCCATAAAATGAAGGTTTTTTTGTTTTTCTGTTGCTCGATACCTTAGGTTTTTGTGCTGTCGGCTCTTGGACTAAGACCACAAATTAATCACTGAGGATAATTGTTATATCTGTTGCCAAACGGCAAACTATAGGTCAGCTTCATTTTGCTGCCAAATAAATGAAATATATACATATACACAGCTGCCAACTTTCAACTAATCTCCCGTAATACCTGGATTAGTTTGATCCAAGTTAACGTCATTTCAAACCACAAAATATATTTCATGAATCTTTATTTATTTAATTTAAAGATTGTTAGTGGAACATACTTAATTTCATTTCTTTGAAAATTTTCTGGTTCGAAACTCATTAAACCAGGGTCAAACTAACGCACGTATTACGGATAATCTATGTCAGGTTGGCACCTATGCATATATAAATTTTATATGAACTTAGCAATGAATAATGACAGTAACTTACGATTTATCCATATCATGTACGATTTGATGATGTTAAATTTGTAAATGGAAAAGTATGAAATGAGAAAGATTCTATGACTGATGTGTGAATGTAACTCTGCCAGTTTAGGGTCATTTGCCCGGATGTAAAATGCAGGTTTTTCTTTTATTTATTGAAATTTTTTCTAAAGATTAGTCTTTAAAATTTTCTTTAATAGCTGTAAAAAACTTTTTTTTTTCTTAGAAGCCGTCGATTTTTCACGGATACCATTATTATTATAATTATTATAGCAAATTTCAAAAAACATTTAGATTAACATTATATTTTATAGTTTGTTTTAATTTTATATTTCTAAATTAACATTATTAACGTTACACTTATAAAAATTTCAAAAATAATTACATCAGAAACCATCTCACGATGTTTTTTGAAATTTAAAAAATCATTGCCCGAAAATACTTTTGAAAATACTTTTTTCTTTCCAAATTCAATCTCGTCTTTTTTTATTGAATCTATAAGCACAAAGTCCCAAATAAGAGTAAATTTTTTGGAACACCCTGTATTCACATTCTGTTCCTTCTACATAGAAAGCATTCATAACTATGAAAGCATCAGTTATTAAAAGCAACATTTATATTAACATTAAATTTTGTAGCTTATTTTAGTATTATATATTAAATCTTAATTTTGTATTTCTACATTAACATTATTAACATTACACTTATAAAAATACTTATTTCAAAAGTAATTACTACAGAAAACATCTCATGATGTTTTTTGAAATTTAAACAACCATTGCCCGAAAATACTTTTAAAAATTTTTCTTTCTCTTTCCAAAATTTAATCTCGTCGCTTTTTTATTGAGTCTATAAACACAAAATCCCAAATAGGCGTACATTTTTTGGAACTCCCTGTATTCAGATTCTGTTCTTTTCACTCAGGCCGCTTTGTGAATGGTAATTTTAAAAATTTAAATAATAGTTGCCAAAATACTTCTGAAATTTTTGTTTTTCTTTCCAAATCAATCTCGTCGTTTTTTTATAGCGTCGATATAAACAAAGTCCCAAATATACGTATCTTTTTGCGACATCCTGTATTCACATTGTGTTCCAACAACAGAATGTGGACAAACACATGCCGCTTTGTGAATGGTGTTTTTAAAAATTTAAATAATAGTTACCAAAAATTCTTTTGAAAATTTTGTTTTACTTTCCAAATTCAATCCCGTCTTTTTTTATTGAGTCTATAACACAAAATCCCAAATATGCGTATAATTTTTGGAACTCCCTGTATTCACATCCTGTTCCTTCCACACAGGCCGCTTTGTGATCCCCAACATCCCAGCAGCCTACCAGAAAGTGCCGGCCTTCGTGTACCAGCGCTTCATGCTCACCGTCGACAAGTTCTACGTAATGCCTAGTGAATCCGGCCTCCCTCTCTTCTTCGACTACAAGCAGCCGCTCTACTACTTCCACAGGAACAAGGAGTCGAGCTTCAAGGTCGAACCCGGGTTCTTCCCCGAGGACAGAGGTGGACAGTTCCCCGACCACGTCAGAGCTGAGACAGACGGACACTTTGCGTAAGTTAGATCTCATTTAACCCTTTGATATACTTTGTTCCCCACACTTTATAACGGTCAACCGATAGGGCTCATGGAATCCTAAAACAATTTAAGGGTGTTCTTAAATCAAAAAGGGGATTTTCTGACAGAAATTTTAGTTTATTTTTGTTCGGAAATACATGAAACTGGCAGATGTTGTTAATCAGAAACTATCTAATCACATTCAACTGTCCGTTGTTTTATCTTTCTGTTTTGATGTATTCAGTTGGAATATATTCTTCTTAGGATGAACAAAAAACCTTTATTAAAAGAAAATGCAGTAAAATAAAAGGTTGCACATAATATTTGAAACACTGCACAACATGAAAACTGATGGTAATTCTTGACACTATTTACAAAACACCAAAATAAAGAGAAATACTTTGAAATGTTTATAAGTTTTAGTTTGATGCAGTTTTAATGCATTATTACTCTTTTGGAAGAATAATGGATTTTTAATCGATCACAACATTTTGCTATTAACTGTTACCAAAGCCATTGAGTAAATGATTGTTCCAAGCCTGTTCCAGTGAAGTGTGATGCTGCCATCTGGTGGCAAGTTCTGGAACAAAAGACCAATTCTATAACAGAAACATCATACACAAAATAATAGAGAAATTATTTGTATGTCTGTCTGTCTTCTAACTCTTTCTTTTATCTTTTGTTTCTCCCTCAGCTTCGACAAGCACCTAGTAGCCTACATGGGTATGGTCATTCCTTTTGACCAAGTCATATTCGGGGGCGGAGTCAACCGACGCTCCACTCTCTCCCTGCCCTTGAAACTCAAGTTTGACCTCGCAGTGAAAGAAAAGAAGCTGAAGACCCACTGGACACCTGTCGCACCCCATGAAGTGTACCACTTCAACTACGAACCCTTCACTTTTATTGACTCCTACGCCAACTCCGTGCCACAGGTTCTGGAAACGGACTACAAGCCCGTGAAGAAAGTCCACCACCATGAGGTACGTCTCCCCAGTAGCTTCTGGCATTAATAAAATCCGGTTAAGCCATTTTTACTTTCTTCTATCTTTACAAGAAGAAAGTATTGGACTCGTGAAAATTCGCATTTTGTTATTTCTATAACGTCAATCGTATTTTGTGCGAGAATGCTGACCAAAGCTTATCACTAGATATTGAATGTTTTGAGAAACCAAAAAACCACAATTCACATAAATAATTCTCATAATAATACGACTTTAAGATCCTAATAATAATAAGTTTAATAAACAATAAGTTCTTAATAAAAAATATCGCTTGCTTATTTGCAATAAAAGACATTAAAGTACCAAACGATATTTTAAATCTGTAAAAAAAAAGTAATTGTTCTTATACTTTGAATATGAGCTGCAATACAACTTTAAGATACTAATTCTATATTCTTTTTTCTCGCACAGTACGAAAAGCAGCATATATTACAGAATATATTATTTTACAGTTTAAATTTTAAATAATCAATCATTTCTACTTCTTTGTTGGGAGTCTCCCTACATTTGATTTTTTTTCTCAACCAAAGGCTAAATGTAACTTCCTTCGCTATTCTGAAATATTGCCCGCCTCTGCCTTTGTTAGTTTCTATTTTTCCATATCTTGTTTTAGGTTATCGCCCCAACGTTTTCTCGGTCTTCCTTTTCTATTCTTTCCTTCTGGTTGCCACTTCATGTGTGACTTTTAACTTTCCCATCCTTTCCTATATTTCATTCTTAATACTATATAATAAGTTCTTAATAAAAATATCGTTTGCAATATTTGCATTAAAAGTACCAAACGATATTTTCAATTTGTAAAAAAAAAAAAAAGGAATTACTCCAATACTTTGAATATGACTTTAAGATCCTAATCAATAACTTAATTTCCCAGTTTTTACCTATAAAAGATATAAATTAATTTTTCTGTGTACAAATTTGACAGTAACATTACTAATTCTCATATATAATACGACTTTAAGATACGAATTTGGTGAGTCTGGTTGTTCATTGACTCGCCAAATGAAGCATTTTGTCGCAATTTGGCACAATGGCCGGCGGCATTGAAAATCCCGTTAAACAGTAACATAAATAATTCTCATAATAATACGACTTTAAGATCCTAATTCCCTATTCTTTTTTTTTTTTTTTTTGTCTCCCACAGTACGAAAGGAAATTCTTCCACGAAGCTTTCGGATTCGGATTCGACGTGAAGGCCGATTACGAGAACGAGTTCAACGATTTCGGATCCTGGGTGGATTTCTTCCTGAAGAAGGACTACAGAGAGAAGTTCTACTACCTGTACGCCAATCCTAACTTCGAACCTTATGACGTCAATGTGCAATTCACTTATGCCGGACAGGATGCCACCCGAGAGGTAAGGAGCAAAAAAAATGTATCCACACTTTCGGTTTTATTTCTGAACACAACTAAATGCATAAAAAATGAATTATGGGAAAGGAGATGATATTTAATAAAATATTAAAAATAAAACTTCCGAAAGAATATTTTTTATTCTAAAAAGGAGAAATGAAATACAGTAAAACCCCGATAATTCGTATTAATTGGGTTTGGTTTGGTTTTATTTTTGTCGTCCGATTATCTACACTAATGGGATATAGGACCAGGGTGGAGTGCCCTTCTTAGGGGTCTTTCTAAGGGAACCTAACCCGTATTTACGCAAAGTTCGAAGAAAATCACGAAAACTCCGAACGGTTAGGCCGACAGCCGCGACTGGGTTCGAACCCAGCACCTGCCGTATTAATTGGGACCAGACCCAATCAGGATTATCCGGAGAATTAGAAAAAAATGAAGTAAAATAAAACATTCTTACAGAAAATCATCTTTATGTTAAACTTATTCAATATTTACAGACAATAATAAACGTTTACTTTGTTTAACACTTCCGAAAAGATTTCAGAAAATTTTTTTTTTAATTCAAAATACGACGATGAAACAAGTTAATGCTATGTAAATTAGCCAATCACTTCTCAAACTTGAAAAAAAATGTCCAAACAGATCCGGATTATGCGGAGATCGGGATTAATGGGATCCGGATTAGCGGGATTCTACTGTAATCGAATATATTAATAGTTCTAAACAAGAGATTGACATTTTAGTAATACAATTGAGTTCTTTTTAGGAAAATAAATAGTAAATTACGCCGAATTAAAGAAAAGGGGAATTTAGATGATAATTAAAATTTAGAATATTACTGAAATATAAGTAAAAGTAGATTTTTGTAAGAATTTGGAACAAAATCGAAACGGGAAAATAACGAAATATTTTTATTATAACATGCATATAATACAATATATATCTATATATTAAACTCTCTCATTTCAATATAGATATATTCATGTGGATATCAAAAAATTTATCCACACTTTGAGCTTTATTTTTGAACATGCTTAAATGTATGAAAAAAATTAAGTATGATTTTTTTATATAGGAAAATATTTTTTCAATGATAAATTAAATAACTGTAAAAAAAGGTAATATATATATATACCACCCGAGAGGTAAGGAACATGACTCCAAAAAAATGCGTCTACATTTTGATTATGCTTAACTCATAAGACCGGTTTCAACTGACGTCACACCTTAGCAGCCAACTTAGCAACCAGGCGTGGTTTTTGTTTGTCCCCCATATTTGGCCGATTGTGATAGGTTGCCAAAATGCAGGCTATAAACTGTGGATATGATTGGTTGGATAAAATTTGACGGGCAGATAATCACGTGGTTGAAACTGGTCTATTCCACAGAAATATTTATTATAGCGCCCTCTATTGTTAAAATCTTGATTTGATTATTTTTTTTTTTTTTTTTTTTTTTTGTATTTAACAATATTTTTCTGCAAACTGCATGTCTTTCCGAACAATTCTTTTATTTATTTTTAATCGCGTTTTACTTTTGCACCGAACTTTTGAAACACTCGGTATATTTTTTGTTTTTATACTTATTTGTATAAGTTTTATCCATTATTATTGGTTAGATAAAACTTTGGAGCAGGTAATTAAGTGTTTGCAACTGATCTTTTCTGTGAACCTTATTCTGCCTCCCGGTTTGAGACTATAAAAAAATGGCTGTTTTGGTAAACAGTGGAAAATCAATCCATTAGAATCGGCTCCCAAGAATTCACTTATTTTTTATTCCGCTACCGAAAGAATTTGCATGGTGCAATAGATCTGAATAACACATGGAATATTCACTTAATTTGAGAACCTAGCGGCCATTGTGATAACGTTCTAAACATTAAATATTTGTTGGCGACCAGGTTCTTTGAAATATGCATTCGCACAAATTTATAAATAGCTGTAGGCTGTGATCAATTATGAAACTAACTTGCCTTTTGAGAAATTTATTTATTTGAAGTAGAATTATAAATTTAAATCATTTCTTACAAAAATAATTAGGGATGGTGCCTGAGGGCATTTTTTAAGAAACAATCATCACATGACTCAGTTCGTGAAGTGCCAGCCAGCAAATTAATTAATCTTTCTGTAATTCTCACATTGGCATCACAAATTGGCGGAAAAGAGCCCATGAAAAAAGAAAGAAATCATATCTGTGAAATTTTCTGTTACGCCTTAAACTTTTAAGAAGATTTTGAATTTAATGGCAGGGCAACCAGAAATAGCAGTCTTAAAAAAATAAGCCAAAAAGAATTCGACTGTCAAATCGTACGTTATGACCATGTTTTGAGAAAATACTATGAACAATGAAAAGATTATTATCTAACGAGGAAGTTAGACTCAAAATTAAGCAGAGAGAAAAGTGATATTTTTACTGACCGCAAGCAAAGTGAAGTTTTATTCTTTTTTTTTATTATTTCTACTCAGGGTGAATAATAATCTTAATAAATTATATTTATCTGAGGCCCATCTGTAATGCTAAAGCAGCTGTTAAATATGTTTTCTTTCTTTTCTTTTGCAGGATAATTATTGTAGGAATGAAATAAACGTTAAGATAAATGGCTAAGAAATTAAAGATTAGTTTTAACTGGAATTTAGAAAAATATATAATTTAATAAAACTATATGTGATACTACATCACATCCGAACTCTGAGCTGAAAGGTCCCGGATTCGATGCTCGACATCACCAAAAATAGTTTGCAAATTAAGAAAAATCTTAAAATTGCATCTTTTTTACAAAATTACAAGAACAATATTCGAAAATTATTATTCACCTTTTGTAAATAAGTAACTCATTTTGTCTTTCCTCAACACCCAGGTCGAGACCGAGTTCAGCTACCACTTCTTCGACAACAACTGGATCATACCCCATTTCCCCGAGGAGAGCTTCGAGGACTTCGACAGACAGAAGGAGGACCGAGGACCCCTCTGCACATGCGCACTCAAGGCCAACGTGGTTGCCAAGGGAGACAGAGAAAGGAAAATCCACGCCGTAGCCTCCTGGACCCGGGACCTGTTCAGGACCTTCCACAAAGTCAACTTCTACTACGAGAGGAACCCGTTCACGCCAAGGGAGACCGGAGACTTTAAGGTACCGTAGACTCTCATGTCATTCAGTTTTTCAGAGTGTCGCTGAGGGAGCTGATTCTGTTGTTCAAAGTTCAACGCTCTATTTCGGAAATTCCGATTTTTAATTTTGGATTTATTGAATCACAAAATGTCTGTAATTCAATAAAGTACAGATGACTTTCATAAGTAAAAGATGTAAACTAACATAGAAACTTCATCAGAAAAATTGTTCTCACCAAATGACATTAATTTTATTAGCACAAGGAAAAACGAGGAATTATCGCTTCTAGACAATATAACCAGCTTTTATCAAACTCTGCGAAACAATACAGGATTTTATGAGAAAGACCTAAGTTGCCAATAACAAATTTGGAAATAGTGACTTCAACCAATACTATAATTTTACCCCGCAAAAAAAGAGAGTCCTTTCAGACTATCATAAAGTTCAAATGCAACCCGGTCTTCTAGCATCAGTTGTAGAGAATTGTGGGTAATCGAATGACTTTTTATAACGTAAATGCAAAGATATTATGCAACAAATAAAAGAATAAATTTAAGTAATGGGATTTTAGGAAAATAAATGTTTCGACAGATTAGTATTTTTTAGAATAAAATGAAATAAAGAAAACGTTGATTAAAGGCATGAAATTAAAATAAATATGTTAAGTAATTATAAAAAAAGGGGGGGTTAAATATTATAAGAATTTGGAAATAATTAATCTCGAATTAAGGCAAAAAAAATTATTATTGCCAGTAATAAACAACTAACTTGTTCTTTTGTAGGTTTGCGGCAGCAGTTATTTGAGATACCCAGACCTGGACCTGAAGAAACTAGCCACACTAGACACCGTGGGAATGGACGTTGTGGTCAACAACGCCCTCAAAGTCCACTTCGGAAAGAGCTGCAACGCTGACCAAAAAGTAAGCTTATCTCGATCTTTACAAAAATAAATCCACACTGTAAAAAAAAAAAAAAAAATCGTTAATATGCACAAATATTACCGTACAATTTTACGAAATAGTTTCATTTTTTTTTAGAGAAAACAGTACAATTTCCGTAACTGACATTTTAAGATTGCAAATCCGTATAAATCCATTAAGTTGTTAGGAAAACAGAGAAATTAATTGTTATAGTACTTGTCTTACAGTAATGTTATTTTCAATGAAACTCCTATATATTAACAAAATATGGTTCTATGTTGAGTTCATTCCCAAATATTTACTAAACAGTTATGATGTTAAATTGGTATTTTGACTGATAGATGTCATGGCGCCATCTATAACAGGAATATAATATTTTTCTCTATTTCTTTCTGTTTTAATAATAAAAGCTAATATATTTTTATGATATTAAAAGAATATTTAAAGAATATATTAACTCTTTTTAAGTTTGAGATAGTTGAAAAGGAAAGTTAGTTTATTTTTCATTATGATTTTAAAATAAAGTTTAATTTATTTATAGCATATTTTTTTTAAAGTGTGTAAGAAATTTTAAAGGGAAAATAATTCTACTTTTAATTTTAATATCTTTTTTAATCTATTCACATTAAGAAGGTCGCACATAAAATTCGAAACATATCTGAAATATATTAACGAAATTTTTATAATATTGACGATTATCTAAGTTATAAAAAGCTATAAAGGAAATTTATTTTAATAACCCGTAGTAATTATCTTTATTGAATTTACAGTCGATCGTCATACAAATAATAAGTTAAAATACATGTTTTTTTTTATTAATATGTTAGTTTCCTTTCCTTAAGTTGCGCTTAAAAAGTCCTTAAGGCTCAACACTAGTCACAGAAAAAGACCCGGATGATAATGTAAAGTCTATGGGAGCGTTCTTTTCAAATATCTCGCTCAAATTTTATTATTTTGACGTGATTCTTTTTTTTGCATAGGATAGCTGAGGACGATCCACAACTGACCTAGTTTTTACTTTTTCAATTTTAGTTTCAGATTTTTTTCAAAAAATTGCTTTAAATTTCGGAACCGGTTGAAACGGTTTCAGAAATTGAAACTATCTTAATATGAAAAAAAAATACATATCCAATATCGAAAAGGTAAAAACTAGCCCGATTGCAGATCGTCCTCAGCTATCCTATGCAAAAGAAATTAGGTGAAAATACGATAATTTGAGCGAGATATTTGAAATTAACGCTCCCATAGGCTTTATATTATCATCCGGGTATTATTCAGTGACTATTATGGGGCCTTAAGTTGTGCATAACAGCAACAACCCTATAAGTGTAGCGAGTATTCTCGACACAATAAACGTCCTATCACAACATCATGTTGTTGTGATTTACGGCAATCATTCATGACGCCTAAATTTTTCCGGTTGAAGATCCAGGAACTAATTTCCAAAAGTTTTTTTTTTTTTTTTTTTTTTTTCAAATTTGGCGAATCAAAATGTAAATAAAATAATCAAAAAGGACATGTTCCAAGTTTGAGTTTTTAACGGTTTTTCAGTTGATTCTACAAAAAAGGATTTAGTAAATAAAGAAACACAATTGATAGAGTAATAGGGGGCCCCCCTTCTGTGATGCCAGGCTCCCCCTACTTCTAATTTTTAAGTGCGCCTGTTACAGCTTCCCCATAACCTTGGATGTCGCGCACGCCTCCATGGTGCTTTCTACTGTACTTTAGGTTTGCTGTTTTGGCAACATATGAGAATCGTCAGTTGTTTGTTTATCGGCGATCATAGCGAACCTATCGTGCGTTCATTGGATCTACATTCTTTTGTTAAAATGTAAATATAATTTTTAAATAATTTTGCATATAAAGAATTAGTCGTAGTAATTGAACCAGCGACCAAATGAGTATTTAAAAATACTCGCACCATTCGACAATTCGTTACAGGGCCCTAGCAATCACTCATTAAGCCTAAATTGTTCTTTTCACTCTTTTTCCAGTTCAAGATCCAGGGATTGATTTCCCGATCCGAAGAGTCACTCGATTTCGAACGCCGCCGAGAGGAACCCGACACCCCCGAACACTACAACGAGTACAGTTACCACTACCACGAGTGCCTGAGGGAACGACAGCGGGGACTCAACTATGGAGACCACTGCTGGGAATACATGGATCTCATCACCACACTCCACAAATACTCCTTCCACATCAAGCACGAGAACGTAAGTACATAACATCATCCATTATTGCAAATCTACATAATTCAAAGGGTCATAAAACAAAAACTCCCATAGACCAACCTACTTTTTATCTCGTATAACTTAATTATTAACTCTCCGTTACTATATAACAAATTAATAAAACTACATTTATAGGATCGTAGCAAAAAGTTTGCTTTGAAACAATACAATAAAACCGATTAAACAAAGAAAAAAAGACTTGTTATATATTCAACATTTTAAAATAAACTATGTGTTAAACTTTTTCCATTCCATAATTAAAGGAATTGCCTTTAGAGCTTAGACGTATTGTTCTTATCTCAGTCGGATCATAATGCGATATTTGTAACCCAATCAGATCGTAGATAGATTATTTGTAGACCAATCAGTCTGTCGGTTACATTTTTTTATATGCCATAACCCATAATGAAAGGAATTGTCTTACAGCGTAGACGAGTTATTCTTAGTCCAATCGGATCGTAATGAGCTATTCGTCCACCAATCAGATCGTAGATTGATTATTTTTAGACCAATCAGGCCATAGGTTGCATAAATTGTAACTTAAATCATTTTACAATAGCTGGCAATTTTATTATTTTTTTCTGAATAGAAAGCTTTATTTTATCTTAATTGTCGAATTTTACACTTTGTAGTTACGATTTTTTAATAAAAACCTTTCTTTATATTAATTACCTAATTTTTGTTTTAAAAAAATGGTAATTATTTATTATAAATTCATTTATGGAATCATTGTTATCGGCAATGCCGACGGCCTAGGATACTTGCGTCTAATAATAAAAGTATGTGAAAGCTTCATATGCTGCGTTATTAACTGTGTGGTTTGGCGACGAACAGGGGAACTTTCTTGGCGACTTTTTCGACCATTTTTATCGCCCAATACTTGTGTGTAAATTTCGAGAACTTGCATCGAGTAATATAAAATTCATTTTCATCGTAAACTACCGCATGATACTTGACTCTTAGCACTATCTATCTGAAAAAAATAAAATTTGTTTTCTCCCATCTCAATCTGGTAGGGTTAGATCTAAACATAGACTTCAATGTAATAGATTTTTTCCCATTCCAGCTATCACCTCGCTTCCTGAACATGACCTATCTGTTAGACCGAGTCTTGAAATTCCGCTACTACACCCACTCGGACCACAACGAGATCGGGGTTGCCAACCCTCCCGGGGAGGTGCACATCGAAGCTAATTTCTCTTCTAAACTACCTGTTGCCGACGCCCGAGTCCACAAACCTGAATCCAACAGCAACTATTACAACGTCTTTGTGCCCAGATATGTCGGCTTCAGCGCCTACCCCATGTTCGAAGACGCCCATGTCAAGAATTCTTTCAGCGAAGGTGAGTCACTTGTCTAAATCAGTGATTGATATATATAACAATAAAAAGGCGGCGTACAAAAGTATATAACAAAACTTTTTTTTCGACAGAATAAAACTTATTAGTTATATAATTAATTAAGTAAATAAGTAATAATGGAGTAATAAGGTGAGTCACTTGTCCAAACTGGCCATTGATATCTTCTACAGACCTGAGGTACACAAATGTGTAGCGCCATTCTTTTCCTCATAAAAACTAAACTGTTCGAATTTTTTGCATTTTTACTTTACTCCTATACAGGCTGAATGTTTTTCGCTTTAAAACTAAATCAATTAAATTCTATTTAAACAATAATTAAATTCTGTTTAATGAAAGCAAATTATGTTTCATATCGAATTGTTGTCGTAAATCCATTATAAGGGAGTCTATTGAAATTTATACACGTAAAAATTTTGTTTGAAAATGTAAATTTTTCTTTTAATATTCCTAAGTTATGGTTAGAATTTATTAATAAATTCCTCGTGAGAGCTTGAATAGGATGAACCAAGTTGATAATTAATTTTGATCATGGTCTATTTCTAATTTATTATTTTTATAATAGTGCGCGTGGTTTTTTAATTTACATCTCATTGTCGCGCACCGTTTGTATTGACCGTGAAACGATTCATATTTTTATTTTTATTTTATTATGATTCTTATTAGATGGGATAGAAACATGCCAATAACATTTGTTTTTAATTTTTCGTTATACCTCTCTCAATTAAAATAAAATTGTTTATTCAAATAAAAAAGTGTTTTATTGTAATTAATAATTATCGCCAGTTATATCGGTGTTATTTCACTATAAGAAAGGTTGTTGAAATTACATTTTGCATTTTATTTTCTCCCCCCAGTGTACTGTGCCGTGGAAGGTGATCACGTGTACACATTCGACCACTACGAGTACACGCTGCCGGAGATCGACTGCTGGAAGGTGGTGGCCAAGGACTGCTCACCCAAAGAATACTTCACCGTCCTCGGAACCAAGATCAACCACCCCAAATACCACAAGGTGATTCTCTTTTTTTTTTCTCATTATAGCCCTTGTGCATTTAAAAAATAATTAAAAATCTATCTGGAAAAACACGTCATGGACCAATAATTAACATCATAATTTATGTTTTAGAAAAGAATTAACATTATATTCCAGGTAATAAGGGTATTACTTTATTAATAAAGGTCTTTTAAGCATTAAAATATAAAGAGAAAAGCTATTAAATTTATATAATTTTATGTGATACTACTTGGTTATCTCGTCCACCTAAAAACTCTCGCCAAAATACAGGATTAAATGTCAATAATGGATAACCGTGCATGTCGCATTCAGTGACATTAATTACGAAACACGTGTTTAAAACGTCACCATGGGATTTTTATTTCGACTTTTTATTTCAATTTTTATTAATAGTCTAATAATTTATTTGTTTGTTTCATTATTTAAAATAAAAATTACGTCAGTATGTATAATTTGGCTATTAGTTTGGCGATTTGTGTAATGTGGCGAAATCGGTCGACGGGATAACAGAGTATTACCCAATTTTCTCCCAGTCATGCCTATGTAATAATTTAAGTCACCTTTTTCTGCAATATAAGGTATTTCATAAACACTATATCACTGATACCATAACCATATCAGTTATATCATCGATATCACTAGCTCTTTATTTTTCCTCCATGATTCTCATCGATTTCTCTCTTTCTTTTTCTTCCAGGCCGTGAAAATCTTCCTGGGCGAACACAAGATCGAAGCTCTCCCCGTGTCTGAGGATTCGGACATCATCGTGAGGGTGGACGGAAAACGAGTTGCAGTGGCTAACAACGAACCCTACCTCTACAGGGAAGGGGAAGAACACACACCCCTCTTCTACGTCGCTTTCCGAGACTTCTACTACTCGCTACACTCCGAGAAATACGGACTCATTGTGGAGTATGATGGACACGCCATACACGTACAGGTGAGGCATAGGGACGAATGAGCAGCATACAGTTTTTAGGATTCGTTTGTTTGATTCGCTCGCAGAATATAAAAATAGTCCAAGAGCCGACAGCACAAAAATCTAAGGTATCGAGCACAAGAAAAAAAATCATTTATTTGATGGAAGATCAGTAATAAGGGAATGGAATGATCTATGTCTTGCCGGAAGCGAAGGGGTGCATAAACCAAGTATGAATACCACTAGTGGTTGACTCATAGGTTTATCATTGTGTTTTCCTGCGTTTGGTTTTCCATGTTTTTATATCTTTGATTGTACGGTAGACACAATGCTAAACCTACGAGTCAACCACTAGTGGTATTAATTTGTGGCTTGTACATTGTACAACCCTTCCCTTCCAGCAGACATGGTTCATTCAATTCCCCTATTTCTACTCTTCCACAAAATAAAGGGTTTTTTCCCTTGAGTTCGATACCTTAGGTTTTTGGGCAGTAGACTCTTGGACTATTAGATTATTGTACTCAGACAAGTCAGTCAGTTGTGTCATTTATATAATTTTTTTTTCCTTCGAAAACTTAAAAAATAGAAAATTAAGTTTCCGTAGCTGTTGATTTAAAATTCTGGTTATATTCTTTCTCCGCCAGGTGTCTCCCTACTACCGTGCCAAACTGTGCGGCCTGTGTGGCAACTACAACGGCCAGAAACACGACGGAGCTTCGACTGAGAACGGATGTTACTATGCCAACGAGAGAGACTACGCCTATTCCTACTCCATTCCATCCGACACCTGCACTGTACCAAGGCCCGATCCCATCTGCCCCGCTGAAGGTGAGATATAGACTCAATTATTGTGTCCTTATACTATGTTCTCATTGAGATAGTTGAAAGCCCACACTAGTCACTCAAAATAGCCCGGATGATAGTTTTAAGTCTACGGGGTCGTTATTTTCAAATATCTTGCTCCATTTTTAATAATTTTGAACGATTTTTTTTTTTTTCATAGGATAGTTGAGGACGATCTACAACCGGGCTAGTTTTTACCTTTTCGATTTTGGTCACATATTTTATGTTATGATAGTTTCAATTTCAGAACCAATTTCAACCAGTTAATAAATTAATAGTTAAAATATTTTTTTAAGGAAAATTTGAAACCAAAATCGGAAAAATAAAAAGTAGGCCGGTTGTAGATCGTCCTCAGCTATCCTATGCAAAAAAAAAAAGTCATGTAAAAACATTCAAGTTTCAGCGAGGTATTTCATAATAACACCTCCATAGACTTAACATTATCATCCGGGTCTTTTTCAGCGACCCGAGTTCTTTTAACAAAAGAGTAATTTTTTCTAAAAAATTGGAAAAAAATTCGGACCCGAAAGGGCTAAATTGACCGAATAGGATCGATTTTAACAGCAATTCCTCTTCCAAGTATTAGTGATTATCTCAAAAAGTAATCAACTCAAATTAATAATAAACACAACTGAGTAATAAACTCAAATGAGTAATAAATTCAGATGAGTAATTAATTCACATGAGTTCCTATAACACATATTAGTTATTAACTCAAATTAATAATAAACTAAAATGAGTAATAAACTCAGATGAGTAACTAATTCAAATTAGTAATTCGCGCAAATTAGTTAACTCAAATTATTATTGAGTTATTAACTCAAATGAGTAATTAACTCAAATTAATAATAAACTCATATGAGTAATCAACTCATTTTAGTAATTATCTCAAATAAGTAATAAACTCAAATTATTTATTAACTCAAATTAGTAATAAACTCAAATTAATAATAAACTCAATTTAGTAATTAACTCAAATAAGTAACTGATTCAAATGAGTAATAAACTCAGTTTAATCTCTTCAAATTAGTAATCCCTCACGTTCCTTTTAACAGGTGGTTTCGGATGCACCCGCCTCCGCACCAAGGTCGTCGAACTGAAAACCGGCAAACAACCCCAGACCTGCTTCTCCACCGAACCCGTTTCCGAATGCGCCGCACACTGCCAAGCAACAGGTACCCACGAGAGGAGGGTCTCCTTCCACTGCCTCCCCTCCTCGGACGATTCCACTAAGGCCCTTTTGAGGGAACAAGAGAAGAGAGTGCTGACTGAACTGGCCAGGAAGAGCCGAGACCACGAGACCACGGTTGAGGTTCCGGACCGGTGCTACAAGAACTAAGACTAACAAGATGTGGACTTAAAATTATATGACACTTGCACACATGACAGACTTGATATTTTTTATAATTGAACTGAATTTTTATTTTTTTCTGCTCTGCATGTAATAAGTCGCACAACTCGAAGCAACACTTATGTGGACAGTTTTTTAAATAGATAGTGAAGTACCTGAAAAAAATAATAATGTGCCAAAGATGTTGTGTAGTGTCTCTCTCTATGTCTTTCAGAGTGATGTAAAGTGAAAAAGTGCAATAAATAAATAATGTTCACAAAACACTTTGTTTCTTTGGAATCTGTTTTATAATTTAATAGTTACATTTATTCCATTATGCTATTTATATATACATATATATATATGTTAATATGTCTATACATATATGAATATATAAATACTTTTATAAATACCAGATAATACCATTCAATAAACCAATGAAACCAATATTTTTACAGTCATCTTATTGAAAACAGTTGAAGTTTGAAGTGAAATAGAAAGCAGATTACCAAAATAATAAAAAATAAATGGATAAATGGACATTAGAAGGTTTTTCATTAAACTACTCATCAGGGGTGCATAATTTAATGAAAAAGCAAAAGCATCCAACCAGTTTCTGTTATGGAACGTGCTAAAAGCTAAGAAATTCGTCCCACAATGCAGCCGACTGGTTGGAAGTTATTTACTGTTACAAATTAGGAAAAAAGATATTCATTGAAGAAAATAAAAACAGTATGACATAATAATAATATAATATTTCTTAAAAAAGTATATATATACTAAAATATTTACCATACCTATATCCTAGCATGATGTGTAGTTCAAGTGAATCTCAGTTAAGAGTTAAAGTAGAAATAAATTACATGTGACTTTGTAACAGTTAAGGTTATAGTCACAGTATAAGTCATATAGATAATAAAGTTAAAATTGTAACAATAATTATAAAAATTAGTAAATCATATATTATGCTATAATATTCATACTACAATTAGAAAAAAAATAATTGCTACTGTTATAGGTATTATATTTTTGAACAATTATTAATATTACTTTATTAATTATTTAACTAGAATATGCTACTACAACTTCTAGTACAAACACAAAAAAATGTTTTAGTGCTGCCATCTATATGATTAATATATTAATTAAATTATATACTTATGGTGCTGCCATCTATTATTAAGAGAAGTATTATTGGAATAAAATAAATTATTTAAAAGCTAAGAATTTTCCAAGAATAATTTCTATACTAATAGACAACGTTATCTTATCTCAATAACTTGATCATTTTTTAGTTATGCATATGAATTTTACGTAAACATAAATTTTAATTCTATGTGTAAAGTTAAGTATTTTTTTTTATAAATATATAATAATTAACCATTGCGTATTATCCAGACTATATATATGTATGAATATACATAAATGTGTATATATATATATATATATATATATATATTGTATCTATTTGGTATTACCCTTGACAACGAACCAAATACCACATTTCCAATACTTCATATTTGTTCCAATATTGCCAATTCCTCCTGTTTGTTATTTTATGGTTTATTCTATATTTTTTATAGATGTTAAATACAGTAAAACCTCCATAACGGACACTCCCGAATAGCGGACACCTCTATTTAAAGGACAGTTTTCCAATCCCCACACCCAAAACCTGAATTTTTGTATGTTTAACCTCTGAATAACGGACATTCCGAATAGCGGACACTATTTTCGGCGATAAAGAATGAAAAAGTATTTTTTAACGAGGCATAAAAAAAGTAAAAAGGCCTCTTAATTTATAAGGACATTGCATCATAAATTTTGTGATCATACATAAATGTAGATCATGAGCTGGGACAAATCCCCCCCCCCTCCTCCATGTTCAGTGGGGAATTCAAGAGGTTGCCCGGGAGAGACATCTCCCAGAGCATTGAAATGTCCCCCCGGATAAGTTTGAGATTTTATTCTTTTAACCCCTTGAGGACGAGTGATACATATACGTGCAGAAAAAAGGCTTAAGAATTCCTGTTTATCCTCGCCAGTAAAATTGTACTCTAAAATTTGCCTTGTTTAATTGGAACATTTTCTCGATTTAATAAGGTACAAATTTCTGCATTTAAAAACCGGTGCCAAAACATTAATAATTTCGTAAAAGGCTTCCGTCGCGAGGGGATTAATGGTCCCAAAAAAAACAATCCCCCTCCCCTCTCCGACCGGAACTCTATAATGTCCAAATAACGTCACATTGAAAAACAAATTACATGTAATCACAAGCAAAAGTAAACTTTTGTAACATATTTTTTTCATAAGAATGTAATAAACGGTGGATAAAGGTGTGCACAATTTTATTTCAGTTTTATCGCATAAAAAAATTTTAATTTCTAATTAATTATATAATAGAGGTTTTAGGACATATAAATGTCAATTAATGAAACATTAAGCATTTCTTAGTAAATTTTGAATCTTTGATGTTTTCCCAATAGCGGACACCTCCGAATAGCGGACAATTTCTGCGTCTCCGAGGTGTCCGTTATTTAGAGGTTTTACTGTAGTAGTATTGTATAATGGTTATATATATATACACTTACATATATATATATATATACATGTGTGTGTGAGTAAGTATATATTTATAGCCATTAATTGTGAAACTACGTATAAACCATTGAATTTCATACAAAATTACCTCATAGGAACATGGTAAAAAAATAAATTAAAATGAATAAAATAGAAATTTGCCGAGATTTTGTCGAGGTTCCCGACAGGTGCTAAAAAAACTAAGACGTAGAATCAAATCTATTTGACACTTGCACACATGACAGACTTGATATTTTTTATGATTGAACTTATTTTTTATTTTTCCTGTTCTGAATGTAATAAGTCTCACAACAAGAAGCAACACTTATGTGGACAGTTTTTTAAATAGTGAAGTACCTGAAGAAAAAAATAATAATGTGCCAAAGATGTTGTGTAGTGTCCCTGTACATCTCTCTCTGTCTTTCAGAGCGATGTAAAGTGAAAAAGTGCAATAAATAAATAATGTTCACAAAATGCATTGTTTCATTGGAGTATAATTCAAAATTTCATTGTTACAATAAATCCATTATGAACTCTGACGGTACTTTTAAATATCATTGAAGAAAATTTAATATATATGCAATAATAAAACAATTGATATCTATTCAAACCTTCCGAAAATTATTATGTTTCAATAAAATTCTCAATATACAAGCCCCCAAAAATCTTAAGTGATAAAAATGCAGCTTTTACTTCATCAAGGGGTAAAAAATTTCTGCAGAACCACAATATTAAGCAACTTTTAACACACCATCCCCAAACGAATGGAGAGTGTGAACGTGTAAATCAGACAACAGTTACTACATTAAGTGGGCTCAGAGGTTGAAAACTTTTCAAAAAATCGATTTTTTTTATGATCTAGTTTTATTATTCAATCAATTCTGAACTCAATGCAAAAAACCGAATAAAAATATTTGCATTTTTAACGGAGTTATAAACATTTGTGTATCAACACTTTCATAGTCGCACCCATATAATTTAAACTTTAAGTCGCGTTTTCTCAAAACTTGATTTTTGACGACTAACACCAAGATTTTAAAAAAACTATTGGATGGAATGGCTTAATTTTTTTTGCATGCATATAACATTATCTATAGAATGAATAAATATAGTTTAGATAGTTTAATATTTTGAGTATTTTTAATGAAAAACAAGTTGTATTTTTTAGGAGTTTTTTAAATTTTCAAGTTTGAGAGTTTTTTAATAATATTATTTTTGAGTGACAGTTACATCCTTAATTCATTCTATAGAGTAAAGTTTTCGGATCATTTTAAAGCAAAAATTGGGATCTTTAGTCAGTTCAACGTTAAGATATCTTGGTGTTGGTGATATAACACATAATTTTTTTTTTTCGAAAATTGTGTTACATAAATTTTGCTATATTTCTTATTATATTACATTGCAGTACTTCATTTTATAAGACCACAAACATACCTTTAAAATATCAGAAAGTTTAAATTAATTCCATTGAATACTTCTGTTTTTATATGGACTCTAAGCGAGAGCTCTATTTACATGTTTTTCTGTATCGATCAACCCCTGAGCCCCCTTAAAGTGTAAACTCTACCAACTCCAGAATTCCTTTGACAAAACTTTTAAAGAAAGTACTTATTGAGTACAACACCGCATTCCATACAGGGTGTCCACTCTCAACGGTGGCCAATTGGCTAATTTCATAGACATATAGTTCCAGTTGCAAAAATGATTTAAAAGGGATAAAGAATTGTTTTATAAACGATTTAGGTCAAAAAAAAATTTCTACTAAACAATTAAGAAAATTAAATTTTTATACGGTCCCCCGGTCCTATAAGTGATATTTAGTAAAACTTTTCCATCTCTCTAACAAGTAATATAAAAAAGGTCCCATTCATCTAACAATAAAAGTTTGAAATTTATTGTTTGATGAGCGTTTTAATCATAATTAACTATTTACAATTTTATGAGATTAATATATGAGAGTGATAATTTAAAATTTCGTTATCGTACGAACGCACCTCATTTGCTACGCTTCACGTGCAATTTCCAACTTGTTTGTATTGTGAAAGTTAATATGTTGTGTTTTATACGTTTTGTGCTTGAATTTACTGCGAAGATTTCTCCACTTAAGATATAGAATTAGCCTTGATCTCCCTCTATACATAACAATAGGTAAGCTTAATACATTCATGCTGTAGTTAAGACATTTTAATTTTTGAAAATGAATATTGATAATTGACATATCAATATATAAATAAGGATAAATTCAATAACAGCTTTAAACTAAAAATGTTTATTGCTGAAATATAGTATTTATTGTTAAAGATAATAAACAGATTTTTTTTGGTACTACTAGATTATCCCGTCGACCAAAAAATTATCGCCAAACTATAAGATTAAATGCCAATAATGGATGATTGTGAATGTCACATTCAATGACATTAAATACGTTTCACGTGTTTAAAATGTGATTAAGTGATTTTTATTTCGACTTTTTATTAATATTCCACTAATTATTTGTTTTTTCGTCATTTGTAATAAAAAATTATGTCAATATGTATAATTTCGCGAAATGGGTCGACGAGATAACAGAGTAGTACCTTTTTTTTTTTTTTTTTTTTTTTTCAACAATGTTAATTTGCCTTTATGAGCAAATTATTTTTCGAATATCTACGGTATATTTCAGTTCACTTTTGTTCTTAGTAGCCCTCTAATTCTTTTAAATTGGATTTTTTTTTCTTTACTGAAGAATTTTTATATAAATATCGGCTTGTCTTATTTTTTCCCTCTAACATGTTATACGGTTTAGACTCAACTAAATAAGCTGCTTTCCTAATGAAGCCGTATGTAACAGATTATCTAAATTTAGACAGTTTGCCTCTCAATGACTCTTCTGAATAAATTGTCTCACATAACTATTAACTCTAAATTTAAAAATAAAATCTTTAGCCACAGTTTTTAACCGTTAATGACCGAGTCAATTACAGATGAAAATTTCATCGACGTGTTAAAAAAATTATCTGGCACAGTGGCATTTTCTAAAAAAATGCCAAAAATTATAAACATATCAAAAATTGGTACTACTCTCTTATCCCGTCGACCCATATCGCCAAACTAATAGCCAAATTATACATATTGACAAAATTTTTATTTTAAATAACGAAAAAACAAACAATTAGTAGAATATTAATAAAAATATTAGTAAAAATTCGAAATAAAAATCACTTAATGACATTTTAAACACGCGTAATACGTGTATTTAAACCTTTAATGTCATTGAATGTGACATTAACGATCATCCATTATTGGCATTTAATCTTATAGTTTGGCGATAATTTTTTGGTCGACGGGATAACCTAGTAATACCAAAAATCTTGCTATTTTACAATAAATATCGGATGCATATACAGGTATATACCATGTGATACATAGGCGTAACCAGCCTTTTGAACGGGGGGGGGGGGGGACAAATTCTTAACCTGAACATATTAGGTACAAACAATATCTTATGTAGTAAAACCTAATAAAGTGGAATCCCATAAAACATATCGAATTTCCGTTTTAGACAGGTTTTTATTTGCGGAAGGTATAATTGTGTGGTATTTCTTTTAAAATGGACCCAAAGGCAATTTTTCTTTGCGTGAAGAAGGATGAGAAGTTGCTCAAAACTAAATCTAGTGGATAAGAAAAAGATATATAAACATACATATAAAATGATAGATATAAACCAAAGATATCCGTAAACATAAATCTGTAATTATCACAAATTTTTATTTCAAACAGCAATGAAATACTAAAATAAATAAACACGACTTTAGTTCCCCCATCATTTTGATTAAAGTAGCATTAAAATAACGTGTAGTACGCAATTTAAAGAGGAAAAGAGTTCTTTCAATATTTTCTACACATGAATAAATAAAATTTTCCGGTTTTAAAAAAATGAGCCTTTACGAATGTCAAAATATGGCCACAAAAACGAAATTTAACGAACCAACCAACCAATCTACATATTAATTTGAATTTTGCGTAGCATTATTTCTCATTTTCAAATAAAGCAGATTTATACACCCTCCATTCTCCATGCTATTCACATGGGGGAATTTAGAGATGAGTTCGGGCTCATTTTTCGGAGCCCGGGCCCACTCGAGTCCAATACCAAAAGAAAAAAAATTGCATGATATTTAAATTTTTTTTCAAATAGGATACCTCATTTTTAAAAACTTCTTGCATAAAAATTAATGTTAAATAAAAATTTTAATTCGATCCTAAGGAAAGAGCATTTTGGTATCAAATAAAAATATACTTCATGTTTAAAATTATTCCCGAATTTTTTGTCCTTTAACAAGAAAATTTGACACATTAAAGAAGTGTAATGAATAAATGGATAAAGTTTTCAGAAATTGCTACTTGTATGCTGAAAAATCGAACAACAATTTCAATTTCCTATAAAATGTGTAAATTTTTAACTATGATCAATTCATTTCTCATAACAATTTAGAGGTTTGCAAGACCCGAAATTTCCAGGCCCGACCCGTTTAAATTTTTATATTTTAGGCCCGGCCCGTTTTGGTCCGCTACTATTTCTACGATTTCTAAAAAATTCAGATTTTTATCATATAATTAAGATTCCTTCAAAGAATACTGCATACCTATCTATGGAATGATTTTTCAGTATATTTTACAGGAAATACACATTAACAACATTAATGATTACTAAGATTCTTAGGCTTTCAACATTCAAATAAAGATTCATTAAAAAATTAATATGGCTTAAAATAAAAGAAAAAGAAAGTTAAAAACATCGTAACTTTTGAAGCTGTTTAATAAAAGAAGATAAAGATTTTAAATCCAAATTCATTCGTTAATTCAAAGAAGCTCCGTTCTAATACATTTCTAAATTCATTTTTTTTTCTCAGAAACGCATAAGATTAGTAGGTGTCTTTATTCAGAAATCAAAATCATATAATCGAATGGCGTTATCCATTTTTTGATACAAGCAGTTTAAGAATACTGCAAGCAAATAAAATATTGTCATAGTTAGTGTTTTGTAAAGAACTTTCGGAAGCGGCAGCATGGGAAGGGAGAAAAACCTGCAACCATTTGAAAAACTATTGTATCTCAACAAGGTTATACAAGTATTTTATTTACCAAAAATGAAAAACGCTATTCGATTCCAAATCCCTTCAATAGACAAGCTTATCAATTTTACATTTTTACAATTAAAAATTAATCTGAAACTGTATCAAATTTTCACGTTATTGAGAAATTACTTTAAAAACCATCAAGAAGTATACATCCAAAGTTTAAGCTAACATTAAGTTCTTTATCGCTGTTCATAATTTTACAAATCATGTTGTCTGCCCTACAGATCTTGACAACGATTAAGTATTGTTCCAGTCTGTCAAGTCTATGTGCAGAAAAATAATGCAAGCTTGATCTCGGCCCGGCACGAATCATCTAAAAAACTGTTAAAACGGGTTACACACAATGTAACTGTCGGACAGTACACTGTACAAGTTACTTTTTTGGTGCGTTCGTAATTATGTATATACGTAGCACCTATAGTGGTCGTTCAGTCCGTCCGTCTGTCTGTCCGCATATAACAACGCAAAAACTACCCAACCGAATCATTTGAAATTTAAAATACATACTTATTACACAATTTTGTCGAGTCATTTCAAATTTTATGAAAATCGGATGCATAGATCAATTATAGGGGCAATCAAAAGTATTCCATTACATTACGGTCAATGGAGAAAAAAGTTTCAAATGCATTTTAATCGTTTGAAATTTAAAATACATAATTATTACATAATTTTGTAGAGTTATTTCAAATTTTTTGATAATCGGGTGCATAGATCAATTACAGGGGCAATCAAAAGTATTCAGTTTCATTATGGTCAATGCAGAAAAAGTTTCAAATGTATTTTATACGTTTGAAATTTAAAATACATAATTATTACATAATTTTGCCGAGTTATTTCAAATTTTATGAAAATCGGATGCACAGATCAATTACAGGGACAATCAAAAGTATTCAGTTACATTACGGTCAATGGGGAAAATTTTTTCAAATGCATTTTAATGGTATTACACTTATTCCAACTTAATAAAATTTATATGCAACTATAAAGTACATATTATAATATACATTTTACATAATTTGTGGTGCAAAGAACATTTTTTATTGATTTACAAGGCCACACAAAAGTATTCCATTACATAATGGTACAGGGAGAACATTGTTTGATGAGCGTTTTAATTGTAATTCACTAATTACAATTTTATGGAATTGATATACGAGAGTAATATTTTTAAAACTCCGTTTTCGTACGAACGCACCTCATTTGTTACGCTTCACGTGCAATTTCCAACTTGTTTACATTGATGCTGTCAAATTAGTATGTCTTGTGACGCACGTTTATATTTATTCTCGTTAAAACCATTTTCGTTGAAAATAAGTCATATTTTATCGTTTCTGCTTAAATCTTCAGAACGGGCCGGCAGGCCCGAAAATGTTTTTATCGGCCCGGCCCGTTTATTTTGTTTGTCGGCCCGGTCTGGCCAGTTGAAAAAAGTATCCTAACTCTGCCGGCCCGGCCCGCGGGCCGTGCCGGGTACGGGCCACGGGTACGGGCCCGGGCCCTTGCAGACCTCTATAACAATTCCACGTGTTTGGCGTGAACCTGAAAATCAAGAAAAATTAAAACGTTGATACAGTTATCTTAAAGGACCGATAATTTTAGAGGAAAAAAATAAATACTGATCGATTGTTTTCTATCGGAATAACATGGAAAGATGTTTACTTACGAAGGAAAATCCTTAGAATAATCAAAGTTCATAATGACAAAAAAAAAAAAAAAAAAAAAAAAAATCACCTATGTTATTTTCAAAAGACTCGTACACAAATAATTCGCAAGCTTCAATTTTCCGGTCCACATAGAAAACGAAGAAATCATTCGCTAAGTGTTATACATTAGTAACTAAATAAATAAACGATCGAATTGAATATATCCTCAAGGGACCGTTCAAGTATTACGTAAGCACTAAAGGGGGAGGGGGGAGTCCAGAGTGCTTATTTTTTCTAACAAGGGGGAGGGGGGAGTCACGACAATTCTTACGTAAGCATTAAACAACGAAGCAACTGCAGTTCAAATTCAACAAGCAAACAAGGACCGGAAACCTGCAATACCCCAGGCCACTGTTCCAGTGAAAACCTTATAACAGACAATGTTGAAACATGGGTTCAAGGATTCTGGACATCAGATTAAAATATGAACTCCAACATTTGTATGATTTATGGCAAAAATTTTAGTTATGATGCCTAAGTAAGTTAAGACTTCTTGTATATCTTGTTTTATTGTTCAAAATGATAAATAACAATATATTTAAACCATTTTGTATTCTGTGGTTTGTTTAATGCAATTAGCAACAATATATTAAAATGATTTTATATATTTTGATATCATAATTCCTATATGCCTATATAAATTTGTAGGATTAATAATGTAATTGATTGGTAACTTTTTATAAGTCAAGAAGTATTGATGTATAAACTGTCATAAAATCTTACGTAAGCAAAGGGGGGGGGGGTCTAGCATTTGCTTATATTTTCTTACAAGGGGGGGAGGGTGTACGAAATGATGAAAAATATGCTTACGTAATACTTGAACGGTCCCCAATCACAAAGAAAAATCAAACTACAAATTAATTTATTGTTTGTGCTTGTTTCGATTGGCGCCTAATCAATAGATCATCACTGGAAATACAACAGACATAAATCTCCAAGCATCACAAATTTTCTTTTGAATTAGCAATCAACTATTAAAATACAAAAACACGATTTGTGTTCCCCCTTTCATTTTGATTAATAGCACTTAAATGGCTTGTAAAACAATAAATAAATTTAAGGGTAGGAAAGTATTTTCTACACATGAATAAATATTTTTCAAGTTTCAGAAAGTATGAGCCCGAATGCTAAAATGATAATATAGTCATCTCTAGTGTAATTATCGTTTCACAATTGTATTTCCTTTCAATTTTTTTTTTTATCCTATCTAGACTTTAGATTACAAAAGCAAAGATATAAATAGTTTCTATCCATGTCGAGAATGTCCGCTATTTTTTATAGAATTGCAAAAACATGCATGAAAAAGAACGGCGTTAAAAAAAAATCTTCCATAAACAAAAGACATGAAATTGGGATTATAAAATCAACTTTTTGACTTACTGTGATTAATACAAATTCTAGTAAATATTCTAGTTTTAAAAAAGATGAACAAAATAATTTTCGAAAAAAAAAAAAAAATAAAAGAATGTGGGTCTCTTCTATTATCACATTTCAAAACATAGATTATTAGTTTTGATTAACTAATTGAACTAACTCTGCTTTCATTTTTCTTCTTTTTTGTTTTATAAATTTTCATTTAAAAATAATCAATCTTGGATCTGCGCAGGGCACCCCCCCCCCTTCTTGTTACGCGCATGTGATACCAATATGACCTGTGTAATTTCTTTAAAAAAACTGAACGCAATTCATTCAACTCAAGGGATAATTTTTGTGCTTTACAAATGCAGAGCCGTAACTATGGCTCATCTCCATCCCCTGGAAAAGATTCCACTCATTCAATGAATTTCGGTTCCGAAAATTCAAATGAAATCCTGCTTCATAAATCTAATTTAGTCTTGAAGCCTTTTCAAAGTTTAATAAAAGTCAACCTGAATTGCAATGAAAAAATTTAAACCGGACCCGAACTACGGATAGGATATGCACCTGTATCATTTTGCTTCTTTCTTTTTTTCAAGCGAAATGTCATCTCCTTTAGAAATCTGCAGCTCACTGAACTCGACAATCCTGTGCTTGAGAAATTGTCTGATGCTGCCATCTAGTGTCTCTGATTTGAAGCTCGACTGAAAATTGGGCTTAGATGCAGTATCTTCCCGCGAGCCGCCATTTTGTTTCCCTGTTACTTCTCACACATTATTATTTTACCTAAAACTACAAAATGCAACTGAAATGGTCATTTAATGATTGAATCATAGAAAATGATATGAAATTAAACAAGGCAATTTACTTTGGAAATTCAAAGATTGAAAGATCAAGTTTTTAATAATAAAAATAGCTTGGTTTACTTATTCATTTATTATCTAAAACATTCAAGTAAAGTGAAAATAATTTTTTTAGTATGCATAACCCTTAAAAATATTTATTTTATGTTTCCTCAAAAAAATAATTGCAAAATAATAATAATAATAATAGCAATTTATTAGAAATAATAGGGAAACAACATGGCGGCTAGCGGGAAGATACTGCATCTGTTCCTTTTGGTGCTGACATCTGATATCATTCATTTGAAATTACACACATTCTCAAATTCCATGTTCAAAAACGCGAGATTTTCCAACACATTTTACACGTAAAGGCATAAATGGCAACAATTAAAAAAATATCGAATGCAGATCCCCAGAGGGCCAATTGGGGAGCAGAAAGAAAGATTCGTAAAATTAAAGAATGGTCCAAGGGCTTTCCGATGATATGTCATATGACAGATATAAAATTTGTTGGAATTTTTCGACCCCCACTTTAATCCCCTCGGGGGAGGAAATTTTAAAATTGTTGAAACGTGTTATTTTTTTTTCAATAGACTTTTTTGTCTCACATTTCTATTTAAAACGACAGCTGAGATGTAACAAATGTTTTTAATTGTTCGATCCCCATTTAAATCCTCTCAGGGGGAGGGGAGGGCAATTTCTAAAACCGCTGAATTATGTGTTTATTTTTTCTTTTTTTTCTTTTTTTAGTAGATTTATTTTCAGGTATTTCATACTGCTACCTTAAACAGCAGCTGAGATATAAGATGCTTTAGAAATTTCGATGTAATTTGTTATTTAAAATCCCATCTCAGTGTAAGCTTACATCATACGTATATTTTCATGTTTCTATATTTGGCTTGTGCGTTGATTATCAGTCAGTCAGGAAGAACTATTTTATAAATATTTTTAAATGACTTTTTTCTTTTTTCTGCATTGGACAGCTGAGATTCATCTGAATGCAGGCCATTGTTTACTTTTTCGATGTTAGTTGCAGATATATTTTTTTAATGAAGTTGCTTTTGCTTTCCAAACAGGTATTGAAAATGAAAGCATCCCCACCCCACAGAAAATATCTGTAAACAAAATAAATAAAAGACTACCTGCATTCAGAAAATCTCATTTATACCAGGGGGGTGCCATTTCCCTCTAGTTTCGGGAACAAGGTTTCGGTACGTATGACGTCACGGCGAGTGCAAAAGGGAATGCTCGCAATAGAAAAAAGCCTATTTTTTCCATTTATAATCAAATTTCTGCTTAAAAACTTTTTGATTTTGGTCAGATCAGAACATATTTCTTGAAAGCAGGACATTTTTACTAGCGAAAATGTTTTTTTCGAAGAATAAAGCGATTCTAGAGGATTTTTACCCTTTAAATGAAGTAGTTGTGTTATTAGTATTGTGTTAAGAGTTTTTATTGCTTGTTATTTTTAATTGTTCATTAAAAATGTATGTGTGTGTTGGTGTGGAAAAAGGGGGAGATACTTTTTTTTTTTTTTTTTTTTTGACACTCAGGACAATTTGTTTGCCCCACAAAGCTTAAATTGCTTTTTCTAAATATTATGGCGCAGATATTTCTCAGACTTGAAATATCGTCAATGATATATCATTTTGAAAAGTTTTAAAATAGCATATTATTTGCAGTTCTTTGTTTAAAAATCCCTAGTACTTGTGCTATTCCAGCATGTACTAATAGTTAAGATAAAACGAAAAATTGTTTCGCATCAAACATTACTGAAGAAATCTGGTTTTAAAAATAAATGAATTATTGCATGCAAACGTGCACAATGCTGAAATTTCCGAATTTATTCAGATCACTTTCAATCAAATGAATATTGTAAGTGAATTCAATGAAAATAATAGTAATTTCAATTATGTAAATATAAATATTAACATGCACATAACACTGTGAAAATAGTAATTACTATGTATATCTAAAAACTCGAGGAATCTGAAGCAATATGAAAAGAACAATGGAGGCGAAGAATTTTCATTATTTTTATCTTCCATAAACTATTTTTTTCAAAAACTTTGAGAAACATTTAAAAATGCCTTCTTTGCATTTTTTGAATATGTATATTCATTGGATAACTGAGGACGATCTCTACAAAGACTGTTTTTTATTTAAAAATTTTTTTGTTTGCAGTATTTTTACTATGATATTTTTGCCAATGTACAGTAACATAATCTTCATAAAAATGACCAATAAAATCGAAAAGTAAAGACTACCTTTTTAGAAATATATATTAATTATCCAATGTAAAAAAAATATTAATGGCTTCTGAACATAAACGAGATATTTAAAAAAAATTCTCCGATAGGATTAACCTTAATGAGGAGTAAGTGAAGTAACCCCCTAAACAAAGTATAATAACAAAAAAGAAAAAAAAAAAAAAGAAAAAAAAAAGAAAGAAATGCTTCCAAACAAAGGAAAAACTGGACTAAATCAACTGTAACTGCATGTTAAAATATCAAATAATGGAGCGCACATCTGAAACATCTGCAAAACGTATCTTCTGATGAAATCTTGTGCTTGAAATTAAAATATCGTGTGAGGATAAAAACCTTTTATTTTCAACATATGATATAATTATATAGTATAAATGTTTTAGTTTAATAATATTAAAAATTCAACTATTTACACATGAAAATTTCTATTTAATTTGCTTCTGTAATCTTACTATGCAAAGCTCAAACTGGCGTGTGAGGAAGGGTGAAGAAAAAGTTAGTATTATTTAAAAAAAAAAAAATTATGAACATTTAGCTATTTACGAAAAACATACCGAAATAATAACATTTAGAATTCAATTATCTCAAGTTTTAAATTAATTATTGATCAATTATTATAAATATAAAAAGTATTAACAAAACATTCACTGCAGTCATGTAAAAGAAAAAAATTGCTGCTTTTATAGGTCTTTTTACTTATAAAAATTGTTATTTTATACTCTTTTAAAAGTAAATTAACTTTTCATATTGAATTGTAATCGAAACTTAATGTAAAAGACAGCAAATTAACAGGCAAATTTAAAAGATTTAAAAAGAGATAATTGTTTAAATTTTAGATGTGATGTTTCTTTTATGTATAAAGAATATGTTTTAATCATTAAACTTTTTTTGACACAAAAATTTCTATTGATATTTTTCAATTAAAAATAGCGCGTTTCTAATGCAAAGTCAATCGGGAGACGGATCCCTGCACTCGCGATGACGTCAAGCAGCGAGTCTCTCCCTATTGGCTACGGGGTGAAATGGCGCAACCTTTAGGTATAGTAACCTTGATTTATACTATGTAAAAAAAAAATAAAAATCATTTAAAAATATAGAGATGCCAAAAGAGTTATCCATATAAATTTCTACAATAGGGTTAGCATGAGTGAACGGGTCTTTTCATATGACTAAAGTAGCCTCTTAAAAGCCCAAACTTGTCCAGCAAAGAAGATTGAACTACAATATTAGACCCATAGGAAAAATATTTACAAATTCCTCGCTAGCATTTTAATATTTTAAATTATTTTTTTTTTCTCTTCCCCTGCCCCCATAGTGAATTATTTAGTTAGTAATTTTTTTATTCCTGTATTTAGGTAAACATAATTATTACATTCTACCTTCCATTGAAAATCTTCAAGAATTACACCGTTATGACCCTTACATTGCATTAATTCAACCCCCCTCCTCCTCCAATTAAAAACTTTATACAGTAGACTCCCTCAAATCCGCACAGCTTGGTACCAGAGGTTTTGCAGATTTTAGAATTTTGCGGATATCTGGCCATTGGTTTGTTTACATTTTTAATACAGCAATTTGAATGTAACTAGTAAATCTACAGATCAGGAGCCTCAACGTCAGCTTTGCACATCATTTTTTTAAAACACACTTTGGGTAATATTCAACTTCCTGGAAACTGTAATTTAAAATTTTCAAATTACGTAATTATTTATAAGAATAAAATAAGAGTTAGAAGTTTTCAGCCATCAAAAGCGTTAAAGATTTAGTTATGTTAGGATATTCTGAAATTTTCATGATCTATTATTACTATTTTTTTTATTATAACATAGTAGATTTCTTCAGGGGGGGGCTCTGCCCCCCTAAACCCCCCGTATTTCTCATTAAATTAAAATTTGTAACTTTCTATCAATTTGCTAATGGTTATCGTATATCTTGTATTTCTTTATACATTTTAAACTATAAAGATAAGTAACAATTTTAATAAGCATTTTTCATTATCCTCATACTACTACGTACCTGCCCACCATAAACACCTAAATCTGATGTATCAGGAACTTTTGAAAGTGTAAACTCAGTAATCTAGGGTTTTACAATTTTGTTTACGAAAAAAGAAGTTTTGATTGCATTTTGTGGCAGTTATCGCGAACAGACTGACAGGCGGAAAACAATAAATTTTGTGTCGATAAAAAAAGCATTCATTAAAGTTTCGGCAATGACGTCATTATTCATGAGTTATTGCTATCCATGTTCCTTGTATTTTTAACGGCTACTATAAAATACCTGTTTTATTGTGACGTCAAATTTTACCAAGTGAAATATTGGTTAAAAATATAATTATTTTTTATTTCTTTTACTTCTAATTATGACCCAATTTTTGTCAGAAAAATTCATATTAACGAAACAAATTTCCGTGTTTAATATTTAACAAAGTACTCTATTTATTATTTTTTTTTTAATTCTGACGTCGTATTAATTTTTTCTTAGTTTAATTTTTCGAATGGAAATTGCTCAATTGAAACTTATTGCCGTTGAAAAATTATTCCAAATTTTGAATTTTTTTGGCAACGATAAAGGAAATTGGTTAATTTTTATCTAAAAAAAATCGCTATTTATTCTGTATGAAAAAAAAGGAAATTTTGAATTATTAAAGAAAATATTTGAATAAAATTAATAAAACATAGCCTATGTTCTTTTCTGGGTTATGTTATATTTATACGCAAAGATACAAAGACATTAATTAATTCATCAGTTTTGACGCTGATTTCATTTAAATTTTTGTACACGCATTCAAATTTATAACATTATAAAAATAAGCATTAGGATGAATGGTTGCTTAGCAACCATTAAGAGAAAACAAAGAAAATGAAATAAATACATTTGAAATAAGTAAATCTCTGAAACAAATTAGTTTATATTATTGGAACACATTTATAAAAAATCTCCAAAATTTACAGTAATAACTTTAAAAAGTCCTTCCGGCAATGCCGGGAGGAAGAGGTAGCTTTCATATACTTATTTATTTATTTTAAGGTAAGTTACATTGTTCAAGAATACTAAGCTCAAATTAGTGGAAATAATCTTATAAAATTAGTGATTTTATAAGATTGAAACTAGTTTTTGTCAAGACTGAATATTAATAGGAATTTTTAGAAATTAGTCATCTTTTATTCAACCTGGTTTTATTTTAAGCGATTTAGAGAGTCACCAAATTCCACGATATCATAAAGTGTATGCCATTTTAAAGCAACATTGTGGAGCGTTCAGATCAGACCGTTTCAAAATGTCAGCCATCAAAATTCAAAGTGCTATAACTCAGTCATTTTTTAAGATAGAGACAAAATAAAAAGTGTTCTGGAATCTTTGTTTTAAATTCTAACACGTAAAAGAAAAATATTTTTCAATTTTTAATTTTTTCGCATTTAATTTTAAAATTTAAATTTTTTAAAAAATTTAAAATGGCCACCATTTTGAAACAAAATGGTGTATGATGCTGGCCAACGAACTCGGTCGAGACATTTGTATGTACTATGTACATTCCAAGTTTCATTGAAATCGGTTCATAAATACGCGTGTTATCACGTGACAAAAATCAGATCGTTTCAAAATGTCAGACATTAGAAAAATTCAAAGTGCTATAACTCAATCATTTTGTAAGATATAGACAAAATAAAAAGTGTTCTGGAATCTTTGTTTTAAGTTCTAACACGTAAAAGGAAAATATTTTTCAACTTTTAACTTTTTCGCATTTAATTTTAAATTTTAAATTTTTTAAAAAATTTTAAATGGCCGCCATTTTGAAACAAAATGGCGGATGATGCTGGCCAACGAACTCGGTCGAGACATTTGTATGTTCTATGTACATACCAAGTTTCATTGAAATCGGTTTATAAATACGCGTGTTATCACGTGACAAAAATCAGATCGTTTCAAAATGTCAGCCATAAGAAAAATTCAAAGTGCTATAACTCAATCATTTTTTAAGATATAGACAAAATAAAAAGTGTTCTGGAATCTTTGTTTTATGTTCTAACACGTAAAAGGAAAATATTTTTCAACTTTTAATTTTTTCGCATTTAATTTTAAATTTTAAATTTTTTAAAAAATTTAAAATGGCCGCCATTTTGAAACAAAATGGCGGATGATGCTGACCAACGAACTCGGTCGAGACATTTGTATGTACAATGTACATACCAAGTTTCATTCAAATCGGTTCATAAATACGTTAGTTATCGCATGACAAAAATCAGATATATATATATATATATATATATATGGTTATATATATATATATATATATATATATGTCAACATTTGAACGGAGGGTGGTTTTGGGGTCTGGGGGTCATGATCGGTGAAAATATACCAAAATTTTCCGGAAGTGCTTTCCTCCGGACGGCTGCAATAGGTAGCTTTTTACTTTTTGTAATGAAAGCTACCTAAAATCTGACAAATGCGCAGACAAAATTTCAAAACAATACGAATAATTTAACTGGTAAATTTCAGTATCCATTTATCATTGAATTCCATTAATGAAATGTGTCATTTTCTCTCAAGGGAAAAAAAAGAAAAAAAAAAAGAAAAAAAAAACTAAAAAGAAAATGAAAATCATTCGATTTGCCATAGAAAAACATTATTGCGCAAAATAAAATATTCTATATTTTCCGAACGAATGAATCAAATCTAACAAAAAACTATACAGCTTAATCCCAGGGCCTCACTAACATACCCACTTAATTTCAAGCCAATCGGATGCTTTTTGCGTTAGTTATCGCGGAACAGACAGACAGACTGACAGACAGAAACCAAAAAATTTTGTTTCTCCAAAGTAAGCCTTCACTGACGTTTCGGCAATTAATAACGCAATCAAAACTATTATGAGGGCTTACAATATAATAAAATATTAAAATAAGTAATAAACTAAAATAATAAAAATTTAGATAGTTTTTAAAATGAATGAAATATGAAAAGTAAATTAATAATCAATAATGTATGAATAAATATTTATTATAAAGGTAACATGCATTTTTCAAATGAAATTTGCCTCCTAAAGGTACATTGCGAATTCACATTAAAATCATAAAATAAGGAAGTTTTATTTCAGACCTAATAAACAAAAAAGTTTGGCTAAAACATAAACATATTTGGTAAGAAGATTGTGATTAGCAGTGATAGCAGTATCAGTACTACTAGGTTATCCCGTCGACCAAAAAATGATCGCCAAACTATATGATTAAATGCCAATAATGGATGATCGCGAATGTCACATTAAATACGATTCACTTAATTAAAATGTCATTAAGTGATTTTTATTTAGACTTTTTATTAATATTCTACTAATTATTTGGTTTTTCGTTATTTAAAATAAAGATTATGTCAATAGGTATAATTTGGCTATTAGTTTGGAGATTTGTATAATTTGGCGAAATGGGCTGATGGGGTAACAGAGTATATACCACATTTTTTTTTTTTTTTTCCCAAAATAAATTTGTTTATCCTTCATGAAAACACATAAATTCAGTAATATTAAAAAAAAATTACAAATTAAAAGTCCCTCCATCTGAATTGAATGTTTCATTGTTTACATCCGTAAATTATGCACGGATTTGAAGGAATCTACCGTATGTCACTTTAAAACGATAACTTGCACAAAGACCTTTCGAATGATTACATAAAATCTGAGTGACATTTGTAAATGTGCGAAATCTAACAGAGCTGAAATGGGGAGGAGTTTTGTGAATTCTTAATTATAATGCATGTCAAAAGTTATTACTTCTAGGGAAAGGGCCAAAAACTGATATTTGATGATATTTTTGGTACTACTCTGTTATCCCGTCGACCCATTTCGCCAAATTATACAAATCGCCAAACTAATAGCCAAATGATACACGTTGACGTAGTTTTTATTTTAAATAACGAAAAAACATAATTAGTGGAATAGTAATAAAAATATTAATAAAAATTCAAAATAAAAATCACTTAATGACATTTTAAACATGTGAATGGTATTTAATATCGTTGAATGTGACATTTATGATCCTCCATTATTGGCATTTAATCTTATAGTTTGGCGATCATTTTTTTGGTCGACGGGATAACCTACTAGTACCAGGGGTGATTCTGGATGAAATTTTTTTTTCGGAAATTTGCATCGCATTTTCGGAAATTGGCGGCAGCGGGAGGGGGGGGGGTCGTGAGTTCCCCCCTCCAGTGATCTTCGGACAAAATCGGCGTTTTCCCGCTATCTTCAGACAAAATCAGCAATATTTTAGCAAGATCGGCGATTTATTGCGATCTTTTGCCGAAATCGGCGTGTTTTCCGCGATATTTTGAGGAAATCGGCGTTTTCCCATGTTTTTATAAGTGAAATCATCGTTTTTTCGACGATCTTTAGATAAAATTTGCATTTTTACGCAATTTTTTCTCGAAAACGGCGTTTTATTCCCGCGATCTTTTGACGAAATCGCGTTTTTTCCGTGATCTTTTGATGAAATCGGCGAATTTTTTTCAAATATTCTTTTAACAAAATATTTTTAAGCGATCTTTTATCGAAAACGGCGTTTTTTCCCGTGATCTTTTAACGAAATCGGCGTTTTCTCGCGGTCTTCAGAAGAAATCGGCGTTTTATCTGCGATATTTTGTGATATTTCCGGTTTTTGCTCGATCCGCACAGGAAATTCGCGTTTTTTATCGATCTTTTGACAAAGTTCGTTTACAAAAACATTGACGAAATCGTCGTTTTTCCACGAAACATTGACGAAATTTACATTTCTACGTAATTGTTTTTTCCGCGTGCAAAACCGTACAAGTTGGCAACTATGCGGAATTGATAACCCAATTTCAAATTTTCGGAAGAGGATGCCTTAAATTTTCGGAAATTTCGGACGAGAATCACCCGACTAGTACCATATTTTTAAAATAAACTTCACATATTCACAAAATATTAAATCCATCTTAATCTTATCGACAATTTTTCTATTGACAAGCATCAGAGCACGTAGGGGCATGTGGTGCAATTGCCTCTGGCCCCTCATGCAAGTAATTAGGATTTTTATGAAATAGTGCCAAATGATTAAAACTGGGCAAAAGGGATCAAAATTAATATATTTTCAAACATGCAGGAAGGTAAAAATGGTCCTCCTTTACGAACAGTTCAATTAATGTCAGAGTTAATAAGCAAAAGCTCTAGAAATCTCGGAATTTCTTTTTTATCAAAAAATCCTGAGACTTTTTTTCTATAAAAGATGTTTTGGATGTGATTAAAATGAGGGATTGATAGAATACCTAATAGTCAATTCAGTATTTAACATGTAAACCAAATATTCAGCTTTGGCCACATAGTTAGTACAAACTGGTATACCTTTTGCATGTTAGAGCACTGCGACTCAATATGTTTATAGTTAGACAATCAGTAAATTAACTTAATGATATCAGTTTTTTTTTAAAATAATAGTTTAATCCTTATATATATATACTATGATAAAATAAGTGATAATTCATAAATTTACTAGTGGAATTAAAAAAGTTGTTAATTTTTTAGATTTAAAAATAACAAGTCTGAAATAGAACATTAAGTGTAACAAAATGTGTGTACTAGAATGAAGTTTTAATAAATATTTAAATCTTGGTGTAATTGTTATGCAGTATAGTTGCCAAAATCTTATGCATGTCTTCTGTAAATAAAATATGCTTTCTATTATACAGTAAGTTACTTCTAGTAAACCTCAACAACATACATTCATTTTGCGAAATATGAAATAGTTTAACATGCACCAAACAGTGTTTCTCCCTATACCATTATGCAAATAAAATATTTTTATGAAGCCCTGTAAATGAATAACAAATAGACTTCGTACCAAACACTGCACAGTACGTATATTTTAGTATATACTTGATAAATGCATATTAATTTATTAAAATAGTTTAATTTTCATATTTCTTTACATAATATATGGGCCCTTGAAATTTGCAGTCAATAAGCTTTGACTACTCGTAAATTTCTTAATAAGTTTTTTTAAAAATTCAGAAAATCAAATTTAAAAATTAGCCCTGATTGTATTTAATTTTCTTTTTTTGAAATACTATAAAATTCCGTTATTAGACAATTTTCAAATGAAAAGGATTGAAAACACAAACACATTATTTCAATCGTGGAAATGTCTTGTTTGAGCATATGCACAAAATTCCATAAAGTGCAGAAAATTTGAAAAGCTAAGGAAATTGTTTCAAACAAATTTGATAGTCATATTCTATAAAAGTGATCGAGTGACGATGCAGCAAAACAATCCTATTTTTTACAGTATACAAAGGGCATGTTCAACCATGAAGATAGAAATAGTAGAAGAACAAATAGGGTGCTTTCACTTTTGCCCCTAGATACTTTCCCAGTCTGGCATTTCCAGCGGTTTGGGTGAAGATGAAATCTGGCACCCCCTACGTCCCCCGCTAGCAGACTAATCGAGAGTAGCAGACAACAGGTCATGTGATCGAAAGTCAGCCCCGCATCACTAGCCTAGCGCCACGCCATGCACAGGCCAATACTTTGGGGCTAAGTTCTGTCGGGAAAAGTCTATCTTCTCTGTTCTCCTTCAACTGTTCTACGCAACTTACCAGTCACTTACCAAAGTGACCAGTGCTACAGACCAAATGCAGGGCTGTACGAAATGAAAATCAAGGCGAATTGTGATGCCAGATCAGGCATGAAAGTGGACCAAAGAAAAAAAGGAGGAAAATTTTTTTCGACTTCAGATGCCAAATATAAAGAGAATCTAATGACGACATTTTATAGATTGCAGTGCAGTTTTAAATTTTACATAAACATGAAAATTATAAAAAGTTTCATTAAAAAAAAAAAAATAAATAAATAAATAAATAGAATTTTTTTTTCAAAAATCACACAATAAATGTGTATTCCTTGATAAAACAGGTGGCCTTAGTACCAGGGGTGATTCTGGGTGAAAAAAATTTTTCGAAAATTCACGCTGCATTTTCGGAAATCGGCGGCGGGGATGGGGGTGGCGCCCGGTTTTTTAAAATGAAATTGGCGTTTTTTGACGATCTTTAGACAAATGTTGCATTTTTACGTGATCTTTTCTCGAAAACAGCATTTTATCCCCGCGATCTTTCGACAAAATCTGCCCTTTTTTTCATAATCTTTTGATAAAATCGGCGTTTTTTTTTTTTTTTTTTTTTTTTTTTTTCAAATGATCTTTTGACAAAATATTTTAAAGCGGTCTTTTATCCAAAACTGCGTTTTTTTCTGCGATCTTTTGGCAAAATATTTTTAAGTGGTCTTTTATCGCAATCGACCTTTTCCCGCGGTCTTCAGGCGAAATCAGCGTTTTATCTGCGATATTTGGGTGAAATTGCCATTTTTTTCGCGATCCACACAGGAAATTCGCGTTTTCGAGCTATCTTTTGACAAAGTTCGTTGACAAAAACATTGACGAAATTATCGTTTTCCCACGAAATATTGACGAAATGTGTACTTTTCCAGATATCCTTTCATCAAATTTGCATTTCTCCGTGATTGTTTTTTCTGCGCGCAAAACCGTACAAGTTGGCAACTATGCTGAACTAATAACCCAATTTCAAATTTTCGGAAGAAAGTGCCTTAAATTTTCGGAAGAGAATCACCTCTAGGGTTTGAAGGGAAGTACGCTTAAAACGGCAAAAAAAAAAAAAAAAAAAAAAAAAAAAAAAAAAAAAACAAGATTCACGGACATCCTCAGAATTCTCTCTCTCAAAGAGAAAGCGGGAGAGGGGAAAATATAAATTAAAAGAAGTGGGCGCCAATTACAGATGTTTGACAGCTGAACCATTTAGCCGATAAGTCAGAAATCTTTGCTGTCAGTTGCACTTACAAAAAAAGCAACATGACTTTTAAATTATAAAAATTAAGACCCTGCTTGTAAAAGCAGGGTCCTTAAAACAAACCCTTCAAAAATTTATAAGTCATTATTCTTCCCGAATTTATTCAATAAAATTCTTTCAATAAGTAATAAATAAATAAATAAGCATTTTATTTTACACCGAAAATTCTAAAATACGAATTCCAAGAAATAATTTGAAAGCATCGTTTCACAAAAATGAGTGCAGTGCTGAGTTTGTTTGCATAAAGTGAAATGCTTTATCTTACAATAATTTATGGCCTTGCGCATACGCTACACTGTGATTAAAGACTTTATAGGCATTAAAATTATAAATACCAAATATTCTAAAGTGAGAAAATAAAGGGTTACTTCTCCAGGGCCGAAACTAGCCTTTTTTGCATCCGGGACAAACATGGTTTTTGGCATCACATCCTCCGCAAAGTGTATTTACGAAGAGAATTTTACTAATTTTATAATAGCCAACTTACTTTAAAATTTAAAATATGTAATATTGGATTACGAAATTTGCTTCGTGAAATATCAATTTGTTAAAATTTTGCAAACAGAATCAGAAAGACTCGGGAAAAAAATCCGTTTTAGGTAGGATCATCCTTAGATTTTTCTATGTTTTGGCCAAGAGAATACAGACATGAAAAAATCGACACACAAAATCTGCATTTGGCACCCCTACGTTCTAAAGCCAGAGGCATATGCCCACTTGGCCCTCCCCGTTAATTTCGGCACTATACTTTACTCACATGGACAATGTTGATATTAGAGAGGCATCCCCCCCCTCCCCGGAATTCTATAATGCCTCCCGGAGAAGAAAAAAGTATTAGATCAAAACTACACAGTTCGCTAATGATAATCCTAAGAAAGAATTTTTTTTTATTGTCCTTCCGAAACGAAAAAAATTGATAACAACCCGACCCAGTGAAATAGGGCTACCTGCCTGATCTGATGATTTCTGAAAGAAAATATCTAAAATATTTCTTCAAATAAGTTTTTCTTAAACGGTGATTTATCATTGCAAAAAAACAATTAAAGTATCAAAATAATAATTATTCTGGAAAACAAAACAAGTGAAAAACTAGTAGCGAAACACTTATCACTGTTTTAAAGCACATTAATCCGGATTAAATCATACCTCTCCCAATATTTTCTTTCTGTTCAGCGTCGCAGTGACCTATGGACCCATGACTTATGAGCACTGCTTACTCCGAGTACAGAAGAAAAAAGAAAAGAAAAAAACCACAGTTGCCCGTTCACAAAGAGCTACTCTGAACTGTATTCCCGGAACTCCCTTTTCTTTTCTCCCACTTGCGGTTTACTGACAATGGAAAACGAGGTCGATACAATGGTCAGGGGAGATCACTAAGGTAAGATTCCCGTGCTACTCTTGGATTGAAGTTGAACTGAAAAACTCATTTGCATCAAATGCGCCGCCTTCGGACATAAAAGGTGCCGCCTGCTAACCGCAAATAAAACTGTGTGTGTCTGCAGCCTTACTTCCCATTTTCTAAAAATAGATTTTCGCCCCGCGAAATGATGCTGCATCTGAAGCTCCCGCTGACTTTGATCAGCGGCGATTTAGTGGGTGAAGAGAAAAGTTGAGAAGTTATCCGGAAGCTTCTCGGACCCCCCCCCCCCCAAGTTACCCGCAATATTTTCTTTGCATCGATCCAGAGAATGACCAAAATCACCTTAAAAAAGGCGGAATTCTTTCACCCCTGCGCCAGGTACAATTCAAAAGGTTAGTTTTCATGGCTGCCACAATTCGCTTTCGTACTGCCCTACAATGAGTCGGTAACATTGGTCACTTCGGTAAGTTGTGCCCCAGAGAATTACAACTGGGAGTTCCACAAAGAGTTTGGTACAGATTCAGTGGGAATCGAATCCATAGCCTACCCACCCTATTTGCCATAATTTTTAGCAGAAGCAATACTATGTTTGTACACTCCTGGTCAAAATTATAAACTCAGAAAATTTTTAATTTGTTTACATTATAATATAAATAAGCTTAGCTTTATATTAATAAAATAATGATGAATATTTATAATAAGACATCTAAATTTAATATAACTTATAAATAAAATGGAGTAAGTAATTTAAATAAGAAAATACATAACTTTAAAAAAATAACATTATGTGAGTCCTGGACAAAAATATAAACTCAAAGTTACGAATTTCAATATTCTGGCACATTTCATATAAATAACTGCATTTTATGATAAAAAACAAATAAATGGAGTCATTATGGATGAATACATTTCAATACATCAATACACGTTTTAATTTTTCCCCTAAAATAATATTATGTGAGACCTGGACAAAATTATAAACTCAAGGCATAAATTTCTATACTCTGGTATTTAATATCTAAATAATAAATGTGTTCTGTGATAAGAAACTAATTCAGTGAAAGTATTTTTCACATTTGTATTAATGCAAACGACATTTATTCATATTTTCAATTCTCTCCATGATTTTATTAAAGATCTGTAATGGTGTGAGCTGGTTCTTTTCAGAATGGTAAAACTGCTTTGGCTTTTCTTAATGGAAAACAAACAGCAGAAGACTGCGAGTTAATGCTGGCAGATAATCTTTTGCCATATGGACCATTGATCGCTGGAGTAAACTGGGTATTTCAGCAAGATAATGTAGAAATACACACAGCAAAAAATAAAAAAGAGTGGCTGCAGCGCTGGCATGTAAATGTCTTGAATTGGCCAGCCCGTAACCCTCATCTAAACTTCATTGAAAATTATTGGGATGCAATGGATCGAAGAGTCTATCGCGATGGACGTTAATATCAAAACACAAATGATTTAAAAGTGGCTATATTTTCAGCCCGGAACCAGTACTCTATGGAGTAGTTGGAAAATTGCATATGCAAAGGCATTCAGAAAAATGGCGATTAAACACATTTTTGAATGTATGCGCTAATACTTTGCATCAAGATTCAAAAGTACGTTCACTTCTTAAACTCTATAATTTTATGTTTTCAGTTTACACATGTACTATACTCAGGCTGTACTATATTACTCATCTTTTTTGAAAGAAAATCTTAAAAATGCATTCATGTATTGAAATATATTCATCCTTAATAACTCTAGTTATAAGTTTATTATCACAAAATGCATTTATTTATAATAGAAATTCACAGCTTTGAGTTTATAATTTTGTCCAAGTTTGACATAATGTTATTTTATGAGAAAAATTAAAATATGTATTGATGTATTGACATGTATTGATCCATAATGACTGCATTTATTAGTTTCTTATCATAAAGTGCATTTATTTATATCAAATATGCCAGAATAGAGAAATTTATAACTTTGAGTTTATAATTTTGTCCAAGTCTCGCATAATGCTACTTTTTTAAGTAATGTATTTTCTTATTTAAATTATTTGCTTCATTTTATTTATCAGTTATATTAAATTTAGATGCCTTATTAGAAATATTCATCTTTATTTTATTAAATTAAAGTTAAGTTTATTTATATTATGATCTAAACAATTTACAAATTTTCTGAGTTTATAATTTTGTCCAGGAGTGTATATGTTAACTCACCTAATTTTTTTTTTTTTTTTTTTTTTTTTTTTTTTTTACCCAGGATCAAGATTTCAACTTTAGCAAGTTTCTGTTCCTCATATAACTTTGAATACACCTTAATTATGAGTTGCAGTGGAAATCTACCTGCTGAACTCTTTATTTGAAACTTATTTAAATCAGAGTACTACAAATTGTTATTCAATTCTTCAGAATGATCTTTTGAATCATCTATTTAATGAACACACCACAAAGAATAAAAACAATCAGTGAGAATTTGTAGTTACAAATTTAACGCAAGTTAAATCTCTTAAAACTTTTTGCAATATAAACAGGTAAAGCCTCATTCCGTGTTTCTCACTTCGAAAAATTCAAATGACGAAACTATCCCAGGAGGCCTCGTGGACAAGCGGTCAAAGCACCACGCCGCTAATCCCCTTCGAGCATAGAAGGTTGGGGGTTCGAATCCCACTGGCTCCATTGCACTATGGGTGCAAGTTTGAAATTTTGCCAGGAATGAAAATATTTTTAATCGCTCGACCCTAACTGAACACATACAAACGTACTTTTGACAAACCTCACGTCTTTTCCTCGCTCCTTTGACAAAAAAAAAAATCACACTTTCTCCGTAATTCTGACAAAAATAGAGTTTTTCCACTAATTTGACGAAAATCGCCTTTTTCATGATCCTTCAACAGTAATCTCATTTATTTTGCTGTTCTTTGACAAAAATGCATCTTTTTTGTGATCTTTTGACAAAAATCATGTATTATCAAAAATCTTTATTGAAAAAAATTGTCTTTTTTCCCAATAAATGCCTTTTCCTCAATTATTTGATAAAATCTCATTTACTCTGAAAGTTTTTTTTTTTTTTTTTCACCATCATTTGAGGATAATCGTGTCTTTACGACAATTCTTTGACAGATTGCGTCATTTTCGCAATTCGACAGAAATACAAATTTTCGTCGAGATCCAACGACAGGAGTTGTGTTTATTCCACAATTTTTTTGACAAAAAATGCATCCTTTAGAATGAAATACCGCTTTTGACAGAAAATAACACCTTTTTCACAATCATTTGACGAAAAATGCATCATTCTCACGATCATTTTTCGTTGTCTTCGTTTTTCAGTCCTTCGAAACCTTTAAAAGATGGAATGCCATCCTGTGGACTGAAAACTTGCACCCATGTGATAGTGAAACTTTCATAAGATTGCTAATTAAAATGCTAACATCCAATCTTTGAATAGTCGCTAATTTGACTTCATATTTTGATTTTAATTCAAGACAATTTCCCTAATCAAGAAAAATTTCTTTTACAGCTTGAGCAAAATCTTAAAGATCATACTGTCTTAATTCTGTTAAAAAATGTATTTTTTTTAAATTATTTTACACTAAATAAGATTAATTTTAATCTATCCACATTTTTAAAACATTTTTTTTAGAGCAATAGATATTTTCACCAATGCATACTGATTTTCACAGAAAACAATTAAATAGACCCACTTAATCTAAGGCTTATTGCTGAAATAAAGTATTAACAGTATAAATTATTTAAATCCAGCAATTTGAAACATTAAAGGTAAAGAAAAAAATGTCACTAGTTCTTTTGTAAAAAACCTATTTCTTTTTTTCTCTTTAAGAAAAAAAAAATTGTTTAAACAAATTGGTTTAAACATTGAACAAATAAAAAAGCTGTGACACAAGGGTGATTCTGGATGAAATTTTTTTTTCGGAAATTCGCATTGCATTTTCGGAAATCGGGGGGGGGGGTCGTGATTCCCCCCCCCTCAATCCAGCGATCTACGGACAAAATTCGGCGTTTTCCCGCTATCTTCAGACGAAATCAGCAATATTTTAACAAAATCGGCAATTTATTGCGATCTATTGCCGAAATCGGCGGTTTTTCCGCGATCTTTTTGTCGAAATCGGCGTTTTCCCATGTTTTCTTTAAGTGAAATCATCGTTTTTTCGACTATCTTTAGACAAAATTTGCATTTTTACGCGATTTTTTCTCGAAAACGGCTTTTTATTCCCGCGATCTTTTGATGAAATCGGCGTATTTTTTCAAATATTCTTTTGACAAAATATTTTTAAGCGATCTTTTCTCGAAAACGGCGTTTTTTCCAGCGATCTTTTAACGAAATCGGCGTTATATCCGCAATCCTTAGACGAAATCGGCGTTTTCCCGCGGTCTTCAGAAGAAATCAGCGTTTTATCTGCGATATTTGGTGAAATTGCCGTTTTTTCCGCGTCCGCACAGGAAATTCGCGTTTTTTATCGATATTTTGACAAAGTTCGTTTACAAAAACATTGAGGAAATCGTCGTTTTTCCACGAAATATTGATGAAATGTATGCTATTTCGGCGATCCTTTCACGAAATTTGCATTTCTACGTAATTGTTTTTTTCCGCGCGCAAAACCATACAAGTTGGCAACTATGCGGAACTGATAACCCAATTTCAAATTTTCGGAAGAAGATGCCTTAAATTTTCGGAATTTTCGGACGAGCATCACCCCTACTGTGACAACACAGATCATTTTAAATCGGTTAAAAGGACACAAAAGGATCACACTATCAACTGACCACAAAAAAGCCATCAAAGACATAAGTGTTACAAAAGATTTATGAAAACATTACATTGGTCGAAAAAATATACATTTTCATCAGTCAAAAGAGAGTAGGGGGGGGGGACAGAATATCCATTTTACAATGAAAAATTCAAATCACTTTTTGTTAAAAAAAAAATATCCAATCAAAGATTTCAGATGACAGTGACTTGAAACTTCATATTACATTTCTAAAATAATTCAAGAATCAAATAATTATAATAATTAATCAAATAATTATTAAAAATTAGTAAAGTAAAATAATTTCTGAATATTTCGCAAAACATTTAATTTAAAATTTCTGAAATGCATTATTTTTTTTTATAAAAAGCAATTACTTAAAACAGTTTTAATCAGAAATAGAAAGGTAAAAGATAAATTAATAGTTTGATTATAAAAGCTTTCTTTTTATTAATATGAATTTGGCAACCTCTATCAGAAGATAAACTTTTCGATAAAATTAATATTTTCTCATAGAAAATATGCAGAAGTATCAATTTAAATCAAAATAAGCTTTAAAACTTACAACATACAGTAAATCTAAAAATTCATTCCATCTACTTATAATAAAATGCGTCTGGAGAAAAGTGTAAAACGCTTCCAGTTCGTACCATTCTGCTTTACAAATCCACAGTTGCTAAACGCCATGTTAGGCCTAATGGAAAACACATAACATACGACAGCTAAATGATAATTTCTTCTGTTTGAAATAATGTTTGTTGAGCAAATTTCACTATAAAACATGTATATCATATCCAATTACAATACATTAAGTTCCAATTTAAAAGTAAACTATTATAAACAAAATAAACGCTCGACAGTTTCACAAAACAGAAATGAATGACTCTTAGTGATTCATTAAAATAATAATAAAAATATCTAACTCTGATTTTAAAGTATTTGTAAAATCATATTAAAACATTTAAATACATTTTAAATTATATTTTTCACTTTCGTTTACATTTATTATAGGCAGTAAGTTTACAACATTTAAAAAAACTCAATGGTTTTTCAAGGATTTATGCACTGAGGACTGACTTCAGCTTTTATTGTGCTGCCATCTATCAGCATCAATGCAAATGAATAATTTTTCCCATTGAATTTATGGTAAAATAATAATACTAATAATAAAAATTGCAAGATGTAATAATGTGTAAGAGATTTCTCTTTAACGTTTCCGCTATATAATTTTAAATACCAAGGTATAAATAAATAGAATAATTGTAGTATGATTTCTTAGATATAATTTAAATTTAGTTTTATTATTAATATTTTTTTAAGATGTCAACATTTATAAACTTAAATTTTTCAAATTTTGTTTTCTACTATAAAGAAAATATTTTTTACCTCAAGGTGTAATGGATATATGAGGAATTATCATGAGTGCATTAATGAGATTGAAAATTATTTTCCCACGTTCTATTATTAAAGTATAATTTTTTTTGTTTTTCAAGATTATATTAAAAAAATTACTATGCTTAAAAAAAAAAAATCTGCTTTGTTGTAATTAGTATAAGTTATACATGACAGTATATTACTTACATTTTAATGACATTTCATAAGAAATGTAAATTTCATTTACAATGTAAGAACATTTCAAGTGAACATAAGCCGAGGGGTCCGACAATGCTGTAAATCTGGTACACAGCGGATTTACTGCCATGTAAATCAAGTCAAAATCAGTAAATCAAGATTTAAAGAGTAAATCCTGTAGTAAATCAGTAAATCAATGTAAATCAGTAAATCCTATAGTAAATCAATAAATCCTATAGTAAATCAGTAAATCCCATAGTAAATCAGTAAATCCGATAGTAAATCAGTAAATCAAGATTTAAAAAGTAAATCCTGTAGTAAATCAGTAAATCAATGTAAATCATTAAATCCTCTAGTAAATCAGTAAATCCTATATTAAATCAGTAAATCCTATAGTAAATCAGTAAATCAAGATTTAAAAAGTAAATCCTGTAGTAAATCAGTAAATCAATGTAAATCAATAAATCTTCTAGTAAATCAGTAAATCCTGTAGTAAATCAGTAAATCAATAAATCTTCTAGTAAATCAGTAAATCCTATAGTAAATCAGGGGTATATAGTAAATCAGGGGTACATAGTAAATCAGGCTAAATCCTATAGTAAATGGGGTATTGGCGAGCGCAGCAAGTAGAGGTAGCATAGAACTTGGAATCGCGAAGAGATTACGCGAGAGGTTGGCGAGCGTAGCGAGCAGGGAGGCGGAGCCCCCCTACAGTTTATAAGAACTGTAACGGCTCATTCCAATTATGCATGTTTGGGGCGCCGCACCCCACTTTGCACCCCCCCCCCCAAAGGGGAATTTTTTTAATTTTTATCCTCATAAAAAGCACTCGTGTTGCATATCTTTAGAAAGGTCTGAAACTGCCTTTTCCTATTATGGATTTCTTGTGTGTCCCCCTTCGCTCTGCCCCCCAGGGGGGGGCACATTTTTAATTTATTTTCAACACTAATCGTGTGACACATCATTTGAAAGGTCTGCAACTGCTTATTCATATTATGGATGTCTTGTGTGTCACCCCTTCCGCTCTGCCCCCAGGGGGGCACATTTTTAATTTCTTTACAACACCAGTCGTGTGACACATCATTTGAAAGGTGTGCAACTGCTTATTCATATTATGAATGTCTTGTGTGTCACCCCCACTTTGCCCCCCCAGGGGGAGGGGCACATTTTTAATTTCTTTACAATATTAGTCGTATGACATATCATTTAAAAGGTCTGCAACTGCTTACTCATATTATGGATGTCTTGTGTGTTACCCCCCTCTTCCCCCCCCCCCCAATTGAGGCACGTTTTTAATTTCTTTACTACACCAGCCGTGTGACACATCATTTGAAAGGTCTGCAACTGCTTATTCATATTATGGATGTCTTGTGTGTCTACCCCCCACTCTGCCCCCCAGGGAGGGGCACATTTTTAATTTATTTACAATACCAGTCGTGTGACACATCATTTGAAAGGTCTGCAACTGCTTATTCATACCATGGGGTATTGGCGAGCGCAGCAAGCAGGGGTAGCCTACAACTTGGAATCGCGAAGCGATTACGTGGGGGGTTGGCCAGTGTAGCGAGCAAGGGGGCGGAGCCCCCTTGTTATACAAGAACGAGGCGAAAATAAAGTTGAGCAAGGAAGGGAGCCGGAAGGGGGCGCTGCAATCGCAGTTTTTGTGCCATTTTCAGTATTGTACCTACCAAAAGTATATGAAGTTATGCATTGAATTGAACGAATTTTTTGTGTATGTGTTTGACTATGGGTAGTTAGATCGCCCTGAATCTGAAAAAAAAAATCCGTCAGAAGGAGGCGCTGCAATTTATGCCATTTTCAATATTGCAGCGCATAAAAATGTATGAAGTTAGTTCTAGAACGGACCTAAATGTTTTGTATATGATTTTTTTTTTGGTAAGGCAAGTAGGTCCTCCCTGAATTTGAAAAAAAAAAAAAAAAATCTGCCAATCATTCTATTGTCCGTCGGCTCGTGCAGATACGGAAATTCGTTTTTACGCCGATTAATTGATTGAAGCAGAAATTTAAGATGAAAATCAAAGTTGGTATGGTATTGAATTAAAATTATTAAAGCATTAAAATGAGTAACCTTTTTTTTATATATATTAAAATGTACGTATGAGATAGAAGAAAGTTTTGGGGTTGGCACATCCAGCTAGTTTGAAAATATAATAAGAAAAAGCATCAAAATAGATGTGGTCATAAATTAAAAAATTTTCATTAACTTGACATAGAATAATTAAAAAACCAATAAATCTCTGTTAACGATTTAAAAACTACTTAAGTTGACAACTTATCAATAAATAAAACATTAAATTGACATAAAGTAATTAAAAGACCAATAAATATCTTTTAATGATTTTAAATTCAACTAAGCTGTTAACTTATCAAGAAATAAACATTAATTTAGTAATAAATCAATCAAGAATCAAACATTTAATTATAAAACAAATAAATCAGTATTAAGTAGTTTTAAATTATTATTTTACTCATAAATATTAATCAAGAACTTTTATTTGACAGTAATTAATTTTTATCAAGGTCGAATCCATTATAATATCAATAAATTTGATTTCTTCATTTAAGACATTGCCCTAAAACAGTATGATTGACTACAAAACTTGAATTGAATCTTTTATTTATTTATATTAATTTTATTAATAGCAATATCAAAAACTTAAAAATTAGTATTCTAGAAAGGCTGTATTGGAAAATTTAAGTCATCATTTCTTTACAAAAATATATATGGGGCATAGTTTTATAGCAATGACAAATACCAAGGTGTCACTTGAAATTTTGTGAAGAGGTAATAGAAAATTAAGAATGATAATTTTTTAGATACACTAAATGTGTATCTAAAATTTTGCTGAAATTTGCAGTACTTATTTATGAAATTAAACGAAAAGAAAAAAGAAGAAAGAAAAGAATTCTGTTAAATAATGTATATGATATGGTATCGTTCTTATTAAATCAACAATATAAAATATAGTACAATGAACTATGAAAATTACTCTGAAAACGTATGCAGAGGTCACATTCATTCAGAAAGATTTGGCGCAATCAATTTTGGTGCTGAAAAATCCGTTTTTAGAGCAGAAAAAAATAGGCAGGAAATTAGTTTTTGAAGAAAGCAAAGGGAAAAAGTGTAGCAACAAAATCAATTTTTTCCTGCAGTAAAAAAAAGTTTTTTGTAGCAGCCAAATCAGTTTTAGAAGAGAATCTACTCCCAACACTAACGTTTTTTTCGCTCTTTTGACAAAACTTGCGATTTTTCACAATCTTTTAACCCTTTTGGCACATGCGACCGATATTGGCACTCACATCCCGCGCGACCGGTATACGCAACAGCGCGTTTGGCAATCAGATCACTAGCGTGCCGCGTATGTGGAACGTTATGTGTCTAAATCAGGGTTTGCCCAAGTGGGCCCAGCCCGAAAAAACCCGAGCGGGTTTTTTTGGATGGGCCCATTAGAAAAAACCCATAAAAAAACCCATTTGTGGGTTTTTTCAAAATTTTTCATTTTTTCACACCTGTACAATTTTTTTAACCTAAGATATGAGAATGTAAAGATAAATGCTAATTTAAATATATTTCAAAAGAACCAGATTTAAAGGAATTTCTAAGCATTGGTAAAATGACCAAAAGAAAACAGAAATTAGCTTATAAAGAAGAAAGATTTTCATGTCTGTATTTTAAAATGCATCCAAGTGCTTTAAATCTTTATGTATAACCTTAAGGTGACATTTGAAACTTGAACCCCATTTTGATTGCTTGCATTGTTATATCTTTAAAATTAATCATTCTATTTATTATCATGTATCAATGTTTAATGAAAGTGTTATACAGTAATTTTCAGCACAATGACAGATTATAACCAAAAAAAAAGAAAAAAAAAAAAAAGAGGGAAAGAGAAGTTTCCTCATGGATTTTGTCAGTCTTTCTTTTCTTTACATTTAGCACAAATTATTTCTATTTCAATCGAACAATATTTTTCTACATTTGATCTAATTTGTAGCAAATTACATAATCATTTAGGAGTTTATCAAGCTGCAAAGCTAGTGAAAGAGTATTTCCATTTATGATCAAAATTTACAAATGTCATTGACACTGGCTTCTATGACAATCTAATTTAACATTTAATACTGTTGCAATATATATAGTAAATTTTTCTAAAATTTTCAAAAATATTTTTATAAAAATTCTATTGATAATTCCCTTTTAAAAAAATTCTACTGATTTTGGAATTGAAGTGAATGAAAGAAACTATATAAATTTACCATTTTAATTTAAGGCAGAATTTTTGCGATTTTCCCCAACCCAAAAAGGCTTTCTTATGAAAAAACCCGTTTGGGTTTTTTCAAAATTTCAACTTTAAATTTCATAAGGTAATGTATTTTGTAATATCAGTACACCACTTGTAAAGTTAACACCCCTCTCCAAGGGAAAAAAAAAAGTCTTAATTCTCCCAATGACAATTTTTAAAACAAGTAATTGTAACTTAATTTTCTATAAGTATGTGTAGCTATCACATACACTAAAACTAATTTTTGTCTATTAAAAAAAAAAAATAAATAAATAAAAATGCCATTTTTTTAGCACAAAAATAAACATGTTGTTTTAAACTGATTTCTGATTGAAGGAAATGAAAGGAATAGTATAAATTATTAGTCTGTTTAACTTATGTAAGATTTATATAAAGAAATTCAGTTGTACTTGGCATAGTATATCATTCTTACAGTAATCTAGTCCCATGAGATACAAAATAATCTTTTTAAATATACTTTTTTTCTTTTTATATATTTCTTTTTATTGTTAATCCATACTTAATTTAAAAATATACCCTCGTTTCACTGATAAATGAAAAATTTAGGTATTATGCATATGAAAATTAGAAGTTTGAAGAGTTCTTTAAAAATTTTTAATAAAACCCGAGTTTTAGACTACTGGGCCCAACGGGTTGGGCTTTTTCAAAAAAAAAAAAAAAAAAAACCGGGTTTTTTTAAACCCTGGTCTAAATGTATTCCGTACGAAAAATTTATCTTAGTCGTTTTTGAATATATATTAGGAAAGAACACACTTTCATTTAATTAGGAAAGCAAATGGAATCGATGAATAAATATTTTTTAATCGATGTTAATTAATTAAAAAATAATGCAATGAGAAGAAAGTAATTATTTCATCATCTATTTATGTTTCTGAATTGTGATCTTTTCACGATCATAAACCTTTTACATGAGTAATAGAAGTCTATTTTTATTTTTTTATTTTGCTTGTTGCGGTGGGGGGGGGGGGGGGGAGCGGAAGGCGGAGTGGATAAGCTGATGAACGCAAATATATGATATGATATCTATACGAGTGCTCCTGACTAAAGACTTAATGCGTGTTTCTGTTTCTTTTTTCTTTGTTCTACTTTTATCTCGATAGGAATAACTTATTTATTGGTTGACGGATGCGTATTTCGTAAAGGTTTTGTTTGTTTCTTTTCTTTTTTTTCTCCTCTTTTGAAAATTGCTTATTCATATGCTTAATCATCGAGCTTACTGACATCTGAAAATTTCCTGTTTAGAAATGAAAACCGCTCTGTAATTTACACTTTTATTCAGGCACATTAAATTGCGCAGTAAAAAATAAGAAAAGGAAAGGAAAAATATAAAAAGTGGATTGTATTTTACTTAACATTCGGAATAGTTTCGGCAAAAGATTTTTTCTTTTACATAAGATATAAATAAAGCAGTATTAGCATCAATATATTCTTTGATGAATGTATTTTAAGTCATCATTCAAGTTCTCATTATTATCAAATACTTTTTATTTGATATTTCGCACATTGCCTAATGCATTATATATTGCTATTACTTTACACGTTGCTATTACATTATGCACTGCTATGCATTTTAAATTTTGATTTCAAAAACATTTTTTACATTTAATAACTTTAAAACGTATATTTTAGAATTTAATTCCATTTTATTTGTTTTTATAATCAAGTACTTTTTATATGAAGGACATTTTATCATGGATTATGTTTTAAAGATTTTTTTTAATTTTCAAAAATATTTTAAATTACATTAAACATTTTCAAACTATTTTTTATGTAAGTCTGCATGATTAGTATAAAAGAAACAGTTGCTTATAAGCTTAATTTAACTGTTTTTATTAGTGAACAAATCAGCTTTTAAAGCATTTATTTTAAGGATTGTATTTAAAAACTATTTAGAAACAAAGCTATTTTTTCACCAAATAATTATGTATTTGGGCAAAATGCTTCATATGTTGCTAAAATAAAGGCTGGTAAGTTTTTGTAATCATGTTATATTATTTTTTAATAAAAGTGGTTAAAATAGGCATTATAAACATTCAAAAGGTCATTTTATACTAAAATATTGGAAAAAATACCCCAATTTTTTGCATGAATATACATAATAACAATTTATTTCATGTGTGTTAATTTCAAAAAATAATACAGAAAAATGAATTTTCTATAATTTTTTAAAGAGCACTTTACAAGAGTTAGGCTTAGCTTCGCTAAATCCTTCGGCCCTGAAGAGGAAATCAAATTCTCCCGCTTCGTCCTGAGATGCACACTTCTGAATGAGCGCGCCGTCGCGAACGGGTTAACGGAATTCGCCGTTTTTTCTCGATCTTTTGACGAAATTTAGCATTTTTTCGCGATCTTTCAACATAATTTGCCTTTCTCGTGATTGTTGCCACTCGGGATCTGTGATTTGCCTCTCTTACCGTTTTTCGCACTCTTTTGACGAAATTTACCATTTTTTCGCGATTTTTTAAAACAAAATTTGTCGTTTTTCGCGATTTTTTAAAGATACTTACCTTTATGCACTTTTTTAACGAAACCTGCCTTTTTTCGTTATCTTTTGACTGAACTTGTCGTTTTAACGTAAGCCTTTTGCAAAAAATGCCATTTTTCGTAATTTACCGGTTTTTTGCGATCTTTTGACGAAATCTGTCATTTTCTGTGATCTTTGGACGAAATTTGCTGGGGTTTTTTTGTGTGTGTGTCCTGTCTATGTGCATTTCTTTTTTATTCAAATAAAGATCTTTTTTTCTGACACATTGTATTTAATCTACACCCATACTTAGAAAGAAAAAAAAAGTCAATTTGCTTATTTATTTTCTATGAAAGTATGCACTCAAATCTCCCAAGTGTTTGGGATTAACATAAAAGGAAAACACTTTTAAAAATAAGTTACTTTTATCTTCAGAATATTTAAATATTTTGATATATTATAAATATATTAATATATATGTTACAGGCCAAACCCGATTTTAGGCCAAACTAGATTGGCCTAGTCCAAACTAGTCCATCCTAACGCCCATCGGATAAACTAGTTTTTCCTAGGCCAAACTGGTCTATCCTAACGCCCATCGGATAAACTAGTTTTTCCTAGGCCAAACTAGTCTATCCGAACGCCCATCGGATAAACTAGTTTTTCCTAGGCTAAACTAGTCTATCCGAACTCCCATCGGATAAACTAGATTTTCCTAGGCCAAACTAGTTTGGCCGAACGGTCATTAGGATGAACTAGTTTAGCCTGCTATTCATTGGTTTGAATTAGTTTATCCTAGGCCGAACTAGATTGTCCTAGGCCAATTCAATTTGGCGTGATTTTTTTAAATCTAAAGACCGCTACGGCGCCAACTTTCTAGTTTTGATCTAATTTAGCCTAGGCCAATGTAGTGTGACGCGATTTTAGCTCACAGACTATCAAAGTATGAGAGCTAATGTGCTCGCAGATTCTGTGTGTGTGTATGTAACCATGTACGTATGTATGTACGTATGTACGTACGTATGTACGTAATGCGATAACTCCTGATAGAAATATCCAATTTGCTTCAAAATTTGGACATAGATTTATCCTGGTAACGAACTTTCCTGATAAGTTTCAGGGGTTCATTGGATAAGAATAAGGGAAGGGGAAAAAAAGCTAAACCGCACCCCCCCCCCTCCACTCCTTAATTTCGTTAAGTCAGTTTTCATGCAAAAGTATCGGATTTTACAAAAAATTTAGGTACAATATCAGTTTGATAAGGTACATCCATGATTAGTTGTGGGTGTTCATTGTTTACATATAAAGAAAGGAGGAATGGGGAGTAACACTCTTAATTTATATAAATAGATTTTTCAGGGATAATTAACCGATTTGTTTCAAATTTTGGATGTAGGTTTCTTCTGATAAGGCATTTACCTGATTAATTTTGGGGGTTCTGAGTTTAAATATAAAGATAGAGCGGATTATTTTTTCAATCGGATAGAAACTTTTGGTTTTATGAAAAGATTTTTAATTCGTAACAGATATTGGTTTTCACACACATCACTTCACGCGAAATTGTTCGTATTAAAAAAGTAAATATCCGAATCCTTTTAAAAATAAGAAAAAGCTTAAATAAAGCATGACACTTGAAATTTAGGATACGGCGGGGAGGTAGAGTAAGGGGACGCTAGATTTTTTTAAAAAAGCTCGGCGTTTTTTTTAAGTTTTAACTGCTAATTAAATATTACCAATTTTGTGAAACTTTTTGAAACATAATATAACATGATGTTAAATATTTAAGAAAAAAGATGCCGCGTCAAATACCACTATTTTCTATTAGTAATTTTTGTAAAAATGTTAAATTCTTGTTGGAATTGTTGAAACTTTGTGATAGTTTATAACATGTGATAAAAAATTGTATAAAAAGTCCCATTACGAAAGGGAAAGAGGGGGGGGGGGGCAAACAAAATCAGGAAATATAACGGAATTTCTAGGTTGATCTATTTGATACTTTAAGATAGTTTATGATATATGATATAAATTAATAAAAATATATTTTGCATTTAATGCCACTATTGAAGAATAGTGATTTTTTCAAAAATCTCAAATTCTTGTTTTGAAGCACCGCGACATCGAGTAACATATCTACTGATAGATTCGTTAACGGAGTTTTCTTAATATACAGTTTTGTTAGTAATACGGTACGCTCCCTGGTGATGGAATGTGGAACTAATGCGAGCACCCTGGTGTTGGAATTTGGAACTAATACAACGCGATTTATGTATTTACGAATGTTGAATCGAAAAGAGAGAAACATGATGATAAATACTTAAGAAAAAGGATTCCGCATCGAAATACCACTATTTTCTAATAGCAATTTTTGTAAAAATGTTAAATTCTTGCCGAAAAATCCGTAACTTTTTGAAAAATCCGTAACAACGTCTTTCAAATGCTAATTCAAGCTGAAATTTGATGAAAATCTGTGTATTAGTACTATTTCAGATATTTGAATTATCGCAGAAGTCATAAAAAAACTGGATAGAAGCGCTACTTATTGAGCCATTTACTCTAAAAACAAAAAAATATTAATTTATATCAGAGACTAACTGAATTTGAAGTTTGATGAAAATCCGTGCATTTCTTCTTGAGATATTGCGATAATCATGAATAATGCCACATAGCAGCGCCACCTGTTGCACGATTTACTCCAAAAACTAAAAAGTACTTTTGTACTTTTTTATATCAAGGACTAACAGAATCTGGAGTTTCATGAAAATCCATGCATTAGATCCTGAGATAGAGCTATTGCAATAATCACGAATAATACCGTATAGCTGCGCTACCTTTCAAGAGATTTACTCCAAAAATACAGAATACTAATTTATATCAGGGACTTACTGAATCTAAAGTTTGATGAAAATTCGTGCATTAATTCTTGCAACAAAACTATTTCAGGGATCGGGAAAATTGAGCACAACAGTGCAACCTATTGAGCAATTAACACGAATACGTAAAAGATTTAGTTCATATCACGGATTTAATGATTCGGAAGTTTGATGAAAATCCGTAAATTAGTTATTGAAATAGTGTTAATGCAAATCAGTAAAAACGCACTTTAGAAACCCCATATGTTGAACTATTTACATGAAAAAGTAATCAGTATCGATTTATATCAGAGACTATCTGAATATAAATTTTTATTAAATTCCGTCTATTAGTTCTTGAGATACAGCTATTGTGAAAATTGTGAAAAATGCAGCATATCATAGCCATGTTGAGTGATTTACTTCAAAATAGAAACAACACCAACTCATGTCATGGACGAACTGTATCTAAAGTTCGATGGAAATTTGATTGTATTAGCTATTAAGATAAAGCTCATGCGTAAATCGTAAAAAATGCCAAACAGTACTCCACCTGATGAACGATTTACACCAAAAACTAATCAGCATCAATTTAGATCAGAGACTGCCTGAATATAATTTTTTATTAAATTTCGAGCATTAGTTCTTCAGCAGCGTCCCCACAGACTGCGGCAGCGTATAGCAGGTGTGCTGCAAGCGTACTGCCGAATGCGCTCTTCCTTTTCGAATGAACTTCGAAGCGAACAAAATTTAAATCGTAACAAGCATGCTGAGCACGCACCACCGAATGTAACCCTCCTTTTCGAAAGAACCTCGAAGCGAACGAAATTCGAACCATATCCCCGCTGCCCACGCCAGTCCGATAGCGGGCGAAGCCAGCAAGTTTTAACTAAGCCACGTTATAATTGTTCCTCATTCCAACACCAGGGAGCGCACTCTATTATTAACAAAACTGTATTTGAATGAAACGCCGTTAAAAAACCTATTAGTAGATGTGTTACTTGAGGTCGCGGTGCTTTAAAACATAGAATTTCCGTTATATTTCCTGATTTTGTTCGCAACCACATCCTCTTTCACGCCGAAATGTAACTCTTTTTTTATATATAAAATTATATCATATGCGATAAACTATCACAAAAGTTTCAAAAAGTTCCAGCAAAAATATACATTTTTACAAAAATTACTATTAGAAAATAGTGGTATTTCGATGCAAAATCCTTTTTCTTAAATATTTATCATCATGTTTTTTTTCACTTCACAGTTCGTTCGCCTCAACATACGTCCGTTTTAAGATTTTATATAAAAGAAGGGGCCCGATAGCGGGCGAAGCCAGCTGGCTTGAACTAAATCGCGTCCAAATTCCAACACCAGAGTGCTCGCGTTATATTAGTTACACATTAGTCCGTTATATTAATACGTACATACATACGTACGTACATGATTACATACACACATACAGAATCTGCGAGCACATCAGCTCTCAGACTTTGATAGTCTGCGAGCTAAAATCGCGTCGAATTGCATTGGCCTAGGCTAAATTAGATCAAAACAAGAAAGTTGGCGCCGTGGCGGTCTTTAAATTCAATAAAATCACGCCAAATTGAATTGGCCTAGGACAATCTAGTTCGGCCTAGGATAAACTAGTTCTAACCAATGAATAGCAGGCTAAACTAGTTCATCCTAATGACCGTTCGGCCAAACTAGTTTGGCCTAGGAAAATCTAGTTTATCCGATGGGCGTTCGGATAGACTAGTTTGGCCTAGGAAAAACTAGTTTATCCGATGGGCGTTCGGATAGACTAGTTTGGCCTAGGAAAAACTAGTTTATCCGATGGGCGTTAGGATAGACTAGTTTGGCCTAGGAAAAACTAGTTTATCCGATGGGCGTTAGGATAGACTAGTTTGGACTAGGCCAATCTAGTTTGGCCTAAAATCGGGTTTGGCCTGTAACATATATATATATTATTTTAATATATTATAAATATTTTAATATACAATGCTCTATTAATGAATTGGTAATGAACTAATTTTGACAAATTACATAAAACAACTCAAATAGTACCGAATTGCATAAAAGAAATATTTTTATGACTCCAAAAAAATATATTAATTAACAGTTTATTGCTTCGAACTAAACATTTCATTTCCAATTAAAATGTATCTCTGAATTAAAATTCGAATGAAATACAGGATCATGAAACATCGAAAAATGTGGAAAATAGCATTACAAATATCTCGGGAACTAATTATCTGATCGACTTTGTTCTTTATGAAAAATTTGTGTTATTTTACTGTCTTTTATATCCATTCTTTAAAATGAAAAATCCCTAAAACTTTTATGTACCTTTCATCAGAACGATAGTTCGAGAGTCCGAAAAAAAAAAAAAAACAGTTGTTCGCTAAATGGCAAACGGACAATGTGTGGTAATTTTCTTTTTTCTAAAAATATGTTTTTCGGAATCTCCAGAGTCTAAAATATTGTAAATCCGTTATTTTTTTTCTTTTTAATTTTCAAAACTATTGCAAGACTTACCTTATACTGCATATGATGAAAAGTAATAAAAACATTTATCTATTATTTACTGAAATGTGCTTTTAAATTTATATTGAGATAAAATTTTGTTATTTCGTCATATTCACATCTTAAATATCACTATTTTTCTACAATTAGGATTTTTATTAAAGAAATTTAGATGAAATTGGGAAAAATTTTGTGCTCCTTTGAAATTTCGTGCCCAGGACATAGGCCCTGAATGCCCGAACAATAGTCAGGCAGGGCCGTAGCTAAGGGGGCGATATGGGTAGCTCATCCCCCCTCCCCTGGAGAATAATAAAATACTTTGAGCCTCCCCCCCCCCCCTGAAAAAGATTCCAAGGTCACTAAATGAATTTCTGTTCCGAAAATCCAAATGTAATTCTGTTCAAAAATCTAATTTAGTTTTGAGACCCTTTTACAGTTTTGCAGAGTTACTAAATTGTATCTAAAATAAATGTTTCAACACTCGCTTATCCTATTTGTACATATGAAGCTAACATGTTTAATTTTTCACCAGTTATAGACCCAAAATTTTCATCATCATGTACTTTTCTTAGCATAAAATGAATTTATTACAACAGTAATTTATCTTTCTGTGTCAGAGAGAGAAAACAAATTATGAGCCCCCCCCCCTACATTCTCTTGACCCCCCCCCCTACATTTTCTTGAACCCTCCTACATTCTCTTGACCCCCCTCCCTCCTTATTGTGCACTTCTAGCTACAGCCCTGTAATCAGGGCCTGGTTTGAACTCAAACATTTCAGCATCAGTTGTTTCCGTATCAGTGTATGTATATTATTCTGTTTGTATCAGATATTCTCAAATCTCAAATAATTTGGATTTTTCCTATGGTAGGGTAAGTATGGGTCTTGGAATTTCACGACCAGGAAATTTTGTGTGCCCCCCTGGGGGGGCAGAGTGGTGGGTGACACACAAGACATCCATAATATGAATAAGCAGTTGGAGACCTTTCAAATGATGTGTCACACGACTGGTGTTGTAAAGTAATTAAAAATATGCCCCCCCTGGGGGGCAGAGTGGCGGGTGACACACAAGACATCCATAATATGAAAAAGCAGCTGCAGACCTTTTAAATGATGTGTCACACGACTGTTGTTGTAAAGAAATTTAAAATGTGCCTCCCCTGGGGGGCAGAGTGAGGGGTGACACAAAAGACATCCATAATATGAATATGCAGTTGCAGATATTAAACTTATTGAATATTTACAGACAGTAAAAATGTTTACTTTGCTTAATTCTTCCAAAATGATTTCAGAAAAAGTTTTTTTTATTTTTTTATTCAGAATACGACGATGAAGCAAGTTAATGTTACAGAAATTAGCCAATCATTTCTCAAATTTGAAAAAAAAAGAAGACTAAACCAATCCGGATTATCCGGAGATCCGGATTAACGGGGTCCGAATTTGCGGGGTTCTACTGTATTACAAACAGTTGTCATCGCGTCACAGGTTCTGAAGAGCCAATCAAAGCAATGCTAACCTCTATAATGAGGAGAGTAAATCGCAAGTAAATCAGTAAATCAGAGGTAAATCCGTAAATCACGAGTAAACCGCAAGTAAATCAGTAAATCAGAGGTAAATCAGTAAATCACAAGTAAATCAGGAGTAAATCGCAAGTAAATCAGTAAATCAGAGGTAAATCAGGAGTAAATCAACTTTATTTATAAATCTGGTACACCAAAAACTAGTTTGTCGAACCCCTCGACATAAGCTAAGCTTTTAAAAATTGGCGTAATAAAATTAAAATTTTACGAAGGAAATAATAACAATTTTGGTTTTCATTAATAAGGAATGAATTTTCAAAGTCACATAGTTAGAGTTTTTAAAAATTGATTTTGATCTAAATCAATGCATCTTGGTTCGATATTGTCTATAAATAATTACAAATTTTCCAATACTTTTTTTTTTTTAATGTTGTTGTTTGTTTATATTAACTGCTAATAGAAGGCGCCAAACCCACATTTAAAAATAAAGTATAAAGCTTTATTAATCGATTATCTAAGAATCTATTCCATATCTTTCCTATATATATGACTAAAATCGCTGTGGAACCATTGCTTTTTATAAAATAATGCATTTAAAAAATATATATATTACAAATTTTAAAATTTTTTCGCCAAAACTAACCTTTATACTACCTTAATTTTCTTATAATAATGTTCCGTACTTACTTCATATTATTAAATTAAAATAGCGTTTCTAGATCTAATCTGTTAATCTGTATGCAGACGATATAAATTCTTAATTTGCCTTAAAAAACATTATTCCAATATGCGTAAATTTAAAAAGATGGCTCTAAATTAAAAATATTCTTAATTAAAACTTTATTTCTTAATATTCCAAATAAAACTGATTTCTTCTATGTTTTTATCAACCCTTTTTAAGAAAGTCTTATTAAATTTATTCCAGACCCATACCTTTAAAAAATATCATTATTTTATTTTATCTATTTATTTATTTTTCCGCCGTCAACGATAATTTGCATTAATAAATTCATTTCTTTTCTTTTTCTCTTAAAATTAACCATGTATAAAAATCGTCTGCCTAAGATATTTAAAATCCCGATTCAATTATAAATTGGTTAAATAATATTTTTTTTTAAATAAATTTATCGTCTGTTTAAAAATAGCCTCGTAACTGGACACGAATTCTGTTTACATAAAAGATTGATGGTTTGAGGTTACCGAATGTTCCAGAACTTTCTTTTCAGTTTTAAAAGGGGGAAGTCTCGAGATGAAAGGGGGATTCTGAAGATTTCTTGGGTTGCTTGTTGGATGAGGACGGCCCGCTGAAATAATGATGGAATTTTTTCAAAAAGAGCTTTTCCCTTCCTCATTATTACGAATTTAATAAATGAATTACAGCAGCCCGTGACTAATTATTGGATCTTCTACATTTATTTATTATTTTGTTTTTCCCTCGCTTGCCATGACTGTGTGTTTTGTTTAACCAGTGGAAATAATTCGAGTTTCTCCTAAAAACGTCACAACTAAACGAAAAGTCGACAGGATTAGTAATGCCTGTGCTAGTGCCTGTTTCGGATTTTGAAATGAATCTACTGAAGAAGTAAAATGCTATGTAAATGAATCGAATGAATCTACTGAAACGAAGTGATGACAAAAATATGGATCGCCGAAAATATTTCCCGCCATGGTTTAAAGTGTTATTAAGCAAGAATTGCCATTATCTTTTGATTCCTCGAGTGAATGTAATAGAGGAGATTTTAATGTTAAACAGCTTTCTGTGCGAGTGGTTTGAAAGATTTCTTCTAAATATCTCGTGAATTCCTGAGGCCTGATATTCCACCTTTTTGCTGTTTATGTGTAACTGATGACTCAAGATAATTATGGTCATAATAACAAATTTTTGAAAGTTAATGATTTCAAAGTGGTGAGTATGTGAAAGGTATTGATGAGGAATTTAATGAAGAATGGATTTTATTGAAGATTTTTCGTGAACTGTAAGTTTATTTTATTAAATGTTTTGATTATTATTTCTGTTCTATTTATGATTGATGGAAAGTATTTATTATTTATTTATTTATTTATTTATTATTTTATTGATGAGAGTAATTTGAAGTTAATTTATTAATTTACTAATTTATTTATTTATTTGATTATTTATCTGTGAATCTTACTTACTTACCAATTTATGAGCATTATTATTATCATTATTATGTGTTGGAGATTGAAATATTTTTATTCTTAAGGATTTAATTGAGGAGTATGATGTTCTTAAGATATTTACTGTTACTTATTAAGACTATTGTGACATTTTTATGCACTATTAAAGGCAATTTTGTAATAATAAGGAATTATATAAAAAACTTAGTAGCTCAAGTTATTTTTTAAAAGGTACATTTTCTATTTTATTGATATTTGTTTGTTATCAAGAACTATTCTCAGAATGCAGTATTTTCATGATAATGTTCCTACAACTAGACATTTGAGCTGAAAATTAAGTTAACATTTATGTTTTTCATTTTATTTGTTAGAATTTCTGGTTACAGTGAGCTTTGGTTCCCGGATTCTTATAATTTATTTAAATTCAGTAAGAATATGGAACTGTGCAAGGCTGTTGCTAGAATTTTGACTGATAAATATGATTAATTTTTTTGTAAATTTTGTGATTTTAAGTAAGGAATTACCTATAAGTAAAATTTTTGAATATGTTTATGATCTATAAAATAATAGAATTAAAAGTTGATCCCAATTTAAGGTATATCTATGATATTTACAATTTCTGTTTTATTAGATAAAATTTCTGGTTAAAGTTAGCAGCTAAATATAGTAATTTTGAAAAAATATGTAATTGATAGAAATTATTAACTTTGAAATTTATTGCGAATGATTTTACGATCAGGATTTAATAAAGGAAATAGAAGTGCTTCATTTATTCTAATGAGTAAGAATCAAAAAATTATGGAAGATCCTAAGTTCGTACCGTTTGACCCGAGTTCTGGAATGAACATTTTGTCTTGGTTAACTTATTTTGATAAAACATGTGATAGGGAACAGAAAAATCTAGAATGGAAATTTAATTCTATTGCGCAATATCTGAAAGGGGAAGCGCAAAAAATTTATATCAATGACTGTTTAAATTGTACGGATTATGAACAAATTAAGAAAATTTTGATAGAAAGATTCATTCAATTAGACATCCCGAGTTTTTCTGATTTTTCAAACCTGAAATTAGATAATTTAGACAATTTAGAAACTTATTTTCGTAAGAAAGTGGAAATTGGTAGGAAATTACATCTTAGTGAAAATATACTATTACAAGGTTTAACTGATGGTTTAAAACCAGAATTCAAAAACAGTATTATTATAAATCCTCCTAGTAGTACCACAGAATGGTACCGGGTTGTCAAACAATTCGTGGAAGTTTCCACCCCACTAGTTTCAAATCAAGTAATAAATCAACCATCAGCTAGACAAAATTTTCAACCTTTTCAACCAACTAGGCCCTGGATTCAGCCAGTTAGGCCCAATAATACACCTAGGAATTGGATTCCCCAAAGGCAATCTCAGTTTCAAAGACCTAGAGTTTGTCAAAATAATTATATTCAAAATTCATACCCTTCAAGACCTTGTAGGATATGCACAAATAGGGGTGTGAGTAATGCTTTTCATTGGGAAAGAGAATGTATTTTTAGGAATGAGTTGCCATCCTCTGATACTCTTCCAAATATCTCACAAAATAATTCTCATAATGTTTGTCAATTAATTGTGTATGGATGTACAAATAATTATAATTTACCATGTGTTGTAGATACTGGTTCAACTATTGCATTATTGCCACTTAAATTTGTTAAAAAACTTAATGCTAAAATTGAGACTATACCCTCAGTTACCATTGGTCAGGCAAAAGGATTTTTACATATAAATAAAAAATGTAGTGTTCTTCTAAAAGTGGGTAAAATTAAAAAATATGTTAACTTTTTAGTATGCAATACAAATTTGGATTATGCTATTTTGGGGTTAAAAGAATGTTCTAAATTTAAATTAACCATAGAATGTAAAAATTGTATTGTAAGGCAGGGAAGGAAAATTATAACTAACAGTATATCCATACATAATGAGAGATCCCTTCATTTCAATACAGTAAATATGGACCAAGTACAACAAAACAGGGATCAATCTAATGAATTTGTAACCTCTGAATATAAAAAAGATATGAAATTAAATACTGGTAATACTGTAGCAATAGATAATTATGATAATGAAACACTGAATGTAAATAATCATGATATAGAGTTACAATCTACTTGTGGAAATATTATGAAAAATGAAGACTGTGTTGAATATGATCACGCAATTAATGTGCATCCTGATTATAGAGATTCCATGACTCTTCAAAATTTTCGCGATAATTCGGATTCAGATTTAACTGGGGAAATAAATTTAATTCAAGATGTAAATTTAAGGGAATTAGTTCATATTTATAGTGATATTTTTGCAAAGCATAAATATGATGTGGGTAGGATTAATATTGAACCACAACGCGTTATACTAAACTCAGACCTACCTATATCTCTGAGGCCCTACCGAACATCTCCTCTAGAAGAAATAGAAATAAAAAACCAAATTCAATCATTGTTAGCCGCCGGACTGATAAAGGAAAGTAATAGCCCCTATTCTGCCCCTGTTACACTAGTTATGAAAAGAGAGGAAGGTAAAAAAACGCGATTATGTATAGACTATAGAAAATTAAACGCAATAATTAAAAATGATGCAGAACCCTTGCCCCGTATCGATGGAATTTTAGATAAATTGAGTAGTGCTCAGTATTTTTCAACTTTGGATTTAGCCTCTGGCTACTGGCACATACCAATACATCCATCCGATACAGAAAAATTAGCATTTGCAACCAATTTTGGACTTTTTGAGTGGCTCGTGCTCCCTTTTGGCATAAAAACGGGCCCTCCCATATTCAATAGAACCATTCGAAGAATCCTTAATAAATATAAAATCGACTTTGCGTGCCACTATTTTGATGATATTATAATTTTCTCTTCCTCATTAGAAGAACATTTAAACCATTTAGCTCAAATTTTTGACATTTGCAAACAAGAAAACATTAAACTTAAACTTTCTAAATGTAAATTAGGCCAAAATAAAATAAATTTCTTAGGTTATGAAATCACTAATGGAACTATAACACCAGCAAATGCCAATATTGAAACCATTAAAAATTTAAAACCTCCTTCCAATGTGAAAGAGTTACAACGATTTCTAGGTTCCATTAATGTTTACCATAAATTCATAGATAAATATGCTGAAATTAGATACCCTCTAAATCGATTACTTAAAAAAGACACAATATGGGAATGGAACTCAGAGTGCCAGGAGTCTTTTGAAAAATTAAAAAATTCTTTAATTGCAAAACCCATCCTCAAAATTTATGATCCTAAATTACCTTTACATATGTTTGTAGATGCCTCTCAGATAGCAGTAGGTGCCGTTCTAAAACAACCTGATAAAGATAATTTCTTACATCCTATTGCTTATCATTCTAGAATTTTGAAGAGTTATGAGCAAAATTATTTCATAACTGAATTAGAATGTTTAGCTATTATAGATACTCTTGACAAATTCTATCATTACTTTCATGGTGTCAAGTTTACAATTCATACGGACCACGCATCTCTAGTATGGTTAAAGAGTGTTAAAAACTTAAGAGGTAGGCTTTTTAGATGGTCGCTCAAACTTAGTATGTTTGATTATGAGATAAAATATGAAAAGGGTTCAACAAATGTCGAAGCAGACATGTTGTCACGAAATCCTGTTTGTCATTTTAATCAACATATTAGTTTATTGCTAGATAGGAAAGAAATTATAGAGATGCAAGACAAAGACAATGTTTGTGACAAAAAATATAAAAAAGAGAATGGAATTATTATAGTTCAGAAAAAGGGATTCAAAAAAATTGTTGTACCAATGTCATTAAGAAGAAAATTACTCCATATTGCTCATGATAATTTTGGACATTTAGGGATTCAAAAAATGCTTAATTTAATATCTCCCAACTATTATTGGCCTAATATGACAATAGACATTACAGAATTTGTTAAACATTGCGATATCTGTCAGAAAAATAAAAAACCAAAACAGAAAAGATTCGGCTTATTACAAGCTATGCCAGCAACAGATCAACCTTTTGAATGTCTTTCTATTGATACTGTTGGTGGATTTAACTATTACAACTCAACAAAAAAATTCTTACACATAATAATAGATCATGCAACTAGATTTGTTTGGGCTTTTCCCTCCAAAAATGTTACCACAGAAACATACACTAACTGTTTAAAACAAATTTTCAATATCAAAGCACCTCAAAAAATACTTAGTGACAGACATAAATCTTTCAGATCTCCAAGATTTAAGAAATTCCTTAGAAATCATCATGTTCAACAGCGTTTTACATCCGCACATCATCCTCAGACCAATGGAAAGGTAGAGCGCGTTAATCAGACTATAGTTACCAGGCTTAAATGTAAAGTTAATTCCACTTCTTCTAAAATACCTTGGACTAGATTATTAAACCAAGTCATCGAAGAATACAACAATACGCCCCATTCTATCACCAAGTTCCCACCTGCCTATTTATTTTATGGTCAATTGCCTTATGAATCTCCTTTAAAACAAAACTATTATCCACCAGTAGACAAAGCCCTCAAAATTGCGAAAGCGCGAACTCAGGAATTTCACCTTAAAAGTAAAAGACTATGATCGAAATTTTATCGAATGCCCATTGAAAATACAAGACTCTGTAATTTATGAAGAATTCAAATACCCTAACACTCGAAAATTAGAACCTACTTTCTCTGGACCATATAAAATTATAAATAAACTTTCTGATGTAACTTATGAAATAGATAAATTTAATTATGAGACAGGACAGAATTCCGTTATTGTGCATGTTTCAAAATTAAGACCCTATTTTTCACCCGAAGATTTTAAACTGTTTCATGAGCAATCCAAAAAACAAACAAAACCTCAGATACAATCACTAGATCAAACTAAAGTCAAGACAATAGATTAAATTTACCATAAACAACCATAAAAAAAAAATACCATAAAAAAACTTTTACCATAACCATTTACCAAATACCATTAAACCATTAAAACCATTTACCATAAAAAAACCATAATTTTCAACATCAGCGGGTATGTTCTTGGAGCGCTACAAGAATATTACTTGTTTTTGGGAGTTTTTGGGATTAAATTGGGCTCCTTATGCAGGCATAAGGTGAACACTTTGATTGTAAAAGCTTTCAAATTGATGTTGATAAATTAATATTAAGGGTGTTTAAGTCTAATTATATTTACTCATGTATTTGACATTAATATTACTCTATTTATTCAGCAGATATTATATGATAATAGTTATAAAATCTGATGATTCTACTCAAACCTATAACATAATATGTGATTTTCAGTGATTGTGAAAACTACAAACATTAAAAGTTTTTCAAAAAAGCAAAGTATTTTTATTTTCCTTTCTCCATTAAGAATGACAACTTTTATTCCTATTTGTATTTTATTATTAAAGTTTATAAACCATGTGTGGATAAAACAATATTCTACATTTGGCATTGAAAACTTATAACCAAATTTGACAATTTTGTAAAAGAGTATCAGAGAGGAATTATTGTAAGGAAATACTGGTTGAGAGTCCATTTTCTAAATAGTTAGATTTAATTTTATTTGGATTTTGGAATTATTATGATTTTTTTTATTTATGCTTTCGGCTAGCAAAAAATACTTTCTTATGCTATTAGAAGATAAGAAAATTATTAAGTTGCTATGCAATTATTTTTATCCTCAACCAATATTTTCCCTATCAATAATAAACAAATAGTGATATTTTCTTTTGATTATACTCTTGTTTTACTATTATTATTATTATTATGACTAGCTGACCCGCCCGGCGTTGCCCGGGTCCGTATTAGCAATATTAAACGAACTTGAAATTTGTATGATTTTATCAATAACTGGAAGCATGCAGAAATGCATTGTCTGAAATACGTCGCAGCTGACTTTGTGAAAAATCAGTTTTAAAAACAACAACTAATATTAAACTCTAAAAATACTTAAAATGAGCAATGAGAAACACGGGAGGGAACATGTATCCAACGATTGCGTTAGTTTCGTGTTAAAGTGTTGATATTTTCTTAGCAGACGATTTTTTGTGATAAATACATTATCTGTTTTATATTTCTTCTTAATGATATTCCTCTGGACCGAGTTGGCGCATTGCCAAGATTTGCTTCCTCTGGACCGAGTTGGCGCATTGCCAAGATTTGCTTTCCCCTGTGCCTCAATTAATTAATTAATTAATTATCCTCGGAATTCCTTTTATTTATAGAGATTTCTATAATGAAGTAGTATTAATTATACTCTTATTGAAAAATATTAGGATATGGAGTCTTATTATACTATTACTTATTATTGTTGTTATTGTTATTATTTAAAATTTTCTATATTATTTATTATTGATATTGAAAGTGATGCTATTTATTATTGAAAAATTGATATATTACTGAAAGATGTTGGATCCAACATAACATAAAAAACAAAGATTAAACTAGATTTGGAGATATTTAAATTAAAGAGACTGTATTCACTGGACATTGAAAAAGACTTTTATATATTCTTGAAAGACTTTTTTCATTTAAAGGACTTATTTAAAATAAACTATGCATTAAGTCATTGTAGTTATTTAAACTTCCATGAGAACGAACTTTTATTGTTTTTATTATATTTTTATCTCTTGCTCATTAATATTCATAACTTATTTACTGTTATTATATGTATTATCTCCTATGCACTTACAAATGGTAAGTGATGTTGTAACATTATTGTATTTCTTTCAGGGAAATGCTCTTACCTAAATTTAATTCAGAATTATTTTCTCTTAACTATTTTATTTTAATCGCTAATATTTTTTATATTGCGTTAATTTTCTTTTCTTCCATCTCTTGGCTTCCTGAGTTTGACAGTTTTATTCCAAAATTTAACTTTTCTAAATTATTATATTTCTGTTGTCTGAACTTGTAGTTTATTTAACTATCAATTTCATACAAAGTCTTGGGGAGGGGGGATAATTTTTTTTTTTTTTTTCCAAACAAATTTTAAAATTTTTTCGCCAAAACTAACCTTTATACTACCTTAATTTTCTTATAATAATGTTCCGTACTTACTTCATATTATTAAATTAAAATAGCGTTTCTAGATCTAATCTGTTAATCTGTATGCAGACGATATAAATTCTTAATTTGCCTTAAAAAACATTATTCCAATATGCGTAAATTTAAAAAGATGGCTCTAAATTAAAAATATTCTTAATTAAAACTTTATTTCTTAATATTCCAAATAAAACTGATTTCTTCTATGTTTTTATCAACCCTTTTTAAGAAAGTCTTATTAAATTTATTCCAGACCCATACCTTTAAAAAATATCATTATTTTATTTTATCTATTTATTTATTTTTCCGCCGTCAACGATAATTTGCATTAATAAATTCATTTCTTTTCTTTTTCTCTTAAAATTAACCATGTATAAAAATCGTCTGCCTAAGATATTTAAAATCCCGATTCAATTATAAATTGGTTAAATAATATTTTTTTTTAAATAAATTTATCGTCTGTTTAAAAATAGCCTCGTAACTGGACACGAATTCTGTTTACATAAAAGATTGATGGTTTGAGGTTACCGAATGTTCCAGAACTTTCTTTTCAGTTTTAAAAGGGGGAAGTCTCGAGATGAAAGGGGGATTCTGAAGATTTCTTGGGTTGCTTGTTGGATGAGGACGGCCCGCTGAAATAATGATGGAATTTTTTCAAAAAGAGCTTTTCCCTTCCTCATTATTACGAATTTAATAAATGAATTACAGCAGCCCGTGACTAATTATTGGATCTTCTACATTTATTTATTATTTTGTTTTTCCCTCGCTTGCCATGACTGTGTGTTTTGTTTAACCAGTGGAAATAATTCGAGTTTCTCCTAAAAACGTCACATATATATACATATATATTTAGTGAAGTTATCAGAAAATGTGTTTTACTTTGCTAATTATTATCATTGTTGTGATAAATACTGCTGTATGTTTTGCCCAATTGTTGAACTATTTCAGAAATTTAATATCAAGTAACAAAAAAATCATTTGTATTACTATTTTTAAAATATGCTTTTCTACAATACAAACTCTTTAATAATAAAATCTTTCTGTTTTTATGAAGTCTTACGAAAATAAAATGCAGGTCAAAATTCCGTCATTTTTGACGGGAGTTATATACTAGTATTAATATACAACAAAAAAATATTTCTTTTGTAAAATTTTAAGACTAATTTTTAAAGGCTTAGCTTATATCCACTTGAAATTTGCATTGTAAACAAAATTTATATTTCCTATCAGATGTCATTAAGTAAGGAATATACAATACCATGTACTACATTATATATTGGATGAAGACTGATGAATGGTGCAGACCATTTTAAATCACTTAAAAGGACACAGAAAAGGATCACACTATCAAAAAATCCATCAAAGCATAAGTTTTACAAAAGAGAAGATTTATTAAAACGTCATTACATTGGTCGAAAAATGTACATTTTCATCAATCAAAAAATGAAGGGGAAGGGGGGGAGATAATAATGATGTCTATTTTACAATGAAATTCAAATCACTTTTTCCTTTAAAAAAAACATAAAAACATCCAATTCGAAGACTTAAGACGACAAGTGACTTGAAAATAAACTTTGAGGAGGACAAACGATATTACGTAGCTTCTTTCATGGCCCACCATGTTTTTTTTTCTTTTTCGAGAAGAAATATTTAAACTAGAGAAGGGGAAGAGAAGCTTGCAGCTGCTTGTTTGACCTACTGTTGCTTACCACCGGTCATTCCTGAAAAACGGAAGGAAAAAATACATCAGATATTGAAATATAAATAGTTAAATTAATATAATTTAACACAAGAAAGTTTTTATAAACAAGACTTCTTAAATCTGGTGTAATTCTTTACTAAAGTTCTTTCTCTTTTTAATGTTATGAACATTGGAAAATATTTTCACTGTCTTAGAATTCACAACTAAAGTTAAAAAGATAATTTTCAAACATGAATAAATTTCCCTATATAAATAAGTTTAACTTTAAACTGTCTTGCAATATCATCTGGTTATTTCAAATATTTTCTCTTATTGCTTTTAATATGCATATTAATGAATTTCTTAATTTAAAATTTTCCTTTTTGGATTAATATTCACATGAAAATATTTTTGTTGCAAGAAAGAATTTTTTTTTTTCTTTTGCACTGGCTTAGAACTAACAACTTAAAATATTTATATCGTGAAAATATTTGCAATATCTTAAAATTCCCAACAAAAGTTAAAAAGATAATTTTAAAACATGAATAAATTTCCCTGTACAATACTTTAACTTTAAACTGTCTTGCAATATTATTTAGTTATTTCAAATATTTTCTTATTGCTTTTAATATGCATATTAATAAAAAAACTCTTTAAATTAATTTAAATGCTTCTAGAATTGTTAAAATCAATTCCAGACTTTGTTATTAAATGTGTGCTTGTGTGCATATTAGAAGCATTGATATATAGACTGTTGCATTTAATTTTTGTAGCGCATTGTAAAATTTGTCGCAGGACTGAAGAGGTTATTGTCCCCAAAGAATTAACATTGACTTTTTTAAAAAAATAACACAGATTTATCTTTGAGTGACTAGTGTGAGCTCCTAATATTAGCAAAAAAAAACCCTTGGCTACAGAGATGTTATCTTCTGCAACAGGTTAATTGCTTAATAAAGTCCTGATTGGCTGCAGAAATTATTTACTGTAGCAGTGAGTGTTAGTTGCAATTTTCTAGAATAGAGATTTCTAGAAACATTCTCTGATTGGCTGCGAGAAAAAATATTCAAAAAGCATTAATAGAGCCTTCAAACGTACCTCTGTCTGATGGGTGACCTGCTGCGGATTATAATTTCAATTTTAGAATCAATTCCAAAATTTAAAGTATTTTTTTTTTAAAAATCTGAAACCAAAATCTAAAAGATAAAGACTAGCCCAGCTGATCTAAAAAAAAATCATGTAAAAATATAAAAATTTGAGCAAAATTTCAAAATAACCCCATTTAAAGAAAGTCGAGTGAAATCAAATGAAAATGACATGTTCCCTAATTTTTTTCTAGAGTGGCCTCTTAATATTAACGAATAAAGACCCTAGGTCCCCCCTACAACAGATTTCCAGAGAATGTCTCTGACTGGCTGCGGAGAGAGCATTCAACGTACCTCTACCCAATGGGTGATTATCTGAATGATTTAACTTTACCCACAGATTTGACTTTTTGAGTGACTAACTCTTAATATTAATAAAGAAAGACACTTGGCCACAAAATTTTATTTTCTGAAACTGTGACAGTGTTAGTTGCAGAAATTATTTACCGTAGCAATGAGTGTTAGTATCCATTTTCTAGAACAGATTGGCAGTGGAAAGACCATTCAAAAGCATCAAGAGCCCACACTACTAACTTAGACCTGGATGATAATGTAAAGTCTATGGAGATGTTCTTTTCAAATATCTCATGACAATTTCAATATTTTCGCATTTTTTTTTTTTTCCTCATACAATAGCTGAGAACAATCTAAAGCCAGGCTTGTTTTTACCTTCTCAAGTTTGGTTATATATTTTTCATATTATCATTATTCCAATTTAAAAACTGGCCCTAACTGGTTTGGAAAGTAATTTTTTTTTTTTTTTAATCTAAAACCAAAATTGAAAAGGTAAAAAGTAGCCTAGCTGTAGATCATCGTATACAGAAAAAAAGTGAAAATATTTAAATTGGAAAGAGATATTTGAAAAAATTGTTCAAATAGACTTCCAAAACATTATCTTCCAAGTCTTAATCAGTAGTGTTGTGCCTTTATTGACGGAAAAACAACACTTGGTAACCAGGGTTGGAAAAAAACCCAGGTTTTTTTGGTTTAAACCAGATTTTTTTTTAAACATCCTTTCTTGTGACATATACATGCATATTTTCTGATAAAAACAGACATTATTGGTTTATAAGCAGTATAATTTCATTTAAAATAATTTAAATTTAATAATTATAGTGAATTTATACTGAAAATTGAAAAAAATCATTTTTCAATTTAAAAAGTTTTGGCAAACAGTCTTATGTTGAAAGTTTTAACTGTTCTACACAGTGAACCATTGATGCCCTGTAAATCTTTATAAACAATCTTTTGACAGGGTTCATACTCATTTTGCAAAAAAAAATCCCCTGAGAATCCCCTGATAATTTTCGCAATAAATTATTTTTTTCACATGAGCATTTAACGACATTAAAAAATCAGTATCATGCCCACACCCACCCATAAAATAATTAATAAGAGTTAATCAGTAAAAGTAAAGATTATACATCATATATATAATTGTATTTATGTCCTCTAATATCATCCATAAAACAATAAAAAGGTAATCAGTTTAAGTAAACAATAAATTAAGAGGCAGTCAGTAAAAGTAAAGATATAAAAAATCATCAGATATATAAAAAAAAAAATCTATATATATTTATTTTCTACTTACCCAAGTACTAAGTTGTATTATGTGTAAACTGTAATAATTGGCCAAGAAATCTGCTGAATTATAAGAGCACTAACATTTCTCAAAATTGAAAATTTTATTTCCTTCTTGCATTATGTACACAAAAAATTCAAAATCAAACAAATGCTTAAATTTAACAAGAAATTATCATTAAAAATAAAAATCCTTTAGAACAATGAGACAGTTGATTTTCATCAAGTTGAATGTTTGTAATAATGATTAAGAGGGTCTGAGAGTACAAATTTTTACAATGATTTTTTCTCTTAATAAGATGCTACATCAAATAAACTGCATATTCCTGATGGTTACATTAAGAATTACACAATGATTTTTGTGTTTTATTAATTGACTTTCCTAGCCTATAACAAAATTTATGCTTATTCCATTAAAAATCTTTTTTTTTTTAATACTTTTAATTTGTAACAATTTTTGTAAAAGCATCAAATTAACAAGAAACCTTTTCTGCACACAATAGTAAAAAAGTAACTCATGCAAGCGTTTGAGTTTTTAATATTAAAAAAGTAAATAAGTTTAATGCATTTTAAAATTTCCATTTTTAGAACCTTTTTGATTGACCTTTAAAACGTTTTCTGCACACAATTAGTAAAAAAGTAAACAAGTTTAATGTATTATTTTAAAATTTCAGTTTAAAACCTTTTTGATTGACCTTTAAAAAATTTTGTACATACAATAGTAAAAAAGTAACTCATGCAAGCATTTGAGTTTTTAATATTAAAAAAGTAAATAAGCTTAATGTATTATTTTAAAATTTCAGCTTTTAAAACCTTTTTAAAAATTAATCTTTATAGGAGAAAAAAAAAAAAAAAAAAAGATTACCAAAGCCCCCCACCCCTCCCCAAGATGAAAGAAATGTTTTAATTTAAATTTTTTTCAAGTTCCCAGATCTCTTGATCAATTTTTTCTGCCTGAATTGTAGCTTCTTTTGACAACTTTGCTTTTTTATTTTTCAAGATCTTTACTTGATCTTTAATTTTTCGCTTTTCATTGATATTCTTCATTTCATTTTGTTGTCTTTTTTTATTCTCCTCCAGTGCTTGATGATATCGTTGCCGTGACAATTTTGCATACTGTAACATTTCTGACGTCACAGTTACTGATGAAAGTCCCCCTTTTGATTTGATGGCATCATAGGTGCGACGCAGTGCAATTAATGAATTTTCTCCAAGATTTTCAACCACAATGTCTTTGTTAACAGAGAAACCCGATTCAACAGATGCATTTCCATGCGATAAAGTCAGTATAAGTTTTATAACAGACCACAAATCTTTAAATTCACCTTTATTAGACAGCAAAGAATGATAAAAACTATCTAATCGGACTTCACTTTCCGAAAAGGTAGAAAATTCATGTTTAAAGTCACTTTCAACTTTGGCAATAAAAGAAATAAACTGCTGTTTTGCAGAGTCAGCAGATAATGCAGATAAATTGTAAGTGTCATGTAAAATTTGTAATAAGGTACCCATTCTTTTCTCACTCAATACAGAATTGTTTCTTATTAGTATAGGATTTAAGCATGACAGTGATCTGAGGATTACAAAATTTACATTAAATTTAGTGATAATTTTGTTTGTCATTTCTACAAAGAAATCTCTGCATTCATTGAGGAACTGATTTTTTTCTGCTTCACTAGCCTTGCTTCGGGTCATGTAACTTTTTGCACCTATTCCGATGTCAATTTCTTGTGCTCGTAATTGGTTTGTTCTTGAAGTAATTTCAATCTTAAATAGTTTGCTCGGTGTTTTGGCATCTGTTAACAAATCTCTTTTGATGAAGCGCAACAAATCAGAAATAGAGTCATATAAAAAGGGAACCATAGGTTTCGATGTTTGAAAGTTTCTTAGAAATGGTTCCAACATAGATGCAATGGAACTAAAAAAGGAAATTTTTGCCAGTACCAGTTTGTCATTGCATGCATAGTCAATATTTGAATTGGTTATGGTGGGAGGCAAATTTGTTTTACATTCATTATAATATTTCATTACATGAGGAAACACTTCGAGGGCTCTTTCGGCAACTTTAACATTTTCAACCCATCTTACTTGACAAAATTTTAATGGGAACACGTTACTTTCTGTAATAGAAATAAAGTCTGCACGCCTTGCAGGGCTATCTTTAAAAATTCTATAGATAGCTGCTAGAATTTCATTTAATTTCCATTTGGTAATTTTGTTGCCTCTCTGAAATGCATTATGTATTATATGAAGGCCACAGGTGCCAATATCAATTAAAAAATGGCCCTTTTGTTCTTTAAGCTGTTCTTGCATAGTACGCAAAAATTTCAGATTCACATTAGGTCCATCAAGACTAATTTGCAAAAGGTTGGATAAATTCAAATCAGCTGACCCTTGAATAAAATTATCATACAAGTCTACAGCAGTAGAATGTCCAAGAAAAAGAGAATTTAAATATCTCACCTGCACTTCGCTGGAATTCTCTGGCCAATATCTTATCACCAAATCCATTTGGTTTTTTTGAGATATTTTATTCAATGCTTCGTCTATGCATATCACAAACTTTATATCCTTGTTAATACTATTCAATAATTCTTTGTAGAAAAAAGGAGATAATCCAAATGTTATCAGGTAAGCCATTTTTGAGCTGCTTAGAGTAACCTTTTTGCATATGTCACTATCGGGGAACATAAGTCTCAGAACTTCTGCCGCATCTTTGAAGCTGTTATATGACGAATGTGACATAATTAGTTTCATCGCTCCAGCATCATGTTTTGTTCCATCACGTTTTGTCTCATCCACTTCATTTTTTTCAATATCCTTTCAATATTTTTGGTTCAGCCATATCGTCCTTTGCTTTAGTGGTGCAGCTAAAAAATTTCTGGGTTTTTTGGAAATTGGCTACTAATTTTTTATGTTTATAGTACTTAACATGGCTGGTGAGAGCTTGACGTCCCATATTACTGAGTAAATATGATTTTCAGCAAAAACGGCAACGAAACCCGTACGGATCGTCTTTAACACTTTCAACCCACAACGCGAATTCTGGATTGATATCTTTATCTGTCCAGTCTAAATTGAAAACAGTTTTTGATAAGGCCATTTTGATACAAAAAATAGTTTCCACAAAAAAATATTCTGCAAATTTGAAAGTCTGACCAACAAAAATCCAAACTAGCAGCAGTCAGATATCGAAGACTACGTTAAAAAAATTCCACTAATCTTTTTACATCCATTAAACATCACGTTTGAATCTAATAATACTTTACTTTCTCACTATTTCAAGATCTATTACATTTGTTTTAAACTATAGTTCGAAAAAAAAATAAGAGATCATACACAAATTCTTCACTAATTACATCTACGATCGGCACTGCACATTTGCTTCCGTAAGCACGCTACACGATCATCGTTTACAAAACAAAGTTAAAGCTGTAGCCGTTGCCAAATTCATGAATGAAAAATCACAGGAGAAAAAAAATTCCCAACGAGAAAATCTTTTAAAGGAAGGAGTGCCTGCCGATGTTAAAGGCGTGCCCGTGGACGTCGTTGGACGATAGAAGGCGTGGCTAGTTTCTGATTCGATATCTCACGAAGTTTGGAAGGTGTGTCTTAGTTCGATTTCGTTATGACATCACAAAGCATGTGAGTAGAAGAGAATACCCTTATTTCCCAGAGTAAGCGAGTGTTTTGCCAAGTTTTCCCCTGTTTTGGGGTTTTTTTGCAATATCCCCTGAGATTCCCCTGATTTTTAAGGCCCAAATCTCATCCCCTGATTTTCCCAGGTTTCCCATATTCCCCTGATGCGTACGAACCCTGTTTGATTACTAATAATAAACGTTTGGATGTAGTTTGATAAATATTCTTTTTCAAAATTATTCAAATAATAAATTACAAATACTACTTAGGATTTTTCTTTCTGAATGACAATTTGGAGTTAATATTTTTAGTCAGATTTAGCAGAGGGGAAAAAATTATTAAAATGCTATAACTAGCAACCAGTCTTTGCTTTTAATTCTTCAAGATAATCTCCCAAAAGAAAAATTTCGTTTACAGTTTGTGCAAAATCTTAAAAGGTCATTGTGTTACATTATTAATTGCATTAAATATTCTGCATTATAAAAAAAATTAAAATATTTTATACTAAATATTGAATCTATTTTATCTTTGATCAATTCACATGTTTGAAGTTTTTTTATTAGAGCAATAGATATGTTCACTTATGCGTACTGATTTGAATTCTATGCATAAAAAAATGACGTAAACCCAATATACCTAATGCTTATTGCTGAAATAATGTGTTAATGTAAGTAGAAATTTTTTATATCCAATAATCTGAAATTCAAATTATAGAGAAAGAATGAAAATGTCATTAGATTTCTTCGAAAAAACGATAGAAATTATTTATATCTAATAATCTGAAACTTGTAAATTATAAAGAAAAAAAAATGTCATTAGATTTCTTCTAAAAAACAAATTGCTTTTTTTAATAGAAAAAACCAATTGGTTTAATCCTATGAAAGACCTAAAAAAAGACCTAAACCCACTATATATAATACTTATTACTGAAATAAAATGTTAAAAGTAGAAATTATACGTAAATTATAAAGAAAAAAAAGAAAATGTCATTAGATTTCTTCTAAAAAAACCAATTGGTTTTTTTGAGAAAAAAACCATTTGGTTTAAACCGTGGTTTAAACCATGATTAAAACCGTGCCAACCCTGTTGGTAACAAAAAAATTATTCACTCCAGCAATGAGTATTAGCCACTTCATTCTAGAATAGAGATTTCCAGAGAAAGTTTCTGATTGGCTATGGAAAAAAACATTAATCCATAAGTTACGTACCTCTGTCCGATGGGTGACCTGCTGCGGTATCCAGATCCTGAATCATATCCTCCGCCACCACCACCGTACCTGGGACCACCTCGGGAGAATCCTCTTCCACCGCCACCTCTGCCTCCACCACCACCGCGTCTAAAACCACTGTCGAAGCTGCGGTCTCTTCCGCCACGGAAACCACCACCGCCTCGACCACCTCTGCCGCCACGGAAGCCACCTGTTGGAAAAAAAAGAGGAGGATCAGTCATGGTCTGTTGAGGATATTAACTATGCAAGAGATTACAAGTTCCATTTGAATATAGGCAGAATGAAAGACATTATTCCACACTTGCCAAGTTCTTAAATTGAAAAAAAAAAAAAAAAAATTTAGATTTTTTGGTACTACTTTGTTATTCTATCAACCAATTTCGCCAAATTATACAAATCGCCAAACTAATAGCCAATTTTATGACATGATTTCAGGGCTGACAAGTCTGCCAGTAATTGGCAAAAACTGGCAGAAACTAAGGAGTAATACTAATAAGAACTTTAACCTGCAATGATTCATAATTTACACATGTATTTAATATATAAAAAATTTAGTTTAAAAAATAGGTAGCATAAAAGCTAACACTGCATTAGATGAGATTTGAATCTTGCATTTGCGAGTTTAAATGATATTTCCATCATTAAATAAAGCTAAGCAAATTTTTTGAGCAGCTGCAATAGAACAATCATGTTTTTTACTTTATGTTTAATCCAAATTATTTGTTATTTATCATGAATAAAATGCATAAGCAATTGAATACTACTAAAAAAAGTCTCAGATTATGTCTTGAAATGAATTTATGCCAGTTTCTGCCACTTGTTTCAGCCGGCAAAAACCCAGCACTGCATAATTTTTATATCAAATAATGAAAAAACAATTAGTAGAATATTAATAAAAAGGTCTAAGTAAAAACCAATGGCATTTTAAATGCATGAATATTGTTTAAAGTCAAGTGAATGTGACATTCACGGGGGTCGTGAGTCCCCCCTTTCAGCAATCTTCGGACAAAATCGGCATTTTCCCGCTATCTTCAGACGAAATCAGCAACATCGGCGATTTATTGCGATCTTTTGCCGAAATAGGCGGTTTTTCCGCGATCTTTTGACAAAATCGGCGTTTTCCTTTGTTTTTTATAAAGTAAAATCTGCGTTTTTTCGACGATCTTTTGACAAAATTTGCATTTTTACACGATTTTTTCTCAAAAACGGCATTTTATTCCCGCGATCTTTTCATGAAATCTGCATTTCTTCCGTGATCTTTTGATGAAATCGGCTTATTTTTTCAAATATTCTTTTGACAAAATATTTTTAAGCGATCTTTTATCGAAAACGACGTATGCAAATCGACTATGTATAATTAAAATAAATAAAATTTTAAATTTGAAAATTTTTTAGATAGTCAATTTTAAAAAATTTTGAAAAAATTGTATGTTTGTTGTAATATTATAAGCTTTAAATTCTGAAATTTTTAGAGTGAGATCTCAATGGGATCAGGAGTTATGAAATAAAAGCAAAAATTACCATTAAAATAGCAATTAATTACTGTCTATTTTGTTATTTATTTATGATTTGAATGGTAATTTTCAGCTTTTATTTCATAACTCCAGATCCCACTCTAAAAATTTCAGAATTTAAAGCTTATATTATTACAACAAACATACAATTTTTTCAAAATTTTTAAAAATGACTACCTAAAAAATTTTTAAATTTTAAGAATTTTTAAACTTTATTTATTTTAACTATACATAGTCGACTTGCATATCAAATTAAACCTTATAAACTCCTCTTTGAAATGAGTGGTCATAAAATTTTCTATGTTTAATAGAACTTGAGAAATTCAAAAATAAAAATATTTATGCAAGTCAAAAAATGATTTTTCAAACTTTAAATAATTGTATAAAAATTTAAAGCAATAAACAAAAAATAAAAATATGCTCTAATTTATATCATCATAGAGAATGATCCCTAGCAGTTTCATTGAAATCGGAAAAGGTCAGGTTGAGTCATTGGTTGATTTGGCATGGAATGACCCTAATGTAAATTTTATGTTTTTATAGATTGCATTGATTTCATCCAAGAACACCTGTAACTGTTCCATAGTTGAATCCGAAATGATAAAAATACCATCTACATATCTATATCATATTTTTGGTTTATTTTGAAACTCTGTCAATTTTATTTTCCATTGGTCTAAGTTTAATTTCCGCTAGTAAGCCAGAGATGGGAGAGCCCATTGGTGCACCTTTCAATTGCTTATAAAAACTACCGTTAAAAGTAAAAACATTATTATTCATTATCAAATTAAAGCTGGATATAATAGTTTGTTTCATAGCTGAGTTTTATGATGTATTGTTATTTACAGCATCTTTAATATAATCATTTACTTCTGCCAAATCAATGGATGGATACAAAGAAATGACGTCCAGGCTAGCCAAAATACAATTTTATTAATAAAAAACACCTTTAAGTAATCTGAGTATTTTATTTTGGTTTTGGGGACCAGACGTTGTGCAGATTTTAGAATTTTGCAGATTTCTGGTCATTGATTTGTTTACTTCTTTGAAACAATTTGATTGGTAGTTAAGCATAGTAATCAATGCATATTAATAAATTGAAATATTAAAATAATTAAATAAAATATTTAAAAAGTTAAACAAGTTATTACAAAAAAAATTATAGAAAAATATTAAAATAAAATATAAATAATGATGAGGGAAAAAAGTGCCTTTGGAAAAAAAAGCTTGATTAATTAAAAATTATTCATTTTATACAGCAAAAATTATCCTGCTCCTCGAATTATAAACACTACCAAATGGTCATTGAAAGTTAGTTATTTCACACTGCAACTACAATGATAATGATTAATTCGATTAAATATTGATCATGGTACGTCTAAGAAACACTATTTAACGCTGCAGAATTTAAATACAAAGACATTTAAAAAAAGAAGTATAAAAAGATTTAAAAATCCATATATTTTAAGAATTATTTATATTGCGTTAGCCACTGGCTTCGGTGCCATCTTTAATTTCACTGTTCACATCTGAAAAAAAAATGCACAGTAAAAGGTGTTAGTGGATTTAAGGGAGTCTACTGCATTCCTATGATAAATTCTTTATTTGAGGAAATTCCTATGCAAATTTTTACTAGGGATGGGACGAATAGTGATTTGGCCGAATAGCCGAATACCGAATATTCGGCCAAATTTTAGGCCGAATACCAAATATTCGGCGGCCGAATATCAACTTTTTTTTCCAATAAAGAAAATAAATTTTGATTATGTATAATTTAAAAAAATGAGCTCATTAATAATTATTACTCTTTAATGTGCTTTTAAATGTATTTTTAAATTTGAAACATTTATTTTAACACAATAATTTATGAAATTGCATTATATTCTTTTATCTTAGTGAACATCAAATTGATTTTCAGTAAGTCAGGATGGTAAGATATTTTCATTAAAATATGAAGAATGTACTTCACTTTTACTATCAAATGATACTTTTACCCTTTCTTGCATTCAAAATTAATAATACTCTTAATCTCTCTCTCTCAGAACTCACGAGGAGATATTTTCTGAAATAACCTTTAATGAAGTAAATTTGATCATTTAGAGTTTGTGCCCCTAATGATAAGTGAATTCGTAAGAATGAGCCTGCTCTGAAATCAGTTGCCAAGCTTTAAATTACAAATTATGTCAAAGCAAAAGGTTATGCTTAAAGTAGAATGCATATTGTAACAAAATCTTTGACATTTGAATCGGCGCATACAATATTCAACTTCAATATTCCACTTATTCAACAAGCATTAAAAGGATAAACAGAAATTCAAAACAACATGAATGAAGGAATATGTAAATTAAAAATATATAAGTCAGTAATTATCCAAATAATTATTTAAAATTGAAAACTATAGAATAAAAAAAAATATTTTGTTCAGTATTTAGAATTTATGTTTAAATACTTATAAAACGATCTTCATAAAGCTAGTTGTGTCATCTAATGCGTATCTAGTTTGCCACCAGTTCTGTTTTCAGATGTGCTGTTGTAGTATTTGGAATAGTGATATTTGATATCTAATTTTAAAAATGAATCATTGTTAATACACCTAGTGAATGAATTTTTTCATTTCTTACTTTACGGAAATAAGTTACAAATTTCATAAGAGCCTTTTTTATGTGTGCATGGAATTTGCACACATTAATAAATATTCAAGTGTTTTAGAATAAGGCAGGTTTTTTTAATGTGTTTTTATATCTTGAATTGTAATATATCATTCTCTAATGAAGCCATTTCCCATACAATTAAATTTTCTAAAATATCACTCGCTTTTATAGGAAATACAGAAAGGCTGTGTATTTTTCAACAATCGAATAACTGTATATTTAGTAAGTAAGAATGAGAATGACCTCATGAATGAAGTAGCCAATTTGGATTAGAGGAAAAAAAAATTGTAAGAAAAACTCTATAAATTCTAAATTTATTTGGCAAGATATCTTTCACTATTCGGCAAGATTTTACCAATATTCGGCCAGATATCTCTAAATATTCGGCTACAGGTATTCGGCCGAAGTATTCGGTCAATAAGCCTTCAATATTCGGTCAACCGAATATTCGGCAAAAGGGCCGAACAGGCCGAATACCGAATAGTGGCCGAATATTCGTCCCATCCCTAATTTTTACATTAAGAAAAATATAAAAACTATCATAAGAGCGGTGACTTAATATACCATGAGTATAAAAAGCGTATTAATTCTTATATTTAATTTCTGAGATTATTTTAGCACCAGAATTCTATTGAAGAAAACTAGCGACTCTAACCTCAATTTGATTTTTAGACAAATTATTTAGACATCCAGTATTAATATGAAAAATACAAGTTAAATTTCAGTTTTTAATGCACTTGTTGATAAATTCATTGTTAAGGGGGCTTAGGGGTTGAAATTTTTTTTTTTTTTTTATTTGTGATCTAGTTTGATTATTTAATTAATTCTTAATTCAATGCAAAAAAAACGCATAAAAATATTTGCATTTTTAAAGGAGTTATAAGCATTTATGTATCAACACTTTCATAGCCGCATCCATAAAATTTCAACTTTAAGTCGCATTTTCTCAAAACTTGATTTTTGACGACTAACACCAAAATAAAAAAAAATCTATTTGATGGAATGGCTTAATTTTTTTTTTTTTTTTTTTTTTTGCATACATATAACATCATTATCTATAGAATGAATTAATATATTTTAGATAGTTTTGAGTATTTTTAATGAAAAAAAGTTGTATTTTTTCGGGAGGGGGGGGTTTAAATTTTCATATGAGATTATTTAATAATTTTTTTAAGTGATAGTTATATCCTTAATTCATTCTATAGATATGTCATATGCATGCAAAAAAAAAAAAATTAAGTCATTCCATCAAATATTTTTTTCTTTAAATCTTGGTGTTAGTCGTCAAAAATAGAGAAAGCACTAGTTAAAAGTTGAAATTATATCATCAACACCAAAATATCTTAACATTGAATTGCCATAACAGCCTAATTTTTGCTTTAAAATGATCCGGAAACTTTACGCTAGAGAATGAATTAAGGATATAGCTATCGCTCAAAAACAACATTATTAAAATACATTCATACTAGCGGACCCGACAGACGTTGTCCTTCCTGGCACCGACACCAGAAAATCAAATAAATGTACTTAAATATAGTAATACGCACGATAAGCATTACGCTCTTAATTTAATTTCTTATTACAATTATGTAAGGAAATTATTTTTCACTCTTCAGTATTTTTTGAAGTCGGTTCAATTTTTGATAGAAAAGTTTATTTTTCTCTTTTTTGTTAAAAGTTAACGATTTTCTGAAGTCAGTTAATCAAAATTGTAATACAGGCTATATTACTGTAAAGCATACACATTTGACAGGAGCGGGGTTCGAACACGCGATCTCTTTCTTCGAGAAGCAGAGCTTATATCTGGCGCCTTAGACCGCTTGGGCATTCCGTCCGCACTCTATTCATCGAACTTATTCAACACTTTTAATTAGCGAATAAATCACTAACTATTAGTTTTTGCCTAGTTACTAAAAAAGTACTGAATCAATTTCGTGAAATGTTAATCTAAACCATTCTCCAATCCACTGGAACACACACGCAAAATTGCATTAAAATTGGTCCAGTCGTTTAGGAGGAGTTCAGTGACATACACACACACAGAAAATTTATATACATAAAGATAAGGATTCAAAATTTCAGGTTATTGCGCCGAAGACATCGCCAAATAAGGGAAATGTGAATTATCTCACGAACTACTCGATTTAAACGAATTTGCTTAGTGCCATTCGATTCAGAATGGAAAAATACACTAAAATATGTTATCGGTTGAAAAATAAAGCCTTAAAAATAATTCCTTAAAAAGCCGATTTTTAAGGAATTTTTTAAAAGTTCGCTCTATTTTCTACTCCTCTTAGGGGTGGAATTTTCGAAAATCCCTTTTTAGCGGCACTCGATGTTATAAGAAGTGTTTTTACCACAATTTTCAAGATTTTTGGTTCGGTAGATTTTTTTGTGCTGTTATTAATACGAAATCCTGACTTTTTAGATAAGGATTGAAAATTTCAGGTTTTTGCGCCGAAGACATCGCCAAATTAGGAAAATGTGAATTATCTCACGAACTACTGGATTTAAACGAATTTGCTTTGTACCATTCAATTCAGAATGAAACAATGCACTAAAATATGTTATCAGTTGAAAAATATCTACAAAAGCCGATTTTAAAGGAATTTTTTTTAAGTTCGTTCTTTTTTTTACCCTCCTTAGGGGTGGAATTTTCGAAAATTCCTTTTTAGCCGCACTCGATGTTATAAGAAGTATTTTTACCCCAATTTTCAAGATTTTTGGTTCGGTAGATTTTTTTGGTGCTGTGATTAATACGAAATCCAGACTTTCTTTATATTTATAGCACTTTTTATTAGCGAAAAATCACTAACTATTAGTTTTTGTCTAATTACTAAAAAAGTACTGAATCAATTTCGATGAAATGTGAATCTAAACCATTCTCGAATCTACTGGAACGCACACACAAAATTTCATTAAAATCGGCCCAGTCGTTTAGGAGGAGTTCAGTTACATACACACGCACAGAAGATTTTTATATATAAAGATAAAATACAACTTTTTTTCATTAAAAATAGTCAAAATATTAAACTATCTAAACTATATTAGTTCATTCTATAGGTAATGATGTTATATGCATGCAAAAAAAACAAAAAACAAGTAAGCCATTCCATCCAATAGTTTTTTTTTTAAATCTTGGTGTTAGTCGTCAAAAATCAAGTTTTGAGAAAACGCAACGTAAAGTTGAAATTATGTGGGTGCGGCTATGAAAGTGTTGATACATAAATGCTTATAAATCCGTTAAAAATGCAAATATTTTTATGCAGTTTTTTGCATTGAGTTAAGAATTGAATAATCAAACTAGATCATTACAAAAAAAAACTATTTTTTGAAAAGTTTTCAACCCCTGAGCCCCCTTAAATAGAAAATGTAAAAATATTAGAAATTTTGTATGCATTGTATGCAGGGTTCATACTCATTCTCCAAGAAAAAAATCCCCCGATGTATTTATTTTTCCATATCAACAATGAAATTTTTTAAGCCAGTATCATGACACCCCAATCTCCTCAAAATTAAATAAAAACAGGTGATCTCAAAAATAAGGTTTCTACAAACAATATGAACATGATTTTAAAAGGAAAACAATTTAAGTAAAACAGAGATGAAGTCTGCATGACTTGTAGGGTTGTCCTTAAAAACTTGGTAGTTTGCAGAAAGAATTTCATTTCTATTTTATGATTTTTTAAATCTCTTTAAAATATGAAGCACCAATATCAATTAAAAATGTCCTTTATTTTTCTTGAACTACTGTCAAACCTCATGATGTGTATAGTGAATGAATGGATGTTGACAGATGCAATATCATAAACCACACAAACAGCAACAATTGCCCAGAGTAGAGGATAATTTTGGCCAATGTTGCCAGATCAATTTTGGAAAAGTAGCCCAAGCTGTAAAAAGATTGGCACCTTCAACTAGCACTTTCTGGAATTACTAAGTAATTAAAAAAAAAAAAAAAAAAAAAAAAAGTAGCCTGGCATGTTCAAATGTAGCCCAATTCGCCACTTGCATACGTGCCAACATGTCAATTTTGAAATCCTCACAATTTTCACGATGTATTCTTACATGCTTAAAAATGCATAACATATGCATACACATACGCAATGCAAAAAGTAATATAATTTTGTAACATTTTCTATGCTACTTTTATATTTATTTTTCTATTTATACAGTAGACTCCCTTAAATCTGCACTCCTAAAATCCACAACTCTCTAAAATCCGCACATATTTTATGAATGTAAACAATGAAATATTCAGTTCAGATGTAGGTGCAAAAATTTGTTTTTTCAGTTTTATATTAATTCCATACATTTTTTAATTTATAATTTTTGTTAAGGTTATTGAATTCATGTTTATTCATGAAGAAAGAGTAATTTATTTCTGAAAAAATAAAGATATTGCTAATATCATTGGTAATCACAATCTTACCAAATATATTTATATATTAATCAAGCTTTTTTAGTTATTAAGTCTGGATAGCCTGAAATAAAGTTTCATTATTTTATGATCCTGATGTGAATTAGTAATGAACCTTTATGAGGCAAGTTTCATTATATAATTTAGGAAAAACACATTTCCTCTTTTATAATGAATATTTAATTGTACATTATTGATTATTAACTTGACCTTCACTTTTAATATTTTAATCATTTAAAAAAATATGTAACTTTTTATTATTTTAGTTTATTACTTATTTTAATATTTTAGTATATTGTATGCATTCATTACACTTTTGATTTCATTATTAATTACATTCAAATTATATTTTAAAAAATGTAAACAAAACAATGACCAGAAATCCACAAAATTCTAAAATCCGCAAAACCTCTGGTCCCAAGCTGTGCGGATTTGAGGGAGTCTACTGTATTTTGAAAAATAAAAACATGAGGTTACACAAGAAAATGTTTTTTCAATTTCATACTTTGGGAGCGTGTTTCCAAAAAACTCATGCATGATGATCTGTAATAGATAAGGGCAGATTAAATTCACAGCCAATTTCTTGAAAGATTACAGCAGTTGAAGGGGTGGGAGGGACAGTATATCTACCGGCATTAATTATTGCTTTTTACTGGGTATCTTTGATGAAATGCACCTTTTTTTCGACGATCCTTTTACAAAATTCACGTTTTTTACGCGATTCTTTTGTTGAAAACGTTTTTTCAACGATCTTTTGACAACATCTGCATTTTTCCCAAAATTCTTTGACAAAATTCACTGTTTTCGGCGACCCTTTTACAAAATTCGTGCACTCTTTTCACGAAATCTACGTTTTATACGCGATCCTCTGACGAAATCAGCATTTTCTCGCAATCTAAGATAAATCGACGATTTATCTGCGATATTTTAGCAAAATCGGCCATTTATTGAAATCTGCTTTTGTCGAAATCGTGGGTCTTTCTGCAATCTTTTGACGAAATCTGTGTTTTTTCGATGATCTTTTGACAGAATTTGCATTTTTACGCAATCTTTTCTCGAAAACGTTTTATCCCCGCGATCTTTTGACGAAATATGAGTTTTTTTCCCCTGTGATCTTTTGATGAAATCGGCATTATTTTCAATGATCTTTTAACAAAATATTTTAAATCTATCTTATCAAAAACGGAGTTTTTTCCCGCGATCTTTTGACGAAATCGGCGTTATATTCGCAATCTTTAGTCGAAATCAACGTTTTCCCGTGGTCTTCAGACGAAATCAGCGTTTTATCTGCGATATTTTGGTGGAATCGCCGTTTTTCCCCACGATCCGCACAGGAAATTCGCGTTTTTCAGCGATCTTTTGACAAAGTTCGTAGACAAAAACATTGATGAAATCTTTGTTTTTTCATGAAATATTGACGAAATGTGCACTTTTTCGACGATCCTTCCACGAAATTTGTATTTCTCCGCGATTGTTTTTTCCGTGCGCAAAACCGTACAATCGTACTGTTCAACCGTACAACCGTACACTTAGAACAAAATCTGTACATTGTACGGCCAAACCGTACAAGTATGCAACTATGCCCAATCCGGCAACACAGAGCTAAAATCAAAGTAATGTTGTCGTTGCTATTCCAAATTCCAAAGAAAAATAGATTTAAAAGAAAGTTGTCATAATTTTCATAATTTACCCTTAAATATTTAAATATAAAGAAAAAAATAGAGAAAGCTAAAAGTAGCAAATTGTAGCCCAATTTTTTTTTTAGTACCCCAAAAAGTAGCAAGTAGCCCAGATTTTTAAAAAAGTAGCCTAGAATGTTCAAAAGTAGGCCAACTCGCTACTTGTAGCCTGATCTGGCAACACTGATTTTGGCAGTCTTTCCCAGGTTTGGAGACTTTTGGAGACCCTTGAGATTTCCCAGATTTTTACTACTAAAAATTATCCTGATTTTCCCAGGAATCCCATATTCCCCTGATTGAATATGACCCCTGTAAAAATATGTTAAAAATCAGGAGAAATATGCAAAAGATCTGGAGCATAGATAAACATGAGAAAATCAGTAGACTTGGCAAGTCTATGTTCCAAATGGAACAGATGTCGTATCTTCCCTCTTATTTCTGATGCATTACTATTTAACTTTAAACTACAAAATGCAATTTAGCTGATTAATTACACATTTTAAAAAAATATTCTAAATTTAAAAAGACTATTGTGGAAACTCAAAGATTGAAAAATAAAATTCTTAATAAAAATCCATTTGATTTATTTGTTCATTTACTTTATAAAATATTAAAATAAAGTGAAAACAAACTTTTTAGTGTGCAAAAGCCTGAAAAACATTTTGTGTTTCTTAAAAAAATAATAATAATGCAATAACAATAATTTGTAAGACATAATAGGGAAACAAAGCAACTCGCGGGAATATAAGACATCTGTTCCTTCCAATTAGAGGCATGGATGCAAGTTTGAAATTTTGCCTGTCAACCAAAAAGTTATCGCCAAACAATAAGATTAGATGCCAATAATGGATGATCGTGAGTGTCACATTCAATGACATTAAATACGATTCATGTGTTTAAAATGTCGTTAAATGATTTTTTTCAATTTTTTATTAATATTCTTCTAAATATTTGTTATTTAAAATAAAAATTATGCCAATATATATAATTTGGCGAAATTGGTCGACGGGATAACAGAATAGTACCAGAAAAATTTAGTAATCTTAAAACTGGAAAAATGCTTTCTAAAGATCTTGTACCCATGGCTCTAAAATCCAAAAATCATTAGATATTTTTTTTTTTTCAATGAAATTAAAATGCAAGCATGTTTAAAGCAAAACAAAGTTCTTTTTATGCAATTAGGATACTACTTTGTTATTCCTTCGACCAAAAAAAGATTGCCAAATTGTAAGATTAAATGCCAACATTGGATGATTGTAAATGACATTCTATGACATTAAAATACCATACATGTATTTAAAATGTCATTGATTTTTATTTATACTTTTATTGATGTTTTACCAATTTATTTCTTTTGTTATTTAAAATAAAATTTATGTATCATCATTTGGCAATTAATTTGGCGAAATTAGTCGACGGGATAGCCAAGTAGTACCCTTAGAAGATTAAACTACTAGAGGGTTAAGGAGGTTAGTAGGGAATCTACCAAAAATCAATTATTACCATCACCTCTTCCGCGTCCTCTGCCCCTCTTGCTTCCACCCCTCGAAGCGTCCACTCTGATCTCAGAGCCGTTGATGGTGGCTCCGTTCATCTCTTTGATCGCCTCGTTGGCATCATCGTCATTCTCGAAATCGATGAAGGCGAAACCCGGGGGATTGCGGGCCACCCACACTTTGGTGAGGTTGCCGAAACGTCCAAATTCTCTTTCCAGATCTTCCTTCTGGGTGTCCTCACCCAATCCTCCGACGTAGACAGACATGGGGGCCATATAATGGAGAAACCTGGAAGAGAGGAAGAGAACATTTCAAATTGAGAATCACAATGCTATATAGCACAAAATTAGCACTCGCCAATCGTTGAGTAACTTTTAAAATATGGCGATTAACTTTATTGTCGTCACTCGCCAAATTTAATAGACACCATTCGCCAAATGCGATGGTAAAACGATGTATCAATGCCAGTGAGACACTCAGGGATGCCGCGGACGCGCTATAGCGCATAAAATACGCAAAAAATCGGCGATGGGACACAAAAAATGGAGCTTACGCGTCCGGCAGGACGCGCAATTTTCGTCAAAAAATTGCAAAAAGGGCAAATTTTATTAAAAAATCGCGAAATAATGAATATTTGTCGGCAAATTCCGTCAAGAAATTCGCGAAAAAAAGGCTAAATTTGTTACAAAATCCCGAAAAAAAGCAGATTTTTCTCTAAAAATTGTGAAAAACGACAAATTTCGTCCACAAATCGCGATAAAACGGCAAATTTTGTCCAAATTATTCGCGAAAAATGGTAATTTTTATCAAAAACTCGTGATAAAACGTTAACTTTTGTCAAAAGATCGCAAAAAACTGGCACATTTCGTCAAAAAATCACAAAAAAGGCACATTTCGTTTTAAAAAAAATCGCGAAATGATGAATAATTTCTGCCAAATTTCGTCAAAAGATTCGCAAAAAAATGGCTGATTTTGTTACAAAATTCCAATAAAATGGCAATTTCCTCAAAATATCGCGAAAAAACGACAAATTTCATCCAAAAATTGCGATAAAGCGGCAATTATCATCAAAAAAATCGTGATAAAGCGGCAACTTTTGTCAAAAGATCAAGAAATCTCAACATATTTCGTCAAAAGATCGGGAAAAACTAGCATATTTCGACAAAGAATCGCAAAAAAGGCAAATTTAGTTAAAAAATCGCAAAATAACAAATATCCGGCAAATTTTGTCAAAAGATTCGCGAAAAAACGACAATTTTCATCAAAAAATCACGATAAAACGGTAATTTTCGTCAAAAGATTGTGGATAGCGACAAATTTTGCCAAAAAAAATCGCGAAAAACAGCAAATTTCGTCAAAAAATCGCTTAAAAAAAGAAATTTCGTCAAAAAATCGCTTTAAAATGCAATTTTCGTTAAAAGGGCACAAAAAAAAGTTAATGCCAGGATAGAATTTTTCTGTTCCAAAAATTAAATTTCCCGATTCCATTTTTTTTTTTTTTTTTTGCTGCTCTAAAAACAGATTTTCCTGCTTCACAATCTGTTTTTGATTGTTCCAAATCTTTCTGAGTGAATGTAACTTCTGAAAACACCCCTTCATTAAACAAAAAGTACCCCTTTACTCAATAAAAGTATTTTTTTTTTTTTTTCAGGAAAAATGTCTTTTTCAATAAATCAGTTTTGCTCCTTTTTAAAAGAAATGCGAACAATAGTGATACTTGTTATCTTCTACAATCAAATAAGCATTATTTTATAATTCAATTTGTATCTTGCACATTTTTTTTTTTTTTTAAGTAAAGAAAATTTCTCTTAATAGTTTTTAAAAACAACTAATATTGGCTTTAATTATTTGTACATTATTATTAAAACAATAATTATTGCATTTAATTTTTCTTTTGCAAATGAACAAGTTTAATTTTTGCATCTAAAAATATTATTTATTATTAGTGGGGACCTGCTTTTGTAAAAAGGGACCCAGGATTTTTCAAGTCCAGCGACATCACTGCACGCTGCATAATCGTCTAATGGTGAAATAATGTAAAATTAGATTAAATGATTATGATCCTGATGCAGCAATAAAACTTTGGTGGGAAGACTGTTAGGTCACGGAGACTTAATGTGAATGATAAACACTAGTGTCAAAAATAACTTTTAATTTCCTTGTTTCTTTTATACATTGTATTAAGTACGTCTAAATATCATCAAATACATGTTTGACTTTTATTTTGACTGCAGTAATTTGTTATATTTTTCTATTAGATGTAATGCCAGTTTTTATTTAATTGAATGGCAAGTAAAAGATATTAATAAATTACAATGTTGGTAATTAAAAAACCACAATTTTGTATGAAATGTTATGAATTCTTTACTGGCCAGTGATTAAAAAAAACTGGCCAGTGAAAAAAAACTACTGGCCAGTGGCCACTGAGTAAAAATGTTAATTTTGACCTATACAATGCTATAAAACTTGTTATTGAAATTAAGTTTTAAAACTTTTGCCTTTTTTTTACATTTTTCTATTTGTTGTAGCCTGTACAAGCCCTGACTAAATGAGCATACAATAAAATTCTTTATTTCCACAAACAGTTTTTTATTTTTATTTTTTTTTAATCATTTGACAATCACCTTTTTTAATCCTCAAAAGACTGCTATTAAAGTCTTCATTAAGTTTATTTTATATGACATGTTTTTAATTCTTTTTAATGCATATTACTCAAAATCAATCAATTTAAATTTAATTTGCATGCTACACTATTTTTTTTATAAGAAACAATTGAATATTTGAATTGTGATTTTTTAAGACTATTTTATGAATCTAATGTCATTTTTTCAAGATTTTTCATAAGTATTTTTTAATTCCCTGACTTTTCCTAAAAATTTTGAATTTCCTTGATTTTTATGGTGGGAACCCTGCATTAATTTGTTATTGAAATTTATTTTTATATTGTTTACATTTTTCTGTTCATTGTAATCTGTACAGTCTCACTGTAAAACAAATTTAACAGTCAAAGTTTCCAGCAAACCTATACCTTAAGGGTGTTCTTAAATCAAAGAGGGCACCTTTGTGACATAAGTTTCGTTTATTTTTCTTCGGAAATGCATGAAAATAACAGATATTATTCAAAAACTATCAAATCGCATCCAATTTTTCATTTTTTAAAATATGTGATAGACATTTTAGAGCAAACACGTAGCCCGCAGGCCAAAATTGGCCTGACAACAATTTATTTGTAGCCTGCCAAGAATTGACATTTTCCTCATACTTGATTTAGTTCATGCTTGATGCAGAAAATACATTTTGTACAAACACACTTTTGCTAGTCGTGGCTGCAATGTTGTCAACTTGACATTTTTTTTTTTCAAAATCTCTACAATAAACACAATAGAATATACACTTCATATTGTTAGCACTATCACTATAATTTATATTTGTTTACTTGATTCTGAAAAGCTTGACCAATAAAGTTTAAAAACACATTTAGAAAGCAAATAATTGTGCTTTTAAAACGATTGGCTTTTATAAAATAAAGCAATCACAAAATTAAAAGAAGAAATGTAAATATCAATGTAATAAATTTAATATTGCATGTTTGCATTATTAAGATGTTACTTATTAAGTATTGTATTTAAATTTTTACAGCGACTTATTTAAATTTTTCCAGTTTTTCACTTTATTCTTTATATATTTATTTTACAAGATTGTATTTTAATTCGTATGTTTAGTTTCATTTGGTGTGAAAAAAATAAAATTTTTAATGTGGCCCACGACTCTGTACAATGCTAAATTTGGCCTGCGATGGTCAATGAGTTTGACATGCCTGTTTTAGAGCAAGCCATCAAAGTGGATGTTAACTGTAATTTCTGACGAAAACAGAAAAACCAGTTGATGAAAGGGAGAAAATTGCATGATCAAAATAGCTCGGAACACGGTACACAAGTTAACTATCATAAAATGGAAAACTGAGTTCAATTCAAAACTGCTTCCATAGTCAGACCTTCCAATTTGACATTCTGTTTAAAAAAATGAGTTTATGTGACAAAACATTTTGCACTTCTTGTCAGAGCAGTTGAACACTTAAGATTGTCAACTTTCCACTAATGTGCTTGTGCCCCTCATATAAAGTACTCATCAGTTAAAAATCAGACCACTCGTCGCTACTTATTCATTTTAATCATTGAGGCACTGACACAATGTTTAACAGCTGAAATCTGCTAACATGTCAAAATATTGAACACTAGTCAACTAGCATACAAGAAAATCACTTAAGTCCTCGCTCCAGGAAACTCTCGCGAGCTAATGCTGTTCCTATGGGGAAGCATTTTGCTAATAACATTTTCACATTTTTGAATAATTTTTTTTTTTTTTGCATTGGATAGCTGAGGTGCATGCCGACAGCGCACCTTTTTTACTTTTTCGATTTTGGTTGCAGATATTTTTTACAAAGTTGGTTTCACTTTCAAAACTGGTTTCGAAACTGAAAGTGCTTTTTAAAAAAATATCTGCAACCAGAATCGAAAAAGTAAAAAAGGTGTGCTGTCGGCATGCACCTCAGCTATCCAATGCAAAAAAAAATTATTCAAAAATGTGAAAATGTTATTAGCAAAATGCTTTCCCATAAGAACAGCATTAGCTTGAGCTTTTTCCTGGAGTGAAGACAGGCCTTAACTCTCTTAACACAGTTGTCACTAACAAGGAAGGTCTCCATACGGGCATACTCAGAAAAATCTGAAAAAATTACAGAATGTTATTCTCATATAGTTATATATGTTTATAAAAAAAATTTCGGCGGAACCTCCTTATAACATCTGTAAAAAAATAATAAAAATTTCGTTTATTTGGCGATTTATCTCCGGTTGGCGAAAAAACGAAATTTTAAAAAATACGCTTTTACACTTCGAATACTTTTTAAAAGAATAAACTTTCTATGTTCAATTTATTTAAATAAGTTTAGTTTAAGTAATTTTAGTTTTGCATTTTTACTTTAAGCGTAATTTTGTCATATACGTTTATATGTACTTATAACAAAATGAAATTAATATATCATTTAAATTGATTAAAATTGTTCCAAATTGAAAAATACACTGTTAAAAATCTGCTGCATTTTGTTGCAACGCACTCCCTTGCTTGTATTAGAAAACGGTTACTTAGCTGCGAAATGGAGCTTTCTCATTGGTTGGAATAGATATTATATACAAGCGGTGGAGTGCGTTGCAACAAAATGCAGCAGATTTTTAACAGCATATGACACGGTCAATTCGCCGTGCTATGGAGCATTCTCATTGGTCAAAATAGAAATATTCTATAAAAGTAGTGGAGTGACGTTGCAGTAAATGCTGCATATTTTTAACAGTGAAGTCAATTAAAATCAAATTTCAGATTCGTTAAAATCGTCTGCTTTTGGCGAAGAAATGCACTGCTCGCCAAATCCCGCGTCGCTTTCAGCTTTTCACGCCAATTATTCCAAACTATTTTATTTTTTTTACATGTCTAATAATGTAATTCCGCCACTAATTTTCACTGATCCTTTATTACCTACATGAGTAGTTTAATTCGTATTTTTTTCAAAAAATTCTGAGTATGCCCCCAATGGAGACCTTCCTTGTAAGTGTCAGATTTCTTTTCCATGAGGATGCAAGTTTGTGGGCACTGGATGCATTCTTATATTAAACATTAAATCCTTGAGGACATAATTTGAAGTTCTCTTCTTAACCACTTAACCGGCGAAGGGTATGGGGAAACAGTGCTTTAACCCCCGACTTATCTTGGGGCGGGCCGGTTAAGTGGTTAAAGGATGGCTTTTTTCAGTTGTCAAATTATTTCTGAAATCTATGCATAATTTTATAGGAAATGTTAAAAGTTTACTTTAAGTTCATCCGTTTTTAAAACAAAAAATATAGATTCTAAATTTTAGAAATAATCTGACAACTAAGAAAAAAAGTAGTGACATCTTTTAAGAGAACACTGAAAGAAAGATTTTGAATATAAGAATGCATCAAATGCTCATATAGACTTAACATTACAAAGAACCCAGTCAGCCACCTTAAGAAGCGACGACTCATTTAAAAAGACCTGGATGATAATGTCAAGCCGACGGGGATGTTATTTTCACATATCTTGCTAATTTTACTACTTTTATATGAATTTTTTTTAGATAGGATAACTGAAAACAATCCTACAACTGGACTAGTTTTTATCTTTTCAATTTTGGTTTTGGATTTTTTTTTTTTTTAATTTTTAGAACTAGTTGAAACCAGTTTCGAAATTGAAACTATCATAACAAAAAATATACAATCAAAACTAGAGATGTAAATTTTCCGGAAAAATATAAGTGGCGGAAAAAAACTGGTTTTTTACCGGTTTTTTTCGGAAAAAAACGGAAAAATTGGAAAAATTGATTTTTCATGACTGTTTCTCCCAAATAAATTATATTTTCTTAGAGAATATTAAATTATAAACATTTTTTCCCATTTATATGTATTAAATGAAAATTATTTTCACTTAATATTACAAAATAAAAAGAAAGTAGCAAAGCCTGCTTTTAAAAGTTTAGTTTTTTTTTTCCACAGCCTAAGAATTTTTATTAAATGCTATTGTTTGCTATATCACATTTCTGTTAAAATGATTTTTCAGTAACATGTTTAACTACCAATTGACCTAATGTAAAAACCTGAACCAATATGTCTGCAGTTTGGAATGAAATAAATTATGCATTCCATTTACATAAGTATAGTTTTTAAGTAAATGATACTAGTTTAAAAAAATTATTGCAGTTTGTCATTATTATGAATATCAGTATTCGAAAATTCCGTTGTTTGTTTAAAAAATGTATATTTTTACATTATTACTTTTTTCCTTAGAATTATAATTTTATTTCCTTTATAAAATATGTTTAGTTTTTGCTTTCCAATCTCAACTCAAAAAAGTTTTGATTTAGTTTTATAATCTAAATTCAAACAAAACTAAGTTTTACTTTGGCTTACTCAGGTCTGCAACAAAAAAATAGCATAGGATTTATTGACTGTTAGATTTTTACTCACTGAAACCAGAAATATATATATATAATTTTTTATTTTTTTATTTTTTAATGTAATTTTTTTCTTTTAACCCTGAAACCTGGTATTCTATTCTTGAGTAAGAAACCATATTCAATAATGTTTCCACATGGTAATTTTATATTTCTAAGAGTGGAACTCAAAAGTTATGAAAACAGAACACTACAAATAGAAAATGCTCACTATTTGAGGAATTAACAAAAGCAGTTACATGCAGAGATAAACTTCTACTGTGCTTTAGAAAACTACTAAAATTCTAAGCTTAATCAAGAGGGAAAGTATAATTTGGAACATAGTTACTTGTAATAAAATATGGGGTTTTTTTTTCATCGTAGTTGTACTTTTCAAATGCAAACTACCCATGTTTTTGCAACATTACTGTACATTATGGAGGTAAAATGGAGGTCAATTTTAGATTCAATACTTTGAAGAAACATTCATTTAATCAGCTATAATGAAATCTTGAAAAATGCAGAATAGTAGTGTCACCTATAGGGTAATTTACACCAAAAACTAAACAACATTAATATATATCAGAAACTGTCTGAAGCTGTAGTTTGATTTAAAAAAAAAAAAAAAAAAAAAAAATCGTCCTTGAGGTAAAGCTATTGCGATAATCATGAATAATGCAGCATAGCAGCATCATCTGTTGAGCAATTTACACCAAACAGTAATGAGCACGAAGTTATGTCAAAGATTAACTTAATCGGAAATTTTATAAAAATACATACATTAGTTTGAGATAGAACTATTGTGGAAATTATGAATAATGCAGCATAAAAGCGCCATCGGTTTGGCGATATACACTAATAACTAGAAACATCTCGAATTTATATTAAGGTGTAGCTGAATCTAAAGTTTTGTGAAATTATGTGCATCAGTTCTTGAGATAGAGTGCCCATAAAATTTGTCACATACAGACTCACAGAGTGACAAATATTTTCTGAAAACTATCAAAACATGTTCAGGACCTTCTAAAATGTTTAAATACACCAAAAACTGGAAGTCAAATTTTTCACGAATTCAATACTTACTTCTTGAAAAGATAGATTAAAGTAATAAATGCATACTTCAAAATTTTATGTTGAATTTTTAATTTTATCATTTCCATTAATCAGCATATTATTGCAATAATTTTACACATGAATTAATTTTTAAAAAGAGAAGTTACATTTAATCTAGATATTTTTCATGTAATCAAGTTTTTGTGAAATTGTGAACTTCTTGTATATACTTGTACAAAATATATTCAAAATTTTTGAATAAGAAATTATTACTATATTTAGGTTCCTATTTAGACATTTTTAATAAGGTTATTTACATACATATATGCAACTTAATAAGATTCAGCTGCTGTATGGCATGAGATTTTTTTTTTCTTCAATCACTGCACTTGCGAAAAATTCAATTTTTGATTAAACTTTTTCTGAAATGTCGATTTTCAAGAGAAATTTTGCAAAGGGTCTTGTGTTTCAAACAAGAAAAAAATGTGAAGGATCCTTTCAAGTCTTCTCAAACAGATTTCTGCTCAGAGATCAGATTACTCACATTAAAATTTTCATGTGAGACACTCAACATAAAAATAAATGAAATAAAAAGTATGAGAATGTAGCTATTACAAAATTTTCACTATAATATTTCATAAATGAAATTTCAATTTTTCCAGTTCGGAAAAATTGAAAAATAAGCCTTCGGGAAAAAACCGAAAAAAACCGGTTTTTTTCCCAATTTTTCCGGTTTTTTTCCGAGCATTCCCATCTCTAATCAAAACTAAAAAAATAAAAACTAACACAGTTGCAATAAATTTTCCTCAGTTATTCTACGCAAAAGAAAATGTAAAAACATTAAAATTTGAGCAAGATACTTAAATGCTCCTCCCCCTCCCAATAAACATCATCCAGGTGTTTTTGATGAAATCAAATAGCCTCTTAAAATGTAAAATGATAAGATAAAAGCAAATTTATTCAATGCTGTTCTCATAATCTGCCTTATTCAAGAATTCATCACAGGACATCAAGCTCTGTGTTCTAATCATTGAACAACATTAACAAAATATTACAATCTTTTTCTTATTTCTATTTAGGAGATGAAATTTTGTTCAGATCTTCTTAGAGGGAGAAATCATTTACCAAATAGATCATCATTACACTGTTACATTTCTACTCCAAGTAAATATTAAGTGACTTTCTTTTTCTCCACATAAAAACTATAAAAAAATTGCTATTTGATTATCCCGTTTACCCATCTCACTAAATTATACAAATATAAGAACATTGACATAAAGTTTTATAGTAGGAAAATTAATGAATTTTAAATCACTAAAGCAAGGTTCCTAACAAATTCTCTGACCTAATAAGATTACAGCAAAATTTGCTACTTATTTTTGCAATCTCTTGTCAAAATTACTTTTTTTACCCCCAATTATACTTCATTTTTAGGAGGGGAGGGGGGAGCCAGTCATGATGAATTGTGATTTTTTCTCCTTGTAACTTTATGAATTTTGTGCCATTTTTTATTCCCCCCCCCCCTCAAGAATTTCTAGAGAGTATTAACTCCCTGACTGTTCTTGTATATTGTGAAATTTTTTCATGATAAATATATTCATGAAAGCTTTTCAACGATAACATTTACAGTGCAGTGACATACAAAACAAAATCTGATTTGTTTAGGTTCATTTGCCTGGAGATGGCAACCATTTTTTTGCCGATTTTAAATTTCTGTATTTGGATGTAATCACTTAAGTTTTTGGCTTAGATGCCATATCTTCTTGCCAGCTGCCATTTTGTTTCCCTGTTATTTCTCATACATTATCATTTAACCTTAAAAAACAAAATGCGACTGAAATGATTATTGAATGATTGAATCATACGTTTCAAAAATGATATGAAATTAAATAAGACAATCTACTGTAGAAATTTAAAGATTGCGAGAGCAAATTTTTACCAATAAAAATAGTTTCATTTACTTATTCTTTTATCTTGTAAAACATTCAAGTAAAATGAAAATAAATTTTTCAGCATGTATAAGAATTAATAATGTAACAAGATGGCAGCTCACACTAAGACTTTAAAGACTTAATTTTTTTTTTTTTTTTTTTTAGAGCTATGGATAAAAAAGTTAGTGCTGCTTGCTATCATATTAGGTGTTCAGACAATATTTTGTGAAATGTTGATGAACGTGATAGTAGCTTTTCATTCAATATTTTTTTATATTCATTAAAAACAATTGCCTGAGATAAAACAAAAAGGTCAATTTGAAAAGAATTGCTGTTCTCATAATCTGCCTTATACAAAAAAGGTCATCCCAATAGATCAGTATTGTAGCTATAATCATCGAATAGCAGTAAAAAGGGTCACAATTAAGGCTGAGTAGTAAATATAGATACAAAAAGCATAAAAAATGGCTTGAAATTGCACCTTATTTTTCACCTTAAAACTGTCAAACATTCATTCGGCATGGACACGATGAAATTTTTCTAAATGTCTGGAAGACAATGCAAGAAAATTATATTTTGCTGCCTTTCTTTTCACAGGAAACAGTTTAAGTTAACACAGAGTTTCTCCCAGAGGGTATTAGGAGGGCTCTCTGCCACTCCTACCCTTTACTTTAAAAATTAGCACCCCTCATCCAAAAACTAGCTCCCCTCTTATTCATTCAAAAAAATTGTGCCCTTCTTGCCCACATTTGAAAAAGAAATGCAACCCTCCAGTGATGATCCGAACAAGTGCGTAAATTACACAAATCACCAAAAAAACAGCAAGTTTCGTTAAAAATGGCTAATTTCATCACAAAATTTCCCAAAAGGTCGTGGAAAAATGACAAATTTCTTCCAAAAAGCACAATAAAACAGAAAATATTGTTGGATGAGTCAAAAAAAAAACGACAACTTTTGTAAAAAAAAAATAGCGATAAAGAGGCAGATGTCAAAAGATTCGCGAAAAAAAAGGGCAAATTTCACCGAAAGATTTGCGGGAAAAGGCAAATTTCGTCCAAAAATTGCAATAAAACTGAAAATTCTATGAAAAATTCCATTTTTTTTTACGATTTGTCTTTTTTTCTGATTTTCTAGCAAAATGTGTTTTTTTGCGATCTTTTAATAAAATTTGCTGTTCTTTGTGATTTTTTAACAAAATTTGATGTTTTTTCACAATTTTTTTTTTTTTTTTTTTTTTACAAAATTTACCTTTTTTTTACATTTTTGATGAAGTATGTTTTTTCAAGACTTTTTGAACAGCTAGATTTCAACTCTATAAAAGTGCCCTGAAAAATGTAAAAAGTGCCCGTTTCAGAACAGTAGCACTCTGCCTTTTTTTAAACCTGGGGGAAACTGGTTAATGAAATGTAACAATTTGACAGAGTGCCGAATTAGTAATACTGCATCCCTGATTGACTGATTTTGGCACATAAATTAAAAAACTGATTTTTTAAACAAAATTATGGCAACATTTAAGGGTCATTCCATGTCAAATCAACCAAAAAATTTTAATATTCAACCTGACCATTTCCGATTTCAACAAAACTGCCAGGGATCATTTTCTATGATGACATAAATAAGAGCATATTTTTATTTTGTGTTTATCGCTTTAAATTTTTATACAATTAATTAATTAAATTTTGAAAAATCACCATTTTTTAACTTGCATAAATATTTTCAATTTTGAATTTCTCAAGTTCTATCAAACATAGAAAATTTTATGACCACTCATTTCAAAGAGGAGTTTATAAGGTTTAATTTGATATGCTAGTCGACTATGTATAGTTAAAATAAAATTTTAAACTTTTTAATATTTAAAAAATTTTTAGATAGTCATTTTTAAAATTTTTGAAAAAATTGTATGTTTGTTGTAATATTATAAGCTTTAAATTCTGAAATTTTTAGAGTGGGATCTCAATGGTATCAGGAGTTATCAAATAAAAGCTAAAAATTACCATGCAAATCATAAATAAATAAAATAGACTGAATTGCTATTTTAATGGTAATTTTTGCTTTTATTTAATAACTCCTGATCCCATTGAGATCCCACTCTAAAAATTTCAGAATTTAAAGCTTATAATATTACAACAAACATACAATTTTTTCAAAAATTTTAAAAATGACTATCTAAAAAATTTTCAAATTTTAAATATTAAAAAGTTTAAAATTTTATTTATTTTAACTATACATAGTTGACTAGCATATCAAATTAAACCTTATAAACTCCTCTTTGAAATGAGTGGTCATAAAATTTTCTATGTTTGATAGAACTTGAGAAATTCACAATTCAAAATATTTATGCAAGTCAAAATATAATGATTTTTCAAAATTTAAATAATTAATTGTATAAAAATTTAAAGTGATAAACAAAAAATAAAAATATGCTCTAATTTATATCATCATAGAGAATGATCCCTGGCAGTTTCATTGAAATCGGAAAGGGTCAGGTTGAGTCACTGGTTGATTTGGCATGGAATGACCCTTAAACATTATCTTACACTTGCACATGTAGTATTGATTTTAGAAAATGGCCCAAAAGGGACATTTCTCCCAGAACAATTCGTATAAACATATATAAAAATGTAAATATTTTTATAAACATACATAAAAATGAAGTAAACACACAGGTTGTTACACATCATAAAATAAATCATTATCACAATTGAATCTCACATTTTGAAAAGGAGTGTTATTGAATCGAAATTTAGCGTTATAAAAGCAGAAAAGCTGTTTGATCTTAAATTCTTTAGGGAAAAAAATGAACACAAATTTCACACAATATGTGAAACTAACCTGAGAGCTTAAATTAACTACAATCAAATGTTATCAGACACTTATTTGTAAACAGGTGTTAAATTTTAATTCATTATTCAGAAATTTAATTTTTTACAAACATAAATAACATAAGTCAGGGATTTGTTTAGGAAAAGTTAAGTTCTTTAAAGAATCCTTCACAAACTAATTTATCTTAAAACAGGACCAAACACTTTTTTTTTAAATCGGCAAACATGGCCCTTCGAAAAATATTTTATCAAAAAAACAGGACACTCCATAATATTATCTCGAATTGATTTTCAACAGAAATTTTATAAATTATTTAAAAATGAAATCTGGCCTCTAAATAAGCAGGTGAACTCAAAGAGCACTTAAATTAACTTTTTCTATATGAAGGATAAAGCCTGAAGTTAGCGCTATTTGATAATTTAAAATTAGCAAAATTGTGCATAGAATTTTCACAAACACAAGTAAAAATTCACAATTTCACAAATATAGGAAGGACCCTGTTAGCAAGTCTGGACAGATCTGAGTACTTACAAGTGAATAAGTAACAAAATATTTAAGATCGTTTACAGCTTTTCTGTTAATTGATCTAAAACTTATAAAAATAAACACAAATTTTACACAACATTCAGCGTTCGAAATCCTTGGTGGTCCGCTGGTCCGAGACCACCGATAATTCAATCGGACCACTAATTTGAAAAACTTAGTGGTCCGCAGGACCAGTGCCTTTTTTCAGGCCCTTAGAAAACCAAAACCGATCGCACATGATTTTTTTTATTATCAGCGATGCCGCAAACGCGCCATAGCGCGTAAATTACGCAAAAAAATCGGCCATGGGACGCAAAAAAATCGCTCTTACGCGTCCCACGGGCCGTGTAATTCTGTTAAAAGATCGCGAAAAAACGGCAAATTTCGTTAAAAAATCATGAAATAACGACTAATTTTCGGCAAATTTTGTCAAACAATTCTCGAAAAAATGGCTAATTTCATTCCAAAACCCGAAACAGAAGGCAGATTTCTTCTAAAGATAAAAAACGGCTAATTTCGCCCTAAAAATCACGAAAAACGGCAGATTTTTTCAAAAAATTGCGGAAAAATGGCAGATTTCTTCAAAAAATTACGAAAAAAAGGCAGATTTTTCAAAAATATTGCAAAACAATGGCAGATCTCTTCAAAAAAGTGCAAAAAAACGACAAATTTTGTCCGAAAATCGCGAAAAAACGGCAAAATTTGTCAAAAAAAATCGTGAAAAACGAAAAAATTCTTCAAAAGATTGCGAAAAAAAGAAAATTGTTTAAAAAGTGCTAAATAACGACTAATTTCCAGTAAATATTGTCAAAAAATTCGCGAAAAAATGGCTAATTTCATACTGAAAACCGAAAAAACGGCAGATTTCTCCGAAAGATCGCAAAAAACGGTATATTTCGTCAATAAATCCCGAAAAAACAAAAGATTTCGTCAAAATAATGCGAAAAAACAGAAATTTCGACAAAAAAAAAAAAAAAAAAGCACAAAAAATATATATGAATGCCGGGAGAGAATTTTTCTGTTTTAAAACCTAATTTTCCAACTTCAAAATTGTTGTTGCTGCTCCAAAAACTGATTTTCCTGCTTCCCAATCGGTTTTTTATTGTTCCAAATCTTTCTGAGTGAATGTGACTCCTGAAAGCACCATTTCATTAAGCAAAGTACCGATTTACTCAACAAAAATATCCCTTTTTTCAGCAAAAAAGTCTTTTTCAATAAACCTGTTGTGCCCCATTTTAAAAGAAATGCAAACAATAGTGATACTTGTTATCTTCAACACTTAAATAAGCATTATTTTATAATTAAATTTGTATCTTGCACATTTATTCTTTAAAAAGTACAGAAAATTTCTCTTAAATTAATATTGGTTTTAATTATTTATTATTATTAAAACAATTATTGCATTTTCTTTTTCTTGTGCAAATGAACAAGTTCAATTTTTGCATCGAAAAATATGACTTATTAGTGGGGACCCACATTTGTAGAAAAGGGACCCAGTATTTTAGAAGTCCTGGGCCCCGGGGACCCAGGATTTTTCAAGTTACAATTCCACCACTCTGGCTAGAATCTGGAGAAAAATCGAAAAAAAAAAATTACATTAAACCCTACAGTCAGTTGAAATAAGCAATGGCAAATAAAATATCTAATAAATAATTTGATAGTTTTTCTTTACGTACTGTTTATTTATTTTTTAGCAAATTATATTTTACATTTTATTATGCTGAAAATTTTGGATAAATGCAAAGTAAGATTGATTTATTTTCCAGAGAGAGTGTGTGTGTGTGGGGGGGGGGGGGGACCACTCTAAGTGTTAAAATTATTTAATAGAGTTTTATGTAACGGACCAGTGCTGATGTCTGCGGACCAGTAAATTCTCATGCTTACTGGTCCTTGGGACCAGTGACTTTTTTTTAGGAATTCTAACGCTGACATTCAGTTAAAACAACCTAAAAACTCAAATCGTACGTGAAAACTTATTCGTAAACACGTGTTAAATTTTATTTCATTATTTTAGAGATAAAAAAGATCTAAATAACACAAGTACTTACAATTGAATAAGTAACAAAATAATCAAGATCGTCAGTATTGGTTGACTGTTACACACGTGCAATCAAGTATGATATGATATAGAAGTTTTTTTTTTTTACTGCGAGTATTTTTCAAAAAAACTTCCGTTTTAAATTATCAACATGGCAGACAAATCGCACGGATTCATTCAATGATGTCATTAAGAAAATTCTAGAAGTTGCAACGTAGACAAAACTTCTGGGTCTCATATTACACTCATAAAATTAACAAATTGATTACTCGAATTTTACCAACTACGAACGCGAGATCTAATAACTGAAGGTAGTCTGGAATATTCTAATGTCATTTCACCAGGGGCAAACTTTTTTTTAATTACTACAAAATAGCTTGAAACAAAGCAATTTGCATACGCACTAAAAAATTAGGTAATCTGTAAAAATCAATGATTATACAAAAGTTTAAAGCGATCAAAAGCTAGAACACAATTGTTACAAGGAAATTATGATAAAAACAAACAAGTAAAATAAGAATTAACTATTAAAATATTTAATCGGCATCTTTAGCAAAATGGCGCGCAATAGCGGCACAGAAAAATCAATCAGCCGCAATAGAGTCAATCACTGTAATTAAGCGATTAAATGATGAAGTAAAACATAACATGCAATACCGTAAGCTTTAAGAAGTAAAACTTACTTGAAAATTGGATAAACTTCAATAAAATATTAACAAATATAATTACTTTCAGGTGAGAGGAGAAATTTGCAACACTGCTACAGAGATTTCACCACGCCGGAAAGGACCGTTCACTGTTGCCAATTTTGAATTTCCAATTCAATGTGAGTATCAAAGTAGAAGTTTTTTTTTTTTGATTTAGGGTACGTTTAGTAACACCTACCGGGCAGCCTTTTCCTCTACGTCAAGGGAGTGATCGTTCAAAGGACGAAATCATGAACATAGATAGAGGTTCATGGACGAAATCAACAGCCGAATCCCCCTTTCTGGAGCGGAACGGAATCGGAATTATTCTGGTTTTGGAATATTCCATATTTAGTCCATCTCAAATTCCTAGAAAGTTTGAAGAAACCAATCAGAATAAACGCATACGTCATGTTATTATTTGTTTGTTTAATTTTTTTGTTTAGTTTGAGAGGAAATAAAACATTTTCAATGCTGTATGAAATATTTCTTTAAAAAGATTAAGGGGAGGGGGGGGGATCGTCAGCTGAAAAAAAAATTATTATCATTATTATTATAAAATTTTTATATTTTAGTGAAAGTTTTTTTTTTTCTACTGTTTTTTTTTTTTTTTTTTTTTTTACTGTAACCCTTTCGGGTCTAGTGTACTACTAATAGTTCATTATCTTTTAACTAACATATTTTTCCAGTATTTAGTAATTGTTTTCAAAGAGACTTATATCCCATTTTAAAGATTTCTGTTGATAGTGTGCATTTAATTTTTTCGCTAAAAAATAGACCTACAAGTCCAGAAACACTCATTCAAGGTGGATGAAACTTCGAATGCACGTCAAAACAGTAGTTCTTTTGAATTTGCTCTCATTACTGATATCATAAATAATTAGAATTATTATTTGAAATTTTTTCCGTGAAATAAGTTATTGAAGCTAATGTTTCATGTAATTTTTAAAATCAAAATCATTCAAAAGTTGTGATTTATCATTCTTGTGATGTATCAGTGTGTACTATTAGTAGAACAGTGGTCTTTAAAGGGTCAATCCATTTCAAGTGGTCCAGCACAGCACTGGTCGCTCGACCATTTTTTTTAAATCTCAAATCTTTTGTACAACAACCCTAACATGATGGAAGTTCAAAATAACCGTTATTTTAATCAGTGGCGTAGCTAGGTATTTTGGCTCCCGGGGCAGGAAGAAATTTTGCGCCCCTCCTCCCCCCCCCAGGAAAAAAAGAAAATAACTACATAATTTTCCCTCGAGAAAAGAAAATGCCTTATTTTGTCTTCTACCGGGAGAAAAAGGAGACCTCTTCCTTGTTTTTAAGGATTCGGCTGATTACACAAACAGACTGTAGTGGTTAATCATAACCATGAACAATCAATTTCCTTTTTTTCTGAACTTTCAACTGACTGTTTTACAACTCAACTTATCTTACTGTTTTACAACTCAACTTATCTCACTGTTTACAACTCAACTTAACTCATTGTATTTTGACATTCGACTTCGACGCTGTTTCACTTAGAGCATGCATCTGCCATGCGGTATTGTAGCTGTTTTCTTTACAATATAATTTAGTTTGTTAAATTTGAAAGAGTGAAGTGTTTATTTAATCACAAACCTGTAATTGCCTTTTTTTAACTCGCTGATGGAAATCAGCGTCTAGAATCCACGTAGTTAGGCGCTGATGAGATAAATCTCTACACTGGTGACCTTATCGTGTGTTAGACACGCGCCGAGAGCTATCTCTTTTTATTATGAAGATCAAAAAACCTACTTCGTGATTTTCTCTCTTATTAATGTCGTGGTAGCTATTGCTTTATGAGGGATCTTAATCGCTTGTGATCGAAATTTTTCGATGTCGCTGTTGTCACGTGGTGATCGGTAAGTTGATTTTTTTTAATTTAATGTATGGGCATGATCTATTTTGTATATATATATATTTTTTAGTGTGTGTCGTTTATATTGCCAGTATTCCCAATCGTAAACAAAATCCAAAATGTTTATTTTCATAACTTTTCTTTCTTCAACTTGATTGCACTTTTGTTTTTATTTTTTTGTATTGTAAATAACAGATGAAATCGTCACACCATTAGTAGTGAATCGCCCAATTATTTTATTTTATTTTGTTTTGCCTCTGTTCCGTATAAATACATTATTTATCAACTATGAATCCAAGCGAAACCGGTAATACAGTTTCCGCGGAAGTTGCACGCGTTTCTGTAAAACCTCCGCCGTTCTGGAAAACAAATCCTTCGTTATGGTTTGTTCGGCTGGAGGCGCAATTTTCCCTCGCTGGCATTACTGCGGACGAGACAAAATTTAACCACGTGGTTTCGGCCGTGGATTCGGATATTTTAAATTCGGTGAGCGACATCATCTTACAGCCACCTCAAAATGACAAATACAATGCATTGAAATCTCGCTTAATTGACTTACATTCAGAAAGTCAAGCCTCAAAAATCCGAACTTTACTGCAAGGGTTAGAGTTAGGGGATCAGCGGCCTTCCCAATTACTTACCCGGATGCGTACCCTTGCTGGTGATACTGTTAGTGAGCCCTTATTAAAATCTTTGTGGCTAGGTAGACTCCCCAGCAACACACAAACTATTTTGGCTGCTCTCAGTGAGGATCTCTCGGGTTTAGCTGCTGTTGCTGATAAAATTAATGATTTGACCAGTAACCCTTCAGTAAATGCTGTCGCTACTCCAAATACTGCATGTGACCTTAAAATAAGTCAACTTGAAAACCAAATTTCTCAATTGACAACAATGGTGTCTGAATTGACCACCTCATTAAACAGACGACACTCTAGAAGTAGAAGTAGACATAATAATCAGAGCAGAAGCTCATCTCAAACTCGCAGACAACATAAATATAAAGAACCTTCTAATGGTATGTGTTTTTACCACACAAATTTTGGAAACAATGCCAAAAAATGTAACTTACCTTGTACATTTTCGGGAAACTAAGCCGGCGATCGCCAACCGGCCACACTAGCGACCGCCAGGTAAATAGACTTATGTTGGCCGATAAAAAAACTGGTAAAAATTTTTTAATCGACACAGGGGCGGATTTGTCTGTGTTACCGAAAAGTTATTCCTCTGTAACTTCTCCCTCTTCTGACTTATTCCTTTATGCTGCAAATGGTACTAAAATTGCTACTTATGGCACAAAATTTTTAACTCTTGACCTAAATTTACGCCGTGCTTTTTCTTGGTGTTTTGTCATCGCTAATGTTAACCAACCTATCATTGGGATTGATTTTCTCAAGCATTTCAATCTCCTTATCGATGTAAAAAATGGTTGTTTAATTGACGCCATAACCAAACTCACGTCAAAAGGGAAAATAATGCATGATAATTCTATACACCCCCAGTTATCAGTCCTACTTGGTGATTCTGAATTCGATAAAATTCTTAGCAAATTTCCCGAACTCACTAATCCCTCCCAACCAATTAAGCAGCCTGAATCTGTAGACATTTATCACCATATTGAGACAACTGGTCCTCCTGTATTTTCAAAACCTAGGCGTTTATCTTCTGAGCTACATCATGCTGCACGCACAGAGTTCGAGTACCTAATGAGCCAAGGTATTATACGCCCTTCTAACAGCCCCTGGGCGAGTCCTTTGCATATGGTCCAAAAGTCTAATGGTCAATGGCGCCCTTGTGGTGATTACCGCCGCCTAAATGCAATTACCATACCTGACAGATACCCTGTCCCTCATATACAAGACTGCATACAGGTATGTTCTGAAAAGAAAGTATTTTCAACTATCGATTTAGAAAGGGCTTATCACCAAATTCCTGTAAATATTCCCGATATACCAAAAACTGCTATAACAACCCCTTTCGGTTTGTTCGAATATGTTTTCATGCCTTTTGGTTTACGCAATGCAGGACAGACATTTCAGCGTTTTATCCACAAAGTTCTTTCTGGCTTAGACTACTGTGTGCCTTATTATGATGACATACTCGTATTTTCAGATAATGCTGAACAACATAAACAGCATTTGGAACAAATTTTTACTCGCTTAGCGCAGCACGGATTAAAAATTAATCCCTCAAAATGTGTCCTCGGTAAATCATCTGTTAGCTTTTTAGGATGTCTTATAACCTCCGAAGGCGTGCAGCCTTTACCTCAAAAAGTCGAGATCATCAAAAAATTTCCTAAACCTGAAACTTTAGTCGAACTCAAACGTTTTCTTGCCATGATAAATTTTTATCGGAGATTTCTCCCAAAGGCTGCAGAAGTACAAGCACCCTTGCACGAATTTTTGAAAAATTCTAAAAAGAATGATAAAAGTGAAGTCCCATGGACAGACGAAGCACTTGCTTCTTTTGAAAAATGTAAACTTGATTTAGTTAATGCAGCAACCCTTAATTTTCAAGCTCCTAATCAACAGCTTTCTTTAATGGTTGATGCCTCTGATGTGGCAATAGGCGCAGCCTTAAATACTTTAACAACAAATGGTTACAAACCTCTTGCTTTTTTCTCCCGAAAACTTTCACCTGCTGAAAAGAAGTATAGTACTTATGATAGGGAATTACTGGCAATATATTCAGCTGTAAAACATTTTCGCCACAATCTCGAAGGTCAAAATTTCATAATTTTTACTGATCATCGCCCATTAACTTTTGCTTTTATCAGAAATTCTGATTCTTCTTCACCACGTCAACTTCGACATCTTGACTATATCTCTCAATTTAGCACTGACATCAGGCATATATCAGGGTCCGAAAATGTGGTCGCTGACACACTTTCTCGTCTGCAGTCAGTAAGCCTTAGTTCTGTGGACTTTGCAGCTATAGCTGAATCCCAGAAAAATGATGCAGAACTTACTCAATTATTGCAAGACCCAACTCATTCTTTGAAACTTCAGTCATGGGCCATAAATCCCAATTTGAAATTATATTGTGATGTCAGCCATGACATGGTGAGACCATATGTGCCTCCAAATTATCGTAAAGTGGTTTTTGAATCTTTACATAACTTGTCACATCCAGGGATCAGAGCATCAAAAAAACTCATTCAAACTAGATTTATTTGGCCATCCATGTCTAAAAATGTCACTGAATGGACTCGTTCCTGTTTGGACTGTCAGCGTTCTAAAGTCATTCGCCATACACGCAGTCCTATTCAAAATTTCACTCTACCCTCATTACGTTTCGACCATGTCCATTTAGACCTAGTTGGTCCACTCCCACCATCTGATGGTTACACCTATCTTCTTACTTGTATAGATAGATATACAAGATGGCCCGAGGCCATACCTATCTCTGACATCACAGCTGAGACAGTCGCACGTACCTTTATTAGCCACTGGATCTCGCGTTTTGGGCTACCGTCTGTCATCACAACAGATCAAGGCAGGCAGTTCCAAAGCACTCTTTTTAATGTTCTTGCTCGCCTGCTAGGAGTTAAGAAATTTCGCACCTCACCGTACCATCCTTCCAGTAATGGGATTGTTGAGCGATTCCATCGATCCCTTAAACAAGGTCTTAAATGTCATCAAACCATAAAATGGACTGACACCTTGCCATTGGTACTCCTTGGACTTCGGTCAGCACTGAAAGATGATTTGCAGTGCACTACTGCTGAACTCGTCTATGGAATCCCACTTCGTTTACCTGCTGAATTCCTCGATGCACCTTCTACAGATGTTGAGCTAGAGCCACATGAATTCCTCCTACGGCTTAGGTCCACCATGGAGAATCTGAAGCCAACACCCACCACAACTCATAAGAAACCTTCAGTTTTTGTCCATCCAGCTTTGGAGTCCTGCACACATGTCTTTCTTCGCAACGACAGTGTTAAAAAACCCCTGCAAGCACCTTATGATGGACCCTACAAAGTCATCTCTCGTACTGCAAAAACTTACACTTTGCTCATCAACGAAACTAAAATCTGTGGAACCCGATTACTTAAAGATTTATAGCTTTCACAGAATGTAAATTTTTCAAGTGTGTGAAAAAAGTCCGGGCCAGAATTCGAACCAATTATTCATTGGTTGAAGCCATCAGTGCTCTTCCAACTGAGCCATCTCAGACGAATAATGGGTATTAATTGACCCAATTAACCTCGATGATCACACAATCTGCTCTGATACTTTGGATAAGCTCAACAGAATAAATCGATGGTTAATAAATGGAATTGCAGAAAAAGCTGCATACGGAATTAGATTAATTTATAAGACGATTATTCAATCGGTAAACCTGGTGCATCACAGATTTCGGAGATTGTGCGATTGTTGACCAAATGTCATTCAAGAGCTATTAATTAATTAAACTAAATGTTCCTCCCGAACTGACATATTCGCCCCCAGATGGAAAAATATTACAATCCGCAACATATTAAAAAGAACCCACATGAAAAAAGATTAGTTTTGCCCATTTGAGATCCATTCACAATGCACAACCTATGACCATCATGTAGGTCCCGAGATTCACGTAAATGGCTCCTGGGACCTCCGATCGAACATACACTGATAAAAATCTGCTGCAATGCACTCCACCGCTTATATATAATATCTCTATTCCAACCAATGAGAAAGCTCCATTTCACGGCCAAGTAACCGTTTTCTATACAAGCAGGGGAGTGCGTTGCAGCAAAATGCAGGAGATTTTTATCAGTGTACAGAAATGACTGAAAGATGCAGCAACAGAATAAACGAGTTCGGTCAATATAGAGGTAATCGAGTCAAATTCTTTTTTTTTTTCATTATTTTCCCGTTCCCGTTATTCCTCACGTAGATAGATGTCGGCATAGTCTTTCCTAATGCATATGCGCTAAGTTAAAGTATATATATCAAATATATTAAACTTTTAAAATGACGGAAACAGCCATTTTTACTGGCCGTACTAGGAAGACTGAAATGTCTTGCTTTCTTTTTTATCTGATTTAAAAAGTAAAAATTAGGGACTAGGTCAGCATCACTTTATTACAGTTCTGGAAAAAATTATAAAACCGAGAGAAAATTTACAAAAATCAAAAAGTAGTGGAACTGTTGTTAACACAAATTCTTTTTACCTTTGCATGATCAGCATTACAATAATACGCACAAACTTAGATTAGAAAAAAGGAAGAAAGACCATAAATTACGCTAACTTTTTACAACTAATGAAAACAACTTGGAAGAAATTATAAAGCCGATGTTTCTAGCCTCATTTTGCATAATAATGACAGACTTAAGAAAGCAAGTCGCCATGAAAATTTAGGTAATTGTAAACGTATTATGCAAATGTGCATTCCATTTTTTGTGTGTTTAATACAATGCCATGAGAAAAAAATGTTATCCTATGGTGAGCAAACTAAAATATTAACTTTAAATGAAGCTGGAATGTCTGTTTCTAATATTGCAAAAAAAAAAAATAGGAAGGTCCAAGGCTGCAGCAAACAGTTTTCTCATAAATCTCGAAGGTTGCGGTAGTAAGAAGC